>JAFIRS010000574.1:0-641650 GCA_018342105.1 Gonioctena quinquepunctata | reverse complement strand
GGTTCCTTCCCCAGTTACAAAAATTTTGAAAAAAAATTTAACATTATCTTTTTTAAGAGTCACCCCACTGAAAGCGTGTGGTCTCCCCTTCGGTTTATCTTAGGAAATTTTTCCCAATAAAAAAATTATTTCAGTTTATCGTGGCCTCACGGAGTGTTCTCTCTCTTCTTATTTTTGGCGAAGAGTATACTTTTACTCTGACTATTATCTTGGTTCAGAAACCCTATTTTTTTTGTAGCCTCGGGGGATTTTGGTTATAACGCTATATTTTCCTTTGGCATTTTTTTTAAAATATATTTTTGTACTGGGACCTTTAAATATTTTGTTTTAAAATGTAGTTTTTTTTCCCGGAAATTCTAAGTATTTTGCTTTAAAATACTATATTTTTTTCTTTTTGTAAAATTTCAAAAAATTTTATATTTTTTTTCCTTTCCATTAAATTTTTTTTCCCCGGTACATAGAATCCCTTTATAAAAATTCTTTTTTAAAAAATTTTAACTGAATTTAAAAACTTTTTGGGGAGGTTTGTTTTGTTTTTTTTTTTAAATTTTGCATTTTAATATTTTTTAATTATTAAAATTAATTTTAAATTTAACTGAATGAATTAATTCTATTTATTATTTTTGTTCTTTCCTGTAATTTTTAGTCTTTAAAAGCCCCGGGATTTTCATTATGATTTCCTATCTTTTGACTCTTGATTAAAATTTGAAACATAAAACTTGAGGTTCAAAGGATATCCTTCAATCTCCCCTTTTTGTACATATTTTGATTCCTATTATCTTCTTCGCATGATATATACCACGGAGGGAACCCATCTACTGAGACGGAAGGACTAGTAGCCTGGGAGGTCTTACAGCACATCAATATCAGCACTGGTCCGTGAAGATCAACTAAATTCACGCCGATAAGGGGGTCTGAAATCAACTATCGAACCACCCAAGACCATCTTCATCGTAACCGCTGAAACCAAGTTCCTGCTAGAACCGCTGAGACCAGCTTCAAGAAACTAGCTTTCATCTCTTTCATTCAAGATCTCCCAAGGTATATTCGTGGTACCAACAACTGGAGGAATCATAGGTGTAAATGTTCGAATTTTGATCAGAGTCAAAATTACTGGTTTCTTTTTATGTAATTTTTCCATTCTTTTAAGAGAAGTTCAATACTCTTCTAGTATTTGTTAATTTTTTCATATCTTGTTCAATAATTTTAATTCCAACTGGAATAAATTTGTTAAGTTGATTTATTGCATATTTATTTGCCTTCCCATACAAGCTAGGTAACATTTATTTAATTTTATTTATCTTTGACTTTTGTCTCTAGCAAGTCTGGCGCCCAACTCTGGAACTAGTCAAGTTAATTAATGTATAATTTTTTTTAGTGGACAAATTTGATTAACTAGGAAAAGTCATTAATTGAACCTTACTCACGGCCTAACCGTATCCATCTGAGCAGCCTATCGGCAAAGTGATTTCACCTTCTTGAATTTGAATCATATAATTTAAAATCTGGGGTTCAAAAGTAAGGGGTGTTGCAGTTTACAATAGAATTATCACTTCTCATAGCTTCAATTATATTTTGGTGATGCTCAGCATCCATTTGAAGATAAGGTTTTATGGAATTTGTATTGCTGTGACCAGTAATCTTAATGAGAAGCTCTTCTTGCACTCCATTTTTAGCCAAACTTGATACTGCTGTGAGGGGTCTGTCCCCCTACTATCAAACCTTGGTGCCTTTCACTATTCTCGGTTTCCCCTCGGGCGCCACCTTTTGGTGGAAGAGGTTACTTCTGCTTCGGGCAGTCTCAGTGAAGAAAAAAAAAACACTCCAGGGGTAAGTATAGTTGGGACAATGTAACGGGGTCAGCAAGGCAGGCTTCAATTTTTTTTAACTGAGTTTCGAATCTGGGTGCCGACTGCGCACTGCGTGCTCAAATTTTACTCAAGATAGTGAATGAGAGAATACTCTAAAAACAGGATAAACAAGTATAGTAATCAAAGAAATACAGGCAGTGCGGCTGACGGCAGCCTCAAGTTATCACAACAAATGAACAACTGGCAAGCACTATACCGGGTGAGTCTGAGAGATGGGGCACCCCTATTTTTGAGAGAAATAATCCGATTCAAAGCATTAAAATTCAGGGGGCTATTAAACAACTAAAATGTGATTTTTTGAGATAAAAATCAATTTTTTAGTACTTCCGGTTTCGCCAGAAATGATCTGAGTATTAGTTTTTCGAATGGTTCCTCCCCGATGCCATGTTGTCCAAGAAAATGAAATTAGCATTTTAATTACAATACTTTGCCACCAGCCGCTGTTTGAATGTGACAAAATCACTTTTTCTCGATTATCTCATGTTTTTTAAATGGCATCTCTATGGGGCAGATTGTTTCGAAGGAAAGAAATCGAATGATACCAAAATTTTGAATATCTGTCGATTATTCTCAGAGTTATCACTATTATAAAAAAATGTACCACAAAATAGCGCAGCCGCTGGACTAAACAACACCAAAATTATGGAAATTTTCAAATATCACTACTACTCAATTGTCTCATAACGATTTTCAACTTTGAAAATTATCATACGTTAAATTTATTATTTTGAATTTGAATACGCGATTTTGAGGATTATCAACATTTATCACAAATTTTCGGAAACAACAAATACGTAGCACAATGCTCTAATACTCTTACTATAAAAATTGCTCAAAATGTTGGCCATTATGTTCCATACATAATTGCACCCTTCTGACTGCTGCTCGAACTGCTCTAGTTAACTCTGCTGGGCTGATATTATTGAAAGCTGTGATGACTTTTTGTTGCAGTTCCTCGCGTGTCTCACTAGAAGTTGCATATACATCATTTTTTATTGTTCCCCATAAATAATGTTCTAAGGGGGTTAGGTCTGGTGGCCTAGGTGGCCATTCGATGGGACCATGTGTAGAAATTAGTTTATTTCTGTAAGCATTATTCAGGTAATTGATGACCATTCCATGATTATGAGGGGGTGCACCGTCCTGTTGAAAATAGAAATTTTGCAGAACCAATGGAAGGTCGTCAATGATTAGCTCGATAGCATCCCGAAGAAACATTTGGTACCTCGCTCCAGTAAGTGATCCATCAAATAAAATGGGCCCAATGAATCGATCTCCAAGTATACCCATCCAACCGTTAAATCCGAACCTTTCTTGAGGATTACCTTGATGTAAAAGCCCTGGATTCTGCTGTGCCCAATATCGAGTATTATTCCTATTGAAGAGCCCTCTATTGGTAAATCTTGTTTCATCTGAGTATAAAATTCTCAAAGGGAATTGAGGATTTTCGCGAACATTATGAAAAAACCATCGACAGTATTCAGGTCTTCTGTCATCGTTTCCACCATAAAGTCTTTGATGTATCGGATATTTATACGAGCGAAACTTATGCTATTTCAAAATTCTCTGTACAATCGATTGACTTGCGTCACATTCATTAGCTAATTCTCGTGTTGAATAAGTCGGATTTACCTCTACGTATCCTAGAACGTCTATCTCTCCATCTTCGCTGACTATTACATTTACATTTCGATTTCGAATACGTCGGTTGTTTGGCTCTTGTCTCAACTGACGTTCGAGTTTCACGAAATATGTCCTACACAGATGTCTTCTATCAGGAAACCTCCGTCTGTATAAATTTGATGCAGCCGTAGAATTCTTCAGATACTCACCGTAAATTAAAAGCATGTAAATTCTTTAATTTTGGCTAAATTTATCCATGACACAGTTATAATGATTGGACTGAGATAACAGTTATTTCGTATTGATGCTTATTTGACAGCAGATATTCATTTATTTTTTTATCCAAAGGCGACTTTGACAAAATTTGGAGTTGACGATGGAAACACATTCCTTTATTGAAACAGATTGAACCATTAAATACTTTCAGAATCTGTGAAAATGGATAGTGTAATTTCGGTGTTCCTATCAACCATAATGGGTCCATCATGGGAATACTAGTAATTAGTCTTTTTGAAGACGAATTACTTTCAAAATGTGAATAATAGACGTGATGAAATATCTGCTGGTAGCAAACCAGAATTTTAATTACATTTTTCTGGAGTATGCATCTATTAGAAATATATACATCAAATTTGCCAACTATTCTTATTGGTATAGTAAGTGAAATTTCAAATAATGTTAGGGGAGGGTGGGGGAATCACGGACGGCGGGTAATGGCGAACACTGAGGTATTCGCATGTTAGAAAGAAATAGTAGATATCTCGAGAATCGAATCGTGAGTCGGACCCGAACTTAGTGCCGAACAGTAACTGGTGAGGTGAAGCCGCGCTCGGTGTTCAAGGTAAGTTAATCCTTTTTTCTTCTTGTAATTTCATCTGATTTGTTATATAAATTGTATACGTGTATAATACTCTATGCAAAAAATAGTAATCTGATATTTTTGTTGTGAAGTAACGACTAAATATATAACTTATTCAAATAATCACTACGTGCATTGCAAGTTTGTAACCTCAAAAAATTAAATAGTTTTAGGTTTCTGTGTGTATCGGGTATTGGCGGACGAATTGAGTGGGGCAATCTCGGACGTCCGTGATTACCCCGCTTACTATTATAGGTCCAGTTTAACAATTTTTAAAACGTCAAACATATTTCAGGTGCCGCGTGATTATAAAAGGAAGACGGAGAAGAAATATAAATTAGAAGACCTTGAAAGAGCCGTTCAAGAAGTTAAAAATAAATCACTTTCACTGGGAAAAGCAGCCACTGTATATGCTGTTCCAAAAAGCACTATACACGACTATCTCAACAAAGATATTGTAAAGATGCCACAAACTGGAAGGAAGGCCATATTTACTGAAGGACAAGAAAAGGAATTAGAAGAACACATTTTAAAATGTAGCAGATTATTTTATGGTCTAACTATAGAGATGGTGCGAAAAATAGCTTTCAAATTTGCTGAAGTAAATAAATTAAAGCACAATTTTGATAAGAATACTGCAATGGCGGGAAAAGATTGGTTTTATGGTTTTAAAAAAATACATCCCAATATTTCTCTGCGGAAACCTGAAGCCACTTCCATCAATAGAATATCAGCGTTTAATCAAAGTGAAGTGAATATATTCTTCGATAACCTCGAAGCTACACAAAAAAAATATCAGTTTAATGCTAATCGCATTAACAATGTTGACGAGACCGGCATTTCAAATGTGCAAAGAAATTCGAGGATTTTAGCTCCGAAAGGACAAAAACAAGTCGGCATGGCCACAAATGGTGAGAGAGGTACCACAACAACTGTTCATTGCTTCAGGGAAGTATGTTCCTCCGTTTTTGATTTTTAAGAACTTGTGAAACTTTTTACTAAAGCCTTCAATCGCATCAGCAATATAGAGAAAGCAGCAAATGGCTTCAGATCAGCTGGTATTTGGCCATAAGATACTACTAAATTTGACGAAATGTTCTCCGACTTGAGATCACCTGACATTCAGATAGCATCGGCATCAAATGTACAAAGAGCAGTAACACCTAATATCCAAATGGCACCATCTATCCAAAGAGCAACGACACCCGATGTTCAAACAACATTATCATCATTTATGCAAAGAGCAGTTACACCTGATGCTCAGATAGCTCCAATGGCACTTTTACAAAAAGTAGTGGCAGTGGACGATCAGATAGACTCGACGTCATCTGTACAAAGAGCGGCGGCACCTGACGCTCATATAGAATTGTCACAATCTATACTAAAAATAGTGACACCTGAAGCTCAGATAGCACCGATGGTACCTGTAATTGAAATGGTGGCTCCTGATGGTCCGATACCATCGTCACCATCTTTGCAAAGGGCAGGACCACCTGAAGCGCAGATTGTTCGGCGCAAATCCTTAACCGTTCCAGCTTCACCAGTATCCAATACATTAACTCCTCTACGAAATATCATCAGTATTCCACAACTACCACAACCAAAGAATATACAGAATTACAGAAAGAAACATTCAATTATAATAACTAGTACGCCAATGGAAGATACTTTAGAAGAAAAAGAAGAAAAAAAGAAGAAGAAAGCGGACCAAAAGACTGAAAATATTAAAGCAGAACGAAAAAAGAAGAAAAAAGGGGAAAAAGAGGAAAATAAGACTGATAGTACCAATAAAAGAAAGAAAGGTGTGGAGAATTTTGAAGATTTTGAAGATCACCAGGTTTTATGCAAGAAAAATAAATCCACTAAGAGAGCTACGGAAAATGAAGAAGTATATTATTGTTTGATTTGTAATGAAAAGTATGAACCTCCAATAATCGAAGACTGGATAATATGCTATAAATGTAAACTCTGGGCCCACGAAAATTATACCAGTGGTGAAAGCACGTCTAGAGGATTTATCTGTGATTTCTGTGCCGATTAGGCTATGTTCGTGATTACCCCATACGCCATCCGCAATTACCCCACATGCTGCGGGTAATTCCGGACACCAAGTGTTTTGTTTTTTCCTCAAAATTTGATTTTTTACTAAATATTTATCAAAGTTGATTATGAGAGTACAAAAATGATTAGTTTAAGATAACATTTATCAATAAAAGACTTTTATAACTTTATTTCTTTTTGTTTTATTACAGTTCTCCCTTAGGTGTTCGCAATTACCCCACCTTCCCCTATTATTTGGGATTTTTATCAGTTCAGCGGCCACAATACTTTTTGGTACATTTTTTGTAATAGTGATAAATCTGAAGATAATTGACAGATATTTAAAATTTTGGTATCATTCGATTCCTTTTCTTCGAAACAATCTGTTGCAGTCCCATAGAGATGCCATTTAAAAAACATGGGATAATCAAAAAAAAGTGATTTTGCCACATTCAAACAGCGGCTGGTGGCAAAGTATTGTAATTAAAATGCTAATGTCATTTCCTCGGACAACATGGCATCAGATAGAAACGTTCAACATGTAAAAAATCATCCTTGAAAAACAATTTTTTTGAAAGAAAAAATTGATAAAAAATTTAGCTCATCATGTTCAGAATTTGCTCTAGATTTCAAAAATGTGAAAATGTACAAGGTGTTCCATTTGAAAAACTAATACTCAGATCATTTCTGGTGAAACCGGGAGTGCTACAAAATCATTTTTCATCTAAAAAAATCACGTTTTAGTTGTTCAATAGCTCCCTGAATTTTCGTGCTCTGAATCGGATTATTCCTCCCAAAAATAGGGGTGCCCCATCTCTCAGACTCACCCGGTATACAGAGAAAGCGGGGAGGGTATTTTCAAGCAAGCGGAGTAAACTTAGCAACCAAAAAGCTCATGCGGCGGGGTGTGTATCGCAGAAATTACCAGCGCAGCTTAGAAATGAATATGGTTGGATCATGCGCGCATCGCACCTGTGGTACTTACGAATATTTCCTGACCTGAGGAAAAATATTTACCAAATCCGCTGTAATTCGTCTAGGCTGCGGATACTAGTTGTCGGATGCGTGACTGCTGGTGATAGACTCGGTAAGCTTATTATTCTTTGAAATATTTCCAAACGGAACCACAGTCGATTTCCCCCTCATTTGCGGATTCCTCTCGACCGAGCTATAGGCGCGCGTCGTTTTCTGGACTCTGCCAATTGAGATACGAATTATATTTTCATAGTCGGCCGGATGACGTCAGATGGCAGCGTGCGCTTTTGTCTCGACCGAACTGATGTCTCTGGTTTCTATCGGGTGACTAAATCGTTTCGGCAGCGTTTGTTCATAGCACAGCTGGCTCGATGAAAAATGTTTTCTCGAGTCGCTGATTTGCGCAAGTAACACTCGCGCATTCTTTATATACACGCGTCGCGGCATTGGCGTGATTTACGGAGCGTGTTCAGCCTATTTATTGGGTTGGGTTTATCACGAACACGATGGTATTTTTGAACCTATTATTACCGTCGAAATGAATTTGAATCCTTACAGGGAGCTTGTGGTTATTAAACATAGCGAAAAATAGTAACTTCGTTACACTGCCGTGGCTCTTGCGGAATGATTTGTCACTTTAGTTTTTTCAATGTCAATTCCAATTTTAGAGGCAGCTTCTTTTAACCAAGAAGTTAGTGTATTTTTGCCGATGGACAATTTTCATACCATCCTTTCGAAAACTGCTCATTCCAGTTCGGATTTGGAGTGATAAATAATCGATCTATTTGGAGATTCCCACGTTTTTCCATGTTCTTTTCAGACAATCTTACTGGACACCCGTTTGGATTGCTCTTATTTCTTATGAACCACTTACTGTTACTGTTTTTCAACCCACCTTGAGCAGTTTTTTTAGAAACCGGATTATATTCAATTTTTCCTGAGAGAAATGACTTGATGGTCTGTTTCTTTTGCAGAATACTCAAATTGGCAATAATCCCTTCCCCACCTCTCCAAGCCAGTCCTCGTGAAATAACGTGAAAGAATTTCCGCTGCAAACTTACAGGCTCGTTATCATCCCACATTTGTATAATATTTTTGTACTCTTCGTTTGTTAAAGCAACTGCACCTGCTTTCCTTTTTGTTGGATCTTTTTGTAGACTTAGCCGCTTTGGTTTTCGCGCAGCTCTTGCTGCTGTACATTCCACATCTGGGAATGGATTAAACTCAAGCTGGAATTTGGCAAAATACATTTTTTATAACTGTTCAGCGGTTGAATTCCACATTATCTGAAACAAAAAACTCTGTCGTAATTAATTTAGGTAACCTAACCTGCCGATGCCCCAACCTATATACAAGAAAATTAATATAAAGAATAATTCTTCACCTTCACAACCGATTTCTTATAGTCCTCTGAGTTTTTCCTCTCCATGTTGAATCCCCAATCTTCTGGAATTCTAGCGAGCTCTACTACAGATGTTTGTTCTCCAATTTTGTATATCATTTCTTCACAAAAGGCCAAACATTGTTTCCATATCATCGACTTTGATTTTTTCGTAGTGGACGGAATTGAGTTATCAACCTCAGCTTCTATTACTTCTTGAATGTCTTTTCCAAAATACATTTTCTTTTTGTTTTTATTCACAAATAAAATTTTACTAAATATGTCTTTGACACTTGTCAATCAAAACGTCAAAAAAAGTCATGTCATAGCCACCTTAATTTATTAAGGCACCAAACATCAAAGCAAAATAAACTTCCACTAAACTGTAAAAGATTGTATTTTCTTTTTAAAACAACTTTTGGTATATAATTTTTGCACCGAATCTCCCGCAAGCTTGATTTATTCTCCGTAAATTATTCGAGTTCTAAGGAGATTATAATCTTTCCGACTGGCATTGTCATCGGATTTTCAATCATTTCTGTTAACGATTGATTCGTTATATGAAAATTATGTTTGTACAAAATTGTACAGTTTAAAATTTCATTAGGTCATGAAAGCATGAAACTAACTGTATTGTTGCAACGGAAAAAATGGAGAGCACATATTTTCGACCGTTTTGTACCTGTGAGGGAAATGATAAACGACGTCTAGGATCCTTACGAATGATATACTCTTCCTTTCGAAGTTAATTAAATGAAAGATTACATAATACAAAATCATTATTGCGAAAGTCGAACTTATACCTGTTCTAATTGTTTTTCACAATCAGTTTCATCAAATAATTCGAGATATTCACGATTCCTACAAATAATCAAAACATATCCTAGATAATTTATATTGTTTATAAACATACAAAATATACATCCCACAAGCTTCTATCGTTCTATACTTCTTATCTACTTATAATAATAAAAATACAATATCAAATAGTTACAGCACAGTGAAAAGAAACACACTTGATGAAATATTTTTTTATAAACATACAACATATATCACACAAGCTTCTATCATTCTATACTCCTTATCTACTTATAATAAATAAAATGTTGATGGCAGATTTTCCATTATTATTCTGCGAATGACTTTCGCAGGTTTTTCGGACAGGTCCTCCACAGCTTCTCGTTTGCAGGCAGAATTAACAATTTGGCGATTCAAGTCCTTCACAACTGCATCATGAGAACGTTCTTGTATGTGTTTTGTAATGGTTGAACTTTCAACACATTCGCTCAAAGTGAGAATAAATGATCTCCACTTTCTGTTTGTATAAGTTCATCGCTTCTCACTTACGGAAAACCGTATTTATAGTTATTAAAAATTAATAACTGTTTTCCTCGTCGACTCAAAATTATTTCTAGATTTCATGGCGAGAATTTAAGACAACTTCAAAGAAAATTGAATGTCACTGAGCAAGCACGATTCAAAAACACAACTGACTGTCACAGAAGCAATACAAGTCTGAATAAAAGTAATACTCATAGAACTAGCAAAAAATAGACAATTAATTTTTGGTTTTCCCAAATTTCACTTACACGAATGAGGGATTACGCAGGTAGTCCCCGGAAACCAAATTACTAAAGACCTCTTTGGGATCGGGAACTAAATTACATATTATTATCGAGCATCTCAAATAAATTTCTAATTTACTACCTGATGGGAACCAAACTACCAACACCCTTTATTCGAACTAGTACTATCGCTATTAAACAGTTCATTCTAACGGTTATACTATATCCAATGTATAGATCACAAACACATTAATTTGCAATTTCCATGTTTCGGCTTCCTCACGTTTGCTGATTACAATGGTTACAGGATGGAACCGATATTTTGATGATCTTCTATCCTAGGGCGTCCGGAATACGGTATGTTGGATGTTGGGTCTATCGTATTTTTCGTGTTGCTTTGGATTCAAATCGTGTTCAGAGATGTGGGAAGGAGGATACAAAAACATAATAAATCGATTTACCTAAGTTCACATAATCGATCCATTTTGAAATGGATAGGTTGGCGTGACAATGTACTTCAATACTACTACTTCATGATGATCATTAGAGCTGTTGGCTCAGCCCCTCAATAAATTCCATATTCCTCAGAAGCTAACAGAAAACGTCTCCAAATATTTCTTATGAAGCATCTCTGTACACCGAAAACATTTTAATGGGTTCTAACAACACTATGAATGTCAGTCTTATGAAGTGTTGAATACTTAATGACAAAAGTATGTAAGTAAAACTAAAAACCTCCTATTATGTATAATAATGACGAAAGTATATATTATAGTACCTATGGCGATCGAAAGAGGCGATAGATCGGGAATGCGCATTACATAATTGTGGCGTTTTCATAAATTTAACAGCTCCAGACGCCCGTCGTATTAGATATTAGTATTGCAATGGAGTAACGCATATTTTCATTTGTACAATTGCTGAATCTTTTCACAGAGTTTATGCATTTTTTCTCCTTTCCGCGCAACGTTTCTTTCAATCGCTACAATGCTACAAATTGAAAACCATGCATTATATGACTGTAGTTGCAGAGATCATTCATTTCAAGGTTTAGCATTGTTTTATTCTTCTATATTACGACGAGTTTGAATGGAAGAAATTTTAGAATTTCTTGTTTTAGAGAGTATCAGGACACTGCCGTCGTGAACGTCCACGACGGCGTTGGCCAACAGTAATATCAACGTTATATATAATATAGAAGGCCATGCACTAAAATATGGACAGTGCAAAATGTAAACAAAGGGCATGAGTATTATTTGTTATAATAAGAGTGTAAAACTGTTAAAAAAGGTGATTTTGATGGATAGTTTTGAAAATTACGCTGTATGCAATCTGAGCAAAAACTTATCCGATATTAATGTATTCCACCGTACGATGGTATTTCTGAAAAATATCATTGAATAATGCATCGGCGATTTGGAGAAATAAATCCTGTTTTGGATTGTACACCTTCGTTTGCTGGAAAATATAGACTCCCAGATACCTAAAAACCCAAAAAAAAGTATATATTTCATTAGACACAGATGTTTAATAAAAAGGGGAGTTCTCCTGGTTCACACTATTCAACGTCAGGGAGAGAGGAGATAATAGAATAATACCAGAGAAATCCGTAACTGACAATTAAAATAGGATAAATAATTTATAATGTAGGTAAACGGAAAAATAGTATTTTGAATTTCTAAGTTAATAAAATAAATATGTGAATACTGGTAACGTGTACTTAATGTAAGTATTAATCAAGTGACAGTAAATATTACGTCAAAATATGTCCACTATAATTCACTCTAGGGCCCTACCCAAAAGCAAAAAATTCCTAATAACACTTGCGTTGCCATGGTAACCGTTCAAAACGAAGGCTTCTGATTGGTTGAAACAGTTTGGTGCAAAATTTTCAATAAAACTCACAAACTGAGGTTTGCTGCCATTTGGTGATCTATATAACACACCAATTACAACTATATCATTTCCGAAATATACTTTAGCTGCTATGAACCAATATTCTTCTGGAACTTGTTTTTGTTCGACCTCATAATTTTTAAGAATGCTCAAAACGTAAATAGTAACTCCTACCGTGTGTACGCTGTTTGAAAAATGTATATGACAGTCATATCCTCCTACCTGGTTATCGGATTCAGTTATAACTTGCATAATGTGTGTTTCCGTAACTACTGCAGCAGCACCTGTTCCATCTGTACCTGGTTTGTTGTTTGTCCTTGGATATTCAACACAAGTATTAATCCATTTAATAAACTTTTTGATTGATACTATGTAACAACTTGAAAGGGATGAAATCATTCGTTTGGATTAGCCTGCAAACTACCTGTTCACGAGGATTCCAGAAATTCTGAGGAGCTTGTCATTGCAATCAGGATTGCTAATGGGACTCCGAAAAATTCTGTGCACTTTTCCGTTTTATATATTTATGTTAGGAAAACTTATAATGATAGAGAACCCGAAACGCTTATAACCAGATGACTATTATCTTTTTATCTATTTTTTGTATATTTTTTATATTAATTTTTTTTTAGTAACTCATATGGTCACACGGATTTCTTGGCTCTTGTACTTGATGAGATTTTCTAGATCAATTTCTCTCATTTTGAACTGGTGCGAAGTTAGGAATTCAGATCAAGTCAATGATAGAAAGTTAAAAAACCTCTGAACCACAGGAGATATTGAAGTTATTTCATCAAATGATTCGGTTCAAAATTCAGTTTTTCACGAGTTTACAGTTATATGACATAACAGAATTCAAGACTTCAGCAGTTTTCAACAGATCAAATGCATATCGCAACACTTGTAGGACGAAACAAATATGTTTTATATAGCATCATTGGAGTGAGTTCTAAAAATGATTTTCCAGCGTACAAATTTAAGAGCATTTCGAAATTGGATTTTCACTTCAGGTTGAAAAAAAGATATGTTGAGCTCTAATCCCATAATTCATCCTGGAAAAACGTGAAACATATCAATGGTGTTGAATTTCTTGGTTACTTTCAGTTTTGTTTCGATTTTCTCAATATGTTTACATATACCCATTTTCCACAAAAACTATATGATACTCATTTCTTGGCAAATGATGATATCCACATAAAATATTTTTATTAAAAACTTCGTGTTTCAATAGTTATTTGGAAAGAACACGAAAAAACAATGGAATTGACATATTTCACAGACATGTCGTCGGCATGGATTGAGCATCCCCATGGCAATTTGTTCATTCATTTCCATGTTGAAAGAAAATATCAGTATACTCAATGTCGTAGAATATACTACGGTCATCGCTTACACTAATCCTTTGAAGTCTTGCAGCATGTAACCTTCAATTATTTCTGATGAATTATGTGTGTTGATATAATTTACAAATGGTACTAGAAACTTCAAAGTAATTATATGAATTATCTATTATATCTTACTAGTATGACGTGTGTAATCACATCATTACTGCACAAGAGTATTGTTCTCGAAACTGTTCTCCATATGTCGATGTTATTTTCCTCTCAAGATCAGCGGAAAGATGCAAAACTCTGGAATAATACCTCAAGTTATGCATTAGGTTTTATCTGTGTGACAGATCTCAAATTATCCAATTTATTTCCAAGTTGATTCGTACACACGATTTTCATTTCGCTAATTCAGCATTATGAAAATTACTAGTTTTGTTATTCATAGTTTGATTCTGTCGAATTGAGTATGTAGGAGTTTCTGACGTAGGAGAAAAAGTCTGATTTTTTTAATTTTCGGAATACAAAATGGGGATTTCACTATGGCAGACGAGGAGATTGATGCTCCAAACTTGATGAGGAATTGTTCCCAGGGTATTTTCGTTAGCAACATTATGGAAAAGTCATACCAAACTGTACTATTTGTTACTATGAACAATAGTCGAATCAATAAAATAACTCTTAACTTGAAGATCATTTATTCAATACTCCCCGATACAGGCCGGTACGCTCGATATCGACCGCTACATAAAAACAAGGTTCTTTATGTTGGGCACTCTCACAAGTGTGTGTATACAGAGTGGATATAAATAAATGCTAATATATAACACCTCTTCCCTTATATCTATATTTTTTTGTTTGTTTGTAATCAACTTATTCTAATTCATATCAATCCCTAATCTATCTGGTTGTTTTATACGGCTCCGACGCCTCAATGTCTTTGGTGAAAAACTTCCCATATTTTTGTTTTCACTATTCACCGTTTTATTTTCAATTTCACTATTTACAGGATTATTATTTACAATGTTTTCCTCACTTAAACTAGATCGTGGAATGATTGAAAGTGGTTCCCTTTTTTCTTCATTGGAATGTTTGACTCTCATTTGATTTTCATGCCTTTTCCATTTCATTCCACAATTTGTTCTTACATTATACGTTTTTGTACCCAGAACATCTGTGACAACCCCTGAACACCAAGGAGGCGTACCTGATCTGAAATCTCTCACCCATACCGGATCGTTTTCCTTAAAGTACACATCTCTCTTCCTTTTATAATATTTTTTCTGATAATTTTGTTTGTTGTGAACTACTTGTGTAACTGAAGGCATCATCAAATCTAATTTTGAGCGTAAAGCACGACCCATCAATAATTTGCTAGGTTTTTCCCCTGTCGTTGTATGGGGTGTATTTGGATATTGAAAAAGGAAACGATTTATAATCAAATGTATATCTGAATGCGAATCATCATTTTTTGCTTTCAGAATAGCATTTTTCATTATTTTTACTCCACTTTCTCCTAGTCTATTTGTGGCAGGATGGTAAGGGAGCTCCAGTTGAATGTTTTATGCCACTAACCCATAAAAAATTTTGAAACTCCTCAGAAGTGAAAGTTTTTGCGTTATCCGTGCAAAGCTCATATGGTAACCCGAATCTGGAAAATATTTCCCTGAAAATTTTAATAGTTGTCGTAGCTGTTATATTGCTGACTTCCACACACTCGATCCATTTTGAAGTCGCGTCTTCGATAACTAAAAAATTTTTATTAAAAAGTGGTCCAAAAAAATCCGCGTGCAACCTCGTCCATGGTTCCTTAGGCCAATCCCAAACCGATAAGGAAGCTTTTGGTGGATTACTGGAATACACTGAACAAGAGTTACACATCCTTGCTGTATTTTCAATTTCACTATCCATCGATGGCCACCACACATATGATCGGGCCAACGACTTCATTTTGACAATACCCATATGTGTGCTGTGTAATTCCTGTAATATGTATTTCCTGAATTTTTCAGGAATAATTAAACGATATCCCCACATGGCACAGTCCTGTTCTACAGTAATTTCGTTTTTTCGTAGAAAGTACGGTTTCAATTTATCAGAAGGACAAAAAACAGGCCAACCGCCCCGAACATAAAAAACTATTTTACCTAGAATGGGATCCGTTGAAGTTTCTCTTTTTATCGCTTTAAAATCGATCGGTAATTTTGATTCTTCCACGTATTGAATGTACGAAATGTTCGTATTTGAATTTAACGAAGTTGGTTCGTTAGGATCCTTTCCTTCATTTTTGAAAGATGATCTAGATAAAAAATCAGCCGTATTATTTTCAGACTTAACATATCGTATATCATACGTAAAAGCTGATAGTATATGGGCCCATCTTTGCAATCGGTTTGCTGCAAAAATTGGCAGGCCTTTTTTATTTCCGAAAATAGCTAACAAAGGTTTATGATCTGTATATAAATAAAAATGTTTTCCGTATAGGTACTGGAAAAATTTTTTTACGCCAAATATTATCGCTGCGGCCTCTTTTTCGATCTGAGAATAACCTATTTCCGCAGAATTGAGCAACCGCGAGGCAAAAGCGATTGGTTTTTCTGAATTGTCGTAAAATATATGACTCAAAGTCGCCCCTAAAGCAAACTGAGAAGCATCCACCGTTAACTTATTTTTTTTTTTTTGGATCATAATGTGCCAATACTGATGACGACAACAACATATTTTTAGCTTTTTCGAAACTTCGCTTACACTCTGAAGACCAAAACCACGTAGAATTTTTCTTCAGTAAACTATAAAGAGGTTTCATTATTTCGGAAGCATTCGGAATGAACTTACAATAAAAATTTACCATTCCTAAAAACAATTTTAACTCGGTTACAGTTTTAGGAACTAGAACCTGCTTGATAGCTGAAACTCTCTCATCCGAAGTATGTAAGCCTTCTTTATCAATTGTGTGACCTAAATATTTGACAGAATTTTGAAAAAATGAGCATTTTTCCTGTTTGACCTTGAGCCCGCATTCCTGGAGGCGCTTCAAAACTTTTTCGAGGCGTTCGAAATGTAATTCATCATTTTCGGCGGTTATCAAAATGTCGTCCAGAAAACATACCACTCCTGGTATAACAATCATTTGCTCCATGATATTTTGAAATAAAGATGGGGCTGAAGTTATACCATATGGTAGCCTTGTATAAGAAAAAGACCCTTATGGGTACTGACAGTTACCAGTTTTCTGGATTTTTCCGTCAGTACCACTTGTTGGTATGCCTCAGAAAGATCAATTTTTGAAAACTTCCCACCCCCCTGCAATTGAGAAAATAAATATTCAATGCGTGGCAAAGGATAATGGATTGTTTCCAAACTTGGATTCAAGGTTATCTTGAAATCGCCACATATTCTAATTCCGCCATTGGGTTTCAATATGGGAACTATCGGAGTAGCCCATTCAGAAAACTCCGAAGGTATTAAAATTTTGTTATTTACCAGACGTTCAATTTCTTTTTCAATTTTCGGTTTTAGTGCCAATGGTACAGGTCTGGCTTTATGAAATTTTGGAACAGTACCCTTCTTGACCTTCAGGGTGATTTCAAATTTATTAAATGTTCCTAAACCTCCATCAAAAACATCTCTATATTTTTTATACAAGGTATCCATATTCATAGAAAAATTTCCGCCATTACAATAATTTTGTGTATGATGAACATTTTCTACACCATAATCATCTTTTGCACAAGACACATATTTGATTTTGCCTATACCTAAATTTAACATTTTTAAGCCATTTCTTCCGATTAGTGGAGGTCCTCCATTTTTAATAACATAAGTTTTGAGAATGAAATCATTTTCTTCAATTTTGATATTCAAATTTAGAAAACCTACAGGTTCGAAAGTGAGACCTACATAATCTTTTAAAGCCAAATCATTTCTGAAAATTATTTTGTCTTGAAAATGTTTCAAATAAAGTTTTTCAGAAATTGCAGCATGAGCAAATCCAGAGTCGGCTTCAAAGCTTATCGGAATATTTTCTACCAATAATTTTACAAAAGTTGGTTTTACATTGCCATTTGAATCCGTTTCAGAATCCAAACAACGAATATTAAAAATGGAATCATCTGCAATTTCATTTTCTTGTGTTACAGACAAAAAATGTTGAGGCGTTTTTCTGTACACAGGTGCTAAATGACCCTTCACTCCACATTTGTGGCATATACAATCTTTATAACTACACTCGCTATACAGATGGTTTTTCCTTCCGCACACTGAGCACTTAGTAGTTTGTGGTTTGCTTACCATTTGAGTCCGTCCCTGATTCTTACCAACATTGTACGAAGAAGGACTTGGTCTCTCTGAAGGACTCGAACGATGAGCAGGCCGCTGTACCTTCCCTCGTTGACGATGGAAATTTACCGGTTCCGTCTTGATGTTGACAACTCCCAAACTCTCCCTGGTGCTGTGCTCCTTCAACGCTGACTCCTTGGATAATGCTAATTTCACCATTTTTTTAGCTTTACCGTAGAATTCGAAGCGTCTTCTTCAAATAATCGGTCCATGATTTACACATCTTTGATGCCAATTACGAATACATCTCGCATAACCGTTTCAAGTTCGTTTCCAAACTCACAATTCGAAGCAAGCTTTTTGATTTTTGCTTCCCAGTCCGAAACGCTTTCATTTGCTTCGCGTCTTGCGGTGTAAAATTTCAACCGTTCAGCAAAGTAAGACTTTACCGGAGCCAAATGATCTGCTAACAATTTACTCAATTCCTCGAAAGCTTTGCTTTCGGGAAGATGAGGAACACACAGGTTTCTTATCAATATGTAACAATTTTCGGAGAGCGTATTTAAAAGAATTGCTTTTTTACGTTTCCCCTCCATTATTTTATTTGCAATAAAAAACTGCTTAAGTCTCTCCAGAAATACTGAAAAGTCGGAATTCCTCGGATCAAAGGTATTTAGTGAACCCAATAGTCCGACAAACTGTTGAGTTTCCGGCATTTTTAAAGTCTTTCGAAAATTTACTGAATTTCAGTACCAATTGCACTATGTTGCACTTGCACGTGAGTTAACAAAGATAATCTCTCGTCGCCACTGTACTATTTGTTACTATGAACAATAGTCGAATCAATAAAATAACTCTTAACTTGAAGATCATTTATTCAATACTCCCCGATACAGGCCGGTACGCTCGATATCGACCGCTACATAAAAACAAGGTTTTTTATGTTGGGCACTCTCACAAGTGTGTGTATACAGAGTGGATATAAATAAATGCTAATATATAACAATAAAAGTTACTACAATGACCTCCAAATTTGCCCATTTCTGACTAAAAAGAATAGTTTTAGGTTCGGATAACTTGAAGTTCAGGATATGATAACCAGGGATTTAAACTAACAAACCTCCTTCAGAATATTTTACAGCAGGAAAAGAAAACGAAAAATGGAAATACTCGAAAGGACAGGAAGAAAGCACGATATTAATAGGATTACAGAAGATGAGAATTCATTCAACTGCAGAATACAATATTAAATTGATTTGAAACTTCATTGATATTGAGTTTTGATTAACTCAAACTGAGGAAGTAGTTTCTGCTTATACATAAAAGTTAATATCTCAACATTAACCTGTTATCCACTGATATGAAAATAGTATAAAAACGTCTTACTTCTAACAAGAAATTGAAACTGTTGCTAGGACTACCTGGAAAAATAGGCTAATGAATATGCTGTTACATTTAAACATTTATTTTTTGCGTAGTTTATAATTTGATATGGAAAATTATACTAGAATCGAAAAAAATTACATGTTCCTAATTTACGGAAAAACAAAAAAGAATGCAATTGATGCAGCTCGAATTTATGCTCAGAGATTCCCAAATCGTCGTCATCTCACTCGGCATTATTTTCCAAAACTGGAAAGTAAAATGCGAAATGAACTAGAAGAAAATGCCAATAACTTCATCGTAAGTGGAGAAAGAGAAGTAGACGTGTTGGCCTATATTCAAGTGAATTGAACGGTGTCAATTGGCCAAATTGTTTCTGAGTGTGATATAAGTTATTCGTCCGTTTGGAGAATTCTTCACAAATATAATTATCGATCATTCAAGTACCAACTACACCAACATCTTTACGATAACGACCACGACCGAAGATTAACCTATTGCAACTGGTTTTTGACTAAATACAGAGAGGATGTACCTTTTCCATTTGAAATTATTTATTCAAATGAAACTCGATTCACCAACTTGTGTCTATTCCATCGGAATAATAAAAGGTACTGGTCTCAAACAAATTTACATCCGATGAAAGAAGAACATTTTAAGAGCGATTTGGTTTCAATTGCTGGATGGGTACTAGCGGAGGAAAACTTTTGGGGCCAATGATTTTCGACGGACAACTTACTGCCGAAAGATATCTACAGCTTCTTAGAAATCAAATTAATGATTTCATTGAAGATTTGCCACTGGCTAACCAAGTTGATATTTTCAACAAGATGGAGCGCCACCTCACAATTCTCAAGTCGTAAGAGAACATCTGAATGGCACCTTCCCAGAAAAGTGGATTGGCACTTATTGACCCATTCAGTGGCCTGCCAAATACATTTTTAAGTTGTCATAATTTTTCATAATATATTATATCTTTTTCATATTCTAGATCACCAAATCTTACTCCGCAATTTTTTTTTCTCTGGGGAACAATTGAAAATTATGTATGTATAACACAGCATCACGTACTCGTGAAGAACTGGAGTATAAAGTGAGGGTCGCATTCCAGAACGTCACTGCGGAATAGCTAATCAATGTGGTGCGCGTAACATTTGAAAAAGTTGAACTTTGATCAAGGGAGGTTATTTTGAAAATTAGGAACCGTAATGGACTGAATCCTGACTTTTAAATCAGCCTTAGAACGATTGTGAAGTCATAGGCCTCAAAGTCGTATTTTCCATGTTACTTGATCAATAATGAAGCGATTTACATGATCCCTGGCATTCTAGATAAAAAAAAAAAGAATAGAATTAAAATTACTTTATTTGTCAAATATTGACAGGTGAGGTGTCGTTGGATCAAGAATGTGATCGAAATAAGTAAAAATATATAGGATGTCCCATTTAAAAATCGAAAGTTGGGGTCATTTCCGGTGAAACCGGAAGTACGGCAAAGCAAGTAAATATGTCAGAAACTGTGAATTCAACTATAATACACAACCCCAGAATTCCATTTTTCTATCTTCAATAATATGGTTTCACTGCACTCAATAACGTATGTGTGGGTAGAAAGTTTTTTCATTTATGTTTTTCATAGGGAAATATCTAATATTTAACTTTTTTTTAAATATTCTGATAAGTATTTCATTGATACCCTATTATTATCGGCGATTTGAATAAATCATGACTTGTCTCCTTTTTCGACATATTTGTTCTTGTAAAGCAATTCTTGTGTAGGAGTGGTTCACATTAACCTTGCTCCTCAAATACTCCTGGTGATTGTAAAGAATTACGTAAATAATTGTATAGATCTAATAAGGAATTCAAATCCAACGAATCACGATTGAAACAATAGTCCGGAATCATGAAATCATGACCCACAAAAAATTATTGGTATAATGTTTCATGTTCTACCGGCTTCAAAAAAAAAGATACAAGCTGACAATATTGTAATGTTTTCCGGCTTTGTTTGTCCATCTACATCACCGTGAGAGATATATTGATCCATTAGAATTATGAAGAATGTCTCTGTTCACATGGATTAATTTAGGATGACAACATATGAACCACCATAGGAAACCCATTTCTCGAGAAAGATAGATAGGTTTACTGGTCAACATAACAAAACAAAGGTTATGGAACAAGTCTTGAAACAACCCAAACGAGGGATACAAAAAAATGGTTAAAGACAATAATTTTATACAACACAAAAATATAGAGGCTTATTCCAACAGTTCGGTAGGATCTTTGGTGAATTGTAATATCTGAACAAACTTCGGCAGAAAGTCTTTATAGAAACTCCGGCAATGCTTCTTACAATTTTTCTTTGTGTTATAGAAATATCATATATACCTTCCTCAAATCCGTCACCAGCTCTCAAGCGATAATGATCTGTAGTTTCTTTGAAGATTCGAATAATCCACAATAACATAACATAAGATTCCCAGAAACTTCTGAATACGTCCACAACTCATATAGCATTGGTACATTAGATGTAAAATGTATTGTTTTTCAGCTGTATTGATGAAATTCAAATATGTTGGTAGCAATCCCAAAGAATGTGTCTTTAGATTTTTTTTTGTTATCACTCAGGTTGGTGAGCGCTCATAGAAAGCAGGCACTATGTGCATCTAGTATATCCAAAGTGTATTTGCTATGATTATAGCAAAATATTGGAATTTGTATTAGTTCATGCATGATAATAAATGAATGAATACTAGTTGGAGACAGCGCACAATATTCGATATAATAGATTTAAAGGGACAATATGTATATTTATAACACATGAGCTACCTGAAATGAAAATATCATACATGAGGATGGAATTCGACTCTTATTTGATAATATTTGCTTTTAAAATTTCACATGAGATTCACACAATGCGTGCTGGATGTCAATTCACTGTATAAATTGGTACCCAAAAATTTGACAAAGCCCTATTTTTCTATTGCCTCATCAATTCTAGATAAAACTGGTCCAAGGACAGAACTTCGAGGCTCGTCCAGGTCGATGTGCCTTGGAGTTGATTAGATTTTAATTCAATTCTTTTTTCACGTTCTCGAAGAAAAGTTTGAAACCTTCCGCGAGGTTTTTCTTCGATTGCAGAATCATGGAGCTTTTGCAGCACGTAGTTGAATGCTCGACTCATATCACAATAAACTACTACAGGAATTTCAATGGATTCTAAGCCTTCAGAAATTTTATTAAATGGAGAGTATATAGCAGGCATTGTTGAACAACCTCCAATAAAGCCATGTTCTTTTGATAAAAGATATTTAATGTGAGAGGTGATTGTGATACTAATTTGAAAAATTTCACATATCATGTGCATTTTTTTTTGTGTAGAGGACTTATCAATGACATTTTCGAGCTAGATGAAAACATTCAATTCTGAAATGACTTTAGGAAATGGAAGTGGAAGTCAATAAAATAAACGTTGAACCTTGGGGGTTCGACATATCAGCAATATAATTTGAATTGAGAGTTCATATGGATGAATACTTGGAAAGAGAATGTGTTCCAATATATTTCACTCAACTGAAATAACTTGATACATTAATGCAAGCGTGGCATTGCATTCGCCAAGATTCCAGTATATTTTTGTCGGCGAAAACATATTTCGCGCTTCCACGATCATCAAGAAGACTGGACGAATTGGAAAAAATATTTCCATTTCTTCTGGCCCTCCTGATGATGCGATAATAAGTTCAATTATGTTGATATTAACACGTGTTAGATGAGTAAAAGCAATTTACAAAAAAAACGAATAAAATTCCTTGTACTTTGTCGAATGTTTCCATTAGATACTCCAAAAACTAGATGTCTACAAATTCCGTTTCTATAAGAAAATGAATGAGATCTGCCAACTTCCCCGAATGCTGTCTATGAAAACATATTTGAGGTTGTTATTGGCTGAATATTTACTTGGAAATCAGGGTAGCTTGGAGATGTTCAATAGAAGAATTATAGTTGAATTCAACCTAAAATATGACAAATCGTACTCAAGGGTTGTAAGGGTATATTTGGAATTGATCATGAGTGAAATTTTGCGAAGGTGAGAGTCGATTTTGAATGATATTCGTTTATGGTTATCATGATTTCTCTCCAGAGATATAAGATGTTGGGAGTAGAATAATCGGTCGGAAATTATTTGGACTTTTTCGGCCTTTTTATGAATAACTCTCCTGGAAAGCAAAGTATAAGCATATGAATATCGATTTTTTTTCTGAAAATTGAAAGATTTACGATGGAGATGAAGCAATTTTTTTCAATATCTTCTAGCAAACAACTATTTTTTCGCCTGAAGCACTCGCTCGACAACAGTCCACAAAGAACCATAAATCAAAAAACATGAAATGTATTGAAGACCTAGTCAATGCGATGTCTCTCTTGCGTCATTGTTACGAATGATTTCTGGTGAGTACTTTCTTTTGGAAAACATTCATCTTTGCCTCTTTCGTCTATATGAGTTCTTAATTGAGAGTGGAATAGAAAATCAAATAACTATCTGAATGAAAATGCAAATTTTCAATTTCAGATTTGTCTTAAGGGTCCTTTCAGAATATCTATAAGATGTAGTTCAATGTCCAGCGTGGATTAAGCCTGGTGAGAAGTTGTCTTGTGTCACACATTCACAAAAAATATCTTCAATTTTATTGTGGATTTTTCAATTCACAGAAAAATCTTTATATTCAATATTCAATTGAGAATGTTTCCCCTTTCAACACGAGTACCTCACACGAGGTTATCTTGAACGATGGAAGCAGCTTCAGCGAACTGTGCAAATACCGCCCTCATTTGATCTAAAGTGAAAATAATGTTTCTGGGGCTGTTAATTTGAGGTGGCTGGGCAGGGGGGTTGTCAAGGGCCGCCGCTGCATATGACACCCCCGCCTCTGTTCTTCCTGAGTTTGCGGGAAAATATCTGGGATTCTGATGCTCGGTGCCTGTGGGTTTCACCCTACGGCTCATTTGAGGACATCTGGGACATCCACGATACAGTTCGCACACCTTGCTTTTTCAGATCTAGGCTTTGTTCAATCCTTAGAGATATGATTTTCTCCGCATTTGACTCAAGCGGGGATGGCACAGCAGTTCAGTTGATAGTGACATCGGTGACATTGTTTACTGTCATCCACTTACTCTTGTCCCTAACAGTGATAGGAGAGACCTGTTGTTTTTTATGCGTTCGCGGCGTCCGTTCCGTTGGCAGTTGAACAGTGTCGTTGGTTACGTCCATATTTGTGTTATCGTTGGTTGAATCTTGAATACATTTGTATTTTTTGATCGGTTCGGGGTTGTTGGAACACTCTATGGAATTCAGAATTTGAATTGATGCAACTTCCAGGTTCGTGCCCGAAATGCTCACTGCGGCTGAATCCGCCCCTGGATTTTGTGAAGAATCGGCGTAGGAATCACTCTCTGTCATATTTGATAGATTTTCGAATTTATTGGACGTTTTGACATTTGAGGAATGTTGATCAAAATTTGGCACTACTACTATTCTGGATATTCCACCCAAAGCCTGAATTAGATGAGGAAGTGAGGGAAACTCGTTACTTACGTGCTCTTTTGAAACTGGAGTACTGTCAGCTCCGGCATCACACTTTTTTGTTGAAATAAGTTTATTGATGATTGGAATTCTCACGAGGGTTCCCAGCACCTCCAGGAGATCGGCCCTTGTAAGCACTGAGTAGGTTTTTACTGAGTAGGTTTCTCCGGGTGCCTCCAATGTATGTTCTGGATGGGGGTTCCTTCTCCCAGTTTCTGGTACAAGAACGCCGGTGATTGAAGATATAAGCTTGAAATCACTAAATATTTACAGAGCGAGTTCGCACGGTGGTGTCCGGAAATTTGCAGGGCTGGACTCTCTTCAATGAGTGTTGATAGCTAACTGAACATTTTTATACCAGTCATTTTCAACCAATCGGATGCTTTATTTTGACACTATGGCTGGCAGCAAATTTTCTGAAAATTTTTCATCCACATTAGCATGTGAAATTAATAAGTGGAAATTTCCTGGCACATGACAGCTATCATATAATTAGACAAAAATAATATTGAAATAATATCGACCATATTTTTTATTTACTTACTTTATAGGTTGGAAATATTACAACAATTCATCAAGGTGTACATTCTATAATACCAATAATTAATTTTAAATTCTTCATAAATTCCACTTCTACCTCCTCTTTCCTAAGAGATGAATAAAACACAGAACCGGTGTTTTTTCAACAATAAGCCTGTTCTTCATGAAATAAAAATAATACTGAGACACCAGTTTATTTCTTTGAGTATTAGATTTGTGTCCAAAAGGAGGCACAATATCACGCAGAATGTTGCCAATCTCTTTAAATAAGTTTTCTTGCTCAGGATTCAATCCAGATTCTTTCACTAGGTATGTTAGATATTTTACATTTTTATGGTACATTTTAATGTGCTGTGATTCTTTGCAAAAGGAATACAATTCATACGATTGAAAGTTCATTTAATTATCACTTTTTTACTAACTTATGATTGTATACAATGTTATGAGGAACTTATAATGCCACAAATAAAATATTGATTGACAGGAGTAGTGAATGTCAAGTCCATGGCTAACTTTACAAAATATTTTTTCAACCGACAACATACGCCAACAACATTTCATTCAGAATAAATAATAGAATATCCCGATTTCCTGAATTATTTGAAAAACAAATTATTTCCGCCAATATAAATTTTTCTCAGAATTAAACCTAAAAGAATATGAAAAATATTCAAGTTTATATGTATAGGTATAGTTATATATTTTTTGCTATATATCACCTTTGTTTGTAGTCACTATTGATATTTCCCTGAAACCTAGTAAGAAAATTATATGAAATCAATTATTTTTATATAATAATGTATGTGATATTATAAATTTTATTTTACTAAGGCATGGAAACTCCACTTTCATTTTCAATCAATATTGACATTTTCCTGAAACCCAGTAAGAAAATTGTATGAAAACAATCAATTTTATATGAAAATTTATCTGATATTATATATTTTATTTTACTAGGGTACGAGGAAATTAAAAAAATTACTCCCGTAATACGAACGTATCCACTTTCATTTTAAGTCAATATTAACATGTCCCAGAAACCTAGTGAGAAAATTTTATGAAATCAATTAATTTCACATAATAGTTCATCTGATATTATATATTTTATTCTACTAGGAAACGGGGAAAATCAGAAAAAATCTCCCCCAAAACTCCCATTACACACGGCCCTCTATTTATATGTGAATAACGTCAAAATAAATATTTACTTAATGTTTTCTATTTGAATATAATTCCGGGATAAAATTTTTCCACTGGGTTTGAATTAATTGAGGGAAATTTGTCTCGTACATGAATTTTTAAAGAGAATTATATTATGAATTTTTTATCAAAATTCACAAATTTCAGATGGCGGCTCCAAGATGGATACGAGTTTCGTGATTATGGTCCAATTCGATTCAAAATTGGGGGGTTTTGGGGGGTTGGTTTTTGGAGTCGAACATTATGAATTTTTTGTCGAAATTCATAAATTTAAGATGGCGGACCCAAGATGCGGGGCGAGTTTTGTAATTATGGTAATATTCGATTCAAAATTGGCATGCGGGGCTTTATAGGGTAGGAGATTATGAATTTATTGTCGAAATTCATAAATTCAAGATGGCGGCCCCAAAATGGAGGACAAGTTTTGTGACTATGTTCAATTGGATTCAAAATGGGATGCGGGGCTTTTCGGGTCGGAAATTCTGAATTATTTGTCAAAATTAATAAATTCAAATGGCGGCCCCAAGATAGAGAACGTTTTCTGATTATGGTCATATTTTATTCAGAATTGATATGTGTGGGTTTTTGGGTTCGGAGATTATGAATTTTTTGTCAAAATCTAATGATTCAGGATGGAGACTTCGGGATGGCGAACGAGCTTTGTAATTATGGTCAGATTCCATTCAAAATTGGTGTGTGGGAGTTTTTGGGGTCGGAGATCATGATTTATTTTAGCTCAAAACTAACAGGGAAGAGAACTTCTAATAACGATGCTCCATTAGAAATTAACAGATGAAGGCAAACTAACTGAAAAGCAAAAAATTAAATAACTCATAAAAAACTTTTAATTTTTTGTTGAATTATTTTATTTCAAAAAGCTTGACGCGCGAATTGCAATAAAATTGATAGTCCGACAAGTTGTTACTTATCAACCAATCATTGTACAATGAAATTAATTGGTAAGTACTTCCATGAATACTTTGTGAAAATTAAATACTTTGACAAGTTCTTACTCACCAACCAATCACTGCCCAATCAAATTGATTGATACACACTTCTATGACCACTTAAACTCATTTTATACATTTCAGTACAAGCCTCAAATGAAAGCCTGTCTTTAAAAATTTTTTTTATTAGTTATATTATTTTTTTCAATTAATACTTTGTAACGAACGAATTGATTTTCGTCATCATAAAAATTTGTCATTTGGTGCGGGGGATCTTTTAATTGAAAAGTGGATCCCCTTAAGTACATTCGCATTGTCTCAGATATGTTATTGCATGAAAAATGTAATAGCTTTTGAAACTGAAGGGAGAAATAAAAAAAATCTGACTCCGATATAATTAATCAATTCGGCAGATTCGGTATAGAATTTCCCAATTTTGAAGCATACAATTTAATTCCAAAGTAAAGCCACCACTTTCATAGTCACATTATTTTTTTTACGTTGATGGAACATCCCAAGGATCCTTCGGACCATATGTGTGTGACTTCATGACAAGAAATATATTTTAATATTGAAGGAAAGACTTGTGAAAATAATCATCAGAAATGCTAAATGTTTATTTATTTGTATTAAAAAAACAAAATTTATTGAGGAAATGTCAAAAGAAATTATGATGATCCTTTTCAATGCAATGTTGATTTTCAAATTACCATTTCGGTATTTTTCTCGTTTAATTCGTGGTGATAATCGAGAATGTTCATGAATAGATAAGATTTACATATGTTAATCGGAAGCTACATCTTAGTCTCGATAAATAATCCCGACCCAACCTAACATGAATAGTCTATAATTAAATAGAGGATGATCACAAAATCCGACAAAGCCGAGAAAACATACGAATTTATTTATGAAATCAATAAAAAATCTTAACATTCCAAACATTTAATTCCACGGGTGGAGTGAAAGCGTTAATGTCATCTAAAATTTGCAAACTTGCAAAATGTATGTAGTAGGGTCGTTTTTTTCTGTTATCCACTAATCAGAATATTGAGTCAACTGATTAGGATAGCACACTCAATGCAAAAAACAGAATGGAAATCGCCAACGAGTTCTCCACAAACTCATGCAAAGAGAAAAACACAATAATTTTTTTTTCGCTGAGAAAAAAAATATGTTGAAACCGTTACTGCTCAGAAAACTATGGAAATGACCATCCAAGGAAGTGATTGATCTCGTGAGAGGTATTCTACTTGTCATTTCGAATAAATAAAGGTTTATTTTCCTATACAAATTTTAATAATATTTTTCAACATCAAATTCCAAACATTTTCCATATTGTTTGCTGCCAGGTATTATTTCACCCTCAACATTTTTGGGGAAAGTTCAATGAATTCAATGTGAAACTCATTTAATCTTTATTTTCCATTGGATACATTGAAAGTTGAATTAATTTATCCAAAATTTGTCTTGATGCTACTTTTGTTGTTGCCACATACTATTTTCTATTTTATCAAACTATTTTTTTCACTTCGCTTCGTTTCATTTCTGACGGCCAAAAATTCAGAAATGAATAGAATATATATGGGGAGGCTCTTCATAAAAGCCTGAGAATCTGAGTACTGGGAAGAATATCGCTCTAGCCTAACAGAATGCAACGAAGTAATGAGAAAAGCCAAGGGGGAATCCTGCAGGAAATTCTGCCAGGGTATATCAGAACAAGAGAAACAAAATAGCCTCTAGTACAGTTACCATAATTTTCTATGGAAACTAGAGAATTTCACTCCAGCCAGGAAAACCAGGACGATCTAGCCTAGAAGATTGGATGAGAGCTATTAAAATCATCATCAGCAGCAGCAGCGGTGTAATGAATCATCAACTATTTCGAAACTACCAGAAGTAGTCCCTGCGTAATGAAGCTGATGTACTAGTGCGCATACTCACTTACCTTTCATGGGCCTTCATTGCATGAGAATACTTACTCTCAAGCTGGAAGTCCCTTGGAGTTATGTATACAGGTGAAGTCGGTAACAACAAAAACCTCACCAATTCTCTTCGTTTGATCAATATGACATAATTACTGTTAGAAGCCACAAACAAAATTCCTGATAGTCACATCATTCATGAAAAATATCAACAGAAACTACATAAGGCAACATAATTGGAAACCTGAATGACTCTCCAAGAGAGCGGAGAAGCAGCAGTATAAAACAATGCACTACCAGTATCCCCAGATAGAGCAGAAACCAACAAACGAATATTGGAAACTATTGGCAACTGTTTCGATGCAATGTTGAAATACGAAGTAAATTTGACCTCCCTTCACCATGAGGAAGTTGTGATCAGGGCGGTGGGGGGCTATCTACAGAAATGAGTCCAATTTCTCCTACTGTTGGCGCTTGTTGTAAAGCATCTGTTCAGAACACATGTGGTCGTCGATATAGTCATGAAGGTCAGAGGAAAATTTGGGAAAATGATATCCGACATACTCCAAGCTGCTCTAGGGACAATCAGGTGGTGTGGAGAAGGAGAATCAACAGTAAGACACTGATATTCGCACCCACCAGAGGAAAGAAGTATGAAGAAACATTTCCATTCGAGGAATAAGCCAAATACGAACGATTAGTTCGACTCACGCGGTATGATCATCTAGGGAAAGTATCTACTGAAGCGAAAACAGCCCTCCGAATTCGGGAAAGAATCTGTGGCATGTAACACAAACAAATATTTCGGCCAGACCTCACAGTGGTATATATGGAGAAGTCTTCTGGTGGAGCAGTAGAGTACGAAGAGAGTTCTGAAACCTCCAGAGACGAGCTCCTTTGATATAACAGTGGCAAAGTCTACCAACCTAGTTTATACAGAAATATGTCGAAGTTACCGAGTGATAGAGGGTGATGCTGTCGCAAAATCAAAAATGATTTAAAATCTCATCCAATGCATTTCGAAACTCGATTCTCTTCTACACCTTCTGAAGACTGTATGAGGTTCTCCTGCCAGGAGAAAATGAATAGGATACAAAAGAACTGGAACATACAAGGACCAGAATCCAAGCGCAATTATGGACACTACACTGCATTATCAAAATCGAACTCCACCTACGAGAAATACTAAACAAGAGTAGTAGACACAATCTATCGAAGTCATGTTGGAGAGCCAAGCAGTGCCGGAAATTTTGTTACCATGTCGAATCCAGATTAGTATGGAACTGCGTGAAGGCACCTGAAAGCTTAGACAGGTACAACATAATATGCTATGAATCTTTGGACACAAAATCTTTGAATGAAATGAGAAAGCTTGATGAGAAAGTCCATAGGACTAGAGTTCTATCAAAGAGCAGAGCCAAAGAACTATTCTCAAGCTGAACAAAGCAAAAAATAACGAGTACTGTTATGAAACAGCAAGACCAGTCCAAACCAAGACATTTATACCAAACCTTTCGGAATTGAGAACAACAGCTCGGCTAGAACAGAACAGGAGAAACATGAGGATAATAACGGGCATTCCAGATTTCGAAAACAAATTCCTTGAATCAAACTTGCTGACAGAAAAGAAATCGGGCATAATTCCAACTCAAGAGGCTCGAGCCCCAATATTCCTGGAAAGGAAGCAGTTGAAGGACTGGCTATCAGTCAGCTCGAAAATAACGTACACTAACACATACTCTGAAGAATCGAACCAAAATAAGTTTCATATCAAACTTTCAATACTAAGTTTTCGAATCAAATCTGGAAAATAGTTTGCGACCCATCAGAATTTTATTCCGAAAATATGTTATTGAAATGCAATTTTGGTGAGATGAAGTCTTCAGATGGAAACGGTACTCATATATCACGTACGTTTTTCTCTGAAGTGATTTTTCTCTCTCCGGAATCATTAGTTTGTACTCAAAACAGAGGAATTTGTTTCGTGTTTTACTAAATTTCTAGAGAATTTTCGGTTTTCTATATCATAGTCCTAAATAAGAACTCATATAGATGAATGAGACGAAGAAAAATATTTCTCAAGAAGGAGCCCTCTCCAGAAATTATTCGTAACATTTATGCGATACTGGCATTGCATTCACTAGGTCTTCAATACATTTCAATCGTAGATTTTTCAATTCACAGAAAAAAATCTATTCAATAACCAGATGAAAATGTTTCTCTCTTTAATACTGATGGATATTTGAAAAATTGGCCTGGGAGAGCACAGACAATACTCTAGACCAATTTGATTTTGAAAATACAGAAATTGTTGAGAAACAAAAAAAACTATGGAAAATTAGTTCTACAAGAGGAGATCAATATAAAAAAAGCAAGCCAATACAAAAGTAGACACGCATTTTTCACAATGGTAGTGCACATCTAATGATGCAATTGGAAGAACATCAAGAAAAAATGATCAGTCCATGGAAATAATACAAAACCAATACCAATAAAAAATAGACACTAACTTCTCCCAATGAATATGCAAATCAATTGGAAGAACACCAAGAAAATATGATAATTGGTCTTGGTAATTGGAATTAGATAATGGGCAATTGTTCGGATAGATATCAGACGAAACTTGTAAAGTCGCACCAGATATCTGAGAAGGTCGTTAATCACCAACCACTTGAGTTATCAGCAGGCGGTGGATTCTACGCAGAGTTATACCTGCCTAGCCATTGAATTTTCTTTTATAGGTAGGTATAATGATATTGGGTTGAGACAATTCTTGAGAAAAATCGCTTGAACATAATTGAGAATTGTTTATTTAAATATAATATATGATAATAATATATATAATTATATTATATTATATTATAATATATGATAATGTAAAATGACAAACTTAAGAAATCTCTGCTCTGCACAATTCCTCTGTAATCTTATTTGGAAAATTTCATTGAATAAGAAATCCATCAATATTCGAATTTCAATGCTTAAACAATATGAGTACGGAAAAAATATTTTAGAAAATACTGAATCCGAATTATTTTCACCGGAATGAATTGATTGATGTTTCAGAATGAACTGGGTTCAAATAATACAACGGAAAATGATTGAATACCTCTCCATCTTTTCTCCTTCACCTGCTCACCTACAGATGGAAGATCAATGACGCGATTATAATTCAATATAATTAATAGATGAATTTTTTGTGGAGACCAATAAATTTCAGTTAACAAAAACAAAGGTTAATACATTGGTTGATCACAGGTTTTCCTCGTTTTATTGATAGAATTAAAAATATGATAATTTGTGAGTAAACACATCCTCCTATCCACCCGCTGTATAATTATCAACAGCAAACCCATCCGTGACATCAGTATTCCGTTAGTTTCCATAATTTCTGTCAAAAGGTTAATTGAATGATATAAATAACATACCCGTTGGTTAGTCATTGTATTGATAATTATGTTATTCGTTTACTCGGATTGATTTTTTCCAGTCATGGAATCGAACTCCAGCATGAAGATCATAATCTTGAGATTATTGAGTTTTTCTTCTGCTAACATTGTTCGATATAAAGAATTTCTCATTCGTATGTGCATATCCGAATGAAAAATCGAAAGCAGATTGGTTGCGAGAAAATTAAAAACTGAAATTAAGTAAGAAGACTTGTGGTATCATCTGCGACTGAAATATGAACTTAAGTTGATATATTTCATATGTCTAGCTAGGCTTCAACCTGGGAAGTAGTTGAGTTGGATATTATGAAAAATAGCTTCATTTCAACACAATGTTCAAATTTTCACAGGGATGGCATTATGGATCACCTGTTCTACGGACGACTCCCGACTGTACTATTCATTTCATATTTCGTGAATCCTTCCAGATAACAACGTTCCCGAAGAAATTTCTTAAATCCCAATCCAATTCCGCTCAACAGTTCTCTTTCTGCAATGCTACCAGCGCAGATTTCTAGGCGTGATTTAAAATCTAGTCCGGTGATTTATTTCACTTGATACGGAAGGATACTTGAAAAATATCAGTTTCTAACTTGTTAATAAGGAAGATGAGCGAGCATTTTATTTGGATGGTACCGGAATCGATACCATCAGTCCCCAACAAATATTATCCGTGAAATTTTCATTATTACGACCTACGAATGAGTCCGTGTCCAATTTGGCGATGATAGATTAGAAGAAATATCTAATTCACCAATATGAGCAAAAATAAGGGAGTAATTTAGAAGTCGAAAAATGGAATGACAAGATATTTCGCTCAATAAGTTGAAGGTATTAATGAGTAAATTTACCGCAATAGTCGCACTTTTTCACTACTCATGACCTGGAGTTAACTATAGGGGATACAAAAAAATTAGATTAGAAAAGGAACACAAAAGTTACCTGTATATTTTATGTTATCGTATATCCATTCTTAGTTGGATGAGGATGGGGTATCATTCACCTCTGATAAAACATAATAGAATTTGCGCTCTGATCGAAAATGCCGGCCATAGGTAGAGATTTATTCTCTTACTTCAAATGTAACTTTGCCTATTTTTGTTCAGAAACAAATTTCAGTAAACCATCTGGAAGAGGAGATCATTAAAAGATTAAGAAGGGATTTTCACTCATAACATTTTTGGTTGGTCTATTGAGTAATAATAAGAAACGGTTCGCAAGTTAATAATAATTATATTTTTTTCATCTATGCGAAATTATTCCAACCCTGGGCTTGGAAGGTATATTCAGGATAGTCGGATAATTCTTTTATAATTGAGTCCAAGATTGCACTACTCTACTGGCCTCATCAACTTTTTTGAATCATTTCATTGTTTTTCCAGATAATGATATATGACATATCCTCGTTTACTCAAAATTATTTTTGTGTTGATGAACAATATGATTTCGTCTACCTAAATCTCTTTGAACATTTGTATAATTGGTTTTTATGGAGATTTCAAGGAAAATTTGGGATTTTTATTTGTCCATTTTGTATGAAAATACAATTTATAATTCGGGAAAACTCTTCCAGATGTGAAATTAATATATTTTGTTATTGAAGTTTTCTACCGAAGCATATATCTTACATTGGGAATTTTCCACAATTATAATGTAACTTTCTTCCGAATCCAAAGCCATACCGCGGTTTCACATCCAAGAATGAATCATGAAATAGTTGCTGATAGCTACTTCTCCTCTGAAATGGTTTCTTAGCCGTGAAACCGAGGTATGGCTTCATATTCAGAAGATATTTTCGTTGAGTGAAAACCCCTTTTCAATGTATTGTGTAAATTTCCCGAAGTAAGTTAAACGTTTGAGTTGAAAAACCAAATGTGATCGTTTTGCAACCCAACGCATTTGTAAATTCCACATCTGAGAAACCTTTTTCTGAATTAAAATGTTCTTTGTCACAGAAAATTAAATTATAGAATAGTATATTTTATTAGGAGTCGAGAAAATATGCTTTTTCCGTGCGTTCGCGACAAGCACGGAAAAAGCATTCATGGACGTGTAATGAACGAGATTTTCCATTATATCTACCTAAAAACCACAGATTGTTGAGAAACATTTATTTTTAAAGATCAACGAACGAAAACATTTATAACTTTCTTTTGTTGGCGCCAGTTGCAAAATAGACGATACTGGTTTTCATACCTCTCACGTGACTTTTTGGGCAGTAACTCTGTACTTACTTTTGCCGCTTCACGTGATATTTCTTTCTCTGGTGTAATAATTTTCAAATATTTCCACAAAAAATATCCAAATTGTCACAAAACAAGCGTTATTTACCCCGTTGCTGGGGAAATATACAAACAAGTTGCGATTTCTAGAAAACTGTCAATAACATATTATTTTATTCTGACATATAACCGTAAAAAGCCCACTTCCGGTGCGCCCAATGAGCATGTGAATATAGTGTTTTCAGATAGGTATAATGAAAATAATTTTTCTCAAATCACTGAGAATTGATTGGACTATTTTTCTTCGTTTCAAATATGAGAATATTATATTTTTCTTTTTGCACTGATTGTTACTTATGTTCATGTGTATCACTGATTTGGAATAATTTCGGATTTATCAAAAAATGGCTTCGATAAACACGCAGTCACTTTTTCGCGTGAAGAAAACTAGGTTCCTCCACTTCGTCAATGTACCATTCTTTCTTCTTCTTTACAATTTTCATTTTTGAACATTGAGGAAGTGTTTTCCGAACTTTTCTCACATCTTTGGGAATGTACGAGATATTATTCCAATATCACATCAAAATTGCAAGCAAAATGAATTCACTTCTACTGTTTAATTTTTGGTGAAACAAATTCAACAAATAATAAATTTTTAAAATTGATCTAAGCAAGTATTCTGACTATTTGTTAATATTGATCTCCAAACTTCCTAGAAGGTCGAGTTAACAAGCTTTTTTTTTAATATAAGTTTAATATTTCAAACTATGTTGCCCATTGAATAATTAATGATTAGTATTGAACACTTCAATTGTTTGAAATTTTATGTGGTTGGTACTTTGGACTACTGCACAAAATTTTTCTTGCAGTTGTTTACCATATATTGCTGCCTCACCACACCACTGTTCTACTTATAGATTCTATTATGTATACCCCAAACCCGATAAAGTATAATCTGTAGTGGTTTACGGTTATTTATACTATGAGCGGTCAGCGGAGATATCGACTGGTTTTAAAGCGAGAATAACATTCACCCAATTTGGTCTACTATATACTTTATACGGAGAATCATATTTATTTCTCTGTTTTTTTCTGTCTTTCTATCGGTCCTGTCAATTTTTGAGTTCCAGGTGAAGATGTTAAGCAAGCTTCCTGGTGGGAACGTATGCATGGTGATCCATTATAGTTTCCATATTTTGTTCTCCTAGTTTATATTATTCTGGCAAATCATCATTTCCTAATTGGCAACAAGATATTGTGTATTTTGGCGATGATTTCAAAAACTCTCCCATAATCATGAAATAGGTCATGCTATTTTCGAAGAATTTTGAGAAGAACTGAACGGATTTATTATTTGGGAGGTATTGCTGATGGGAATCGTGTTGAACTTCGAGCTATGAGATAATTACAATATAGAATAGAAATAGTGAAATCATTGGATCAAATGTTTTATTTGATACGCTTGTCATTTTATACCTTACTACATGTACTTATAAAAATTTTCAATAAAAAAACCTATTCAAATGCGCTAAAAAGAGAAAATAATTGCGTTGCTTAGTTTATTCGGTGAGTTATAGATTCAAGAGCTTGTCGCGCAAAGTTTTCAGTACGAATACAAATGCGACAAGCTTTTGAATCTATAACTCACGGAACAACCCACGTCGCACAACCAAAGCTATTATTTTTTACTTTTTAGCGCATTTGAATGAAAGCTTTTTTATTAATTATTTTATTATGTGCTTTTTAGAAAGTAGGCCTCAATCTCTGCATTTCTGTTAATGCAACGTCTTCATGAGGCCTTCATGAACTCTGACAAAAAATCAATAATCTTCGACCAAATTCATAATCTCCCCAAATTCATAATCTCCGACCCCAAAAACCCCCAAATACCAATTTTGAATAGAAACGATCCATTATCACAAAACTTGTTCACCATCTTCTAGCCGCCATCTTGAAATTTTTGATTTTTACAATAAATTCATATTCTACGACTCCGAAAACCTCCACATACCAATTTTGAATAGAATCTGACCAAAATCGCAGGAATCTTTCGCCATCTTGGAGCCGCCATTTTGGTCTTATGAATTTTGACAAAAAAAATCATGATCTTCAACCCCGAAAATCTCTACATACCAATTTAACTTGCAAGATTTGATTACAGACCGACACCAGGACAGGTGAAACTGAATGATAGCTTGTAATAGAATAGAGAGTGCCTACGGTTTATCTTCAAAAGAAAAAATCGAGATGTTCTAGTAGTTCAGTACACATTTATCAGAGACACCCCTTAGTAAGAGCTAATAATGAAGCTTTTTTCGTCCCACACTCTTTTCAATCCTCATTGCGTTCCTCTGCTATTTTTCAGACTTCCAGATTCAGACCGAAGCTGATATAGAGCAAAAGAATTACAATTTCAGTATTGGCTTTTGCAGGTCTTTTTCTGTCAGTACAAATTTCAATTCTCAATCTATTCGCACCGTAGATGTGACAAATTGGCACTTTATCAAATTCCGAAAAGGCTCAAAATTATGCTTTATTCCGGAATCCTGGAGGACTCCATATATTTTCCTTAAACCTTCTGATATTACTTAGAAATGACTTGCAGAAAAAAGTTATAAACTTATATTTGTGCGCTGATTGTTTATTAATTGTTTAAACAATCAAAAACCATTTTGGAATAACTAAATGAATTTCGAAATAATTTCACCCAAATTGATGCTAGGGGTTTTTGAGGTCGCTGAACAAGAATATGATATTGAAAAAACGATGGCATGGCCAGTCGTAGAGGTAGATTTCAGGAATGATAATTCAAAACTAGCAGTTATTTATGTGTACATCTCGGAGAAAAAAATTTCGGGTTGAAGTTGTGGAGCTGATGAAGCTCCAATCAAACGACTTATAGTTTGGAAGGAAGTATTTTTTTTCTTTAGAAACTGCGATGAAACAGCTTGTGAAGTTTTTCCTTTTGCAACTCCATCAGAGGGCATTAAAGTAAGCAATGCATCTTTGTTGATTTATTGGGTAGATTCTGGAGTTAATTATTGACAGTTTATTAATTACACTATTTCAGTAGTAAATAGTATTAGGTACCCAAAAACTTCCAGGCACTGCTGAAGTGAAATATTCCCCTGATATTTATCACACTTTGTCACGGTAAAACTGAATATTTTTTGTAACTCTCTCAATTCCAATAAATATCAATGAACATATTTGCAGAATCATTCCTCATGGGAAACGTTTCCAATGAAAAACAATATGGCAAATAAGTAATATGGCAACATTGCCAGTCGAAACTTCTATCCAACTGAGAAAATATCATCCATACTCCGCATAAAAAACAGAGCATTCCGAAATAGGTAAATTTTTTCTGGTGTGCATGTGGCTTTCGATTCACTCGTGCTGAAATTTGTACTATGAAAATGATGGTGTACCTATAAGAGAAACGGAATATAAATTTCAATAACTGAAATTCTGATTTTTGGCAGTAGTTCTTTGAAATAACTTGAATGTAGGTATTAAATTCACAAGGAGGTTTTGGTGATAAGGAAAACCAAATACTCCAACTTCAACACCTATTAGGAGGAGGAGGAGGAGGGGAGGGGAGGAGGAGGAGAAGTGATCGTCATCATTTCTAAATAAAGACGAGCAACATAAGGGATTTCATTTTTTCTTTGGGTACTATTATCGTGAAATTCAATTAAAAATTTGACTACATGGAACGACTCACAGTTGATTCAATAGGTGAACAAGTTCTTGCATAGAGAGAAAAAGCATTTGTCCTTCCACACAACTGAACCTCCTTTGATATAATTCACTTTATCGATGACAATAACCGAAAGAAAGGAAAATAATACTTATGTTGGTGCTTATTTCAAAATGACGAAGATCTCTCCTTTTGATTCCAAAATGCAAATTGTTTTTTTCATTCCAATTGTTGGTGTATGTTATCCATTACCAACGCAGATTCAGTCATCAGCTTCCCAGTTTTTCCAGTATATTACTGCTGAAGATAGACATTTGAATTCTTGGAGTCCAGCGTGGCTTCAGCAGAAAAGTATTCGTTTCCTGTTAGATATTCATAAAAAAAAACTTCTTTATTGTCGTGGATTCTTCAATTCTAGGAAAAAATATTCTATTCGATATTCAACTGAGAATGTTTTCCCTTTAAACATGAATACCCCCACAAGAGGTTATCTTGAGTCGCAGATGGTTCCACATCTGATTTTATTTCCATATGAATCAGAATAAACAGGATCCGACAAAAACATCTCATGTGGAAAGGAGAACAGATGTCAGGATAACAAAATCAACAAAGGAAGTGGGAATATAAAAAAAAAAAAATACGAGTGGTTCTTCCACAAGCACTCGAATTATCACACAGTTGTATAGATCAATTGAATGTCTTCACGATCGAGAACGAATAGTTTTCAATTCAAACCAGGATCGGAACGAATGAACAAATCTTTTAAAAATATATTCTTAGTGAAAATGCGTCATCAAATCAGTTCAAAAACCATATATTTTATTGAACTCAGTAGTTCCTAAAAAAAAGTCAACACAACATTACTCGTGGTTGGTACGAAAACATACACATCATAAAATTAACATAATTCCTCATATCTACGAATTATGTGAAAACATCGAACGGAGTGGCCATAACTATGATGAAAAAACATTATGGAAAACCGATACATTGAGATCAATACTGTCACATATTGAACCAAAAAAAAAAGCCCAAAGGGAGTACAAGAAATATAGGTTGAATATCAGTTTCATTGACAATACAGGTCCTTACAAATTATATGAGGAATATGAATTGAAAAATTAGAACATTTGCCCACAAACGATGGGGATTAAATGATGAAATGGTATAATATGAGAATTTTAATGGTAGAACCACCGAAAAAAAAGAGAAAGTTGGAAGAAATTGTCCGCGCAATATTTCATTGAACAACTGCTTCTCACAAACTCTGTGGAAATAGACTGATTCCATGAATAACATGGTTTCCTCTTTTTACAAGCTTTTATTTAACTTGCTTCATTCTGTCATTTGTTCGTTCTGTCATTCTTTCCCGTTCAAAATTTGTAATCCATTTTTGGAGCACTTGCCGACATCCGATTGAGCTGAGAATTGGCAGGTGTTCGTAATTCCGGTGACGAAGCATTATGAAGTTTTTGTTCGAAGAAAAAACAAAATGGCGGCCCAAGATAACGGAAAAGTTTTGTGATTATGTTTCGATTCGATTCAAAAATCGTAGGTGGGGGTTTTTGGGGTCGGAAATTAGAATTTTCTGACAAAATTTATAAATTCGAGATGGCGGATTCAAAATGGTGGAGCAGTTTTGTGATATGGACCGATTCTATTCAAAATTTGAAGATGGGGGTTTTCGGAGTCGGAGATTATTAATTTCTGTAAAAATTTATGACATTGGAATGGCGCACCAAGATGGAAGACTAGATGTAGGTTTATGGTCCGATTCGATTCAAAATTGGTAGGTATGTGGGGGTTTTCAGGGTCGGAGATTATGAATTTTTCTTAAAAATTCGTAAAATTCAAATGACAGCTCCAAGATGGCCGATGATCTCTGTGTTTATGGTCCAATTCTATTCTAAATTGGTATGTGGGGGTTTTCGGGGTCGGAGATTTTGATTTTTTTATAAAAATTCACAAATTCAAGATGGTGGACGAGTTATTCCATTAGGGCCCGATTTGATTCAAAATTGGTATGTCGGAGTTTTCGGGGTCGGAGCTTATGAATTTAGTCGAATATTATTGATTTTTGGTTAAAATTGGTAAATTGAAAATGTCAACTCCAAGATGGCGGATGAGTGAATCTCCAGATGGTCTCCTCATTGAAGGACTAGATAGTTCTGAACTTACAGGAGAAATGCCTCATAATAACGATGCTTTAACAAAAATGCATAGATTAAGGCGTTCTCAATCACCAAAAAGCACAAAATAAACTAACTAATAAAAAACCTTTTTGAAGACAAGCTTTTATTCGCATGCACTGAGAAGTAAAATATAATTGCTTTGCATGCGTGACGTAGGTCATTCCGTGAGATAATGATTCAAAAGCTTGTCGCTTTTGTATTCGAACTGAAAACTTTGCGCGACAAGCTTTTGAATCTATAACTCACTATACATCACAAATCCAAAGCCAGTATTTCTTACTTTTCAGTGCATTAGAAAGCTTGTCTTTGAAATGTTTTTTTTATTAATTATGTCATTATAGAAGAGGTTGAAAACAACATAATTATGATGAACATGGCTAACAAATGTATCAAGTTGGAATATATTTGACATATCAAACGATTTAGGCTGATTTTAATAGACACCCGCCAAATCAACAAAACCACCACATTGAGGATTGAAATGATTTGATGTTTTTTTTGGTGAAAGTCTAGGTATAGTCTACAAACTGATAACTTTTTTGAAAAAAGGGTATTTTTTGAGTCATTTTGGGCAACTTTTTTCGTTATGCTTATCCAGAATCCAGTAAATGCCAAATTTGATCATTTTAGTACGAAAGCGATTTGATAGACCCACAAACTCATAGAAACACACTACGCATAGACATTCTGAATTATATATTTGCATTTTTGGAATAGAAAATCAAATATTCTGATATTTATTAACGAAAAATAACGTGAAAGGAAATGAAATAGTCAAGGGACATTGAAAAAACTCCGTTGAAACTTACTATAATGGCCGGAAGTATGGTGGAAATATCTTGATGATGTTTTTTCCATCAGGAATCAGATCAAAATAAACAGGAACCGACAAACACATTTCATGTGTGAAACAGAACAGAATGATAACTTTCCTCTCAGTTACGAAAATAAAATTAGCAGTTGGAGACAATTCGATTGTTTGAAATAAAACACACACAAACAAGTACCCCCAGTGTAATTCAAATCATCACATAATTATATAGATTTATTGAATGTTTTTATCATAGGAAACCAGGACCAGAATGATCAGAATGACTGACCAACCTTTTGAAAATACGTTCCCAAGGAAAATGTGTAACCGGATCAGTTAAAAATCAATATGGGTTTTGTTTGGTACAAGTACACACACATCACAAAAATTACAAAGTTTAATATGTCCACGGTTTATGTGGAAATATCGAACGGAATGGCCATAAGTATTATATTTATAAGTATCATATATGAGGTAACACTGTATAACATACACACCAAAAAAACGCCTATAAAAGTATGATGAATTGCGTTTATAATATACTTCGTTGGCCTGGTGGAAGTTATATTGGAGAAACACTCAGCCTTGAAGAGGATGATGTTACCAAAATGTTGGGTGTTCGTATGCATCTCGGAACTGCAGATGTGGGTTTCCAAATCCAGTAGAAACACATAAAAATTATATAAAAAACAGAAATAAAAAATCGTATTATAATCTTATATACGATAGAGATTTTATAATAGAATTATATAATATAAAATTTTCCTAGAACCAAACCAAGAATTATTTCTTGGTTGGAGGTTGAAATAACCTGCAAGAATTCTTTTTTAAAATGACTGTTTCTCAACAAACAACAGGGCAATAGACTCCTGAGAGCAGAGGATAACAATGACAGAATTGGGATGAGTATAACTAACTATGAATCAAGTTGCTCTATTTGACATATCGAATAATTTCTGCTGATTTCAATTCCACCGCCAGAAGATCTCAAAAATTTTGCATTGAGAATTACAGAAAATGAGAAATGTCTGAGAATGGGTATATAGTCGACAAAACGACAACTTATTGGAAAATATTTTTGGAGTCACTTCAAATCCAGAATACGTTAATGGTAATGCAAAATCAAATCATGTTGATAGAATAGCCATCTGGTGATCGCACTAACTCGATAATAATGTTTATTCACCATGGAGCAAACTAATTCATTTGCCTGTCTGCACTGAAAATACGTGTATAGGAATATTCTACTGAGTCATAGAAAAGTTACCCCCACGATATTCATCGAGGATAGAAAATGGAAAAAAGAGTTGTAGGTAACCCTTAAGAATCTGAGTACCTTTCACTTGCATCATTTTTTGTGAAAAGAAAAATACAATCAAGACATTTTAATGAATTAGTTTCTGGCTGCATGGGCTAAGCCCTAAAGCCAAAAAATGTTTTAATTTTGTCGGATTTCAATTGACACCCGTTGAAAGATCTCAATAAAAATTCTGCATTGGAAATTGAAAAATATGAAGAATTTTTCAGAATACGTGTGGATATAGTCGTCCAAACGGCAACTTTTTTGGAAAATATCTTTCGTGTCATTTTGACTAACTTTTTCCGTTGAGCAAATCTAAAATAGGTTAATGATAATGAAAATTTCGATCATGTTGATAAAAATAGCTATTTGGTGATTGCACTAACTCAGTGATGATATAATAATGTTAATTCACCACGGAGCAAACTATTTCATTGTTCCTTCTGTGCTTTTATTGATTTTCTTGAATATATTTCCCATTTTTAGAATGTAAAAGAGAGAAAAAAAAGAATATGTGGAGGAAAATAACGAGCAGAGGAATATTCTATTGGACCATCGAAAAAACACTCCCACGATATTCATCGAGTTAAACGGCATATTCAAATATTTATAACCATTGGGTAACCATTGCAAACCCTCGAGCACTAGTCACATTTCACTATCACACACTTTTCCCCAATTTCCCGGGTCCAAATTCCGAAACAGTCGGACCATTACTTGTGTAACCTTGCTCTTCATAATCTAATTGCCAAATTCCTGCTTACTCAACGCGAATCGCTCGCTTGCCTGACAGGCAATGCAACAATACACCGGAGTACCTCCTGACCTAGAGAAATTTGTTCTTCGTGGAGTGACTTAGCATGAGTCTGAGAAGAAGGCGTGCTCTGTTCAGTCTGTTCAGTCGTCCAGTAGACCTCAGTTCGGCCACTTCTCCTCCACTTCTTGTGCGTTTCCCCTCGCGCTCTTTACCGGTGAGTACTTTTAATATCATCATTCACGGTAGCTGACCCTTCATGACCCCCCCGCTTTCTTCACCCTCGCCTGGTGCTGTCCTTTTCCATCCGGTGACAAAGAGTATTCGTGAATGAGTTCACGGTTATTGGAAAGTGTTATGATAATGTTGCGAACACGGAAGATGCCAGGAGATATCAATGATCGATGAGCCGAGGAACTCGCGCGATTTTCCTGTTTTGGTATTGAAAACAAATTTCTCCGCGGTTGTGTTGATTGTGTTTGATTTTCACATGCAGGTACCGAATGTAATTTGTATTTTTTTTTTCGAATCTAAATGTTTTGAACCTTTTTTGATTTTGATAATCCAAAACTGATTCTGAATTACTAATAGAAACTAAAATGTAAAAAAAATCGGTTCGACAGCAATGATTGAAAAATATTAGAAAAAAATATCCAGTTGGGATTACTCATTTTTATAATAAAATAATAATTCTATTGAAAATTTTGTACGACTCTTCTCTGAAACCGTGGAAATTATTGCATTCGCAGTTAACTCAGGAATTTGATATTGGGATAATTTTCGCGATCAAAGAGTTTGAGTTTGTTTTGATCCCATATTTTTCTCAATTTGAAAATTTCTAAAAGTTTTGATATGTGTTGATTTGCCAATTTGATCACACTATGTTGTTACAGAAATATCATGCCAAATCGCAAAAATTTCACAGAATTCCAAATATATCATTCATGATAACAAAACCTACCTACTACATCGATCTGGGATTAAAGTGAAAAAAAATCATTGAACTCCAAGTTTTTTTTTTTCTCTCAGGGTTGGGAAAGTGCTCGTGCCTGTGATAATTGCATGAAATGGTGAACCGATCTCAGAAAATGAGATACGTATTCAAGTGTGAAAATTCCGTGATGATCCTTCTTTGGTATCGATAACAAATTATTTTGCAGATGTTCCCTATTTCTTATCGACTCTTGGTTGCATACTGACTTTATATATTCTAACCAACATTATAAGGGAGCATATAGTCATATTTTACTTTCAAATCATTGTGACTTCGAATTCATTGTTTATTTTTTTCTACCTTGATGGAGATCCCAGAATTTCCAGTGAAATCATCTCTTCGAACAAAATGGATGGGAGAAAGTGACTCATTATACAATTCAAACATATATTTTATAACTGAATTGTCTTCGAATTTAAAAAACTGTTTTTCTTATGAAACCATCATTCGACTTCCATTGTCACAGAAGTACACTGTGGAAAAAAAATGGCTTGATCCGTCTCCGCTATCAAATGAATTATTATCAATGATCATAAAACGACCACATCCTCATGGTAGTAGGTGCCTACTCCCAAATAATCCATTATCATGACGGATGTCAATAAACTTTACCTGCTGAATTGGTGTTTGAAGTGCTGTTTCATATAGAAATTGACATATGAGTCCTGCATGATCAAAAACTTGGTTGTCTCCCTCATTTTCCAAGAGAAAAAGCATCGTTATTAGAGCAAACTTTTCATTGCCAGTATAATTCCGACTAATTAGCTAGTCTTTGTAATACTTCGAGTCTATAATGTCTGTTAGTTTGCATTCTCCATGTTTATATCATCAACAGAAAATATCTCAGGCATTAGATTGGCATGAAGTGTCTATTTCTTTCAGTTCTTTGTTTGTTTGAAGTCCATGTGGGGTAATGGACGGTTGGGAAGGACTACCATCAAAGCGATTAGGCCTTCTTATGTTCCCGAACTATACAGCAAAAAGGCTCGATGTCTCGATTCTTCACTACCAAATCATTTCCATCAATGACATATTTGTGAATCTGCAGTGAATATAACGCCAAATTCAACTCCGCCTCATCGAAGGACAAATTGATTTTTACCAAAAAAAAGTTAATTGCAATTTGTCTTATCTTTTAAACTTTTTTTCTAACTGAAAAAATATGGAAGGAATTTTAGAATGTGCTTACTCATGATGTCACTAGGTTAACAATATCGAGATCTCAAATATTTGAAGAGTATATTGTTTTTGACTATAATTCTTTATATTGGATCATTTCTGATTCGATGTCATATGGATTGAACATGTTAGGAAACAAATTTCTCCTTCGTTGTGTTAATTATGTATAATTATTTTCCTTATTATCATATAGACAAATCAGACACCACCATTTTTTGAATAAATTTTGTTTATACTAGCGACTAAATCCCTAGAATCATTAAAGCCGCCATTAAATTTTTGTGCTCCATATTGGTTTCCGTTTTGTCGTTTATTACAAATTCTTACATTTCTTGGCAACAGTAAATTTGTCTGGGGCTAAAAAAAATTATTTCATAATTTTCAGTCCGTTTTTAAAAACGTGGTATATTAATTTTTCTATAATGATTATCCTATACTTTTTAGTTTGTTCATAAACGTGGTATATTGGAGAAAACATATTTTATACTTTTCAGTTTGTTTTATAAACATGGTATATTGGAAAAAAAATTATAATTAAAAACTCTTTCCAAAGACAAGCTTTCATTCAAATGCACTGAAAAATCATTACTTAGGATGTGTGACGTAGGTTCTTCCGTGAGCTATAGATTCAAAAAGCTATTGAATCTATAACTCACGGACTAACATACGTCACACATCCTAGGAAATTATTGTTTACTTTTCAGTGCATTTGAATTAAAGGTTTTATTCAAAAAGTTCTTTCTATTGATTATTTTATTTTTTGCTTTTCAGTAGGTTCTTAAGTACGCCTCAATCAATGCATTTTTGTTGGAGCATCGTTATTATTCCTGTAAGTTCTGAGCCATCTACTCCGTCAATGAGGAGATAATCTTGGAGTTACCATCTTCTATTTATGAATTTCAACTTAAAATTAATTATCTTCGACCAAATCCATGATCTCCGACCCCAAAAACCCCTACATACCAATTTTGAATCAAATCGGGCCATGATTGGAAAATTCATCCGTCATCTTGAATTTGTGAATTCACAGAGATCATCGGCCATATTGGAGCCGCCATCTTGATTCCATGAATTTTGAAATGAAATTCATGATCTTCGACCTTGAAAACCTCCACATACCAGTTTTGAATGAAATCGGACCATAAACCTTAATCTCGTCCGCTATGATGGAGCGTCATTTTGTTTTTTCCAAAAAAAAATTTTGAGCCGTCATTTCAATTCCATAAAATTTAAAAAAGAAATTATAATCTCCAACTCCGAAAACCACCACATACAAATTTTGAATAGAATCGGACCATAATCACAAAACTCCTCCATTATTTTGGAGCCGCCAATTCGAATTTATAAATATTGACAAAAACTCCATAATCTCCGACCTCGAAAACCCCCACATACCAATTTTGAATCGAACTGTACCCTAACTACTCAACTCGTTCGCCATCTTGGAGCCGCCATCCTGTCTAAAAAAAAACTTCATAATGCGTTGTCAACGCAATAATGAACATCTGCCAAATTTCAGCCCAATCGGATGTCGACAAGTGCTTCAAAAATGAATTACTAATTTTGAACTGGAAAGAATGACAGAATGACAGAGTGACAGAATGACATACGAACGAAGGAAGTCGAATGGAAGCTTGCAATGAATATCCAAATTATTATGCATTTCATTCAACTCTGTGTCGCTCATTGTCCCTATTGAATTTTCCCTTCTGGGTATTCAAATTTTTTGGAGTGTTCTTCCGTTCTATGTTCAGGTTTTCAATACACCAGTTCCTCTTACCTATTTCCTGGAGCTTCAACTACACTTTATCACTAGTGAGATGCCTGTGAGGTCGCGAATCGCAATAATGTTCACTATCGCGGAGCACCCTCTAGATCGCAAAACTACGTCCGCTCGTCACCTGTATGGAGAGATTGTGTGATCCTATGCTCACTTTTGTGGCCCGTAAAAAAACAAGCAGATGGACAAATAAACGAGTTAATATTTGTCATCCAGTTCTGCACTATTTTCCAGGCACAATCATGCTCAAAATATGTTGGATAGTTTAATCGATTGAATTTATAGGTCTTTTGATATACTATTTGAATATTGAATGAATGATTTATGTAGGTACTAGAAGTCAACAATTTTTTTTCCAAATATATTTGTTTCAACATTTTTGGATTTTGATAATTCAAGATGGATTTGGATTTGGAATCATCGGAAACAGAGAAACTCTTGCGATTTTCCTGTTTTGATGTTGAGAGAGATTTCTCCGCGGTTGTGTTGATTGTGTTTGATTTCTGACTGATTTATTCACGCAGGTACTGAATGTCAATTGTATTCTTTTTCGAATATAAATTTTTGGGCCTTTTTAGATTTTGATAATTGAGGATTGATTCTGAATTATGAAAGGAGAATGAAATGAAGTAAAAAATTCGACATTTCTATTCCTGACTTGACAGTGATAAATGAAAAAATATCAAAAAATATTTCTTCAGTTGAAATTATTTATTTGGATGATAAAATGATGATTCTATTGAAAATTTTGAACGACCTAATTTTGAAATCGTGAGAATTAATTCACTAGCGGTTAGCTGGAAAATTTCATACTTGGATAATTTCCGCGGACACTGAAGTTTGATTGCTTTCATGGGATAATTATTTTGATTTTGATATCGATTTCGATGTTTGTCGATTCTAGATTTCATCAAATTCCAAGTTTTTTGTGCAAGAATCCTGTGATTTCGGTATCGATAACAAATCATTTTGCAGTTTTCACTTATTTTTTATAGAACTCTTACTTGTATACTGTATAGATAAGCAAAAGTCATAAGAGAAACATTTCAAGCGTATCTCCTAATTTCACTTTTGAATCCTTATGACTGCATGTTTGATAATTCTGTATAGATCATAATAAATATCCACGAATTTCATTGACTCCAGGAGAAGATGAATGGTGGAAAATTTCTCATTACACACTTTGAATAAACATTCTATAACTGAATATTGGTGTTTGGAGTGATTATTAATGAAAAAGTTAAGATTATATTCCTTCTCAATCAAAAACTCAACTGTTCCACTCACTTCACACAAGCAAAAATCAACATTTCAAGAGAGAAGTTCCCATGGCAAATGGGATCACGACTAGGAGTAATTACATGCCTTCATCTTAGTTTTCTGTGAGTTTATACTGGCTCTCATTTTTCGTTCGCCATGTTCATATTATCAAATGTAAATCTTTCAGAAATGAAAGGTATCAGATTAGGATAGACGATAAAATCCTGTCTTCTTTTTCTGACTTTTAGTTATTTGGTTGCTTGTTGTCAATGTGAGGTTATGGATAGCTATTCGACCTGCTCATTTCGTCTACCTATACAGCAATATTCAATTTGCTGGAGGAAAATCACATGTAATTCCGTGTATTCTATCCACTTTTATTCTATAAAACCCCTTCAAAAACTAGAATGGTTCACATGTCTCATTCTCATATTTTTCTACAGGTAACTATTGGAATATGTTCGATTTGTGAAAATTATCTATCTTTTTATTGAAAGCAAGCCAACAAATATGAAGGTCTGTTTCATAGTGAAACTATTAGTCGACAAAATGTTCACAAGTTCCTTTGACATACTTATGATAAAATAATGTGAAAGAAATATGAATTCGACCCTTTCTTTTTCTATACTCCGTTACTATATGTAAACTCAATAAAATCATCGAAATTTGAAATAATTTTGCCCGTGAACTCTGGCGATGTTTTTCCAATGAATAATAATGACTCGCTCGAGTCTATGATTTTTGCCAATGAATTTGATAGTTTTTCAAAACCTGGATTATGAATTTGTAAATGTGTCAGGACATTTTGTATTTCTGCCTGCTGAAATTTTTCCATAATGTAAGTTGGATGAAAATGTGATATATTCCTCAAACCACTCTTTGTATTCCTATCTTGAGAGCAATAAGTATCTCGTGACATCAGAATTTTCTATCTATGTTCGTTCATTCTCAGCTGACGAAATCAAAAAGGAGGAGGTTCTCTAGTCGACGCGTATGATTTTTTTTTACAGACGAAATAAAAAAATGGAAGGTTTATTAGTCGACGCGTATTTTTTATTTTTTTATGATCACCCATAACTTTTCACAGAGCCGTTCGATTCCGATGATTCTTTCCTCATTGCATAGTTGGTCCCATTCAAATTTGAACAAAAAATTCCATCCCTGAGGGTAGCAAAATGGAGGATAATTTTGAATTGAATGATCCACCCATATAGGTAGAAAAATAGGGGATGATTGATTCTTCACTTGTGAACATTGGCACACATATGTAGTTGACATTGAAAGATCCTCCTACATCCGTCACAATAATTACATTTTATAAAAGGATGGAATTGTATACAAAGTGATGAAATCAACTCACCAGAACTTTCAAAAATACTTCATATTATATAACAATGAATAGTTAAAGTAGATAATTATATTATTTAACAGTTAATAGTTGAAGTAAGCTAGGTAAGTAAGTATTGTGGAAGTAATAAAGAATTGAGTGGGTAGTAATTAGTAGATTTCAGCTATGAAAAATTTAAAAATAAAAACTTTTTAACAAAAAATTAAACCGACGAAAGAATCAACTGAGAAGACTGAAAGAAAAAACCTTCCTAGTCTTGATGATAATTGAGCTCCTGAACTAATGTGAGTAACTAATTTTGAGTCGGCGCCAAACAAACTAGCAAATGAATTAGGTAAAGCGTAAAATGATGGCAGCGAGATGCACGACGGCGTTTTGATTACTTCAAAGTGATATAATGATCTTCGATAATTGTTTGTTTGGCACCGACTCAAAATTAGTTACTCACATCCGTTTAGGAGCTCGCAATTATCATTAAGACTAAGAAGGTTTTTAATTTTTTGCTTTTTAATTGATTTTTCGTCGGTTAATTTTTTTTTTTTAATTTTCTATTTTTATCCCCAATTGAAATCTAATACACTTCAAAGGGATTTTGATGGGGTAGCCTTGTGGAAATGAGAATTGCTTAGACTTGCACTCATTTGAATAATCCAATCTCTAATGATGAATTTTTCAAAATATCAACTTTGCTTCATTGAAATTTTTATCAAAACAAAATTCACTTTGAAATAAAAAACAGAATGATGAAATTCTCATTAGTATGATTCAATATAGTTCAGTAGTAACTCATTAATTCTAGCAATCAATATTTCTCGGCTTGTCCAGTTACCCAAAAGAAAGAGTTGAGGACAATTTTTTATGCATTCAGTATTAAGAGAAAAAAAATTCAATGGCAAAAGATTCACTTATCAACTGGTCAGAATGATGTGTGGTAAAACTATATGCGTCACACGAGAAATCCTATGTTCCACCGGTACTAACCTCATACCTCCAATTTTGTGCCTACATTCAAATATTTGAATCGCTGAATACGATTTGAAGTAATTTCTAAAGAAAGAGCGGATTTGAACTCTGAACCTCCCACAAGTTACAGTCATTATTCGAACATTGACTTTCATCTCTGAACTCTACAAATTCCAAATTTGAATAAATTCTGTAGGAGTCTGGGTTCAACGACATTAGCATTGGTCCATTATATCAAATTAGCAAACACTATTATACACCTGGTTTTTATTGTTGTTTTTTCCACCAAGATTAAAACAAGAATTTGCTAAAAACGGATTGTGTCAGAACACGAAAGTGAAGATTCATCGGTGTTCCGAGTTGGGGATTATTCTAATTCCTTATCAACAATACTAATTTTTCTCTGATGACATACACTTCTAGTTCTATTCAAAGTATATTCAATGGGAGTTGAATCAGTGGAATCCCAATGATATATCTCTCCATACTTGTCAGAATCGTTCAGGTTTTTACATTTATGGAAGGAAGAGTTATCAGTTCTTGTCTGTTTTAAAAAAATGCTATCATATATTCCGTAGTTTAACTCATTTCGAATATACAATTTGATAAATGCAGTGAAGTATTGGAGTCAATTTGCCAATTCTGGAAGCGTTGTATTTTCAGGATAGAGTGAAAAAAACCAACGAATTTTGAAATATCTTTCATAATCAGAAAAAACTACTAATACTTCGTGAAAGATGAGAGCATTAAATCGGTTTTGTTTGTTAGTATGCTCATGGCAATTGATTGGTTCGATTATCATCAAAATATGCTATTGATATTCACCTATACTCGGCATGGATTTCCAATCGTTATTCAAAATCCGTTCTTTCGATCCAAAACATGTTTCATGAGCAATATCTATCTATCATTATATTCACTAATTCTCATTAACCTTCAATCCAATAACACAATAGGATCAGTTTTGATTTTTTGAACCAATTTTTTTTCGGGTTATTGCTATTGAATATTGAAGAAATGTTCGTATAGTTTTCGGTCCATATCCCTTTTTGTTTATTAAACTCAATTTCATATCCAAGCCCAACTAATGTGGGGTTATACCAAGAAAAGAGGCAATATATTTTTTCAGGAACTGCAAATCAATTGGTTCCTTGCAATTTTACTTTCGAATCAACATAACTCCAAAGTTATAATTCAAGTTTGTCAAAACTATGAAAAGACCAAAATGTATCCTCTAAAATCCATCAACTCAGTAAGTAAAATGCATGTTGGAAAACACGTTCATTTAGTAAGTGAAATTTCACCTGAAATTTGCCCACGACCTTTCAAGTACATTATTGAAGTTGGTATTCACAAAGAAGTTGGTAAACATAATTTCGGATATCATGAATGACTAAAAATAATTGAATAAAAATATAAAAGAAAAAAGTTTTATACAAATTCACTAAAAAGAGAAACATATTCCTTCAATTGTTCAACCTAGGTTATTCTGTGAGTATCAGATTCATGAAAACTTTTTAACAAAAAAATTTACCGACGAAAAAATCATCTGAAAAGCAAAAAATCAAATACACCTTCTTAGTCTTAATGATAATTGAGCTCCTGAACTAATTTCGAGTTGGCACCAAACATACAGTTATTTAAGATCATTATATTACTTTGAAGAAGTGATGAAAACGCCGCTGTGCATCTCGCTTCCATCATTTCACGCTTTACCTAATTCAATTGCTAGTTTCTTTGGCGCCGACTCAAAATTAGTTACTTACATTAGTTCAGGAGCTCAATTATCATTGATACTAAAAGATTAATTTTATTTTTTGCTTTTCAGTTGATTTTTTCGTCTGTTTATTTTTTTGTTAAAGAGTTTTTATTTTTCGATTCTTTGTAGCTGAAATCTTTAAATCACAACCTACTTAATTTTTGATTACTTCCAAAATACCTACTTACCTAGCTTACTTCAACTATAACTGTTGAATAATATGATTATCTACTTGAACTATTTATTTTTATATAATATTAATTATTTTTTAAAGTTCCGGTTGAATTATTTCATCACTATGTATATAATTCCATCCTTTTATATAATGTAATTATTTTGGCGGATGTGGAGGATCTGTCAATGCCAACTACATATGTGAGCCAATGTTCACAAGTGAAAAATCAATCATCCCCTATTTTTCTACCCATAGGGGTGGATCATTCCATTCCAAATTGAAATATGATCAACAATGAGGTATACCCTATCTAATAAAAAAAGGAAGCATCCAAATCGGAAAACCCACTACAAAGTTATGCCTGATAGAATCGGTTAACGGACCAAAATTCAGAGGGTGAACGAACAATATCCTTCCTTTTGTTACCCTTAGGGATGGATTTTTCTGTTCGAATTCAAATGGGACCAACTTCTAAGTACACCTCCTTGAAAAAAATCATCGGAATCGAACTGCTCTGTAAAAAGTAATAAGTAATCATACAAAAAAAAATATACGCGTCGACTAGAGAACCTCCTCCTTTTTGATTTCGTCGATTAAAAAGCTTGAGGCGAATATAAAATAGATTTCCAATCCGATACTCTCAGAATTACCTAGGTCGAACAATTGAATAAATTATTTTTTCTTTTTCAGTGCATTTGTATAAAAGCGTGAATAATTTTTTTTTTCTATCTTTTTTTTTGTGCTTGTCATTTTTATTTGTATGAACCAGTTGCAAGTTCCATCCTCGTCTGCGATTAATTTAGACTGAGAATTATTTTCCAAATAAAAATAAAACACACAGACAATTTCTGTTTCCTTCTTTCCGACCTCATATTACAGGTGAATGGTTAAAATGGATCACTATGCGGAAAATTTCATTCATTTGGACCTTGATATATTGGTTAGATAGTCTTGATATTTCAATATTCGATGTCACAATTACTTCCATTTTTTCCATCCTAATGTTAATATGACGTCAAATTGATTTTTACCAAATTGGGCGACGACCTAGTCGGAGGTTAAAATGGCACCTATAATGTTTATTCGTTGTTCGTATAAATCATATCAGAATGTCGGGTCAGTACTGAAATAATTGCCAATTTTTTCTGTATTTTCTTCGAAATATATTCCCAGATTGATTATGTTCTGTGGAGGGAATGAGAAGTTACAAAATTGTGAATATCCGTTTATTTTTATTAGTAATATTATCATTCATTTTATTTTGCATACATAGTTGAAAAATAACATTATCATGGGATATAATAATTGTACTCATGCAAAACAAAAATGGAGCTGGGAACAATTCAAAAAAACCTTCGTTCACGAATTATTCTAATAATTGTAGAATACATTCCATAGATTTTCCCTATTAAAAACAATAATTATAACATGCTATTTATATTGTGAATCAATTGAAAAAACTACTATATTCTCACAGTTGATCTGCATTACTCCTAGAAGATACAAGGTCAAGTTTACTAGTGAAACAATAATCTCGTTAAAGATCCGGAGTTATAAATCAGTGTGAAAAGCAACTTTCTCGACATAATCTAGTTGATAACTGTATTCAGATTTTATTCCAATATGCAAATCAATTATGGAATCGATTAACTCCGATTATGACTGAGAGTGTTACATTTCTATAGGTAATTATTCGTTTAGTCACACGTACAGAAATGTGAGCTGATAGGTCTGAGAAAATTGAAACCGAGTAATGGGCTTGACGTTAAAAATATACAACATGGTAAATACCAAGGGTAAATTGAAATTAATGTATTATGCTTTATGAATTATATCTGTTCTGCTCATGTCAGTCATGAAATAATCTGCTACCAAATCTAATTTGATTTCGAATTGTTAAATAATCAATTCTTTGGTATTTTACAGTGCGGCTTTTTATAGTCCCCCCCCCAAAGTTAACTTTTGAATGGTTTGACGTAGAACAATGGGACAAAAATCATTTTGGATAATATCACCGATACTACTTTTAGAAATGAAAGAAATTGCGAATGCTCGATAGATGGCGCGGAAAGCTACATCAACTTTGAAATTTCATATGGCATGGGGGGTCAAGTGGCACATCGTTGGGAATATAACTTCTTTCCAACTATCCAACCATTTTTTTTTTTATTTCGTCAATATGTTTTTTCACAATATGTATTTAAAATGTCTAGTGAAACAACATTCTCAATGCATATTGTGAAAAAACGATTTGACAAAATTCAAAAATATTAAATGGTTGTGAAGAGAATTGAATAATTTTTTTAACGATGTGTCACCTGACCCCTACACAATTTGAAATTTATAAGTTGGTGTGCCCTTCCTCCATGCCATCTATCGAGCAATCACGATGTCTTCTATTTCAAAGAGTAGTATCGGTGAAATCAGTCAAAATAGTTTTGATCCCGTTATTCTATGTCGAACCGTTCAAAAGTTAACAGGGAGTGGGGGGGGCTCATAAAAAGGCGCAGGTATTGTAATTCCGAAAAACAACGATAGTTGAAAGGAAAATGGAATTGCCTTTTCAACGATGTGCAACTCGACCTCTATGCCTTTCAAAGTTTTCAAGTTGATCAAGTTGATCTCTGTCGAGTCGATCACAGATAAATTGATTATATTTGACCGAAAAATCGTTCCAAACAACACAATAGTACAACTACAAATTTAATCGACCAGACAAATTGGTCCAATGAAACTTTGCGTTGATAGATCATGTACGATTTAATCGGTAGACTTTTCTTAGCAATTTATGTAACGATTATTTGGTGCAATTTATCGCGACAATAAATCGTTATGTGTTGTTTGGAACGATTATTGGGTCAAATGTATTCAATTTATCTGTGATCGGTAATATTTCGCCATTAATAAAAATGATAATAATAATTTTAATAATAATAAATTGCCTTAATTCATATGTAATATGAAATGGTAAAGTGTCAGCTGAGAGCTGACAAACAAAAGAAATCGATGAAATATACAAATGCAAACAGAATATAATAGTGGTGGGAGAGATTCATATTTCATAGATATAACAAACAATAAATGTGTATCTCTATCCTCTCTAGTTGAATCGTTAGCAATTCTTTTTCTTGTCCCGCCAAATTTTTTACTTCACTGAAGATCTCTTGTTTCTTGAAATTTCTGACTAGTTCCGGAAGTATGGGTCGTTCTATGCTACCGTTCTTTCTACCGATCCGATAGGTGTTACTGATCTCGATTTCATGAAGATCGAAATGTAATTTATTGTTAATCAATTCGTTTGCCTCTTCTTCCGTATTTTCGTTGTTTTCTTCTTCAATACCATAAATCAAAATAATTTTTTTTTCTGGACCAGACTTATAGTTGAAAAATTCTTCTTCGGTTCAGAATTTTCCTCCTTCAATTCCGTAACTTATTTTCACAACTCTCCGATTGTTTGTGACTGATTAGCCACGCTCACATTTATATTCCTGATTTCTGTCTTCATTTCTTCATTTCGTGTCACAATGCCCTGGAGTAAAACATAAATATTTTTGTTGGAAAGTTTTAACATATCGAATATTTTTCCAGGAAAAAAATCAGATTTGGCGACAGCGCGTAGTAATTTTTCGGATTTGCTGTGACTCTGATGTTATCACACAATGTTAGAACCTCTAGTATTTGTGAAATTGTTTCCCCTACCTTTTTGAGAGAAGGGTTATTCCAACTTGAGGTTGGCACAATATGTTTCATAATTTTTTCAAAGCAAGAAACTACTTTTGAACATCCAATTCACTGCTATGATTCGTACACAATTGCAACATCTCTACCAATATGTCCGATTAAACATTAAAATTGAAGAGGTACGAGATGAGGTTTGCAAATTGTCGGCAGATATTTTGACGGATCCATCCGCAGATAAATTGTCGTGTTTATTTCAAATGACAAAAACCATCGCATCAAATTATTGCAGTGGATTTATCGTACAACTTTATTAGTTTCTACAGTCCCCTAACGAACCGTTTTATCTGTACAATTTTGGAGACCTAACGTTGAATTGCTCAGATCGGTCGATGAATTGTTCAGTGTATATCCACTTAATGAGGTTCTGATCGGACAAAGTGGATTGCTCGTTTTTCGCGGATTAGTTGCTTTATAATATTCAATTTGAGAAAGAGTAATACTGATGAGTCATGTGTGTCGAAGAGCGATAAGCTATTGAAATGACATCCAATTAACAAGAACGAGAACACGTCTTCTGAAATGAGCATGCAGGACAAACGAGAGATAATTACTTTATTACAGCGATTTTTGGTTTGGGTACACATCTGAGAGAAAAACTATGTGGATTGAAGCTGTAGAGCACAGGTAGTACTATCGAACGGCATATATTATGCCATTATAGATATTACAATGAAATGAAAGGAATTTTACATTTTTCAACAGCCGACGGATGAAAAGTATTTCTGTTGCAGGAAAAAGTTCAATTCTCAAAGTAGAGTAGATGATGAAAGGAACGAGTAGGCTCAAAGTCGTCTCCAAAGGTTATTGGTAGATATTAATCAGCTTAGACATGTTTCAGGACTTATTAGTCCCATCTTCAGCAACATGCAGGGGAATTACCTGAGAAATTATATAATTCATAGGTTCTGTTTCTACTGAAATAAAATCTATAAATTATATAATTTTTCACATAATTCCTCTGTATGTTACTGAAGATGAGACTAATTTGTTCCGAAACATGTCTGAGCCAATTAATATCTACCAATAAACTGTAAAGACGACTTCGAGGCAACCAATTAAAAAAAAATGACAAAATTGTTTTTCATTAAGTTAAAAAATGTGGCCTCCAGTTTGTCTACAAATGGTATGGTATTTTCAGTTCTGGAGTTCATGATCGGCAAAGAAAAATATTTTTGAATTTTTGGTTAACCAACAGGTGATGACATTTGCAATAGATCCCAACGATTTTTCAAGCAAAAATCATGCCATAGAAATGTGTACCCAAGAATGCAATGAAAGACGCTGACTTAGGACTGCAAACTCCCTCTGAGAGATCTAGCTACGAACAATCAGGTCACTCTAATGTGGGTGCCGGGTCACAAGGGGATCAAAGTGAATGATGAAGCGGAAAGCCTTGCCAAGAAAGGGGCAAGAGCATTGGTTTCCTCCAAAAGTCGCAGTTGCTGACGACTACGACCGGGTAGCCGCGACCATGTCCTCACGAATCAACTGTCTTCCTCGGCCTCGCCAATCGCCATTATATATTTTCGTATATAACTCAATATGACTCGTTCTTCAGATCATATAGTACTGGGAATTTGAATTGTTTCGCACCAGTTGTTCATCATGTATTCAACCAACAAATCATTACATACCAGGTCGTCACGAATCTACCTGTTTTTCTCGACCTCGCCAGTCGCCATTATATATTTTCGTTTAAACTTAATATGACTCGTTTTTAGTCATACAGTACTGGGAACTTGAATCTGTTCCGCACCAGTTGTTAATAATCTATTCAACCCCTATCTTCCGTTTCTAATTGAAAAATTTAATGTAATTAGTGTTGTTATAACTGACAAGAACAAACTATCACATACCTGTCACAACTAAAAACGTTTTTTTACAATGCTGTGGAAAAAATAAGGTTAAAAACACCTGTGACAGTGCAAAACCATCTGTTTCACCGTCAAATTCGTTATGAAATGGGAGTAGTCCATTGAAAAGTTACATTTGGGGTTGCGTTTTTTAGAGGACGCAATTTTATTTTTTTGATGTGTAGGGGGGGTCAGTGTAAAGCTAAAACCAAGTTTGTGGGGTCGCCACCCTTGTCCCACGGCCGCTATCTTGAAAATAGAAGTTGAAATGGTTTTTACGATATATATCTTAAACTATTCATCTGATGAAAAAAATTTCTGTTGAAACTAAATTCTCTACAACTTTTTTCTTAACTATTTGACGTAGAACTATAAATAAAAAAGTTATAAGCGAAAATCTTCAGAAATTAAAGAAAAAAAATATATTTTTCGATATAACTTTTTTTTTATCATTTTACGAAAAAATGATATCCGACCATTTTTGTAGATCGTTTTTTGGTGAACAACTTTTATCCGCATCATTTTTTCATTAAGTCAATAGCTAAGGTTTTACAGCGCTCCGAAGTGAGTACTATTTTTCAATATTCTTAACTATACCTATATTATACGTGTGTATTAATAATGTGTCATCAGTTATTGTTTTTTTTTTATTTTATTTTTTTATTATAACTTTTTTAATTACAAATTTTGCAATATTATTAATAATTAATTATTGACTCTTTTCCCCACCAGCCACGAGGTAGAGTCTAGAGGCGCGTTTTTTTTTACGTGGTATCCCCAATAGGCATAATCCACGGTGATTTTCTGAATTAGAACTACTCCGTCCTCAGTCGTTTCGATGGACCAGGCTGCGGCACAGCATCTGATCGGCTTTCTGAATTGAATACCAGTGGGAGAACTGGAGAAGGAAGGGGTGTTAATGTCGGCGGTTCATCATCAAAGTCATTTTCGTTTATTAATTCTGAGAGTTCCATTACGTTGCTGCAAGTCTCTCCAGAATAATGGAAGCACACTGCAGAACATTTCAGCCCTGCTTTTCGACATCCACACATCGCTCCACAGTTAAATGTACTTTTTGTCACACAAATAAAACAATCACTCATGATGGAATAATAGAAAAAGCACGCTTAAAAAGTCTAAATGCTAATAAAAAAATATAGTTATCACTGAAGTTTAAATCGTGTCTAAAATCATTCGAAATCGTCTTCACGATTAAAAACGGAATAAAATACATCCGCACGTGGAGAAATATGTAGCACAACTAAAAGATATAGGTATAATAATAACGATAGCAGGCAGCTGTTCTTTTGTTGCCTCATGGTCACTTGGGTATTTTCTACCTGAACAGTATTCTCGATAACGGCCATCAGATTTAAAATTATTTTAAAAATCAATAATTGTTAAATCCTGTTATGGAGTGAAAAAGAGTCAATAATTAATTATTATTAATATTGCAAAATTTGTAATTAAAAAAGTTATAACAGAATAAAAAAAATAAAAAAAAAACAATAACTGATGACACATTATTAATACACACGTATAATATAGGTATAGTTAGGAATATTGAAAAATAGTACTCCCTTCGGAGCGCTGTAAAACCTTAGCTATTGACTTAATGAAGTAATGTTGCGAATAAAAGTTGTTCCTCCAAAAACGATCTACAAAAATGGTCGGATATCATTTTTTCGTAAAATGATAAAAAAAAAGTTACATCGAAAAATATAATTTTTTTTCTCGAATTTCTGAAGATTTTCTTTTATAACTTTTTTATTTATAGTTCTACGATGAAGTTAGTGACCAAAGTTGTAGAGAATTCAATTTGCAACAAAAAATGTTGACAAATTTTTTTTATCAAATAAATAGTTTAAGAGATATATCGTAAAAACCATTTCAACCACTATTTTCAAGATGGTGGCCGTGGGACAAGGGTGGCGACCCCACAAACTTGTTTTTAGCTTTACACTGACCCCCCTTACACATCAAAAAAATAAAATTGCGTCCTCTAAAAAACGCAAGGTAAGGCCTAAAAAATGTAACATTTCAATGGACTAGAGTGCGTCTGCTCTCGGAGCGGTCAAACGACCAGCGACTAAACAAACGACGACCGGTAGTTAGTAGTAACGATTCGGTAGAAACTAGGAAAACAGGAGTATTTAAAATGCTATAGAGATGTCTCAACGACCTGGTCGCAGCTAGTCGGTCTTAGCCGACAGTGACTACGACTTTTGGAGTAATCCAAGGCTGAAACCCTTAGAACCCTTTTGTGTTTTTTCAAGAGCACACATCAAGAAAAAGTTTTGACTCAGGGAAGCCGACCAAATAGAATCCCACTGGAATGAGGTTCCAGGGCAAAGACAAGCGGAGAGGCTCCTGAGCTCATCGCCACTAGCTTCTCGAAAAAAAGTCTTGAAACTGGATTTTGTCCTTTGAACTATCACTTCAGGAAAATGTATAAATCAGACAGTGAGCTGTGCCTTAACTGTGAGAACTCCGCTGAAACTACAGAACATCTGCTTTGCGACTGTCAAGCGCTTTTTTGTAAAAGGCTTGAGTTTCTCCAAGGGGTTTCACTAACATTCAGACATCAGGAACCTTGCTCTCATGGGTCTTAAATGGCTGAAGGGTAACGTACAAAAGACTCTATAGGTCGAGTTACGGAGAGGCTGGAGAGCCATATCGACACCCCTAGTTGGGGTAGTTTTTACCCTGTACGTACAACTGATCAAAAACTTGCTTTGGCTATTTTATATAAGAGAATTGCTAACAGTGCATTCTGAATTCAAAATTGCTATCAGATTCGTCTTCGGGGTAATTATTATGATGGGAATATTATATCTAGCAAATTCCTGCGGAAATAATTTGAGGTATTTTATTTTCATTGTCTGTCATCGATCAGCATGAGACGTGAGAAATGAAATAAAACCAAGTGAGATATGGTAGAATGCTGTTAAACTGATCTGAACAACACCCCATATATCAAATGAGCAATACGTCACTCTCAAACTTTTTTGGCAGATCTCAATTGACATCCGTCAGGTGAAAAAGCGAAAAAGACTCTGCAAGAAAAAATCCGAATTATTAAAACAATGAAAGGAGATTCAGAAGATTTTGAGAACGGGGGCAGATATAGTCTCCGAAACGTCAATCAAAAACTATATTGAAAAGTAACTTTTGAATTAAAAATGAATTAAAAAAAAAAAATTATAGGCAAATTCAGAAAATGACAAGTTATTGTCTAATTGAATCATTTTTCTATACGAAATATAATTTGGTGAACGCAATAACTTATCGGGGTGAACTAATTAGTTTGCCCTTTCTACACTTGTATAGATTTCCCTGATTATATTTTCATTTCAGACTGTGGAAGTTTACCCAAAAAAACATGTCAATAAACAAAACCAGTTCGGTACATTGTGTTATTGTGCGAGAAAATGTGTTTATGATCGTAACATCAAAAAATAATCCATAGAATACCACACGAGGGTTCGATAAAGTAGAAAATAATTCTCCGGATTTCTTTCTCAAACTTGTTGCCGTTTGGAAATAGCCACTCGAACTCGTTGAGCTCTCATGTCTATTGCCTGGCAAACAAGTTTTCCAAAATCTGTCGAATTACCTTCACTTTATTCTCACTCTATTGTGGTATTATAACTGAAAATAAGTGGCCTGTATCTCAATACCTGTGGATCCGTATTCATAAAAACTCGTTTTCTGATTTTGACGAGTACTATTTATCCTTGAAATTTCCGATATCCATTTCGAAATACTCTGTATGATTGAATAGCCCCACGATACATCTACAGTTTGATAAAAGTTGGAAGGAGTGATTTGGAATTCATATCAATTCCACGTTATTCGTTTGTTTCGATATCATCAACTCCACTGGTATATTCAATTAGATATAGCTTTAACAAGCTTGAGAACCGTTTGCATACGGTGAATAATGCGAAACACATTGTATTCCATCATACGTTTTTTCATTTCGAAAGAAATGAAACTGATGATTTTCACTTTCAAAAGAGAGAAAGTCCGAAATTGGAGGCCATTATATATTTCATCTTCGAATATTTACAAACAAATCATGATAATAGCTTAGATAATCATTGAATAATATAATTGATCAAGTGACGGCTTCCTTTCATATTATCTAAATGATTAGACTATGTAAAATTTAATTATTTTCCGAATCGGATATAAGGATATTTTCATGTTTAATATTGAGTGGAAAAAAAAATTTTTTTAAAAGGCTTTGACTCAAGGATCAATACACAAAAAATAACAGAGATAAAAGAAGTATACATAGGATATTGCTCAAAGTTGAGATGTCAGTGAGAAGGTTAACATTGTCCTTTGAACATTGGGAAAAATTCGAGAAAGAATGTTGAAATACCTTTATTTTGACGGAAGTCATATATGAATTTTCAACTTTTTGTGCAATCTATAAGTATGCCGTAATCATCAATGATCAATAACACATGAGAAAACCTCGGTATGAGTTTTCAGAAATTAAGAAACATCCTGCAGAATTTAATTGGTCATTTGTAATCAGATAACTCACATGATCGAGGTCGATTTGTTCATGACGAATGAATCGAAATTGGGTGGAATATAATATTTTCCTAGGATAGTCATGAGAATCTTGAGGTTTTCTGATAATGGCCGTCATCCATGAGTTATTCTCAACAGAATTATGATGACATCAATAATTGATTACATATCTGCGACAAGAATATCCTATAGACCCAAGTAGCCTTTTTAGTGGACGGAACATAGTGGCCACAATTCTGGGAAACTTTGAGGTGTTTGACCAGAACCACTGCCACGTAACACACACGGTTCTATCACGCGGCACCTACCAAAATGGGGAACACTTTTTTGGTGACTGCTACGTTCTGATCCACGTTCCTGGATCTCAGACAGCCACATTCCAACCACGTTGTGGTCACCTGGCAGAAACGTGGATATGTAGTGGCCGACACTGGACACGTTGAACAACTAACTGCGTATGTGTAAATAATATACCCTTGAAAAAGGCGAACACGTCGGGCTATTATAACCTGCCATTTCAAAGTTATAACCTCTGAATGTACATGTTCATTAATTAATAAAAAAGGACATGTAGCAGGTATAGTGGATTTATGCAGCTCCAATCAATAAATGTATCAAGTATCAAGTAACAATTATCAATTAACAAGTTATGAAAATAATACATATCAAGCAGGAGCACAAGTCAGAGATCCGATCTATTTGAATGAATCTTTTTATACAAAATCAAGAGAAATTGTTTATTGAAAACGCATAACCCATTTTGTTTTGAATTATTATCATTCACGTAACAGGTAAAACGATCTTTTAGTGAGTCACAATAAATTAATTTGAGAAAAGTAAGGTTAGTTTTCGTCATCGCACTGACCAATCGTCGGTCACTTCAAAATCAAGGAAAATTGTCTATTAAAAGCGCATAACCCATTTCATATTGAATAAATATAATTCATGTTTCACGTAACAGGTTAAACTAACTTTTTGTAAGCCATAATAAAATAATTTGAGAAAACTTAGGTTAGCTTTCGTCATCGCGCGGAGTGGTGAATTTTGAAAGTTATTGTATTTTGTAGTGACTTTTATTGAATGCGTACTGTGGCTATCAATTATGGAGATAGCAAAAACGTGGCAAACCATCACCACATATCACAATCAACTGCCTGCCACATCGTACGTTTTATGGAAGATACCAAAACGTCACCGAAACTATCATTTTCTCTTGAAAGTGACTGTGACTTCTGAGTGATATTTAAGTGGTACAGGATGGTTACCGCAAAGGTTATTTCCCACTTTTGAGTTCAAAAACCTTTAAAGTGATTTGCTAAGTTATAGAACTGTGAAGTAGCTACCATAGATGGGAATTACGTGACTACAACCACACAAATATAAAATTTTTGTTATTCTTACTGCATAGTGGTAGATTTAGTGGTGATTACGTGATAACCACCAAGTCGAAGTTGCAGTATCAGTTTCCGTCACTATAATGCTGCTTGGGAGAGCGCCCTCCTTTCCCCCGCATATGGAACCTCAGAGGAGAAATAGAAATATGAGAAAGTCCCCTGAAATGAATAAAAAAGTATATTTCACAAAAACCCGAGGGAAAACGGTTGTGAATAGTGATTAGCAGGTCTTTCACCACCAGGTTCCAGAGTGGTGTACACAGCAGAGCAGAGTACACACCCTTGCGGACAACCCCTGGAGACCTTAGCTACCAGTTTCTCTCCCACTACTACTACCACTTACTACTTACAATTTTAATCATCTATCAAAAACAATACACGTTCCAGCTGACAGCTTGTTGCTGCAGCGCCTCTTGCGGAAGCTTAAATATTTGCTCCCGCTTTTCGTCTCCCTCTTTCTCATTTTCTTGCTTGTTATCCCAGCTATCTTGGTGCACATGGAAAATATTTGTTACCGATTTACGGAGGCTGTGGTCAATGTCACGGATGCGTAAGTGCATGGCTTTCCACTTTGAAATGGAGAAAGTAGATACTTTCCACCAAGGTTAAAAGAAAAAGTTTTTTCGTGCCACATTTCAGTTTAACATCATATTAAAAAAATCAAAAGGGAAATTGAATGATATGTTCAATGAATAACTGAAGGAGCCACTACCAATCGAATTTTTGATATTCCAACTCAATATAATTTCAACCATATGGATGCGTAATATACAAAATATTCTTTCAATGAATTGGGAATTACCAATTTATTAAAATAATATCTTGTATATTACGCATACATATGGTTGAAATTATATTGCGATATCGATGAAACAACAAATGCGCACCATGCATAACAGAAGTTATTTATCCTTGTCCCACATTCAGAATCCTGGAATGTACTTCCCCATCAATCATATCTTTTCACATAATTTCCACTTTTCAATTCGACGCGAAAACAACGACCCATCGTTTATAACTTTTTTTTGCTCTCAACATATGAAATCAGATACATCAGTGTGTTGGTGAAATGAAAAAGGTTATTTTCATTTCCCCATATGAGTATATCATTGTTCTGTTTAGAAATGAAAAATTTTCATGGAATATCAATTTCAGGCAAAATACATTCACGTACAATTAATCAATGAACATGAAAGCATACATGTCTGAGCTACACTCCCGGTAGGCATTGGCGCAAAAAACAAAATGGAATTCATTTCAAAAGGAAAACAGTTTCGGGGCATACTGAATATGGCTTGAAAAACATTTTCAGTTTTTATTGGAGAATAAACGTAGTTATTGGATTAGATGTTGAAACGACGCTCGGTAATTTTTTCTTTCTACGGAATATTTCAATATTCTCCATCTTTAACGTTCTGATGTAATATGGTTGTGGCAGGATCTCTCATAAAAATATTGCTGCCGTTATTCCGCCCCCGACGCTCGTTTTTTTTTCTGTTGATGGAATCATGCATTATCTTCCTTTATAAATGCGAAATATGGTGGTGACAGGATCTTTAATGAAAATATTTCAAAATGAATTTTTGGCAATTACTCTACCTGGATATTCAATATCATTTCTTTGTAGAATTTCGTTAACATTATCTACTTCAATAGGCCCCCAATTTGAAATTGAACATATGTGAGAAATGAACGAGATATACTTTGTTTTTTCAAAGTTGATTGTTAATAAATCAGCATCAAGCCAATTTTATATTGATTGGAAATTTCAACAGATATTTTGAGAAACTTCCATGTTTCTGCCTGGTAGGTTAGCATAATTTAAAATGTTTCCAAATTAGAAAATCATCAATATATATATATATATATATATATATATATATATATATATATATATATATATATATATATATATGGAATAAAAGTGGCCCTAAAATTGTTCCTTGGGGAACTTTGTATCCAAATACTAGGTTCACTAATATTTTTGTTAATTTCGACATGGACTCTACAGTTAAAATAATTTTTGAATAATTCTAGCGATGCCCCACGATATCCTATATTTTCTAGGTTTCTGAGTAGAGGGGAATGCAAAACTGTTTCCAAAGGCTTTTTATAAACCAAGAAATATAGTTAGGGTTGGTACAGTTTTATCTTGTGAAAACACGTTATCTTAGAAAAATTGTAACCACAAAGAAATAATGGAATATTTTGTTTCACCCTGGGGGACTCGGATGATCGCAAGCTCTATTCAGGTTATGCCTTCAAACTAGGTAAATCCTTGATCTCATGGAATAGCAAGAAACAACCAACAGTCACATTGACATGGGTAGGTATATGGAGGGAAATTGTAGTTGAGTTTTTTTTTCTAGGCTCCAAACTATGTGTAGCAAGCCGCACAATATCTGACTACCTGGTTATTAATGTAACAGTTCACATAGTGAGTTCGTTCGATCGTTAATTTACCATCCAGTCAACTTACCGGATTATCGAATCGAATATTTCGACTCTACCTCGGATATATTACTCCATTTGCGATATTATCAAACTCTCAGTCAATTATTCTCAATCACTTTCTGAAATATATTACTTCGAGCATAAAACGTATCCCAAACTGAAGGGAGTGATAATTTTGGGTGGTCACAAATACACTTCGATCTGATTAGATATATTAATCCTCTCCTGCTTCTGTGGAATTTGGGGTTGGTGTGGGGACCAATCGTTGTGGGGACAATTTTTTCAGTGTCAGCTGGTACAGTCCCAGAGGTTCCTGAATATCTCATGATATAAAGCATCGTATTCCATCAGAATTTCGGGAAGTGCTTCAGGTTTTCCTTTCCAGAATCTGAATTTATTTTCTTTTCAAGCATAACTTGCTGGGGTGTATAACCTCTGTTTTGACATGTTGAGTATCACAAACCAAGTAGGTATGAAACAGTAATGAATTTTTAACCGACGAAACCAAAAAGGAGGAGGTTCTCTATTCGACCCGTATATTTTATGTTTTTCCATCATATTTTTTTATGTATGATCACGCATAACTTTTAATGAGGCATCCGATTCCGATAATTCTTTTCAGTGGATAGGGTGTACTTCGACTTTGGTCCCATTTGAGTTTAAAAGATGATATCCACCCCTAAGGGTAGCGAAATGAAGGATATTGATCACTCACCCTCTGAAATCTGGTCCGTTAACCGATTCTATCAGGCATAACTTTGTACTGGGTTCTTCGATTTGAATGATTCTTCTATTAATAGAAAGGGTATACCTTATATTTGGATTTCAAAAGGAATTAGCTACTCTTACGGGTGGAGAAATAGGGGATAATTGATTTTTTACTAGTGAACATACGTAGTTGACAATGACAGATCGCTACTGACATTATTCTTGTTTCGTCAAAATCAGTATATTTTATGAGAGGATGGAATGATATACAGAGTTATGAGATAAACTAACCAGAACAACGAAAATAATTTATATTACAACAAATAGTAAAAGTAGATAATCATATTATTTAACTGGTAATAGTTGAAGTGAGGTGGGTAAGTAAGTATTTTGGAATTAATCAAAAAACAATTAGGTGGTAATTGGTAGATTTTAGCCACAAAAAATTGAAAAATGAAAACTCTTTAACAAAAAATTAAACAGACGAAATACGGAACTGAAAAGTAAAAAATAAAAACTTTTTAACAAAAAATTAAACCGACGAAAAAATCAACTGAAAAGCAAAAACTAAAATAAACCTTCTTAGTCCAAATGATAATTGAGCTCCTAAACTTATGTAAGTAACTGATTTTGAGTCGGCGCCAAACAAACTAGCAATTGAATTAGGTGAAGCGTAAAATGATGGCAGCGAGATGCACGGCTGCGTTTTGATGACTTCTTTGATAGATAATGATCTTCGATAATTGTTTGTTTGGCGCCGACTCAAAATCAGTAATTTACATCAGTTTGGGAGCCCAATTATCATTTAGACTAAGAAGGTTTATTTTATTTTTTGCTTTTTAGTTGATTTTTCGTCGGTTAATTTTTTGTTATTATCATTAACTTTTTTTCATTTTGTTTTCTGCTTGAGAAGAATATTTGTGACGATCTCACCTATTTACTTGCTTTTCTTTTTGTTTTATTTGTTTTTTCCATTTTTTTGTGGTCGAGGTGAAAAACAGCTATAGCTGACACTTCGCCATTCCATCGTCCACCTTCCCTCATGTATATTAATCAATACTGTTCCATTTTTCTTTCATTATTATCATTAGACTTCCTCTCATACAAGTACTCAGATTCCTTGGAACTTATTTGGCTCGAAAAAAATATAGCCAAAATGAAACGATCATGAAAAAATTGATTTTCAGATCAGCAAAAAATATTCGAGTATATAATCAAACTATTTTCTATCAACTCACTTTCTCTGTCTGGTCAAATTTCCAAATCGACATGTAGTTCTAATCAGACTAGACCTCGAAGATTTTGGAAACCTCCATGAGTCTGCGGACATTCAACGTGGTATGTCTAATATCGTTCCAAATCAAATATGGCGGACGACCACAGATGGCATTATTACGATGCCAGTGGACTTCAGTAATCCATTTTATCAATGATCCTGAAAGGTGTTCTATTCTCAGTTTTCAAGCTGTACCGATGTAACCGTCGATAATATTCATCAGATTTATGAAACCTAGTTTTGGGAAAGAATTCCATCGATTTATTTTTCTGAAAGAAATTTATAAAAATGCTTTTCGAATCTTTTTCGTGGTTGACTGAACGAACTACTCAACATATCGTACGAAACCAAGCGAAAATATGATTCTCGTCACGCGCCAACATCAAGACTTTCGGAAATATAGAGACGCATTTCCTGAATTTGTAATACAAGTTAAACCAAGGGTATGATTAACAGTGAAATCGGAGGCAGTTTTAAGGCCGCGCAGATAAGATTTCTGCTGGAAGTGATATTTCCTGATTGCCCCATCTTGCCATTTCACGGTCTATGAATTGTGATTTCAAGAAGAAATTGTACATGTAAAATGTATGATGCGTCAGATCGTTCTTGCCTTGTATGAAATGACATTGGAAAATAGCAATACATAAAAATTCATATTTTTTTCCTTCTCTGAATATATCGATGTATTCATTCAATAGTTGATCTGAATCAATATGTTTTATGACTTCTAGTTTTGGGTTGATATTATTTTCCATTCAGTGTATTATTGCGTTTGATCCATAGAAGAGGAATGAACCATTGACTGAGATCGATGTAAGTCAGAGATCCTGCTGGGATAACTTTTCGCTTTATCTGCCTAGAGCCGCTTTTTTAGCTTACCTCTACACTAGAAGCCACATTTCTCAACCGAATAGAATGAAACTCACCACAAAAAATGCTTCAAATTCATTGAAAGGTGGGATATTTTTCGAATTGATCAATTTATAGAAGACACCCTTTCCCATTCCATTTAAAAACGTAAATCCCAGAGGAGGTCGATTACCCCGAAAAGTGATAATTCACTAAAAAACAAGGGCGAACAAGAGCCAGCGAGATAATCATCTAGTGAGTACGTTTGTTTGTTCGCGTTCAAGAAAGATCGAGAGGAAGGCGGTACTCAAAAAAGAATATTTGTATATGCTCGTTCAGTGTGGACTAGATTCCAATCTCCAAAAGTGCCCGTGCTTCGATCGCTTTCTGCCACAGAAATAGTCTCCTTTTTGGTTAATTCTACAAATTAAAACTTAGGGGACATCGCAAATTCTGGACATTCGTATCATGTTCTACTTTAATCTCGCAATACTCCACTATAAATATGTCTGTTTTAATACAGTGCTTGCCAAAATAGTTTTTCTTTTTTGTTTTTTTTCCATGAACTTAAAACAATGAAAGAAGCACCAGCTAACAATTATTTCTCATAGTCAGCCATATTTACCACGCTTGTAGAAAGTGAAGGATCAACTGCGAACCTCAATATATTCTCTCTGGTATCGACGAGATGTCAATATGGTTGTTGACAAGGATCTCAAGGATGTTGACAATTTTGGTTGTTGACAAGGATCTCAATAAGCTGAAAACTACTGCTGAAGCGGTATTTTCCAATATTGTGAAATGGTCCAACAATAATAACCTACAACTGAATCATCGTAAAACAATAACTGTTCTTTTTGGTAATGGCAGGACTGATGGAATCAAACTTTTTGAAGGTTCTAATGATGAAATAGTAAGTAGTAAATCAGTGAAACTATTGGGGGTTACCTATGATAGGCAACTTCACTGGGATTGTCATATTGATTGTTTGTGTAAAAAATTACAGAGTAGCTGTTATAGTCTGAAATTTATGAAGATCCACTGTAGTGAGTACACACTACTGTCATTGTACTATGCAAATTTTCATTCCCATATAAAATATGGAGTTTTGATTTGGGGAAATTGTGCACATGTGAATAGAGTATTGGTACTTCAGAAATATGCGATTAGAATACTTGCTAGTATCGATACTAGAACGAGCTGCAGAGATTATTTGAAAAAATTCAAAATCCTAACTGTTGTGAGCTTATATATACTGTAAGTTTGTACATATGTCTATAAAAATAAAAACAAGTTTTTGAATACTGTTGAGAAGCATAACCATAATACACGTTTCAAAGGCCAACTACAACCTGAGAATCACCGGACTACGCTGTACCAAAAAAGTTTTTTTTTTTACTGGCTGTAAATTATACAACTCTCTTGATGAGCATATTAAAAGCTCCCTCAATTTAAATATTTTCAAAACAAGACTGAAACAGCAGCTAGTTCAGAAGGTCTGCTACACTATAAATGAGTACTTAGTATAATTTGTGTTATGTTCGCGATATATGCAATTGATTTGATTTGTATTCAATATAGCATACTTATATATACGACTGTCTCTCTTGTTGTCTCTTGTGCATTCACGTCTTCTACCTTTTTATGATATATTGTCAGAAAAGTATGTTCCTGCAAAGATGAATTTCTCAATTTTTATCATATATTTTTATCTAATGGTATGTATATTATTTTATTTTGTTTTGATGTTTAATTTATTTTGTTTTGATGTTCATTTGTCACTTGTCATAAACATGCATCTGTCTTTGGTCCTTGTGATTGAATTTATATGTATATTTTATGATAAATAAATTGAAATTGATAAATTGATATGTCGAGCGAACACGAGCAAACATACACGAATAAGAACAAATGTTCGCTCTTGATCGCTTTTTTGGTGAATAAGCACCTGAACAAAACGAATATTCGGCAAACAATAAATTCCTTTTGAGCAAATTTGATTCACCGACAAGCTGGAAAACGCTATGCGCCTTCACTAGGCGAATTCGGTTCGTTTCCTTTGTTTGTTCTGTTCGTTCGCGTGAAATGTTCGAGTCTGGACGCACTTTAACATATCAATGGATATATGATTCATTGATCAGTTGAGAACTGAAAAATATAATGAAATATTGTTAACACGGAAAAATAGTGAAGTTTCGCTTCTACTCCTCTAGGAATTTTGGAAAATTATATGGTTCCACTCATCAAATAAGTATGTCTTGAAGAGACGTGGACGTATGACATTCACATTATGACATCGTTTCCATTTACAATAATCTGAAATCGATACAAAGAACTTCGAACTTCATTTTTCCGTTGTGTTCTTTGCTAGAGTAAGGTTCGAGTTGATTACATGATTTTTTTGAGCTCAGTAGTTTTATGCTCTCAAAAACCATTTTCATTTGGTAATTAAAAAGGGTTCGATTGGGAAAAATTCATAGCCACATTGATCATTTTCCTGGACCTGAAAATAGATCTAAAACCTACGTGAAATTGTTCAAGAAGTATGTGGAAGTAATCCATAATTCAGTTACGTTTCGAAACGGTTGAAAAAGATTTGCGCAGCCTATTGCATCTAAATTGCTCAATTAAAGAACTGCCATCGAATGGACTCTTCATTGATGGAACTAATTGAATAAAATTGTCACGAATTTGTTTCTGCATGGAACCGTAAAACAAGACTAATCAAATGTGAAGTACATTACGCAAAAGTCGAATTTACCCATTGATTAATTTTCATTCGACTATGGAAGATTAGGCGAAATTCAATCATAAATTAATATTTCCAATTGACAAAAACTTCCATTTCCATCAAGAAGACCATAAAGCTGGAACTCAACAGTATTTTTTCAGATTTTTATTTCGTAAGGTAGGGCTAAAAAACTGACGGTTTGGCGTAGTGATTTGATGAAGAATATTTTCATGGAGAAATAATATGTTATATTCTCAGTTGTAATATCACAAGAGAGTGAGAAAAAAGTGAAAATAATTCGACATATTTTCGAAAAGTTGTTTCCAGGCAATAGACACGAGAGCCCAACAGGCTCGAGTGGCTATTGCCAATTGGTAACAAGTTTGAGAAAGAAATCTGGAATATTATTTTCTACTTTATCGAACTCTCGTGTGGTATTCTATAGATTTTTTTATGATGTTACGATCTCAAACACATTTCCTCGCACAATGATACAATATACTAAACCGGTTTTGATTAATTTCTCACTTTTCATGCGAATTGATGAAGTCGTCAAATAAATTTGCAGACAATAAAAACAAAATACCTCAAATTATTTCCGCAGCAATTTTCTTGGTAATATTTCCCATTATAATAATTATTTTATTGGTCAAAACATACATGAATGATTTGAATTGAGAGTTTCCCATTGTTTTCTAGAAATAAAAAAAAAATCTACAAGATTTCTTAAAAACCAAACATAGCGCAACATCAATCCAGTTGATATAAATTAGTTAGATTTGTTTCGTGAAAATAGTTATTTAAAATTTAGTTGATAATTTAGTTGTTTTGAGGTTGAGTCTGGTAAATTTTAGTTATCTAATTTTTGTTCTAGTTCACAGTGAAAATAGTTTTTGACAATCTTTGGTATGAGCTCTTCCTCTCATGGTGATACATTTTATTAAATACGTATTGACCATTCTCTTTCCTGAACTGATATTTCATTTTCGTATCATTTTAAGATGGATACTCCATTTCTGTCCCTATCCTCTGATTCTACCGTCTGTAGCTAAAACCAAACAATTATGGATTATCCATCCTCAAGACAATATAAATTTTTTTTTTTCTGAAAGTAGTGGTGTTCTTTCTGGGGATGTGAGAAACTACATGGAAAATATACTTGTTGTTCATGCATGATGAAAGACATTCATGAATTCCGTTTGGCACTGGTGATCGAGACACGCCTTAGGAAAACAATGGACGTTCCACGATTACCCCACAACTAACGTCCATACAGTAGAGGGTTGTGGCCTTTTTTTTTGTCAATTAGCATAATTGATATTTGAACGTAAAACATAAAATTATCTATGTGTGACCCTAATCCAATATTCCTAGTTGAACCAAAGTGTTTTTCAATTGCTTCAACCATTTACCAACATGAATATTCATCATCTTCCATATGGATTTCGTTAATGATGATGGTACTATCACTGATTGAAATCGTCCAAATCTCTGCAAACTGATAATAATTTAGGTAGTTTTATTGATAATAGTAAATTCAATACCGAGATACCCGATTCAACTGGAAAGTATAAATGAACTTGTGTTACTCGTGAAAGTTTCACTAAGGCCAAACAGGTGGCAAATTCAGAATGCGAACATCCGAACACAGGGTATGGTTCGTCAATATTAAAACAAATTAGACGTTTGCTACTGAGCTCTTGACAATGGTTTGGTAACGAGTTCGAAATATTACAGATGGAAAAAATGTTGTAAACTCGACTTTTTTCAAAGTTTGGAGATCAGTAAATGGAAATATTTCTAATATTCATTTAAGTGGTTTTGATAAACACTACGGCCAGATTCCATCTCATGATTGTTGTTCTGACACAAGTTGGTAGAGGTTTCTTTGCAGTCATACAGTGTTCATTTACTGAAAATTAATGGAGTATTTACTCTAAATTCATAAAGAGCTCGTTGATCCTCGAATGTGCATTTTCAGTTACAATATATCAAGGGAATATTATTCTGCCGAAAAAATTTTTGATCGAAAAATTGTTGCTTGAGTAATATTCCGGGGGAAATTGCATGATCAAAATCGAGAGATTTCGTCATTCAATTTGTCGAAGGAAGTTACTTATAAGCAATAATCTTCAGATCAAATTTTTCCTGGAAAATAATACACCGAGATATATTCGATTAGACTATTCCTCAAATAAGGATTATATATGATATTGAAACTTTCAAAATAATATTCCTGCAACATCTCCCCTGTTGTATTCCATATACTTTTTGAGCAACGTTCTTCATAGTCCTCACCATTGGATTTCTTCATGTTATATGCGTGGTCCGTTAAAATTTTGGATAGAGTGCTCGCTTGTGTATCAGCGCGTAATTCATAATTCTTTTCACTGCAGAACTCCTCAAATTGTCTCCAAATTGTGTTTCGAAAAGTAACTGTATTTTTGGGTATTATATAATAAATATGGGCCTGAATTTGTTCAAACAAACTTGCACCAAAACGACTCATTTTGACACTTTCAAAAATGTAACGTCAGGTGACAAACATATGTCCAGAGTTCTTTTGTCATAACCACGAAAATCAATTACGAAAGGGACAATTTGCAAATTTTGCCGCTGTCATTTTGACAGTATTGGTCAAAATTTGAAAAATGCCTGCAGATCATTGGTTGAAATAGAATGAGGCAAATAGTCTATCAAATAGGTTCCGTGAATCTGACTCTCTTCCTTCTATGAAATATATTGATAATAGGAATGAGGATACAACTAGAAATAGTTTCACATAGATGATGAAATTATGTGGAACTATGATTGCCTTCCTCGTCTTATTCAAATCCATTCATGAATATGGAAAACGCGCATATTCTAATGTACAGTACTTTGGATACATTTTTGCCATTCCCACTGTGTGCCTCTCAATAGTGAAAGTAAATGAAATTTTTCAATGAATAATGACACACTGGAAATAACAATCAGCTTTCCATTTATCAAATCATCAGGACTGCTTTTTTTCATGTTTCCGAGCGGTATATAGTAATTCGCATTTTGGTCTCTTAGTCAGTATTTGGTTGGAGGGGAAACGATTCAAAAAGAGGTTGGAATATTATACATTTTTATTTGGTCAAACTCTGTAATATTCATGTTTATTTCCAATAAATCCCATTGTAGATTTACAATGATACTGCAATTTCAACAAACACAAATCATTATCAACTTCAATTTTGCAGGAGAAATCAATCGAAATATGTTGATGATGAAACGTTGTGGGATTCTTCAAGCTTCTGGCATTTCCGCATTTTTACATAATATTACTTCCTCCTGAAGAGTTAGTTCCAATTTTTGTTTAATTAATTTCTACGTGAGTGTCCTCATTGTCTCATTATTTCCCCATTCCAAGCAGAAGAATGACTTCTTGATATTGCCGAATGACATAAAATAACGTTTATTGATTTGTTCGAAGATTCGAATATAATATTCTGGAATAGATATAGAAGAAGTTGTTTTTCCGTTAGATATTGTGAAAATACTTCATTTCATTTTCAAAAACCTTTTCTCTCCAATATGAATAACGTCTATTTTCTGACACCATTATGGAAGAATGTGGTCATCATATGGAAAACAGTTATTTGCAGACAAAATATTGATGTGAATGAATTCTCCTTTCTTTACATGCCTGTATATCTTAGGATATAGCATGCACTCATGGTTGCCGACAGAAATTAACATATTTATCAGTTGAGAGAGTGGAATTCCAGAAGAAATATCTACGCTAAAATAGCTGGAAAATTTTGTGGACCATGGTCCGATTTCCTTCACATGCGGAGGTGTATGAATACTGAACCAGACATGTTTTTGTAGAAGATGAACCAACTCGAACTCGAATTGTATGAGAAAAATATTATTTTTTCAACATGAATACCCCACAAGAGGTTATTTCGAACCTTGGAAGATAGTGACTGAAGTTTTTCTTTCAGTCGCAGAAGATTCCACATCTGATTTAATGAACATCCTGTTCATATTTTGAAATGAATCAATCATAATTTTACAAATGTAAAAATCAATGTCAATTAACCAACTAGTCATATTAACATTACACAAATTAGACAGAGGTTCGGATTTATGAAATCTGTTCGTATATGATATTTTATCATATTTCTGATTTGTTCATCTTTCAAATTTATAACCTGAAAATGATCCGTTAGAACTTGAAAGATAAGTGCCACGTGAAGTGGAATGAATAGAAAAATCGAATTGAACGGTTTTCTTCACATAAAGGATTCAATATAAAATTGAACCAGAAAATGGTAGATCTCAGGTGAAAAACAACTACTTTCCTGGCAAATACCACGCAGAACATTGAATGATATTCACCTGAAAATCCATGCATACTTCCATATAATATCAATGGACATTGAATGCAAATGTTTCTTTCTGATAAGCTCGATTATGTTTAATTTATGTCGTGTTCACCTAACAATCCGCATACCGGTTTCAGGCTTCTTGGCCCTCATCAGTACGGAGTAGTCAACCAGCCAATTATTGAATCCTTTATGTGAAGAAAACCGTTTAATTCGATTTTTTTTTCTATTCGTTAGAACTTGTTCCACACCTTTTTCGTGCCTCAGTTCTCCACCCATCCCCGTTCAGAATTCCATGCTATTAAACTCCAACAGCAATTAGAGCATCTGCAATAAAATGCATTCTGTAATTAAATGTAAACAGCAAACACATTGCCTCTATGCACTATCAATTTTCTGTTGTGAATAAATAACGATACAGCCATTTGATGCTTTCAATGGCCATCGATTGGTTCGACTTCCGTTCCAGTTGCTATGAATATTTCAGTTTTATGTACAGGTTCAGAGAGCTTCAATGCCATTATTTCAGTGGAGTTATTCGCCGAAAAATGATTCGAACAATTGTTGAAAAATGCCAATTTGTTCAGTGAATTTCCCATGTGAAGAAAAATTATTCGAAACTCAAAAATTCATACATTGGTGATAATTTGAAGGACTTATCCATTTTTCCTTCCACTAAAGATATGCACTTTCTGAATTGTCTTAGATAGTGAAAAAAGTTTAAATGGGGTTTTTTTAAATACCAATGAATTTGGGGATATTCTATCCGAAACAGAAATAGAGTTAAGAAAAGTTGTCCAGAGTGAAAAAATCCTGCAATTTTCTTCAATTTTTTGTGGAGAATTATTGATTTCAGGAAAAATATCAGTAATTAGTTGGAGACAATGAGTCACTTCACTGCACCCCAAAAATTTATTAGAAATATATATTTCTTAGTGCGCTTTGCGTCTTTGATGTCTCAAGACTATTATAATCATTCCAACAAAATTTCATTCATTTCCCTTCATCTCTGATGGGTACTGATAGGATGATTTCCTGCGATGAAATTAGTTGTCCCACAAACATACCTGCAATAAATTTGACCATATTTGATGAAAATTCTACGTCGAAACAACATTCAACTAGATCAATTTCATAACATTCCACCATTAGGTGGAGCCAAACTGTGATCAATTGAGCTCATGGTCTGGGAAGCATAACATTATCATCAGCAACATTTTCCAGTAGAATATACATTGCACATTCAAAAGCTTTATTTTCGAATAAATGGGAATACGCTTGATATGCAGTGGATATGATCGAATAAAAGTATATGAGCTCTCGTTGAATGTTTTCAATAATGGTGTAGTAACTAACATATATTTGCTTAATGTATCTAGAGATAAATCCGTGTGACAGTCATTGTGGTGCTTTGCTACGTCATGAGTTATGAATTGCAGATAGTACAGAATTAGCACTGCACGGTATTATCTTCAGTCACACGCTACACAGATATTTGTAAAATCACTTCACAACAATCAAATACAACCACACTGCGGACTGAGGAAACATGGACACACCTTGGGAATATTCACATAACCCATTATTCACAGACAATGTGGAAAAAAAAACACATTATCAACGCTCTGGAAACAGGTATACTTCTGGGAGAATCAATTAGAAAACTGGCATGAATCCGGAATATCATTAGATTAATTTAAAAAAAACCCTTACAACAATCAAATACAAACACACTGCGGAAAGAAACATGGATACAACAGACCCATATACGGATGGATCTGAAACTGACTTGGGAGTCGGCTCCGCATTCCATACATCAGCATGATCACATTTATGGTAACTTCCAAGTGAAGCGAATATCCACACCGCTGAATTAAATGCGATCTGGTAAGCGTTACGTTATTGCGATGAGAAAAAAGTTTATTATTTGCACAGACTTCGTCAGTTCCATCCAAGGCATGACCAGCATTTCCTCGGTACATCCATTGGTTCAATTGAAATCGAGTACTCTGAGTCAGAACGGGAAAAAAAAAGTTTTTATATTGGTGCCCAGGACTATACGGCAACGAATCAGCTGATCGTTCTGCCCGTCAAGCTGCTGACGCAGAAAACATCGACACGGATATCATCACACCCGATGATCCAATATAATTTCTGAAAACCAAATTAGATCTTCTATGGCGAGCCGACTGGAACTTGATCGGAGGCAAGCTGAATGATGTCAAACCATCTGTCAAACCATGGAATCTTCCTGGAAAATTATCTAGAAGAGAACATGTTGTACTGACCAGGCTTCGCATTGATACCAGCCTCACTTCAAATTACCTTCTTACTGGCGAAAAACCATCACACTTTGGAATGCACTATGCAGTCGACAATACCACACATGATCAATCATTGCCCAAAATTCAGATAAGGACAACAACAACTCAATTTATCTTCAGTTATGATAAATTTTCCCCGTACAATAATCCAGTTCGTGAAGGATATAGATATATTTTATAAAAAACTTTTTAACAAAAATTAAACCGACGAAATACGGAACTGAAAAGTAAGAAATAAAATAAATCTTCTTAGTCTCAATAACTGAGCTCCTAAACTGATGTAAGTAACTAATCATGAGTCGGCGCCAAACAAACAAGCAAATAAATTAGGTAAGGCGTAAAATGATGGCATCGAGTTGCGCGGTGACATTCTGATAATTATTTTGAAGTAATTTAATGACCTTCGTTGATTGTTCGTTTGGTGCCGACTCAAAATTAGTTACTTACATTAGTTTAGGAGCTTAGTTATTGAGACTAAGAAGGTTTATGTAATTTTTTTCTTTTCAGATCCGTATTTCGTCGGTTTAATTTTTTGTTAAAAAGTGTTTATTTTTCAATTTTTCTTGGCTGAAATCTACTAATCAGTACCAACTTGTTTTTTGATTATTTCCAAAATACTTACTTACCCACCTTACTTCAACTATTACCAGTTAAATAATATGATTATCTACTTTTACTATTTGTTGTAATATAAATTATTTTTGTTGTGCTGGTTGGTTTATTTCATTACTTTGTAAATCATTCCATCCTCTCATAGAATATAATGATTGTGACGGATGTAGGAGAACAAATATGATGATAGTAGCGATCTGTCATTGTCAACTACATATGTGTGCCAATGTTCACAAGTGAAAAATCAATTATCCCCCATTTTTCTACCCGTAAGAGTAGATGATTCCATTCGAAATCCAAATATGATCAACTATGAGGTATTCTTTATCTAATACAAAAAAAAAATCCAAATCGAAAAACCTAGTACAAAGTTATGCCTGATAGAATCGGTTAACGGACCAGAATTCAGAGGGTGAGTGATCATTATCCTTCATTTTACTACCCTTAGGGGTGGATTCCATCTTTTATATACAAATGGTACCAACTACGAAGTACACGCTATTCACTGAAGGAAGGATTTTTGGAATCGGACGTCACAGTGAAAAGTTAGGCGTCATACATTGAAAAAAAAATACGCGTCGACTAGAGAACCTCCTCCTTTTTGGTTTCGTCGGTTAAAAATAACTCTAGTTTCGCTCCACCATTGATACTTACACTCTCATCCTATTCTCCTCCTAATACTTGATGAATTATATTCATAGAAGGCTAATGGCCATAACAGCCAACGCCAAATGGAAAAAAAACAGACCCATGTATTCAACACCATCAAAGGAGAAACTAGAGCAAGCACTGAACCAGTCAACTATACGACGAACTACACTATTTTTTGCTTCACAAATAGTTGTATTATGAATCTTGAAAATCAATATGAGAATTTTTATCAATGATTCATCGATATGTGCTCACTGGCATCCACTGGAGAATCAATTACCATAATTTTATTCACTTTATGACCATCATGCTAAGAAAAAACTATTCATATTGTACTCCTTCAGAAACAGCGTTTTTCAACTCTGCATGATAAATGATAAAGTGGAGTTAACATTCACATATTATTTGGAAGACAATACCCAATATACAAATTTTTGAGTTATAAATTATGATTCTATGAACGAAAACTATGAGAACCCAACAAATATCAATATCTTTGAAATATTCTGAAGCATTACATTTATAATATGCATCTGCTGACAGGGAACACGAAATCAATATTCCTTTTCCGTACGACGAGTATCCCTGAGTTTTTCACCAACAAATGTGTGTCTGTGACGACTGTCCCAATGAGCTAGGATTCTGCCTGACATGCTTCGATCAAGCGAATAATCAATGGAGCATGAATATATGATTGTATCTTTCCATATATCCTTTGATATCTTCTCCAAAATGTACGAATTATGTCATTCATTGTTTGTTTTCCATATTAATGCTTTTCTAGTCTCGGATATATCGACGTATTTGATTCCATGTAGAATGAATATCTTTCTGCATATGTGATTAATTTTCACATAAATTAAATTTGGAATATTCTGCTCAGGATGGAATAATAATCTTCATAATATCTACGCCATATCTAACCGTAGTGGCACCATTTCCATCGGACACTATGCAGCATACTGCTAACACTCTTATTCTAATTGTTGGCACTTCTTCGATGACTAATGTGTATTTTCTAAGATTGATTCTCTCATCTCCCAGTAAGCATTTTTCCTTTTTTATTACTCAATTGCGCCACGCAAAGAGGGTAATGTGTTTATCAGTATGTATGTTTGTTCTTTGTACGCTTAGAGACAAACGCGTGGGCGTTTTGATGATTCTTACGTCAATCGAATTGTCATAATTTTCGAGTGTCATCAGAGTCCAGACCAGACCCCATATTGTGGAAACTCCCAACTAAAAAGTGTAAAATAAAAGAGGTAATTCAAAAATGAAAAACCCAACTGCGTAAAAAGTGAACTTTAAAAAAGATGGACACAGGATGACCAGAAGATATTGTCAGAAAATTATGTTTCAATAGGTTAACTATAACTTAAACTGTAACAATCTCACGCAGTCGGAGGCAATAATATATCATCATTTTGAATTAGAAGATGCTCCACGCGTGGATTGTTTAGAGTATTAAGTTTATAGTTAACCTCTTGAAACATAATTTTCTGACCATAGTTTTTGGTCATCTTGTTTCCATCTTTTTCAAAGTTCACTTTTCACGCAGTCGGGTTTTTTATTTTTGAATCAACTTTTTTTTGTAAGAAAATTGATGATCTGAATTATGATGGTGATGTGGGTGTTTTCGTGTTTTTTAACCGACGAAACCAAAAAGGAGGAGGTTCCTTATTCGACGAGTATATTTTTTTATGTATGATCACGCATAACTTTTCACAGAAGAGTCCGATTCCGATGATTTTATTTCATTGGATAGGGTGTACGTCGAAATTGGTCCCATTTGAATTTGAACAAAAAAATACATCCCTAAGGGTAGCAAAATGGAGGATAGTGATCGTTCACCCTCTGGAGTTTGGTCCGTTACCCGATTCTATCAAGCATAACTTTCTAGTGGGTTCTCCGATTTGGATGATTCGTTCTTCATTAGATAGGGTATACCTCATAGATGATCAAATTCCAATTTGGAATGGAATGATCCACCATGAAAAATAGGGTATGATTGATTTTTCACTTGTGACGATTGGCACACATATGTAGTTGACATTGACAGATCCTCCTACATCCGTCACAATAATTACATTCTATGGAAGGATGGAATTATATACATAGTGATGGAATCAACTAACTAGAACTTTTAAAAATAAATTATATTATAAACAATAAATAGTTAAAGTAGATAATCATATTATTTGACAGTTAATAGTTGAAGTGAGCTGGTAAGTAGTATTTGGAAGTAATCAAAAATTAAGTAGGTAGTGATTGATGATTTCAACCACAAAAAATTGAAAAATAAAAACTTTTCAACAAAAGATTAAACCGACAAAAATGAAAAGCAAAAATTAAAATACACCTTCCTTAGTCTCAATGATAATTGAGCTACTAAACTAATGTGAGTAACTAATTTTGAGTCGGCGCCAAACGAACTAGCAATTGAATTAGGCAATGCGTAGAATGATGGCAGCGAGATGCTCAGCGGCGTTTTGATTACTTCTTCAAAGTAATATAATGAATGATCTTCGATAATTGTTTGTTTGGCGCCGAATCCAAATTAGTTACTCACATTAGTTTAGGAGCTCAATTATCATTAAGACTAAGAAGGTTTATTTAATTCATTGCTTTTCAGTTGGTTTTTTCGTCGGTTCAATGTTTTGTTGAAAGGTTTTTTCTCCAACTGAAACAGCGAATGCGTCATCACTTCGAGTCAAAGATTTTCATCTTGAAATTATTTTATTTTCAACACTACGATTTTATATTTTTAAATCAATTTCAATACCTATGATGAAGAAGTATAATAGAAGTTTCATATATATATATATATGTATATATACATATATATATATATATATATATATATATATTGTATATTATATATTGAATATTATATATATTATTATATAAATACAAAACTAGGGATATTGGGGTGAGAAGCAATGAAAAAGCAAACTCTTCAAGATTTATCCAAGCTTTCGGAAATGTTTATTTCCATCATCAGGGAGACTACAATAGATGAAAAAAACCAATAGTAATACATATTCAAGTGCGAAACCATATGCTACTTACAACTTTGTTGAGGTTGGTTTCAATGATGTTGAACATATTCATCTAACATAGTGATACAAAAGAAAAAAACGTAGGTCAAGGAATAAAACGAAGTTCAAAGTTACTACAACCACCTAAGCGTTCTTTGAAATTATATAAATATAAATGTGAACTCTATGTGGTGAAACTGACAGGTTAGGAATGAATCTCGTAATTATATTTGAGCCAACGACAACTGACGGGTGCCACTTGGAATTATTTACAGTGGTGGCAACTGTTAGATCAGTACCAACTGATGTTACCAGGTGGCGGTAATGTTAAAATGTTATATTACATTGTTGTCAATTTTGATTGATATCTGAAGACAATAAATAAGAGATCTCGTTGAAATGGTTAATATTTTTAATTTTTTTTATATTACATTGTTGTCAATTTTTCAAAGTTCCCAAAACAATGAATAGAAGTAGATCTCACTCAAATGGTTAATATCTGTTTGAATGTATACAATTGTTTTCTTGGAAAATGAAAGCCATTTCTAAGAATGTTGTCTTAGATGTATGTGACTCTATCGCTAGCACTTTCACTGGATCGTAATTCATCTGGTGTCAAATTTATTTACATGTTCTGCCGAAGCACATCTTTCAGGATGCAATCGGCAGTCACTTTTATATGGGAAATTATTCTTTTTGCGTTTGACCAATATATTGTTCATTACTACTATAAATTACAATTGACATTGGAAGTGATAGAGTTTTATCTTCAAATTTATAATCAATTGATCTAATTGTTAGAACTGTTTTATATGACATTTTGAATTTTTCAGAATTGTGAAATAATCTTGGTAGTTCAGGAGTGATCTCTCTTATATATGGCAATGAAGTGAAAAAAGGTTGAATAGGCGTATTGTTAGTTTCATTGTTGTTCGAAACAATGTTCGAGTTATCACTGTCGAAGTCTAGTACTTCTTAGTGAGACAAAGTATTATATAGAATGTTATTAAGTAAAGTTCTTGGATATGAATTTTCTAAGAAAAGGTTAGAGATTAAACTTTTAATTAGTTTGTTTCCAAGTTCGCTTTCATATACTGTTTGTGATATGAATGATTATTCAGTTATCTACCTGAGCTGCATGGTTTCCTATAAATAGCTTGTTTTCAGTTGTCCGTATGAGCTTGGTATCAAGAAATGGTACGAAATTTTTGCTGTTCTCAGTTTCAATTGTGAACTGGATATAAGGATCGTGGCTATTGAAAGTATCAAAAAACTCATCCACACCATCATTCGGCAATGCTAATATAATATCATCAACATATTTCTTTATGAAGTTCACATTGAAAGATAAAACTGGAATAACATTGTCTTACAAATCATCCATGACGTACGCTGCTAAAATGGGGTACCAAAGGTTTGTTTATAAATTTTATTATTGGAAGAAAAATAAATATTATCAAAACGGAAAGTCAGCAATTCCGAAAATGTCTCTTCGTTAATGCTACAGTAATTTTCAATACGATTCCAATTTTTGTGAATTGCTTCAATACAAGCATCCAATATCCTAGTTTGTACCTAACTAGTCAGCAAATACATTATGATTATATATATATATATATAATATATAAATATGAATATATTGTTGCTTCTCTATATATTGCCGAAAAATACAAAACCATTGATGAAACATTGCCAATACTTTCAGATCACCGAACAATCGGGCGGGCGTTTTGTCTTATCGAATCCATTATTGCGTTCAGTGATGCATTCCCTATTCAGTGTTTCGATTTCCAATGGAAAACAAATTGCATTTCCTGCAGTTTCCTGCCGGTCGCCGCGTAGTTATAAGCCTTTCCTTTACAGAGAATTACCCAGTCTATTGTTTTTGCATCACCAGATAAACCGGTCCATTAATCAGATTAGGGCTTTGACGATCTATTGTTCGGAAATATTATCGTACTTCGGAGATTGTGTGTATTGTTTCAAAATATCACATTGGTTCGGGTAATGCATTTCGAAATGTTGACCATAATTCCCGTGGGTTAGAAGTTGTTTGAGAAATGGCAAAGGAATATGACAATTTTCCATTTCAAATGGTTCCTTTTAAACCTGCCCTTCCTCCAGAAGAATAGAATTATCACGGATGAAACTTCCACCACTGCATTCGTGTGTGATGAAGAAAGCGGCAATAAGTGCCTTGAGGCTGTACCAGGCATCAAACTTGAAGGCTGAAAATCTGATTGGATATCTGAAGATTCTGGAAAATATTCCCCTAGAATCCAGGCACAAGCCATCAGAAATTATGCCAGCTTGGCACGACTCTGAAGTGAACTATGAAGTGGTTTTGAAAAACCTCCATATAGTCACAACAAACGGGCCTCCACTAGAAAGGAATGCATCAGTGTGGTACACTGATGGTTCCAAGATGGAAGAGAGAGCTGGTGTGGGAGTAACGGGTCCTAGTTTCAGGCTCCTAAAACCCCAACTATTTTGCACACAGAAATCCATGTCATATAAATTTGTTTCCAAGAATGCTTTGCGAAAGGCTCTAGGGGGGCGAAGATCTATATTCTATCAGATAGCGCAGCATTTAAAGCTCTGAAGTCACATATTTGGGAGTCTAGACTGACTTGGATCTGCGAACTCTCCCTAAGACAACTGGCTACAACAATCAGGTCACCCTGATGTGGGTGCCAGGTCACAAGGGAATCAAAGGCAATGAAGAAGCAGACAGCCTTGCCAAGGAAGAAGCAAACTCCTCAATTTTCTGGCCCAGAACCCTTCTGTGTTCTCTCTAAAACCCACAGTATAAGAAAGTTTCGGCGCTGTGAAACTGATCAAATTGAAAACCACTGGAATGAGGTTCTGGGACGAAGACAAGCGGAAAGGTTTCTGAGCCCATCGCCAAGGAAAGCTAAATATCTCTCGAGTTGGATGAGGAAGACTCGAAACTGGTTAAACGGGACCGCTCACTGTACATTGTCCTCTGAGGTATCACCTCAAAAGGGTGGACAGATCAGACAGTGAACTGTACCGTTACTGCGAGAACTTGGATGGAACTGCAGAACAACTGTTCTGCGACTGTCAAGCGAAGTTCTGTAAAAGCCTTGAGTTCTTTGAAGGGGTTTCGATAACGCCCTCAGACATCAGGAACCTAGCTCTCAGGAAACTGATAAACTTCGTTAGGAGTTTCGGAATCCTGGGCCTCGAATAGATGAAGGAGAATGTACAAAGATATTATATGTCGAGGTACAGAGAGGCTGAACAACCATATCGACCCTCATACAATCTACAATCTCTACTTCAGATTTATTTTTGAAAATATTTTATTTTTATGGATAACGAAATTCTCCAATTTCAAGCAACATACTTACCATTCATAATTCTGATAAATCTTGCCCCACAGAAAAATAAGATTTCTTCAGTTTCATCCTCTACAACCACGTGGGGGAAAAAAATAATATTAGAGGCCAGTCGTGGATACGAGATTATAATTGTGCGTTGTTTCCAGAAAGGACGACAGTCTCGTTTTTTGATGTCAATGGAATCTGAAAATATCATGCAAAATATGGATCGAAGTCAATTCGGACTGTTTCACAATGGAAAAGTCAGCTGTTTATTTTGCTTCGAGTCGTCAAATGTAGTTGGATACAAATATTGGCGATTTCTAATAAATGGTAGAAATATGTTTGCTTATATCAGAGTGATATGCCATAATATCCTGAACAAGCTGAGGAGGGAAACATTCTCGATTGAACATTGAATAGAAATATTTTTCTGTGAATTGGAGAATCCATGATGAACATATGTATCTTTCAATTGCAGATGATTCCACATCTGATTTTATGAACACCGTTCATATTTTCAAACAAATCAATCCCCAACATGACAAAAAATCGAAAGCTAGAATCGGCAAAAAACTTGATAATAAAATTAATAATTCCTACTAGTATCAAAAATATTATATTTTTTTTCTATGTTTCCTTGACGACGCCATTCAATCATGACTATATATCCTTGACAATAATCAAACAAATATCTGTTATTTCATATGCAAAATAGTGGCTTCGAAAAGTCTGAATTCACCTATTCCTGACCATACATTTCACTTTGAACTACTAACTTACTCCAAAGTTATAAGTCGAGTTATAAAAACCGTGATTGAGACCACCGAATCTCCTTCAAGAACCATGAACTCAATAGGCGTAGTGCATAGTATGAAATTACTTGTTATGAACTTCACAGCCTCATAGGTCAATAGAGTTATTTATTAGGTTAAATCTCACCTGAGGGTGACCACAAAATGTGTTCAAAATACTTGAAGTTTCAGGAAAAACTTACTTATCAATATTTACCTAATTATTGCCTATGTATGTTCACCTAGTCAGAGAATAAACAAGTCGATAAACAGGTCTTCTATATACTCTTCATTACCTATTTCGGCACCAATTAAATTATTTGGTCATTTTTTGTCCTAGCTTGTACCTAGTGTTTCACAATGAGGGCCAGATCACTACAATATTTGTTAAATTAGACTAAATGTCTTCAAGGAAGTCAAACTGACCAAGAATGGAATCCTCAAAGTAACTTGGTCTATTATCAGATATTGAAGTTCGAATCAATTCGATGAGTATGACATGATACAATTTACTCTCTTCAAATAATTTATTGTGGAGCTGAATTTCAGAAATATATGAAATTCCAGAAAAACATTCGACTAGAATTGATAAACCATACAGGTTTACCACCAACTACTAACGATCAGTTGTGAGAATGAGAATATAATCCAAACCTACACTTCCCAAAGACACGTCATGTTCCCACTTATGTGGTACATAGGAATATTCCACTATTGACTCCACGTCATATTTTAAAATACTCACATCCATCATTATGAATGAAAATATGAAAGCAAATAAGTGTTAAGGTAGTTCCGCCACGAGACAGTTGAATTAGGAAATCATTAAAATTTGGCGACGTATTGTTCAACATGTGAGCAACACCTCTATGAAATATCAACAAGTTTCACCATCCCGAACCCGAGATATATATATATATATATAAAATATATATATATATATATATATATATATATATATATATATATATATATATATATATATTATATATATATATATATATATTATATATTATATATATATATATATAATTGAAGTTGATCAATTAACACGTAACATATGGACCATGCATAGGCAAACAGCACATTATCAATTCTACCGTCGTACTAAAATTAAGTACTTTATGAAAAACGAGGAGGAGCTAGAGCAGGATATCACAGATATTGTGAAATAAAATCAAAGTGATTAACCATCTAGTTTGACAGATATAATCAGAACTACTCTCGTTGTTCAAAATAGTCCACGGGGAAACGCACAGCCTGAAGGGGGGGTCGTAGAGAAGTGCGGATTGTGCCAGGGGAATTTTTAAAGAAGGACGGGGGACCATTTGAGGGTCTGAACGCGAAAAAAAACTCCTTCTCCTAGTTGACCCCATCGATTCTAACGATCCCCCCCTCCCCCAACCCCCCAAAAAAAAAGTTCAAAAAGAGTACTACCAAAAAGTCCATTGAAGTTTTATCGAAAAACGATAACTTTTTCTCATGACGTATGGTTTCTAGTGAGAGGGGGAGGGGGGATGGGCGAGTCTGATTTTTTTTTTCTGCTGCGCTTTTCGGGACAATTTTTTGAGTCGCCGACTTTCTATGACGAGGAAAATTTTCAAGAGTCGATTGGGGGCCAGTGCCCCCCTCCAAAATTTTTTTTTTCGGTTCAAATCGAAAAGTCGTTTGAAATTTTTCGATTCCGTCGAAAATAATTTCCTTATTCAACTGTCTCATGGCGGAACTACCTTAACTATCGACGGAGGCAATACCAAACAGGCTTATGTTAGGTTATGCCGGTAATGGATGGATTGACAGAATGTGCGGAATGAATGCAAGATGAAATTCGATGAAGTTGCTCCAGCTGAAGCAAATGGGTAGAGGAAATGTATTGATTGAAGTACAAGAAAACGTAAGCAAATAGCAAAACAATAAAAGATTGATGTGTTGAAACGATGACTTTGAAAATTTCAACACTAATCATTACGGCATCCGAAAACGTCGAATTAAAGTTTTTAAGCAAATCATAATATTTCGATTCTTTGAGAGGTAGTCACAATTGGCACTATGCAGAACTTGGAAATGACAAACTACAATTCTTGAGCCAACCACTATACACCATCTAATGTTCAAAAGTTATGATTGGCTATTTCTCCTCGGATGATTGGCTATTTCTCACCGAGATAACATTATCAAGGATATTATTATGGTGAAATGTCCACTGAATACAATTATCGCGTACTATTTTCAACATCACTGATATTTGATGTTCAATTCCAGAATAAACACCCAAATTTCAGAATAAACAATTATTACAGGTTTTTTGTAGTATACAGTGCTTCTCAGAAGTCCCTTTCCCCCTCTTATTTTTGGAACGCTTATACATAAACAAGTGAAATTTGGAAACTGAATATTAAAGGTTGTAAACTTCCTTACTAGTGATGATAGATGACGAAATCCTCAAAATGACGTCAAAAGGCCATTGTGACCAATAATTTCAAATGGAAGCCTACGGCAAGCGACACCTCTTTTAAAAGGTATCGAAAAAACCTATTCAATGATATTAATTTTGTTTGTGTTTATGGCAGTTTTGGCAACTCGCTTTTAAAAAACGCAAAGCTATGATGCATTAAATCAGTTAATACTAAAATTCCAAATTCGATCTCCGCCTCTGGATAGTTGTCAAATAAGCTGACGTTTTTGTTAGTCTCCCTAATTCGACGTTTTTGTAATTGTCCAAGTTTTTGTACATTTAATAATTTGTGTATTGTTGATCGAACGTTTAATTGTCTAAGCAGCTTTTGGTACTTTTGATATTTTTGTACATTTTAATAATTTGTTGTGAGCCGAACGTTTAAGTGCTTCAAGAAGCGGAATGGTACGTGCTACAGGTGATAAAGTAGCAGCGATCCTAATTCTTTGTGAAACTGGACAAAATATTCATGCAGCAGAATGCATTTTCGATGAGAGGTTTCTTGATCACCCCGTTTCGAGGACTTATTTAAGGAAGCTTCTTCGTAAGTTTGAAACAACGGGTAGTATTAATGATGCGAAACGATCTGGCAGACCACAAATCTCTGATGAGAAAAAAATTGATACACTGGCAGAAGTGATACTTAATCCTACTCCTTCAACAACTCACCTTGCATCTACCTGTGAAGTCAGTCGAAGTACAGTACACAGGGTGTTGAAAAAAAAACAAATTTCATCCATACAAATTAGAAATAGTTCATCAACTCTCAGACGACGACCCAGACCGAATACTAGAATTTTGCGAGAATATGGAAACAAAAATTAACCAACAGCCAGACTATGTCAAAACAATTCGTTTTAGTGACGAAAGTACTTTCTATCTAAATGGAAATGTAAATACACAGAATGTGAGGTATTGGAGTGACGCAAATCCTCACCTGTTTCGTGAAACACATACCCAATTTTCCCAGAAGGTGAATGTTTGGGCAGGTATCCTGGGGAAACCACATCGTTGGGCCTCTTTTTTCAAATACTAATTTAAATGGTGAGGTTTATCTGGAGCTGTTGCAAAACGCCATAGAACCGTTAATCCTTGAAATTTTTGGAGATAATCCAGATGAATTCGGCAATTTGGAAATAACATCCCAACAGGATGGTGCTTCTCCACACTATAACGGTGCAGTAAGACGATATTTGGATGAGGAGTATCGTGGTAGATGGATTGGACGACGAGGTTCAACGAAATGGCCAGCTCGATCACCGGACCTCACACCTTTGGATTTTTTTCTGTGGAGAAACCTCAAATCGAAGGTTTACGTCACTGAACCTGACCATATTGACGTTTTAAAACAACGTATTTTTGCAGAATGTGAAGCTGTTTCCGCAGACACATTTGCAAAAGTACGAGAAGAGTTTGAAAATAGGATATCCAGGAAGTAAATGGAGGTCACTTCGAGCAATTTCTTTGAGTAGATACCGATTCTTAAATCTGTAATTAATATCATACCGAATGGAATTTAAATATTAATGTTTACTAATGAGCCATTAAAACCATAAACACAAACAAAATTAGTATCATTGAATAGGTTTTTTCGATACCTTTTGAAAGAGGTGTCGGTTGCCGTAGGGTTCCATTTAAAATTATTGGTCACAATGGCCTTGTGACGTCATCTTTGACGATTTCGTCATCTATCATCACTAGTAGGGAAGTTTACAACCTTTAATATTCAGTTCCCAAATTTCACTTGTTTATGTATAATCGTTCCAAAAATAAGAGGGTGAGGGACTTTTGGGAAGCACTGTATGTCATTTTCTTTGAGTAACTAGGTATAGAAAATTATGTGTATCCCACATCTGATTTTATGAACACTCTGTTCATATTTTCAAATGAATCATGTTAATTTTCACTGCGTATTAGGAATTGAAATTATTGTTTTAGTGTTTCTGCTCAGAATATCGAATAACAACAATATAAATTCAATATCCACGATTCCAATCCAACCAGATATCGGAAGGTATAGACATATCACATGAAACAACATCCTATAACAAATCACGTGACCACAATGTGAAAGGCTATGAAATCCCAAGATAAGGCAAATGGACTGAACAAAGCCTATTTGTTCTCAAAGTTGAAAATGTGACATAGAGTTCCCATATGGGATAGACGCCATATTTTCTTATTGAAGCGTTCCTGCCATCGCAATATTGATCCATAATTTTTCAGAATCGACCACATTTCAATGATATATAGTAAAAAAATTGGAGTTCATGATATAAATACTTTATCTATGAAATTAGTTTTTGTAGTGTTCGATAAAAAAAGTTAAGGAAGTACACTTAATTTTATAAAACATTTCTATACAAATTCGATATTTTTGAGGTGTTTACTTGTATAACATAAGTAAAATTCAATGTTATCACGGAAAAGTTTGTATCGCAAATAACATCCGAACTAGATGTGAATGCGAAACCATCACTAGCATACATCATTATCTGCTGTACGTATCTTGACAGTACTTTTTTCATACGCCATGTTCATACAAGATACACAATATACAGTAAACTTCTATCATCTTCTAACCGTCGATTGTTTGTTTTATTATAGTGTTTATAAACTAAAATAGGTAGGAATGAGTACATTTTTACCATCAGTCGACTATTCTGAAGGCAATTTCACCAATTATTGCATTCGACTCATTAGGAAAAATGTTTTGATTGCCCAATTTTCCACTGAATTACTTCCATGTTTCCCCATATTGGTGAATTTAAAGTAATTATACCGTTAGTGTTACCTTCGTCAATTTGGGCGCTGACCCATTCGAAGGCCGAAATGACGTGAATTTCACTCAAAATGTTTGTTGGCTATAGTGTTCGCAATATAGGTGGAAGTGAGGGCTCGCGTTAAAAATGAGTCGGCCAGACGAGAACTCATCCCATTCGGTTTTTAGGTGGATTTTCCAGAAATACTACCCCTTGAGATCGTCACCACTTCACAACTTGTCATTCCAAATGGAATATGCGTCATCAAATATAAAACTGGTTTCACCAATAGGGTACTAGAAGTGGCTATAGTATCATCTCTGCCGCTGGTCATGAACCAGTTTTCATTACTTCGTTTGTGGGAGTCCACACTGTGATTGTATTATGAAACGGAATGAAATTACTTTTCCACAAGAATCAAATAAACTTTCTAGATGGTGTGGTTTCTTCAATAACTATTCCGTTTATCCTGATAAAAATACGCATTATCTTCTACTGAATCCTTTCATGAAAGCACCGTATGAAGTTTTCGATGCAGTGGAATTCAACACGATCCTGGTAAAAGTGACAAACGCGTGTGTTCGTATATGGAGCGTGACGTGAGGAATAGAAATGCTGGACGAATGTGCAGCCTTCAAACTTCAATGGAAGCGATGTCATCCGATTATTGTTCGATAACATGTGAAATAACGCGAACGTTTGTGACACAGCAATAAGAACACAACAGATGGAAGTCGGATAGAAAGTGAACCGTGACGAGAATATCTCTCCGCAGTTATATATTGCAATGGTGCGACAGAGTATTCGTGCTACCATAAGGAAGTGCTATTCTCAGAATTGATAGATTTTTCTGACGATACGTCGGCAGGATGGATATCGATATGATTTCTCGCTTCACGCTTTAATTGATCCGCATTTTACTATGAGGATGAAAATGAATATTAAGGGATTCCAAACATACTTTCTCATCTCATTATTATCATTACTGGTCTAGTACATGATGAGTAGCAATTGATATTCTGAAGGCTTTCTTCATTCTCAGAGTTGTTCGGTATCAGCATTCGTAAATGACTTCTCATTTGTACTACACTAAGTCATTTAAACGTCAATTACTACTGAACATATCAGAACTACAGAATAGTTAGCGGCAAACAAACATTCTTCTTTCTTCATATAAGCTACCTCTATCTGAACAGTTTGAGGTCATCACATAGAGTAGCACTGTGGAATTATATTCTAAGACACCACAGTGCGACATATATTCCATTAAACAAACACAAGTTGAAATTATCGGTTGTTGTTGTATTTTTGAGGTTTATCCCCTAATAGTTGAAGAGCTGGATACGTGTTTGATTCACTTGGGAATTCTGCATAATGCCACCTTTAGGATAGTTAAATGAGGAATTGGAAGTTTGCCTGACTTTTTTTGGTACAGGAAGTGCTGCGCCAACAAATATGCACCAAAAATAATGTTTGATTCACGAGGAGTCTACAACAATATGAATGTTCAGTCAATTTTGAACTCACAAATGAGCAGAGTCAACAGTTTTGGAAGTGTAAACATAGAACTGAAATGCCTCAAAGTTGTATTTTTGGATAATGAAGAATACGTGTTTGACTTACGCTGAAAATTCAATATCGTTTTAATTCCATATATTTAAGAATTCTTGCAAAAAGGCAGACAATTTTGTGAGTGTTTAATAATTGGCAGACGTTGGCACATATGTTACATGAGCTGGAGTGAGAAGCGCTACGGGCAGAAATGAGTTTGGGTGAGAGCATTTATCGGCAGCGTAGTTGGTTGTCATGCTCTGTCCTCCCATTGGAAATGTTCTAAAAATGCGAATTCACCTTCTTACCATTGTTCTTGCATTTTTTCTTGAACAGATATTTAGGAAAATCGCATACTGGTGGGACTGCTTCCTTCTTCAAAACTTCTGTTCCATAAGGATTGATATAATGCTGATGGCTATCACCACTTATTCTCCTTTGAATTCGTGATGACAATTAATCCTCCTTTTTCGATTCCATACATCATCGTATTATATTATTGGATATAATTGTTCAATTATAGGCTGCACAAGAAGAGGGCATAATCAAAAATTTTACGTGAGCCCCACCATCCCTCATCAAGTAATTGAAAATGAGCTCACAACACTAGGGCTAAAATTGGTGTCACCTATTTCCTTTTTAAAAATCAATGTTTCGAACCCAGAATACAACCATATCCTAAGCTTCCGTCGCCAAGTGTACATTCATCCCCCAGATCACTTAACAATTCCCACTTCCATTCTCATAAATAATGATAATACGACATACCGAATATTTCTCTCATGTTTCAATTGTAAACAACCGGGTCATATAGCCTCTCATTGTTCTGCCCCCACAAATACTACCAACGACTCAACTCTAACTGCCTCCATAGAAATTGAAACTTCCCCATCAACAGACGGAAACCCAATCCAAGTCATTAACACTTCGAATGTGATCCAAGTGATCCAAGTCTCGATGAAACGAAACGTTGGTGATATCCTTACCCCCCCAATCGATTCAACCAAAAATCCTCCGCTCCAGGATATAGGTAACTTTCGAATACCCGAAAGTAGGAAAGCAAAGAAGATAAAACATTCAACAAACCTCTTAGATAAAAACGACACGAGCTGCGCAGAAATGCTCCTACCAGCGAAAGAATTCATAGAAAGCCATACATCAGAACTCCCCCTAGGTTACGAACAGATAGTAGACCTGTTCGATAATATATATGGATCCCCGGACCCCATCAATGTAGCACTAAACTACACTCCGGATTTAAACGCACTATGCAAAATGCTACGACAGGTATACCCTATGTTCAAAGAGCGGAGTATTAAAGCGAGATGTACAAAATTCCAGAAAAAAATCTTGAAACATCTAGAAATACAGACATCAGAACATGAGAGTGATTCCTCTCAAGAAATGTTCTAACCCCCACTCAACTCCCCCCCATCCTTTTCCATATATCCGAACTCCAATCAATTATACAATGGAATATACATGGTTTCTATCCTCACTATGAAATGCTCAAAATACTCACGAAGGAACACAACCCATCCATAATCAACTTACAAGAAACTATCTTCCGCTCTACCAAAGAAGCAGACCTCAGATACTATAAAGGATTCTTTCGAAACAGGGACGTAAAACCTTGGACAAACTCCCCAAAAGTGATCCTCCTACTTGCGATGAATGCGGAACAGCCATCACTGCGAAACACCTCAAGGACACTGATCTGTACAGTGAAATATGATGTACTATGTTATAATTCATATTGCCTCTGTAAATTTATATCTAGCGTACCGCGCTAATAACTTTTCATGGTTGATGCGCAAATCTAAATAAAACAAAAAAAAAAAAAAATTTATAATTGAGTTACAAAGGGCAGAAACACTAAATAAATAGAAAACATTTCGAAAAATACCACTTATAAACCCATAGGTACAAGAACGGTAGCATCCAATGTTTTGCCTTTACACTTTCCATTATTTTTCGATTATTTTGACGTCTCTGAGACCCAGTCCATGTAAGATAAAATATATATGATACTAACTTACTCCAAAACTTTCTGGAATACACCTGGTAAAGAACACGTGGTCTATCAATAGCCAATGAGAGTGAAGAGTTAAACACTTCCGGAATATATGCCCAATTTTTTGTATTCACTCATACCTCCTAACATACAAATAATACGCATATGATTTTTATATGTCTACTTTGGTCTTTTATTCAATCACCTCGTACTGCTTTTTGTTGATCACTCAATGAATAAACCGTATATTTTAAGTTGAAAATAAAACAACATAACGGATGTGGTATATATGCATCGGACCAAATATTTTGGGGGGGGATATATGCCCTTTGCAATAAAACAAATATTTTTTGGAACAAGTTTTGTCGTTTTTTTGTTCCTCTCTTTTGTTTTTTTTTTATTTATTCAACTTCAAAACTATTGTTTCCATTATCTTTATTATCATATTCACTGGAACTGTAAAATTTCATATCTTTTCGTGTTCCTAGTTTTCTTTTGATTTTGACTATATTTTCTTCGTTATTCAATGCTATTCTTTAAGTTGTTTTCGTTTTCATTTTACTTTCAATACTATGCTCAGTAGTATCTGTCTCGCTTGACTTATAATCACGCGAATTATTTCTTTTTTGGTTCTTTACTTCGGTTCTTTTCAAATTATTTTTTTCTTTATCTACTTGTTGATATTTTTTGGTTCTTTTCACTGGTATCTTTATTGTAGCTTCATCTTTCTTCCGTTATTTTGAAATAGGAATTCTGTACTGCAGCACCTTGTTTGACCTTCTTTGAAAAGAGCTTCGGAAGGATAGGAATTGTAAAATAATATGTGAGATTCAATTGATTCTTGTCGCGATAAATGCACACTTACTCATGGCGTTCAACGTGCTCATTCAAAAATAACCGTTTTTCATCTAGATCAACAGTTCCTTCGCTCTGGAATATATTGAGATATCAGAATTACCTGGAATTGAAAAGGGAAACATTCTCAATTGAATATTGATAGGAAGATTTTTTTGTGAATTGAAAAATCCACGATTAAAATGAAGTTATTTTTTGTGAATGTCTAACAGAAAACAACTACTTCCCCGGCTGAAGCAACGATGGACATTTAACCGTTTAAATTCGATTTTTCCAGAAAACAACTCCTTCCCCGGCTAAAGCCACGCTGGACATTGAACCACATCTGATAGATATTCTGAAAAGGCCCTAACTCAAAAAAAAAAATCTGAAATTGAGAATTTGCATTTTCATTCATATATTTATTTGATTTTCTATTCCAGTCTTAATTAAAAACTCATAAAGATGAATGAGGTGAAGAAGAATGTTTTCCAAAAGAGAGTACTCACAAGAAATCATTCATAACATTGACGCAGGAGAGACATCGCATTCACTAGGTCTTCAATACATTTTTGTCGACGAAAATTTATTTCACGCTTCCACGATCATCAGGAAGACCGGAAGAAAGGGGAAACACATTTTCAAGAAGCAATCTCACTTTGCAAAGATGGGAAAAGTTAGAATCATTTCTTTTGGAGAGACACTTTGGAATTAGTGTTTTCTGACATTAAAACCTGTCATGGGGTATGATAGATTGATTTGTTGAAAATATAAACAGGATGTTCATAAAATCAGATGTGGAATCATCTGCGACTGAAAGATAACCTTATTCACTATCTTTCATCGTCAAGATAACCTCTTGTGGGGTATTCATGTTGAAAAGGGAAATGTGTTTCCCCTTTCTTCCGGTCTTCCTGATGATCGTGGAAGCGTGAAATAGATTTTCGTCGACAAAAATGTATTGAAGACCTATTGAATGCGATGTCTCTCCTGCGTCAATGTTATGAATGATTTCTGGTGAGTACTCTCTTTTGGAAAACATTCTTCTTCACCTCATTCATCTTTATGAGTTTTTAATTGAGACTGGAATAGAAAATCAAATAGCTATCTGAATGAAAATGCAAATTTTCAATTTCAGATTTTTTCTTTCGAGTTAGGGCCTTTTCAGAATATCTATCAGATGTAGTTCAATGTCCAGCGGGGCTTTACCCGGGAAAGTAGTTGTTTTCTGTTACCTATTACAAAAAATAACTTCATTTCAATAGTGGATTTTTCAATTCACAAAAAATCTTTCTATCAATATTCAATTGAGAATGTTTCCCTTCTCAACATGAATACCCCACAAGAGGTTATCTTGACGATGGAAGATAGTGACTAAGGTTTATCTTTCAGTCGCAGATGATTCCACATCTGATTTTATGAACATCCTGTTTATATTTTCAACAAATCAATCTATCATACCCCATGACAGGTTTTAATGTCAGAAAACACTAATTTCAAAGTGTCTCTCCAAAAGAAATTATTCTAACTTTTTCCATCTTTGCAAAGTGAGATTGCTTCTTGAAAATGTGTTTCCCCTTTCTTCCGGTCTTCCTGATGATCGTGGAAGCGTGAAATAGATTTTCGTCGACAAAAATGTATTGAAGACCTAGTGAATGCGATGTCTCTCCTGCGTCAATGTTATGAATGATTTCTGGTGAGTACTCTCTTTTGGAAAACATTCTTCTTCACCTCATTCATCTCTATGAGTTTTTAATTAAGACTGGAATAGAAAATCAAATAACTATCTGAATGAAAATGCAAATTTTCAATTTCAGATTTTTTCTTTTGAGTTAGGGCCTTTTCAGAATATCTATCAGATGTAGTTCAATGTCCAGCGTGGCTTTAGCCGGGGAAGTAGTTGTTTTCTGTTAGACATTCACAAAAAATAACTTCATTTTAATCGTGGATTTTTCAATTCACAAAAAAATCTTTCTATCAATATTCAATTGAGAATGTTTCCCTTTTCAACATGAATACCCCACAAGAGGTTATCTTGACGATGGAAGATAGGGACTATGTGTTTATCTTTCAGTCGCAGATGATTCCACATCTGATTTTATGAACATCCTGTTTATATTTTCAACAAATCTACCTGGAATTATTTGACAAGAAATGTCGCTGGAAAAATTTAAACAGAACTGAAGTGGTTTAGCAATTTATGAGAAACTATACTGAACTTGATAGAAGAATACTTCACTGGGTAGTTTTTCCTAGAAGAATTATGTTGACATAATCGGATGTGCATAATCAGTGAAAGAAATGGTTGAATAGACAATACAGGGTGTTATGTAATAAGTGTCCGATATTTCACAGGACGATTCCTCAGTTATATATGAGGTGAAAAGTTCATACAAGCATTGGTCCGCAATGCCTTCATTTTTGATATACAAGGTGTTTCAAATTTATTTTTATTTTGGTTTTTCGTAAATAATTTCCAAAATAATTTCGATATTTGGACGAAAATTGGTACTTGGGGACATATTTATTCAAATTTGATCTCAGTTTGGTCCTTAATTGTAGGGGGCGCCATCTACAGGTTTTTGTCTCTTTTGGGGAGTCACAACTTTTTCGTGCATGTATGTATCACATTTTCTAGAAAAAAAAGGTATGCTTTTCAAAAGTCGCTACAAGCAGCCGTTTTCGATATATTTTGATTTAAATTAATCGATGCATCCAATCTTCTTCTCATTGATTTGCGAACTCTTTGAAAATGAAAGTATCAAGTGGGTTAGTAAGTTCATTCCAATGTTTTTTTTGTGATGTCATATCAAAAATAATATCTTGACGCCTAATTGAATAGTTTCATTTATTATTATTGTGATTATTTGTTAAAAAATGGTAAACTTCACCAATGCAGAGTATGCTGACATACATTTTACATACGGACTTGCTAACGGAAATACATATGAAGCTAGAGTTGTATCAGGAGCGTTATCCGAACCACACAACTCCTACTTCAAAAGTGTTTTCAAGAACTCACGCTCGGTTGAGGGAAAAAGGAAGTTTTGAGGAAGCTATTAGGTGCACATCGGACGGTAATGTTTCTATGTTGAATTGAAAAAAAGTTTTCAAAAATGTTTCACTTGCATCGATTAATTTAAATCAAAATATTTCGGAAACGGCTGCTTGTAGTGACTTTTGAAAAGCATACCCTTTTCACGGAAAAATGATAGAGAACTCGATTTTTCTCCTAGAAAATGTGATACATACATGCCCGACAAAGTTGTGACTCCTCAAACGAGACAAAGACCTGTAGGCGACGCCTCCTACAATTGAGAACCATAATAAGATCAAATTTGAATTTTTCATATTAAAAAATTCCCCCAGATGACAATTTCCGTCCAAATATCGACATTATTTCGAAAATTATTCACGAAAAACCAAAATAAAAATGAATTTGACACTCTTTATATAAAAAATGAAGGCCTTGCGGACCCATGCTTATATGAACTTTTCACATTATGAATAACTGAGGAATCGTTCTGTGAAATATCGGACACTTATTACATAACGCCCTGTCTATCACAGCGGTTGATACCGAATTATATCATTTCCCATAAGGAATTAATTCAATTCTTAATATGCGAAATAAACAATTATGAAATTTTCACAAATATCAATAGAACGAATTATAATGGGGTGATAATTAAACCATTGAACCCGATGCGAAGTATATGAATACATGAAAGCCCATAGGCATTAGGAAATAATGAGAAAATACATCATCCTATTTGAATATGTTCTATGGGAAAATAAAAACGAAAGTGAACTCATTCGAACTAGATTGGTTGCAACAATTATCAACTTGACGTAACTGATTATTGTGTCTGAGTCTAATTTCATTGTATAGCTGAATGGAAACCAATGTTAATAAGATCCATTATATCATAGCACATTTAGTAGTTTTTTCACAGGATATTTCTTGATATGTCGTGATATTATTACGAGGTTATGATATTGTAGGAAGTTATTAATATTTTGTGAAAAAATATCCATTCAACCAACGAATCATGAAAACTGTTTGACACAGATTAAAATGGACAACCATAATAATATTAACTACATTCACGAGTCCAGCGTATTGAAGAGAATATTTTGAATAGGCGTTTTTGAATTATTATTGATATGAGTTTGTATCAAAATAGTAATAAACTTTATTGTCGAGTAGAAAGAAAATGAGCTAAACACTTTTCCGAAAGTATAAAGAAAATATCTTATTTCAGACTTTCTTCAAACAGTCCAAGAACTACACGAAGGCAATGTTATACCTTCCAATAAATCAACTTCGAACAATGTGTGGACAATTCGTCTGTTAGAGTGGAGTTTTCTGTCTCCCTAATTTCTATTATATCTGCAAAGTATGAAAATATAATCAATATCGTAGTCAAAATAACAGATCAATTTTCACCTAGAAATATCCACCGTGAGTGATATAAGTGATTTATCAATGTAAATTCAAATCAATTTCATTTCACAAATGATAATATTCGATAAAAAGGAATAAATCGAGAGTTCGTATAAAATGTTGGCCACATTTCCCTGTAGAAGTAGATTCTGTTCGAGGCCAGTCGGGAAGGTAGATTTCAGAATTCATCAATTGATTCTCAATTTGCCATCAATCGAGCTAACCAATCATGTGTCTGAAGCAAAAAGAATATATATTCCATGTTCGTAAACATTTCTATTCGTCTGATAAAGCCTCATTTTGTGTATTTGTTACATACATTGTATTATTTATGAACGTAATTTTAATCGATGGTCTTTCCAGAGCCTGTAGAAAAAGGCACTCACTTCATTCGTATGAAAAATATTGGAGATGCTTCGTCATTCATTAAAGTTAGTATCCCCAATGAAAATATTGATGTTCTGAGATTCTACATTTCAATGAGATATGTAAATTGATAGAGCAAATAAATACATTACATATTATAGGAAGATATAGATGGAGTTAATTTCTTAGAGTAGTTTCCAAAATATGTTATTTAACCTCCAAAAAGTACTGATCATAATCGATTTTCCATCACCGATAGAAATGTAAAATATGTACAACCATTTTGTACCAAATCAATAGGTTCTCCTCCTGAAATTTCTCTAATGAGCAATTTGCAAACACATCATATGTAATTTTCATAATGGCTTTCAGAATGTGGACTTCAATCATTCTTAAATTACCAGAGTCACTTCTTTTTTTAAAATTTAGAATAAGATTCTATAATCCTGCGCAGAAAACTTTTATTAAAAAATAGACTTAGCGAATTTCTCAAGTACCATGGTTGAGCAATCAAGCCTAAGATGATTTTTTCTCATCACAATCATATTCATTACTTGTTCCTGGAATAGAATCAATTTAGAAATGAGTTGGTGATTTTTTTTCCTTTTTTTCAATCTCACCAGCTGGACTGTCACTCTGCTTCGGGCGTCACATCTTTTCACACTGTCAAAGCTCAAAGCATCTCACCTCTTTGAAGCGCCCCTGTGGACAAAACAATTATTGTGCTATTGACTTGAGTCATTCATTTGTCCATTGATATAAGATACGTGGAATTTCATCTAAAATCGGTGAATGCAATTGGGACTTTTACATTTTCTATTTCTGTCAGCATTCACAACAATAATTATAAGCACAAAAAAAAAATCACAAACTAGGTACTTACGATTGAAAAATTTCCAATAATCTTTACGATTTTAAGTAAAAGTGATAATGTTATAGTTAATTCAAACTTTACTCTCTTTTTACTCATTATATTTATAGTTTTTGTAATGAATTATATTGCTCCCAATGCTAGAATTTTCAGATATATTAGATAACAAAGAGGAAATAGACACAAAAAATTTCCCTACCTACAAGAATGTTATAGAGATTGTGATGCTGGAAAGGAAAACATTGGTATGATTCATTTTAACATCAGAAGTATAAATAAACATATAGACGAACTTCTAGTCTACATACAAGAAAACTACAATAGCATTGATATTATTACACTCTCAGAAACATGGATTATAGATGATGTGGATAATTTTTCAATACCAAACTATACAACTCATTATAATGAGTCAAAAACGAACCAAAACGATGGTCTACTGGTTTATATGAAAAACACAATATCTTCAAAAGTAAACATAATTCCTATAAGCGAAACAAATTTACTGAAAATCTCTCTTTCTACACTGAGTACAACAATCGGAATAACCGCCTCATATCGACCACCTTCCACAAACACTCAAACATATATTGATGACCTTGAAACATACTTAACCAACCTAAAACCACTTGACACTGAAATATTTCTAGGTGATATTAACATAAATCTAGGAAATAAATTATCAAACGAAGTAAATAATTATGTGAACGTTTCAACTAGTAACGGCTTTATCTCATATATAAACAAACCAACAAGGGTAACAAATGTATCTGAAAGCATAATAGACCATATTTTTGTTGGAAATAGATTAAATAATACATCTTTCAAACCCTCAATAATAGAAACTGATCTATCCGACCACTTCACTACATCATTAATTATCACCAAAATAAAAAAAGAGAACAATAAACCCATAGATGATTGTGAACCGCCGACATACAAAAAAATTCACTATACCAAACAGAATCACTTACTTAAAACCGAGAGATGGGAAGATGTAGTTCAGAACGATAACCCCCAACTAGCTTATAACATCTTTATTAAAAAACTCTATAATTACATAGAAAAGGCTACGAAAAAAAACAAGATAACTAAAAAACATAAACTAAACCGTGGATAACTGCAGGGTTGATAGAATCAATAAAAACCTAGATCGTATGAAAAAACTACTGAAAAATAATTTTTCTCATGCATTAAAAAATGAATACTCACAGTATAGAAATAAATTGAATAAACTGATTAAATCAACAAAAAATCAATACTTTAAAAATAAGCTTCACGAGAACAGTGGTACTACAAAAAAACATGGGAAATAATAAATAAAGTATCAAACAAAAATATAACAAAAATTAATGTCAATGTATTAGATATGAAAGATACGAAGGGAAACATAATATCCGACAATAAAATGAAAGCTAATACCGTCAACTCATTTTTCACTAACATAGGAAAAAATATGGCTGACAAAGTCGAAAAAGTTGATAATCTCCCTATAAACTTTTTGAATGACAATTTAGTTAGACCATCGATGTTCCTACGCAGCCTGTTACTAGTAAGGAAGTTATCAATATAGTATCTAAACTAAAAAACAAGTCGGCCCCCGGACCAGATGGAATAAACTCGATATTGATAAAAGAATGTCCATTTACACATTGTGGTACCACTCTTCCATCTCATTAATATAACGTACAAATCTGCTGATATACCATCACAATGGAATGAATCGGTAATTACCCCTGTATATAAATCAGGTGATAAAAGTAATTTTAACAACTACCGACCTATATCTGGGATAAATAGTTTTGCGAAGATTTTTGAACATTCTGTGAAAAATCGTCTAATAATTTTTTTCAATATTCATCAAGTGATAACAAAAAAACAATTTGTGTTCATTAATGATTCTAATACTGAAAAAGCTGTTTACACCTCTCAAAAAATATAGTTGATGCCCTGGAGAAGTCCGAAGAATGCTTAGCAGTTTTTCCGGATTTAGCCAAGGCATTCGACACAGTGTCACACTCCAAGCTCATAGATAAACTTTATAGATATGGAATTCGTGGACCTATGAAAGATTTATTGCAGAACAATCTATCTTGCAGATATCAAAAAGTAAAAATAGACAAATACACCAGCGAACCCCAAAAAATAACCGTCGGAGTTCCACAAGGCACAGTACTGGGTCCGATACTGTTCTTAGTCTACATAAATAGTATTGGCAGTATAAACTCCATCGATCATCTCATTTCATATGCAGATTATACCGCAATTATATTTTCAGGGAAGTCATGGCAAGAAACATACCAAACTGCAGAAATTGGGTTGAAAGATATCCAAATATGGCTAAACTATAATCTATTGAACCTAAATATTCTCAAAACAAAATTAATATGTTTCACACTCTTAAGTAACGATCAACCAAATCAAGAAATACTGAAAATTCACAAAATGAACTGCCCACAGAATAATAATCTATGCACTTGCCCAACCATAGAAAAGGAATCAAAACTGAAATATCTTGGAATTATACTTGACCAACATATGAGATGGGATGAACACGTTGATCATGTCGTCAAACGTCTAAGACAACTCACCTATAAATTATACAATGTAAGAGAAATACTTACCCGAAACAACCTTATAATAATATATAACTCTCTGGCAGATTCGATCATTAGATACGGCATTACTGTTTGGGGTGGACTCTTCGACAACAACCTCAAAAACCTTCAAGCGATGCAAAATACTATTATAAAAATAATTTTCCATAAGAAAAAAACGGTTCTCCACTGAACAACTGTACAAAGAAACGAAACTTCTCAATGTAAGAAGCTTATTCATTTACAACAGCCTAATATGAGTCTATAAAAACAAGCCTACAGCTATCATATATAGACGACTACAAAACACTTGATCAACAGAAAATCTAAATATGCCTCTCCCCATCTTCAAAAAATCACATACACAAAGAACACATAGCTACTTCGGTCCCAAATTATACAATTCACTGCCTAGGAATATAAAAGAAAAAAAATCTCTTAGTCAATTCAGATATGAAATTAAAAACTACATTACCACACATTACGCAAACCTAATGGAATTGATTTGTTGAAAATATAAACAGGATGTTCATAAAATCAGATGTGGAATCATCTGCGACTGAAAGATAAACCTTAGTCACTATCTTCCATCGTCAAGATAACCTCTTGTGGGGTATTCATGTTGAAAAGGGAAACATTCTCAATTGAATATTGATAGAAAGATTTTTCTGTGAATGTCTAACGAAAACAACTACTTTCCCGGCTGAAGCCACGCTGGACATTGAACTACATCTGATAGATATTCTGAGAAGGTCCTAACTCAAAAGAAAAGAAAAAATCCGAAATTGAAAATTTGCATTTTCATTCAGATAGTTATTTGATTCTCTATTCCAGTCTTAATTAGGAACTCATAAAGATGAATGAGGCAAAGAAAAATGTTCTCCAAAAGAGAGTACTCACCAGAAATCATTCATAACATTGACGTAGGAGAGACATCGCATTCACTAGGCTCATCATTTTGTCGAAAATCTATTTAAACTTTCCACGATCATCAGGAAGACGGAAGAAATGGAAACACATTTTCAGAAGCAATCCATTTGCAAAGATGGAAAAGGTTAGACATCATTAATAAATTGGTAAAAATCAAATAACTATCTGAAATAAAATGAAAATTTTCAATTTCAAATTTCGACTTGAGTTAGTTCCATTTTCATAATATCTAAGGTATTATATGTAGAACCTCAACAGATAGGGGATATTAGTAAATTTCTCCTAGAATGTTCACAAATCATTCATAACATTGACGTAGGAGAGACATCGCATTCACTAGGCCTTCAATACATTTTTGTCGACAAAAATCTATTTCACGCTTCCACGATCATCAGGAAGACCGGAAGAAATGGAAAACACATTTTCAAGAAGCAATCTCACTTTGCAAAGATGGAAAAAGTTAGAATCATTTAATTAAGACTGGAATAGAAAATAAAATAACTATCTGAATGAAAATGCAAATTTTCAATTTCAGATTTTTGCTTTTGAGTTAGGGCCTTTTCAGAATATCTATCAGATGTAGTTCATTGTCCAGCGTGGCTTTAGCCGGGGAAGTAGTTGTTTTCTGTTAGACATTCACAAAAAATAACTTCATTTTAATCGTGGATTTTTCAATTCACAGAAAAATCTTTCTATCAATATTCAATTGAGAATGTTCCCCTTTTCTAATGGAATTATTTTGAGAAAAAAAAAACAATCCAGCTCACAACCTCTAACTCTCGACCCACAGGATCTTGTGAGGGTCCTATAAAAATGTGAACTAGTGCATGACTATATAATGGTGTAATAGATACAAATTTCCATGTCCATTTACACCATGTATACCATTCCGGCAATCCTAGATGCAAAACAAAACAAGTGCATTAAGCACTTAGGTCAGCATCTAAGATATGGAAGGATATAACATATAATAATATATAACTAATAGATGGGTATGTATATGCATGTATGTTATCTGATTTTCACCATGTAATGTAATTTCAATTCAATAAATTCAAATTCAAAATTAAATTCAATTCCCAAATATTTTCAACATTGTTCGAAATCATAATCTTATGAGGTATTGAAGAACCAATAAGGGGACGAAGTCTTTAACATTCAACTTTTACTATTAATACAATTTCAGTTTCAACTATAAATATGACTGAAAAGTGAATCATGGCCAGTAAAATACTGGTCTAAAAATCTCCAGCGCTAGTTTGAATTATGGGAATGGTTTATTTCAAATAATTCCTCTACTATAACAAGAACTTCTGACAATACTTCACGCGGAACAAGCGGAGCCATTCAGTGAGCTGTGAACTGACCTCAGCGGCCACACTCGAAGTATGGAAAAGTTAAGGATGTACCGTTTGCCTACTACTCTATAAAGAAGTCGTAACATAGATTTCATGAACACGAACGGGATGAAAATTAAGAAGTGCACCCATGAGGAACTGTTGGGAGGAAATAAAGTTTATAACCCATCCTGAAAATTAATGAAGCTTGTGAAATTTTCATTAAATTTTCATTATAATTATTATCCGGTCGTAGGATAGTTAGTAGCAGTAATTTCAGATGTCGTCTTGCTTGTATTTCAGCGCAAGTGCTATCAATAAGTAGCTGTCGGGTACAGTCGCAGGGCTGCCTGTAACTTTCCGTTATATTGAGTCTATTAACGTCTACAGAAAATTCCCGCTCTCCTACAGAAGTAATACTACTCTAATAGTGCGAACGACACTCTCAATAAAAAGAAGCACTTCGTTTTCAAGATAAATCGCCATCTGACATTTGCAGAAATTTCTGGAGTTTTGATGCGATTTCTGTTGGGTAATTGGCGGAAGTTATTTCCATAACAGGTTTGGGGATTAAATCAACGAAAATTATTCAACAAACATTTTTGAAGTGTGTTTGGAATGTGGATAACATCAGGTTATTAGCTTTCTCTCGAATCATTTCACGATTCCTCAATCTATCATTTGCAGGATGAGTGAGATTTTTTTTGCACTATATCATTATTAAAAATATGTCACATTCAGACTAGCCTTTTTTCTGGATAGCAACCACACCTAACTTGTTTTCAACTCTTCAGTTTATTTGATTATTCCGTAGTCGGGTTACAGTTTTTTTTTTATTTTAAACTTTTTCGTTTTAACATTTTTTCGGCAATGAAAAGAAGAATGATATTATAGCGTGAGTAATGGATACCTACTTAAGATTGAAGAATCTAGACTAAGATATTCATGATCAGTATAAGGAATATGATAAAGTAAACCTATTTTACCTAACTGAGAAATGAAGATGAATAATTATGAAAGAATTTAATGTGCATGAATGTTCGTCTTGTGACAGCAGAAAATGAAAATATATTTGAAGTCCGCGCTAAAAAATGCTATTGTTGTGACCCGAAAAGAGAAGCCACCCTCCAAACTACAGATCACCAGGTTCTTCGGAAAGAGTATACAGATACAGCCTGAGAACTTCATTTTTAATAATTTTCGAGTAAAACCAATAAACAATCACTCAAAAAGATACAAATGACAACTTGCTGACTTATTTTTTTCAATATTATTTTCTGTTATTGAATGGTTCAAAATAATAGTTCATGAGCAAGTTCCAAAAACGAAAAGTTGTAATATACGGAGTATGTTTTCGACATCCTCCCACCTGAGGAACGTTCACGTAAGAGTGACTCATACTGTATAAAATACGATTATATAGAAGATACAATCAAAGCCATGAACAAATCTTTTTGGCTCTCTAATTCGACGACCAGTCCTAGAATACTTCACATTATCGGGTACTCTGCTTTTGATATAAGAAATGATATCTGTAACTCCAGCACTATCACAATTTTCAGGTGAAACTTTATCCACCTCATCGGGGCAGGGTGTAAATTCAGTCTGACCAGGGGTCTGGCTGTTGCTCACTTCCTCATACGATGCGGAATTTCCTGCACTTTTAGATTTATCGATGCATTCCTAGGGATACATTTCATGAATTGGTCTTTTCAAGGATCCTTTGTGGTATCCACTCGTACTAGACGAATTCTGTTGTCTCTTCCTGCAATTAGTTCTACGACACGATCTAGGGGTCAGTCTGGTCGTTTATGATTTTCGTTAACGACAAGTACTATTCCACCAAGGACAAATTGTCGACATTGTTTCTCCTCAGATAGTGATGTTAGTTGTCCTGAGTACTCATTGCGGAACCTGCTTCGTAAAGTTGTTCTCAATTTCTGTCTGTAGATCATCTTGCGACTGAGGGAAGTTTAATCTACAAGATAACAATCTGGAATACCACTTTCAGCAAGATCACGCAGAAACATTGCTGGAGAAAGGCTACTAAGTCATCCGGATCACTAGACTGATACTTGAGAGGTCTCGAATTTATTACAGCTTCGCAATCGCATAATATGTTCGAGAGATCTTCATAAAATAACAAAGTACTTCAAGTACCTTACGTAACAATTTCTCCAAAACACCAATGATGCATTCCCAGAATCCACCCCACCATGGAGCAACTGGTGGATCAAAATGCCAATCAATGCGTTGTATAGAAGCAAAATTATAATTTTTTCTTCAATCTAGCCGTTTAAATGCATTTTCGGTTTCTACGAAGTTTTTTGCATTATCACTGTCTACAGTTTTAGGTCTACCACGTCTCGCCATAAATTGGCGGAGAGCTTGTATGAAACTATGGGCAGATTAAGATGTGGAAAGTTTCAAGTGTACTGCCCGATAAATCGCACACGTGAAGAAACACACACTTGTTCGACATTATTCAAGAATAAATGTCCCGCGAGGTCGACACCGATTACTTCAAAAGCCTAAGATTCTCGAACACGATCTACTGGAAGAGGCGGCGACTCTATATCGAATCGTATAGAACGATATTTATTGCAAGTAACATATGTGTGAATAATGGAGCTCACTGCACCACGGCCTCCAATAACCCTCAGTAGACTCAAAAGTCCCAAAAATCACTCACACACAATCACAAGTTGATAGCCAGTCAATCAACTTTTTCAGAATACGCTTCGCTTCGCTAGCAGGCGCTCGTTTTTCACGAATAATTATTTGGGCACAATAGTGACAGTCAGTCGCGAGATGCAAGTACACTGAATTAGGTTTTCAGACATTCCAGCAAATGTACTATGAGTAATGGGGACATTCTTCGGCGTGTCTCGGCCCACTCTTAAAATCCCGTCAATGTCTTACGTAAAAGAAAGAACAAAACCTGACCTAATTTTCCCAACCTGGCTTTCCAACTTGATAGCCAGCCAATCAAATTTTTGGGAACACGCTTCGCTTCGCCCGCAGGCACTTCGGTAGCGATGATTCTTCTCGTTTTTTACGAATAATTATTCGAGAACAATAGTGACAGTCAGTCGCGAGATGCAAGTAAACTATATGAGGTTTCAATGGAAGCAGACATTTTAGCAAATGTATTATAAGTATTGGTGAAAAGGACGTTTAGGGACATTCTTCGGCGTGTCTCGGTCCGCTCGGTCTCGGTCTTACGTAAAAGAAAAGACACAACCTAACCTAACTTTTCTAACCTTGCTATCCAAGTTGACTGTTAGCCAATCAACTTTTTCAGAACACGCTTCGCTTCGCTCGCGGGCACTTCGGTAGCGGTTATTTTTCTCTTTTTTTTACGAATAACTATTTGGGCACAATAGTTGACAATCAGTCGCGAAATGAAAGTACACTGAATTAGATTTCAATAGGAGGAGACATTTCAGTAGATGTGTAAGTACTGGTAAAAATGAAGTTTAGTGACATTTCGCTATGACTAAAATCGAGGATGGTTTTACATTGTACGCTACCCTAGAACATTCGTGAAAACAAATCTACTAAGATTGCTGAAATCATTAATTATATTATATTTATGAACTCAGAATTTCATCATCTTTCATTCGACATGAAAAATTGCTTCACAGGTATGTTTGTTATTGATGATTAGTGATTCTTCACTATACATTTTGCCCATGGAGTTGATGGAATTTGATTGCTGGTAGTCATGGCTTCTATAACCTGAATTATGATTGTGGAGATATGGAAATTGAAAATTTAGACCCATGATCCACCTCTAGAATTTTCGTGATGCTTTATCTCGTTAGCAGAAATTATATTATAACCTGTGAATCTCATCTAGAACCACTTATTCTATTTCAATTCATTCCAATCGTCGAAATGCTTTTTTTCAATTATCTTCCCCGAGAAGTATGAATATTCATGAAGTTTGAAATAAAAACTTGATGGCTAATATTTTTCGATAAAAAATGACGGGATTCATCCTCCCATCTCCTTGAAATTAGTTAGATTCGGCAATTTGCGAATTTCAGTGGTACAAGAGATATGGACTTCCCGGGGGCAAGCAATTTTCCCAGCACCAACTTTCTGAAATCTAAGAATTGTGTGAGTCTCCGATGAATTGTTAATCGAAAAACTTTTGCCTTCCTGCCGAAGAAATTTGAATAAACTCATTCCGAATACTCACCCTCTTTCGCTAATTGAAAATAATTCGATTATGCCGGAATTCAGGAATGGAGTCGGGTTGTAGGAGGACAAAATCGTTGTACTTGTTGCATAACTGTATTGAAGGAGTGCTTTATAACAGAGAATTACTCAGGGAAGTACACAGATTTCTGGATTGCAAACTACAAAAGACATATCTAGAATATGTGTATCGATAATCATTTTCCAATAATTCGCGATATTTTCATCTAAACTATGCTTGGAAATTTTCAAGAACGACAATGGTGGCGAAAAAAAAAAAGAAGTGTGCTTTAGACCACACGACTGAAGTAAAACTTCTTTAGCTCCATCTATATGTATATATTATATATATATATATATATATATATATATATATATATATATATATATAATATATATATATATATATATATATATATATATATATATATATATATATATTTATATAAAAAAAAAATGGTAATTGATCTTGAGGATGCAGTCAATACTGGGCTAGTTTAAAGAAAACTCTTTGTTATTTGTCGAGCTTTCGGAAATGTTCATTCCCTTTATCAAGACATCTATGAAAAACAGTTTGATCATGAGCAAAACAATTGCATAAAAAATATAGGTTAGGAAAACTTACTAAACTTTGAGGTTTATAGTAGAAATCAGCGTCATTGCAGTAAAAACAGACAATCAGTTACACATAAACATTCTTACAGTCATTAATGGTATACTAAACACAATACTAACATTTGAAATTTTAACGTTATTTTTTTTTTATCTTTGAACATGGCCATCGGCATTCTCGTGCTCGAGGAAGATTGGAGCAAGGACGGAAACAACCCGATTGTCAACTGTCAGCTGTCCTCGTCATGGAGTGTCTAACAGGGTCATGCCAACAGTATGACCAACCAACACGGAAACGAAAAATATTTATCTAACAAATTATTATACTGATTTGGGTAACTCATTTTTATGGACATTCAGAAGGAAAAAACATTCTAATTTATAATTTTAGTAGTGGAAATGATTCGAAATATTCAAAATTGCATTATTCATTGTTTGATTGCTCATTGTTGTAGGTATGTGGAGGGGAGAGTTCTAGTTTTAGAATGTAGTTGTAGATATTACTTAAATTATTCAAATCTGTTTTCTTGTTCATACTGTTAACATCACTCTTAATGAAAAACATTTCTTTGAACAATCTTTTGTGTAGATTGTTCTCTGTGCAAAGCACTTTTACTTGGTTATAATCCATGATATGTTTACTGGAGATGACATGGTCAGCCAGTGCACACGTCACTTTTTTCCTATTACAATCGCTTCTATGGGACGTTGAGCGTCCAGATAGATTCCTTGATGTCTGTCCAACGTATATTTTGTCACATCCCTGACATGGAATTTTGTATACAACATTTGATTTTTCTAAAGTTTGTAATTTGGTTTTGGTTTTTGTAAACAGACTGTTGGTGGTTGTCACGATGCGTTGTGCAAATTTGATGTTTTCATTTTTAAAGACATCAATAAGTTTAGGTGTTGATGATTGGTAATATGGTAAAGAGCAGAAAAAAGGAGAAAGATATATTATTGGGAGGTGCCTCATCATCGTGTTGATTGACTTCAGTTTGAAGATTAATGTTGTTAACCAAGTTATTATTAGTTATTGACAAAATTGTCCGCAGCGACTGGTACATTACTCTGAGAAGAGCTGAATAGAAGTTAGTTAATAATCTTTGGAGGATAAGAATTTTCAACGAGGATACCTTTCAATTCATTTAAACATTCAGATTTGAAAAGTGGATGTGTTAAATTCACGACTCTGTTCCTCAGGGTAAATACTAGATTTATTTTCATCTTCCTCGGATGGTAAGAATGATAATTGAGAAGTCTGTTACTTGCACACGGTTTCCTATACCATTTTGTGTGAATAGTATTATCCATGTTTCTGCAGACTCTCATATCCAGAAAAGGGATATTATTGTTACATTCTTCTTCAGCTGTAAATTGTAGATGTTCGTTGTAATCATTAAAGAGGGATAGAGCCTCTTCAGTTCTACCGAGGGGAACAGACAAAATAAGATCATCAACGTAACGTTTGATAAAAGGTATATTGAAAGGCATTCTGTCTTTCACATCAGTGATTAGGTCATCCAACACAAAATAAACAAGAATCGGAGATATTGTTGACCCCATAGGGGTACCAAAAATTTGTTTATAGTAAATATCATTAAAAATTAACACATTTGAGTCAAAGATATATTCTAAAACTGTTTTGAAGGTGAGTAAATCAAGCCCATATTACCAATCATTAACACCTAAACTTATTAATGTCTTCAAAAATGAAAACATCAAATTTGCACAACGCATCGTGACAACTACCAACAGTCTGTTTACAAAAACCAAAACCAAATTACAAACTTTAGAAAAATCAAATGTTGTATACAAAATTCCATGTCAGGGTTGTGACAAAATATACGTTGGACAGACATCAAGGAATCTATCTGGACGCTTAACGTCCCATAGAAGCGATTGTAATAGGAAAAAAGTGACGTGTGCACTGGCTGACCATGTCATCTCCAGTAAACATATCATGGATTATAACCAAGTAAAAGTGCTTTGCACAGAGAACAATCTACACAAAAGATTGTTCAAAGAAATGTTTTTCATTAAGAGTGATGTTAACAGTATGAACAAGAAAACAGATTTGAATAATTTAAGTGATATCTACAACTACATTCTAAAACTAAACTCTCCCCTCCACATACCTACAACAATGAGCAATCAAACAATGAATAATGCAATTTTGAATATTTCGAATCATTTCCACTACAAAAATTATATATTAGAATGTTTTTCCCTTCTGAATGTCCATAAAAATGAGTTACCCAAATCAGTATAATAATTTGTTAGATAAATATTTTTCGTTTCCGTGTTGGTTGGTCATACTGTTGGCATGACCCTGTTAGACACTCCATGACGAGGACAGCTGACAGTTGACAATCGGGTTGTTTCCGTCCTTGCTCCAATCTTCCTCGAGCACGAGAATGCCGATGGCCATGTTCAAAGATAAAAAAAAAATGTTGAAATTTCAATTGTTAGTATTGTGTTTAGTATACCATTAATGACTGTAAGAATGTTTATATGTATATGATTGTCTGTTTTTACTGCAATGACGCTGATTTCTACTATAAACCTCAAAGTTTAGTAAGTTTTCCTAACCTATATTATTTATGCAATTGTTTTGCTCACGATCAAACTGTTTTTTATAGATGTCTTGATAAAGGGAATAAACATTTCCGAAAGCTCGACAAATAACAAAGAGTTTTCCATAAACCAGCCCAGTATTGACTGCATCCTCAAGATCAATTACCATTTTTCTTCAATTAGTCAGTCGAGACTACCCTTCCACGTAAATATATTTATACATATATATATATATATATATATATATATATATATATATATATGTATATATGTATAATATATACATGTATATACCTATACATATATTAATTTTCTAATAATCTATAATTTCATCATTTTAGTTTTGGTAAATCTATAGTGGGATTTTCATCATCAACTTCCATTTGATTATTGTCATGTTCAATCACGATGTCACCAATTATCTGTAATGGTGAACCTCTACAATCAATAAGTATTTTATTATTCACGTATTAAAAATTTTCCGAAGTGAATTGTTGAAACGCGAGGCCGAAATACGGAAGAGTAACAAGGAAAAAGAGAGAGAGAGAGAGAGAGAGAGAGAGAAGAAAAGGACAGAGAATCAAACGCGCCTCAATGTAGAGTAGAATGCCGCGTATTAGTAGAGGGAGAAAATAGACAAGGAACGCTGCATAAGGCGCTACGACGCCAGCAACTAGTATGAGATACGCACACACCTCTGTCGTGACCGTTCGCCTCGCCCGATCACACGTTTCGTAACGCTCTCGTCACGCATTCACCAGCTTACTACCCAAGTCAATCGTGTGTAAAGAAGTTTCACTTCAAAAATCACTAACGATAATGTAACGGAACATTGTTTCATAGCTCCGTCACTAAGAACGGCTAAAGAAAATAATGATAGTTCAAGTTAGGTCAAAATCACTCTGGTATGCCCCTGCCTATTTGGGTTCATCTTCAATCACGGTCTGGGCAACAATTGAATTCCTAATTTAGAAAATAGTTATTAATACCCATCGCTACTGGAAAGATTAAAAAACCAAGCAAAAGGAGGTGCTGATTCGAGGATAAGTCTCGGTAGCAAATAGTAGGTCGATGTTGAATATAAATAATGATTCGAGATCAAATTGGCGTGTTTTACTCCAGTCTATAGAAAAACAAATCAATTCAATATCTTACGTGATGGCCAGCCTACGAGCTTTACCAAATGAAGCTGCGCTCCGCCCGTGGTGTTTTTTCTCATTACCCACGGATTCTTTCGAAAACAATTGGTGGTCTTGGAAGGGGCCGTTTCAAAGAAGGATACCTCTTTCGTCTGCAATAATATTGACCTCTGGAGGGATAACCGACATGGCATCCACTAAAACTCTTTCCACTTGTAATTTCCAAAGGTAAGATATATTTTGGGTGTGCTTCACCCGATATAGTTCCATAACCATCTGGCCTATCACTCGTTATATTCTTCATTGGAACTTCATTCAAACTTGACATTAGTGACGACATTTATTATTCATTCGCTTCAAAGCAACATCCTTAGCAGTAGATGGTTTGTAAAAATGGAATATTCGATCATTTCCAAAACAATCTCTTGGATTCTATGGTTCACCACAACAAACAATCGAATAATTTTTTGAATGATAAATGAGGATGGCCATTTTTGCAATGTTGACCCCGGTGATAATCATTCACAAAGTCTGGTTTGTTGTGAAATTCTCTCAACGAATGTCACACGTGCTCAAACTCTTCCTGTGTTTTTTTTATCAACAATATTTTTCGAAAAATTATGACAAAATTGGGCACTAATGATTCTCTAACGTGTTTTTCTAGGATCGGAAGTTATAATACTCAAACCAGTTACCCGAACTATTATCCCTAGAATTTTAAGCTGTCGATGACAGACTCAACTTTGAAACTCGGGCGCCAGATTTCGTAGTGGTTCACTCTACGCACCAGGGTTGTAACATATGGATATACGGTTGTTCAGGGGTCTGGTATTTTGTACTGTGCAAGAAGGATGGCAGAATGTTTGGCCTGTTTTTATTGAAATGGCAAAAGAAGCTGAATTCGCGAGTGTGAAAACGGAGTATCCTTTTCAATACGGAGACAAAAAGGCAAGGAGGCTTTCTGTTCAGTTCTTATGTCGATCGAGCTCGTTATGGTTCTGATCCGAGGTTTTTGTATAAATCCAAAAGATATAAATGCAGAAATGAAATTAGAATATGGGCTTGTTTCTGGTGAGGGTCCATGGGGCTTGTTTCTGCTGTGTGTTCGTGGGGATTGTGGAAAAAACCGCGTATTTGGTTCCTTTATATAAGAACTCGGGAGTGAAAAACTCAGTCACTAACAATAGGGGTATCAGTTACTTATGTATATTCAGTAAACTCCTGGGGAGCCTGATTTCTGATCAAATATTCAATCGCGTAAAAATGGTTTGATTATCGAGGAGCAACACGGGTTTTTTGCCAAAAGAGCAATCGAAACGAATCTAATGATATATTGTCAGTTTATTGCTGATTCAATGGATGGTCGAACCCAAGTAGACTCTATTTACATAGATTTCAGCAAGGCTTTCGATAAAATCGATCATAATATACTCATTTACAAACTCGCTGAGATTGGTGTACATGGTGATCTACTGCGGTGGTTCTCCTCCTACGTCTTCAATAGAACGCAGATTGTGACAATAAATGGTTTCAAATCACCACCTATTGCCGAAACATCGGGAGTACCACACACAAGGTTCCCACCTGGGTCCTTTGTTATTTCTAATCTTTATGAATGATGTTAAAATTTTTTTCAAATCTTCCAAAATATTATTGTACGCAGACGACCTGGAGATATTTTCAAAAATAAAGTCAGATGCAGATTGTTTAAATGTCCAATCTGACCTTCATCGATTCTCTCAATAGTGCAACCATAACAGATTGTTCCTCAATTTGAATAGAAGTTCGTAAATTTAATTTTCAGAAAATCAGTATTTGATTGAATTCGATTAGGATTTACTTGGGAGAAATCAATGATTCAGGAGTACTACGCACTGCAGTTACACTAGCTTCCTAAACGCAAGTGATCTCTGCCGTGCGGGTCAACACGCTGCTTGAATGTAGTTATTATTCAAAATAGTCAGTTCTCAACAAAAGGACAACAAAAAGAGATCTAATGAATAACAGTTTGGGTACATAATTGTGAGGATCGTGAACATATATATATGATTGATAGCACGATTCCCAAATGTTGAAATTATCCAATATTACTTCGTCTAGGATCTGATAAACAATGTCCGGAATTTTTTTCGTTGGTATTGAAACATTTTGTAGCAACTACATTTTATTGGCTTCCTTATATATGTGTAAAATTTTCATTCTCAATTACATATTTATGGTGGATATACGATGTGTCCGGAAATTGCTGAGGCCTCAGATATTTTCATCTTGCTGAAAATCTGAGGTGACGCTTTCGAGTGTTCCGATGAATAAACGATACCATTTTGAGTACGCTCACAAATACATCACGTTCTCCAACTGAGAGGGTGAATGGAAGTTTTCATATGATTTCAATCAACGAAATTTCGCAATCGCTTCAATTTTGAGTCATTTATTGAAATTATACTTACTTTTTATTTTTCTTGTATACAGTTTTCTATATCTTTTGAATCTAATGGTATAGATATTTTTGATGAACTTGGAAAAACAATATTCCATTGTGAAATAAAGTTCATGAATGTCATCGTAATTTTTTTAAATTATTTGTTTCGTTGTGAATAAAGAGTTAACCAATATATCCTGTGAACTTCCTTCAGGCCTAGAATTTCATTAAATTTCAAAACTCTGGATCCCGAACTGCGTGCCATGACCGTTGTTCGGAAAAGCTATATTTCCACCACGGGAGGGAGATTATTGTTCATATCCAGTAGTGATTGAAAGCGAAGCAGGATAAGCAATGCCTCATCTGAGAGGCATTGCTAGTTTTCGGACGATCTCTAAATTTGAATAATGATGACAGCATAGTCATAAGTCTGAAAATTATATTGTTATAAGACATGCAAACACACCAACTGATAATCGAATTGAAATTAATGTCAATATTTATTGGAGAATTTGCATAATTTGTAATGTTGAATTATGGCTCATTTATCGTACCTGAATTCAGAAAGCTGTGTCTGTGATGGTTCATCACAAACAATGTTAATAAATTATCCTTTCGTGCTGTTTCAATACATCGACTTTTCTGTTTGAGAAAAGTGATGTGGGAGAACTGTAGAATTAGTGTTTGCTATCCAATAGAATATCTTCCTTCACTACAGAAGATATCATAAAATGAAAATACCATCAATTCGTGCAATGATTAATCGCTACGGCACATGATTAATCTCTTCTATTTTATTTATAGGCCAGGCAATTGGACGGTTCTGCCTTGAAAAAGATTTCAGTGAGTTCAATTCAGTACCCCAACTAATATTCTAAGTTCGCGACCCTGAGCAACCGCTGCTTGCGCCGCCATATTGAAAAAATGGTGCCGAAAACTAGTTTTTCGAGAATATCTTCTCTTTAGCGCCACCTAGGTTTCACAGAACTTATAGATCAGGAAATTCCCTGCAAAATATTTCAATCATATAGAAAGTTCACGAGTTAAAGAAGGTCGAGGGCGTCTTTTTTTTTCATGTGGTAATCCCAATATGCTTGATCCTCGATTCGTTATCAACTGATGTCTTTTTTTTCATTTGTTGCCCTCTAGTGTGCCAATAATTCCACACCGGTCAGACCTTCATGCTCGTCGTCGTCTCCTTTTTCTTCTCCAGTGACCCAAAAATTTCTTATAATAATAATAAATGCTTTTATTGAAACGCTACAGACTCGGTTTATAGAACCAAACAAAAGGCAGGATTCAATATTTGCGCATGGAACTTCATTGCAGAGCTTGCTCTTCCATCCAACCGTCGCATGCGCTGTATCCACACGTGTCTCCGTGGCAGATAACAGAACACTACAAGTCTGTTTTCCTACATATAAACAGGCTTCACTGTACCCTTTCAAATACATTCCAGTATTGTTTCGGGTGCCGAATCTGCTGTTATTTGCACTGGAGTGAGTCTAATCTTGCTTCTTTCCCAACCCCATTGCCCGTGTATATCCTCGACGTTTCGATGCTGCAATTAATTTTTTGTTTGTGTATCATTTTCGGCAGGTGTCATGCACAACCACAGAACTCAAGTTTGTTGAGAACCGTTCACTTTTACCGTAATTTCGTTCCACCCTTGATTCTTGAAACGCATACAAAACCAATTACTCCAAACTCGTATTTTTTCCGAGCAGAGAGAGGGAATAGTAGACTCTCCAAGTGCCCTGAAGTCATCTTCGCTAATATTCATTCAGTCCTGTGGGGGAATCATACAATGTTATCTAGAAGATATTTAAGAGCCATAAATTTGTTGTGCAGAAATAAGTCAAAGACGGTAGTGGGTATTAAGTAATCATGTTCCGACAAAATTTTAGAGAATATATGCTCGTATAGTCCACTTCATCATAATCCGTCGAAAATCGCACTCACTCAACAAACCAAACATTACGACGGAAAGGTATGAAATCACTCCCGTCTCATACCTGACTGTCTCATCTTCCAAAATTTCTCATTTTACTATTTGTCTATTGATGTAAAAACTCATTGAAAGATTCCTAAGTATCGGTAGAAAGTTGGCAAAGAATAGAAATGGGTAATTGCCGAGTACTCGCCAAAAACACTCAGCAGGAAATATATCTAGTCCCGAAAGGATTACGAATTAGCAGTCTGGCAATCAACGCACAATCACAGAGTATTGAAACAATAATCTTGTATAGAATGCTTTCAATATTGAATATTAAAAGGTGATGAAGATATCATTCAACGGAATGTTTACTTCATCCAGATGAATGTAATGAAAGCCTGGAGATTTCTCAATGGTGATTGCGTGTCCAAAAATCATGAAATAGCGATTTCCGTAACAATCGGTATTTAATAAAATTTTGAGAAAAAATTTCGAGAAATTGCGAATGGTGGAAATTTGCTGAGTCGACTACGCTGTAACTCATGGAATATTCTTTTCAGTTGGAAAATATTTCACACAAAAATTAGAGGAAATTTTTGGCTCAGGTGGTGCTGGAAAGAAGACATTCTCGAGAAAGTAGTTTTTGGTACCATTTTCCCAATATGGCGGTACAAGCGGCGGTCGATTGAGGTCGCGAACTCGGAATATTGGTGGGGACATCGAACTACACAAATCTATCAAATTATAATTTTCCGGGACCTTTTGCTGCGAATATCCCCTTGCATGTCTTCATTGCTTGGATTACCAACTCTGTTGTGAAGTTAGTGTCAGTCGCTATTGATGTCAATCAGTACTACAGTAGCGACAATCATGAATTTTTAAAATCAAGAAATGCCATTGCAGTCATGGGACACTGCTGGGATCGCCTTCTCTTCACTTGTTGATACAGATAGAGGCAAGGCTAGGCGCCTCCATACTGAGAAATACACTGGGCAACATATACGTTGCACATGAGTATCGTAGGCATCGTAACCAGAGTCGTGCTGGACATGAGATCAGACCACATCGGGAAACGATTCTCATTTGACAATTCATACAGGGTATCTATACCACACAGAACTGTACGGAATAACACATAACTCAATATCATTCCACTGGGCAAGATCTGGTATATAGACAGGTCTAAGATGGAGATTGGTGCGGAACCAGGAGTGTTTTCTAGAAATCCAAGGATCGAGTTCAGTTACTCACTGGGTAACCTCAGCTTTGTGTTTCGAGCAGAGGTCCATGCAATCCTTCATTGTGTGAAGAAAAACAAGAGAAGAGCGATAGTAGAGGATCAGATCCGCATTATATCATACAGCCAGGCGGCACTGAAAGCTCTGAGTAGCCAGGAAGTGACGTCTCAACTGGTATGTACCTGCAAGGAGGAACTGACAACACTTCCATCTCAAAACCGCAACAAGCTGATTCAGGTCCCAGGACACCAGGGTTTTGCAGGGAATGGTGAAGCCGATGAACTCACCAGGAGAGGATCATAAAATAAACCAGGTCCAGGACAGAACTTTGGGGTACCGAAACGTACGGCACGAGCGTCTGAAGAAGGCTGGATCCCCCCCTAAAAAAAAAACAAGAAATGATCAATATCATTTTTATGCTTGGAGTAAGCGATGAAAATGTTTTATTGTCTAGTAGAATTCATCACGAGAAATGTCCTGGAAGAAAATAACACAGCAGAGGAACACTTGAGCGTAAGATGGACCTTTTCGATCACACTAGTACTATCGCTCATGTCAGAAGTAGCAGAATTGAATCGAGTAAGTCTTCTACTGAGTGCTGCAGGTTCAGACAGGGAATCGTATATTAGTCGAAACTCGATTCAGAATATTTTGATGTTTTGAAGGTCAATAAATTCCATTCCTCCCATGTTCCACCACGCGTTCACCAAATAAGCTACTTTTATGGAAAATAATTTTGTTAACAGGCCTAACTTCCATTACTAACCTTGATATAAGTCGCACCCATAGTCAAAATAGATGAACTTCGAAAGCATGTGGTGGTACAGACGGAAATTATAATGTGAGGCCCTACTTCTTTGAAGGAAGGCTCAACGAATGAGCCTTTTTGCGATTTCTGCATGATGATTTGGGTCTTCAATAACATTTTCCTGAAAATATCCAACAGAAAGTGTGGTTTATGATCATTTCGAAAACGGATTTTCTGAGGGGTGAGAAGGATGACGAAAACCTGCTTCAGGGCCATACAGATAACTAACTTTGAAGAAAATTGTATTTTTTCCAAGATGTGAGTGGAATGAAATAGCGTATCGCAGAGAAAATATTTTTGTGTTTATCGATCCTGGAAAGTGTATCCTGTACAGTTCTTCCATTCTGCGTCTAGACGCCTGACTTTGTCCTTATGGTTTCGATCATTCGTATATGGGTTCTTTGAAGGGAATTTTGTGGAGTCTTCCTGCCTCGTGAGTGTCTTTCACTTCCTCACTCCTTAGCAAGTTCTTCATTTACCAGGGCTCGTTCATGGTGGCTTTCTTGCCTACAGGTGGACAGTTGGCTTAAATGCTGAGGTAATTGCATCCTGTAGTTGTCCCGCAACCACCTTGATTAATTTCTGCTCGATATTGTTGATTCTATCCCATTCTCTGGTCTGCCCTATAGTCATCCCCGTTGGTTCTGCGGGGATTGCGATATGTTTCTTTTTCGGTGTCACTTCCCGAAATTTCGAATTGGATGTGCCCATGGTCTGATGAGGTACATCAGACACATGCCAGTTTTTGAGAAAGATGCTAATTATACCTGGTTCCCATTGTTATGTCAATTACCTCTTTCCTCTTCAAGTTGAGAAAATAAGTTTAATGCCTACATTTGGTATGTCTAGATTGTTAGTCATGATAAATTGTAGACTAACCTATGGTATTGGTGTTCGTACTTCCCCACGATGCCTCATGGTGTGAATTAGAGTCGCAGCCGATGACTAACTGAGATCCATTCGCTCTACATTCAGCCACCATCTCCTCTAGTTCTTCGGTAGGTGGAGGGTCAGGATCATCATATGGGAGGTAGGCTGATGATATCACTATCTCCCTCGACCTCTTCTTCCCCGCCAACTTTACTTTTACTGCCGTTAGGTCCCTACAACAAAAATTTCCCAGCAGCAGTATTTTTATTTAATTTCTGATGATTATACATGCTCGGTGGGGCACAATTAATTACTCACAAATATATGAAATTAATTCATGACTATCTGAACGCCGAGCGGATTCAAAATTGAACTGAGAATGAACATCTTATTCAACTTGCGTGGGTTCGGAAATGCAGAGAGGAGAATTGCTAGAGTGATACAAATAGATTTTTCACTTACCGGAATCTACAAACTCATAAGACCAGACATTTCAAGACCTGGAGCAAAGACTCCACATTTCATTGTTCTCAATCACTAACAGATTTATCAACTCTGTTGAGAACTGTTACCTTTTTATATTCATAATTATATTCCTCAATCAAAATGTATTGTGAATTCCCTTTCGGACATGGTGTATTCAATAATAATATGAAATAGAACAAAAAGTTGAGTTTTTTCTGCATAAAGATGAAACGGATACCGTGTTCGCCCTGAGCATAATGATGGAGGTCCCTTTCAGTGTCGAGATGAACAGCAAATATAAATTACTGACCAGTAGCCAACATACAAAACATTCCACTTTGAATCCAAGACTAGAGATACTGATTTATACATTCTTCTATATATTCAAGATTTATTTCAGTGGTCCATTTGGATGTATAAATGTCGAAAACCCAGAGAAAATTGACGATGATCTCATATCTGTAATTGTCGACGAAGAAGATCTTTTGCAACCAGTTACACATTTTTTCGAATAGATGCAATATCTATTCTCGTCCAGAAACTTCTATGTTGCCCACTTACTATTACTGCTGGTCAACTATTTCAATACATATGCCGTAAGATTAACACAGGAATGAAACACGTGTTCTAGGAAACCATAAATTCTCAGCCCCCTAAAACCAAGACTTTTGACTTTCTCATGATTTCCGTCACAAATTTAAGATGGCCTTTGTTGTTGAACAGATATATCCACGATATTTCAATAGCTGAAGTACATACACGTTTTGCTACAAAAGCACCCTGTTGAGAATTTGGAATTATTTCTCTTTAAAATGGTTTTGTTTATGTTTTCACTTCCAAGGTATCGAAGGATTACGCAGTAAACGGACACGCGCTATTACTATAACAATATCATAAGAACAGTCAGATATTGAAATAATCCATTTTTCGATTTTTCCGTTAAATATGAAATATGTGTCATAGTTCAGGATCTTCTATCACTATTACTTAACACGAGTGTAACCCTAAGGCTCTTACTCTTTGAGCTTCGAACAAGTGGGCAACAGCCATTCACGGATTTGGAATTTTGACTGGATAAGGACTGGAGACCGGTCTCCAGCCCTTCCCATGATGGCGGTTCTCAAAAATGGCCGAGAAAGAATTTTGAATCTAGATTTTGAAAAATAAAATTTCTATAGAGGATGCAGCTTTCACTACCCGGGATAGGTTGATAGATAGCCCATCACTCCAGGGAGTGCCTAGGACGTTTAAAGCACGAGGGGTCGTCTATGTTGTAATCAGTAGCTTCCCTCACGAGGGGGTTCTCGTGGGTTATTGAGCAATCGAATACTTTCCGATTGCGGTCTCTGATTATACTCCTGATGGAAGGCAGGTTCAAGTCTTCAAGTATCCGATCGTTCCGCACATACCACGGAGCATTCGTTATCATCCTCAGGACTTTCATTTGCGCCCGTTCCAGGACGCGAATGCTAGTCCTGCAGGTTTGGCCCCAGGCGGCCGAGGCATACAAAATGACAGGCCTGAACATCATTTTATAGATCTTGACTTTATTTTTTAAGGAGAGTTTACTTCTTCTATTAATCAGAGGGTAAAGTGCGCCGATTTTCTTAGCAATTTTGGTTTTTATTATATTCACATGCGGCTTCCAGGTGAGCCGACGATCCACAGTAACCCCTAAGTACTTGACTTGTTCCGACCATTCTATCTCCCTTCCAGAGATAGTCACTTCCTTCTCCGGGTTGTTTCTCTTGCGACCCATCGAGATCGCTTGTGTTTTATCGGGATTTAACTTTATTTTCCACTCCAGGTACCACTGCTGGAGGTCGTTTAATGCATTCTGCAAATAAACAACACCCATCAGGTGGTTGGCTGACGAGGAAAGTAAGGCCGTATCATCGGCGAACAGGGAGATTTTCACGTGTTCGGTTCGTGGTATATCGGAGGTGAAGAGTGCGTATAATACAGGAGACAGTACTGCCCCCTGAGGAACGCCGGCCTCAATTTCTCTCGGGTCCGAGAGGAAATCGTCAACCTTGGTCTGAAATGTCCTACCCACGAGGAACGACTTTATCCACTTCACCAGGCTCAAAGGCAAGTGGAAATCGATCAATTTGCAGAGCAGGCCTTCGTGCCATACTCTGTCAAATGCTTTACTTATGTCTAGAAGGACAATATGAGCACTATTGTTGGTGTTTAGTGAAGAGATTGTATTTTCCACCAGCCTCAAAACCTGTAGCTCGGTGGAGTGAGCGCGACGAAAGCCGAACTGCTCATTCGGTAGGACATTTCTGTCCTCCACTTCATCGTCAAGCCTTTCGAAAACTTTTTCAGCCAACTTAGCTGAACAGCATAACAAACTGATTGGTCGATAATTTTGCGGGAAGGTCGGGTTCTGACCTTCTTTCGGGATCATGACCACGATGGCATGCTTCCACCTTCGAGGAAATCTTTTGAGGCGCAGTGAATTGTTGATGATATTCAATAATGACTGCACCTGGTTATCCGGAAAATTCCTAATCATACAATTAGAAATTCCATCACAACCGGGCGCTTTTTTGGGATTTAATCCTTTGATATGCTCCTTAAGTTCATCCAACGATGCTGGACGAATGACACCACGATCAGGTTCTCTTAGAGTGCGGTGAACCCGGTTTTCTAGCAAAGATCACGATCCAGATCATCGTCTGGATGCTCATTAAGTTTAAATTGTCTTTCCATCGAGTCAGCAAAAGCTTGAGCTTTGGACTCGAGTCGTAGCACATGCCGAGCTCTCCATGAATAGGGGAAATCAGTCTTTTGACTTTAAATTTCGATTTAATTTCCAAAGTTGTCCGTCATTTTCTAAATTTTCTAATGTGTTGCCAAATCTTTCGTTTCTGAACTCGGTTACGTTATTTCTAACCTCCCTATTCAACTCATTTAGACGGATTCTGTCCCCAGGAACAGACTCCTTTGATAGGCTCTTCTGGCCCGATTTCGATCTCGAATAAGATTTTTAATTCTTCGAGGAAATTCATCTTGATATCTAGGAGCCGGTTCCTTTGGAGGAATCCCTGAGAGCATTTTGATGGTGAGCTCGTAACGCGCTACGGCCTCGTCCAACTCAGGTGGAGAATCAATTCTCTCAGGAGTACAGTAACCTGTCTCTAGAAGCGAACGGAACCTCTACCAGTCCACCTTGGTGCACATACGATCTGTCTGGGGCGGTGGATCACCCCTAGAGTTAAAATCACCGGGTTGTGATCAGAGCCCAACTCGGAGAGATACGAATGTCCCAATTCCAGGTGATGTTCCTGGCCAAAGCAATGTCAAGCACATCGGGCCTGAGATGACCGAAATGCGTTGGCTCATCCGGAGCCAACACCTGGTATTCATTCCTGTCAAAATGTTGCCACAGTCGCCTACCATTCTGATTGGTGACACGACTCCATTGTGTGTGCTTAGCGTTCAGATCGCCCATGACCAAAACAGGTTGATCTGTTTCCATCAAGAGTGTATCGAGCGCTTCAGGAAGTATTCGATTGTTTGGGGGGTTATAAGCACTGATCAAACGCATAGGACCACCTCGTGTTGAAAACAATACCTACAGTTTCTATACCATGGGTATCATCATTGAAATGCCAAGCTGAACATGCGAATGACAGCGTTTCACCAAAATGGCAACGCCGCCACCCGGACGTCCAAGTCGATCATTTCTGAGCATTTTGTAGTTAGGAAATCTAACAGTTTCTCCATTAAGACGAGTCTCCTGCAGAAAAGCAACATCAATGTTGTTTTCTACAAGAAACTCTTGAAACTCAAGTCTATTCTGGAGAAGGCCATTACAATTCCAACTCACAGCTTTGATGAAGTTCGGAAGCTGCCTTTCACCCATTAGTTAGGGTTGAAACCGGTCGAGAGTGTTGCAGCAGCCTCAGCGAACTGTGCAAGCAGTGTCCTCATTAGATCTAAAGTCGACAGAATATCTCTCGTACTATTAAGCTGAGATGTCTGTGCAGGAGGGTTATCACGGGCCGCCGCTGCATACGTCATCCCCGACTGCGTCCTGCCTGATTGTGCAGGAAAAGATCTAGGATTGTGGTGCCCCGTGTTCGGAGGGTTCACTCTACGCCTTATTCGAGGACACTTGGGGCATCCTCGATAATTCGCAGTGTGCTCCCCCTCACAATTTGCACACTTTGCTTTTTCGGATTTTGGCTTGACACAATCCTTAGATATATGATTTTCCCGCATTTGACGCAAGCGGGGTGGACAGCAGTTCAGCTGACAGTGGCCAAACTTTTGACAACGGTAAATTGTCCCACAGAGGCCCTTGGCCTCTGTGGTTCCGCTGTCACTCTGACATTCAGATATCTTTAACATTGAATATGTCACGCTGTTCCTGCTTATCAGAACCAAGACAAGAGGGAGAACTTTCTTCTCTCCGTTCAACTTATGTAGTCGTGCACTGATTCCGGGTAAAACCCTGTCAACCAGCTCAGCTTTAATGTCGTCACAAGTAATAAACTCGGGGACGCCTCTGAAGACGACCCTGAGTTTCTTATCTTCAGGGATAGTGTATGTATGGAAAGGGATCTTTGATCCCTGAAGATGCTCGAGATCTTTCTATAATCATCGGAGAACTTGGAAATAATTTTATTCCGTCGAATACGTTTTTTGCAGGTTGGTCTAACTTGATGTTGTTTGATTTGAAAAGTGAGTTAACTGTTACCCACTTGCTCTTGTCCCTAACAGTGATAGGAGGTACCTGCTGTTTTTTTATCGTTAGTGGTGTCTGTTCTGTTTGTGGTCGTACAGAGTCGTTGGTAATGTCCATATTTGTATCGTCTTCGGTCAAATTTTGAGAATTTTGGGAATTTTCAGTCGTTGCGGGGATGCTAGAACCCTCAGTAGAATTTAAAATTTGGTTTGGGGAATTTTCTAAGCCCTGGTCCGAAATGAGCGCACTGGCTGAATCCGCCCCTGGATTTCTGGGACAATCGACGTAGGATTCGTTTAATGTCACGTCTGACAGAACTTGAAATTTATTTGAGATTTTGACGTTTGTGGAATTTTGCAAATTTTGATCTAAATTAGTATCTACAACTATTCGAGAACTTCTACGAGTGCCAAGGAAGCTTGAAGAGGGTTTTAACGTGCCTTTGGGTGGTGGTAGAGCTGGGAAATCATTTCTCTTGTGCTTCTTTGGAGCTGGTGTGCTGCTATCAGTTCCAACTTCAGCCTTTTTGGTGGATATCAGGTTGCTAATCACAGGGATTTTCAACAGGTCATCTCCGAGGGAGTTCAGCAAAGTCCCCAGCACCTCCAGGAGATCGGCCTTCGGAGAGAGCCGATCCCCAGGAGCACTGATTTCTTCGGATCCAGACTACCTTTACCAGGGGGCTTGTCGATTTCCACTGGGTAGGATTTTCGTCGGGAATTCAATGTAGAGGGTGGATGGGGGGTTCTTCTCCTGATCTTTGGCACAAGACCGTCAACCAATTGAAGAAAAAGCTTTATAACACTTAATATTCGCAGAGCGAAATTCGACAGTGTCGTCCGGAGCTATACAGGGCCGGACTATGTGTCATAAGTATTAACTTCAGCAGGATGAATGAATCAATTGGGACAGAAAATCATATCCGCATCATTTTCACTCACATTGGTCACATTCTCACATGAATGGGACAGTATATAATGTTCCAATTAATTTACTCTTGTGAGCAGTTCTCATTCGATTATCTCGGAAGGGTTCATCATATCTATTCACAAGCGGAACTATGAATTTCTCCAATGAACAACCCTTTTTGAGAAGAAGTGTATTCGCTAACCATATTTCCGGAAGAAAAACCCAATTTTTTCCTCAGCGTGTTCGATTTTTTCATAAAATAAAACACCATTATTATAGGAAATATCGAAAACTTTGATAAACTCACAGGTCTTTTATTTTCAGGTATTCTGTGATTCCGTTCGGAAGCTCAACAATCTTCCCAAAAATAAATCGGTGAGTATTCAATTAGTTCCCCTCCAGTACTGTGGACTACGTGAAATATAAACCAAGAATTCTTGATAATTGAATATTTGCCAGTGATCAAATTCTTCCCGGTATAAACATTCGGAGAATGCGACAGTGAGCCAGTGAAATTGGAAAGTTCCATCAGACGGATATGTCTGTTGTAATGATGCGTACGATCATTAGAAACAATGTTTTTTTCTGAAGTAATGGTTTTTTTTCAGAAAAGTGATTACTTCCTTTGCTAATTAGTGTGAATACGAGCTTGTGGGATCCTCAATACATTCCATTTTCAGCTAAAAAATGGGAGAGAGTACGATCATAGTAACCCATTTCTGATATTTCATTTATTGGACGTTGGATGATAAGTGTATAGTTCGAAATTCGATCACTATGAAATATGTATCAGAACTTTTTGTAGACGAAAACATAGTGCGTTTAACCTTCTTTGGCGTTGTGGTAGATATTGCGATTAAGTTAATGTTAGAATTTGATAGTTTAATCGTACAGTGAGTATCAAACACTCATACACTTGTTTATCAAATAAAATGATTCAATTATTATAAAAATTCAAATATGGAATTAAAAACATGAAATTTGCAGATTTTTTGAATTTTGCCAATTGACATTTGTCGTACCATTTCTCTTGTTAAAATGGAGAATTAATAATATTATAACAAAAATTTTCCTTTAAGGATTAATAGTTGAGATTTTTCCGAAAGGAAATTAACAATGAAATCACAAGCAATAATCACCGGTTCATGGTAATTGCTAATTCAAAAGACCTGAACCTGAATAGTTGAGTATTTGGAGAAATGTAGAGAAAAACAGCATTGTAAATTCAACGAAAAAACTGCCTCTGAAAAAATTCCTTCCTATGCATGGAAAGTCGAATTAGTTTACTTCGATAAAAAAAAAAACGTGAGTGTCGGTACGCAGTTTGATATCAAGTTGATAAACAAACAAAATGAAAATTATTTTATTTATTTATGGGAATGTACAGTAGTTGAAAAAACAAATATTATATACGCATTGATTTTCCGACCTCCTTGTTTTTTCCTTATAGGCTGTTGTAGGCTTGTTTTTTCAGTAGTAGTTGTAGTGGTAGAACGAATGGAATTTATGATTTGAGTATGGTGTTCTTGTTCTTGGCCCTGTAATTTTCAATAATTTTTGTTCACCAATACCACTCCTGGACAATCCAGTTACGGCAGCAGCTTGATTTGGATGGTTCGTAAGTCCAATATTTTTCGCCAAAGATTTGGCCATTTGTATAGTTCATTTATTTCAATATGAGAATTCTTATACTATCCTTGACTCATTTTTTTGCCAGAAAGGATTTGGCGTTGAGAAAATACTTTCCACACGTGATATGGTTTCCACGTTTTTTCATAATTTGTTTGAATAATCATACTGGATATATATTTTCTTCTTTGGTGGGTGGGTCAAGCTTTGATTCACCCCTTGAGCTGTTTTAGAATATGATGGATTATATTCAATATTTCCAGTCTCTTGTCTGTCTCTATTTTAGAATGAAATATCTCTTAGGGAGAAATGTAGTGACATTTTTTTGAGCTCTGTAGGGTCTTCTTCATTCCAAGATAATGCCATTTCGAAAGTTCCTTGTTTTGTGAGCGTTTTGGAACCCACCTTTTTTTTGTTAACTAAACTCTCTTTGTAATCTTCACCATTACTCTTCTAGATGTTGAATGCTCAGTTACATAGAATAGAAGCAAACTCTTCATTGAACGTTTCTTCTACGATTTCGTATTTTTTTTTCCATATAAAACATCGTAAATTGCCAAGAAGTTGATGTAGTTGGATTCACAGTATTCCGCGGTACATTCTCTAGGGTCTCTGTTTCAGTTTCTGCACTTGAAGATTCTTCAAAGACATTTGTACGCATTAAATGGTTTTTTGACAATTATTTTCGTGCTCTGCTGGACATACTAGAAATAGACCGCTTTGTCGCTGGAAAAGTATGGGGATTTTCAGTGAATGCCTTAAATTGTCGATTATATGTATTTTGAAGATATATATTTATGAAAATTTTGAAACGATTGATAGACACCACATCTCACGTATTTTTCAGGATTATTTACAATATCTAACCTTATTTCATCAATTGAGGAAAATTACGCTTACGTCATCGAAAGAATTCAGTTGCCTCTTAGTCGTGCCTGAAAAAGTTTAACTTAAAAAAAATCATTCCAGATATCGTATGGAAAAAACTCAAAATTTCCAAATATCAAGTTTTCTAAATACGTAACAGATGCAACATTTCGAATATATTTTTTATTCGGACCATTTCTATTGTAGAAAGTGAATGATAAAATATCGCTGGTACACCTCGCTAACTCCTCAAAAACTAAAATTTTCGAGGCTGTCATAAACCACTCTAGCTCCTTGTTGTTGAAGTAGTCAAGGAGAGCCCATAATTCCCTCCCTATTTTGTCGGTTTCCTTCATTCTCACCAAGTCCTTGAAAACTCATAATGTTCAAGTAATAAACACGCTTCATAGGAGAATGATTACCCTTCTTGAATAGATTTATGTCAAGGATATATGGGAGAGAATTATTTCCAAACCCTGTTCATAATGGATAAAAAAAAATAATAGGGTGATTTTTCAATTTTTCAATTAAATGAGAAAATTTATATAAATTTGTTGGTTATTTTGGCTCTTCATCCATCAATTTTCTACATAATTGGTGATATAGAATAATAAGTAATAAGTATCAATGCTATTCCCAACTGAAAAGTTTTTTTATGTAATTTCTGAATCCAGGGAATATGTTTTGAATTGGAGTCACATGTTTCGCATGTAATGACGGAGTGGGAAGCTGCAATCCCGTTCTGAAAAACGTTGTGGAAAGGTTGGAAAATGTCAGAATTGTCGTTGAGTAATTGAATTGATTGACCGAGTGTTTTCCTAATCTAAAAGAATTTTCTTGATTCCCAAATTTGATTTCCCACACAAAAAGGAGAAATAGAGAGTCAATTATTGTCCCTGAATTCATTATGGTTTTTTTATTCAGTGGAAAAATATAGGTGAAGTTTTTCATGTGAAATTGAGTTTTTGAAATCATCGTAGTTTAACGTGCCAATGGGAATATATCAGAAAACTTTCCGCAAATCCACAACATCGGAGAAAACAAAGAATTTTAGATTTTTGATCTTCTTACATAAAAATACAGGCACATTTGAAATATATCCAGCTGAAAATTGAACCATGCTTATTTTCTATAGTTCGGTTCAACCACTGTGTTGAAAATGCTATGCAGCTATAGAAAATAAAACAAATTACATCAAAACCCACTTTATCATAATGAAGCATTTTTGCCCAAAATAAATTAATAGAACTCGTTTTCAAATTCAAATTGAAGTAATAAAAACGGCAACAAAACTTTCATATTTCAAATGTCAGTATCTCAACTATAACTCGCACTGAAATCTTAGTCTTCACTGCCCAGATATCAACTTATTAAAACTTCGAAAGTATTTTGAGGAAAACAATCATACAGTTTCATCAGCACTGTCGTCACTTTCACCTCAAGATGCAACAGAATTTGCAATATTGCTATATGTTTTCGTCTGATTTTTTGAAAATATGGACGACACCACATTAACGCATTCAAATAGCGATTTTAACATGCTGTTAACTGAGGCCCATAATAGTCTTTCTTAGACACAGTCTTGGCTCAATTATAATAAGTTAGTCCTACACAAGGAAAAGTCTGAGACATTGATTCTCAGTTTGAAACAACATGAAGAGCCTAACAACCCGCATTGCGTTAAGTTTTTGGGTGTTCTCTTGGATAGTAAATTACCATGGGAAGAACATACGGCTTTCGTCTGCAATATTGTTTGACACTGACAACATTATTGATGGCTTACCATGCACCCATCCAGTCTTCAATATCATATGCTCTATTAGTGTGGAAGCACTCAGCATATGCCTCAACAGTTTGTTCCATGCAAAGGAAGGCTGTCAGAATCATTACTGGATTGCCATATAGGGATGATTGTAGGGGTGCATTCAAATATTTTAAGATACTAACCCTGCCCTGTGCTCATATATTGCAATGTCTTATGCACATAAAAACGAATTTTAAATACTACAGAATAAATTAAAGTTTACATTCCTACACAACGCTTAACAAAGATATGATACATCAACACTTTTTGCGACTTTCGAAAACGAGCAAGCTATTACGCAATCAAGTTCTTCAATGTTTTACCATATGATGTCCAAGTTTTCGAGTGCGTACATTTTAAATCAGTTATCAAGCGGTTCTTGGTAGATAATGCGTTCTACGATTTTGATGAGTTCTTGTCAACCGATTTTTCACAATTGGCCCATTAACTTGTAAGTCATAACTTATTCGTTGTTTTGTTAATTTTACAGTGTGAGTAACCGTCATTTACAATTTTATGATTTTTAATTTTTTATCTGTTCGCTGTATAGAATGACAAATATTGTTTTTCTATTGTTATTTTATATATATATATATATATATATTTTATTTTTTGTTTTTTAACTGACTTGTCAAAGCACAATTGTATATAGTTATTCTAATCCCAATCGGAACGGCAATAAAAATAAGAGCACTGCCCTGCAAATGGGAAATTTATATACTACCAGTGTTTTTACTTTCAAAGCGTTCCTGGTACAATCATAAAAAAGTTCTGTCGTGTGGAAGAAACTTTTCATGTCGGTCCAATTGGGATTAGAAATACTATACATATGACCATGTATAGGTTAGGTTACAGGAAAAACATCAGTATTTCAATACGCGCGCGCATGTGTTTAAACCGAAGCTTCAGTTTAACTGTCGACAGTTCAACTCCGAATGGCAGTCACAGACACCTATACAACGAACTTTATTCATTAAACCGAAGTTTAACTGACACTTGAAGTTTAAACTGAACATATACAAGTAGGCCTGAACGGTAAAAAGTATGTTTATGCATAAGGGTGCATATATATACAAAAATCCCACCATGAGAACGCAATAGGGTTTAGATATGTCCTCTATGATAAAGAGCTTACGCAAGGCACATGTGGCTAGGAAAAGGGGAAATAAACGATGTGTCGGCCTTACTTCCGTCTGTTACGGCTCACGCAGCTCATAACGCCCGTTGACCAACTAAACCCTCGTTACGTGCCGTAGAGAGCATCGAGCTACGGAATTGTTCAGCAACTATGACACTTTACTGATAGGCTTCCACCGCATTTTGAGGAACGTTCAATAGACAAAATGCTTTGCAAGACCCAGATATCGCAGAAGGTTGGTGATTGCAGGAATGAAGAGAATGAGGTTCAGAGAAAAGTTACAGCGTAAATAGAAATTCCTCAGGAAAGGAATTCGGAGGTTTACTATCATTTCATTTCGTAAACTACCAGATGGAATTTCCGGTTCTCCTGAAGACATTAATTAATTCAATAGAACCTTTGTTCGGTTGTTCGGAGTCTGGAAGAACTCATGATGAATGGGATGGATGCACAATAACACCGGCCGACATGATTTTCCTTGCTTAGAATATTATTAACTTTTTCTACCAACTTTGTGGTGCTGACGACGAGACTAGACCTCATTTTCTCGTATCACGTCAGGTTTTCAATAAAATTAATATATTGGCAATTTCATTTGTTTTAATAAAAATGAGTTATATTATCAAGTTTTGGCGCTCTTTTTTCAACTTGCGCGACTTCTCGTGAGGAAATATATTAGTTGCAACAGCGACAACAGTTATCAAGGCGTTACATGGTAATGAGCCATTATGGTAACTTTGTTCGCAAAATTTATCCTGAAAATAGAGTGCTTATTTGAAAAAATTTAAGTGTTTTACTTTTTATGTTTATTGAATCTTATCAATGATTTGTGGCTGAACAACATTTCCATAACAAAATGTCTTCAAGAAAGTGTCAAAATACATTTTGTTACATTTGTAAACCAAAAATGTTATACGACAAAACTTAATTGATCCTAAAAAAAATTTGTTACCTCCGCTTCATATTAAACTGGGTATGATGAAACAATTTGTTAAAGCATTAAACAAAGACAATGACAGTTTTGAATACCTGAGTCAAAAATTCCCAAGATTATTTGATGCAAAAATAAAAGAAGGGGTATTCGATGGACCACAAATCAGATATTTGATGAAAGACGGAGATTTTGATGCAACAATGAATTCTACTGAATTAGAAGCTTGGCTGGCAAAAAAACGCCGATTCCTTAGGGAATCACAAACACCCTGACTATAAAAATATCGTGGCAACTTTATTGGATAAATATAAAAAATTGGGATGCAATATGAGTATAAAGCTCCACTTTCTAGATTCACATCTGGATTTTTTCCTGAAAATCTTGGTGATTTTAGTGAAGAACAGGGAGAACGGTTTCATCAAGATATCAAAACTATGGAAACAAAGGTACAAAGGTCGATGGAATGGAAAAAATCAAACCCAGACGTAATTTTACAGAAAAGCGCAAAAGAAATCACTGTAAAAAGCCCTTTTGTAATGATGGTACTGGATATTTTTTCAATAAATATTTGAATATACGTATTTGTAACATAATTATTCATGAAAGATAAGTGCCATGTGAAGTGGAATGAATAGAAAAAACCGAATTAAACGGTTTTCTTCACATAAAGGATTCAATATAAAATTGAACCAGAAAATGGTAGATCTCAGGTGAAAAACAACTACTTTCCTGGCAAATACCACGCAGAACGTTGAATGTATTCACCTGAAAATCCATGCATACATCCATATAATATCAATGGACATTGAATGCAAATGTTTCTTTCTGATAAGCTCGATTATGTTTAATTTATGTCGTGTTCACCTAACAATCCGCATACCGGTTTCAGGCTTCTTGGCCCTCATTTTGGAGTGTTTCTTTCTGTCACTAGGTACCGCCAGTTAAAGTTTATCTTTTCCGGCGTACCTATAGGTGTTACAAGCTCGATGATGGTTTGTTTACGTTGTGTCTCACTTCAGCCAGAGTTCTTTGGACCTTTGGCTGGTTGACTACTCCGTACTGATGAGGGCCAAGAAGCCTGAAACCGGTATGCGGATTGTTAGGTGAACACGACATAAATTGAACATAATCGAGCTTATCAGAAAGAAACATTTGCATTCAATGTCCATTGATATTTTATGGAAGTATGCATGGATTCTCAGGTGAATATCATTCAACGTTCTGCGTGGTATTTGCCAGGAAAGTAGTTGTTTTTCACCTGAGATCTACCATTTTCTGGTTCAATTTTATATTGAATCCTTTATGTGAAGAAAACCGTTTAATTCGGTTTTTTCTATAATAATTTATGTTGAAAAGGGAAACATTCTCAAGTGAATACTGATAGAAAGATTTTTCTGTGATTTTATGAACATTCTGTTTATATTTTCAACAAATCAATAATAATTTAATTTTTCTTAAAATTTCAAAATACACTTTTTTTTCTGTTTATAGAAAAAACCTGAAGTGTCAGAGCAAATATGGAGATATTTCTGTGTTCAGAACACTCAAAATTAACGATATTTAACACTCAAATGACAACAACGTTCCAAAAATTGTAATTTGTCGGCCGGTATAATTGTAGCGATTCACGAAATATTTTTCCCTTCATGAAATTGAGAATAATATAAGTTTATTGCTGATGGAAGGAAGGGAGTATCCTTCCAGTTGAAATGGGAAACATTATTGATCAAACTACCTTCACGGATGAAACCACGCTGGACATTGACCTACATCTGTTAGTTGCATGCCGATAAATCTGCCAAGCAGTGCTTTTTCTTCTGACTTAATTCATAGATATTGAGATTTCGAACTAGAAACTGTTTTCATCGAAATGCATTATGACTTCTGTTACTCAGGGATAGTTCAGCTTTTCATTAGCGATTTTTTTTGGTTCGTTATTCCAGAGACTACAAACAAAAACAAATTTTATTTTCTTCCATTAGATTTACATTCATGATCTTAAGTTATATTCTGATCAGATGTTCCTCTCTTCATTCTGCTTGAAGTTGACATGATGCATTGATGCGTATAGCTCATCAAGCCAGTTATGAGACGCGAATCTTCCCTGCCCCTTTTTATTGCCCTCTATTGCTTCGAATGCTTCTCGCTCTGTATTGTCGCACTCCGCGAAATCCCCACGTCTCATGACTAGCTTGATGAGCTGTAAGAGTATTGTGCTATTTTATTGATTAGATATGATAATATAAGTATTCAAATTATCTGATTTTGTGAACATTCTGTTCATATCCTCAAACAAATTATATTGTTCAATTTGAATCGGTTTGTAAATAGTTTCCCGCTTCCAGACCAGTCAATAGAGATTTTTTCGTTACAAAAATACTACCAGGAAACCAATTGTGCCATCATACGGAAGCGGTCTGTAGTTATTTCCTGTTTCCTACTCCCAACTGTCATTGCTTGATTTGTTATAAACATATAAAAGCATTATTCATCGTTTTTCACTTGTAACTTGAGAACATCGATAGTGGACTAATTGTAGAGAATCAAAATACAAAGAAAATGAGCCCAGACACGTCTCGATCTATTATTAGTAATGGGGAAAAACCGAAAAAAATCTGCATTTTATTTTCAATTCATAACACCGCCATTCCTCAAGTTTTGGAGCAGGCTCTCCACGGAAAAGTAGTGATTGATATGTAATTTATGTGTTAAAAACTCAGACACTGTTGGATTATTAGTTTTGTCATAAATGCAATATGATTTTTTTAATGCGCTTTATTGCAGCAGACCTGGATGCGTCATAGTTGGTCCGATTTCAATAGATTTGAGAGTTGATGTATAGTACTACACAATAACTATTCTAATTTTGCGTTGAAATGCTGCGAAATAGGTGAGAAATACTTGCAAACATGACCGAAAACCGGCAAGTGCATGGAAGTGGCTCAGGAGTGGGGAGTAGAGCAGCAGATTCATAACGGGCGCAGCGCGCTTGTACTAATGTATATATATATATATATATAAATATATATATATATATATATATATATATATATATATATATATATATAAATATATATATATATATATATATATTTATATATATATATATAAATATATAGTACTATATATATATATATATATTGTTATGTTATGTTATGTTATGCCAGTTGTAAATTTTAAAAGACTAAAAACCCACAAAAAAAATAATTACTAGATGGTTAATGGTTTCAAGAGTTTGTTTGTGAATAACTTTTGAAATTCTATGTATATTGTGAGCCTAGGTAGAATATGGATAGATAAAAATGTCAAAATACTATAAAACAATCAATTCATACACTGTCAAAATTATTATAACTCATAATTGCTCAAAAGACAATAAAAAGTCTTAATTTACAAAATTTTCAGGAATAAACAGTAATCAACACATTTATAAATTTGAAACATACAGTATATGAAACTGTAGCTAACAAAAAGTAGCCAATGATAGAACAGCAAATGTCTTCATAAAAATAGCCAATCAGGGAATAGATGGTCAGGTGTAAAATTGGAAATTGTGGGAGAGTAGCAATGAGATGGTATCAGAAGCAATTATTTTTGAAATTTGTAAATAATGATAAGAGTGGAAAAATAATTGTATATATAAATTATGCAATATAAATATAAACAGTGAAAAGTGACAATTTAGTGCACCAATTCAAAAACTCAAATGAAAAAACAAGGAGAAAAAGATGTAGCTAGGCGACAGAAAACAAAGCTTCAAAGGAGATCGAAAATAAATTTCCAAGCGGATGCCACGCAAAAATTTTACTAAAAGAAAATTGGAATAATCCCATCATTTGGTAAACAAAAACAATATTACCTCAATGATAACATATCCACGGATCCGAATGCTGATTTCCGCATCTATATAGTTCCTGATTCATGGTATTGCAGTCCTGACAGCGATTGGAGAGAGGAGACATCCTGATTCATGGTATAAGTAGAACACCAACAGTTCCAACCAGGTATAAAACTTTAATAGTGCTCTTCCGGTCCTGAACTATTTCACAAATAAGATATTCCACATTCGAAGAACTTTATGTCACCATATTTTGAACAATAACAGAAAACGTCACTCTCACGGAAGAAGTGAGGTTCTGTTTATCTATCCATGATCTGATTTATTATTATTATCCGTGAATATTTGTTTGATGTACCCTAGTATAAGTTATTTCTCGTAGGACAGGTATTATTAAGTCTTCCTGAATGAAGGAGATAATTGTTTTTTGATATTTTGTTGTTTGTTTTCTCACAATGATCAATAACATACCAAAGACCATTCAATAAACTGAAGTTAGCCAGCAGTGGCAGTGTCTCTATTGCCTTGAACCGGCCACCTTGAGATAAGGGCGTACCAACTGTTGCTTAGCCGTGGTGAGGAAAATAATAATTGTTGGTAGCGTGACGAGAGAACAGTGACGTTCGCTGGCAATTATTATTACAGCATACAATACAGGGGCAGAAATATCTATTTATATCATATCAATTCGGCTCACAAAGAATACCAAAAATTATTAGCAATTTCAATATACAAAAACAATATATATATATATATATATTTATATATATATATATATATATATATATATATATATAGAGAGAATAAGAAATGTTACAACCAAAGGAGATCACCATCCTACAGCCTGTTTCATGGTTTCCCAACATCAGGCGGCTTGTGGTCTCTTTCAAATTCGTATCAGATATCTCGTAGGTTATTACCAATCGGTACGTACGGAAATATGAACAGTATCAAATTATAGATAGCGACACCTATAATCTGTGTGGTGGAGCTTAGACTCTTGCATCGTGGAATTTTGAAGATACGAGATTTCGTACAACATCAATAGGTCACCGACAGATGCCAGCATAGACCAACCCACGATACCAATAGTCGTACTCCTAGTGCGTTTTAGGGACGCAATACAAATAACAAGAATATGAGAAATCTGTTACGAATCCAAAGGAGATCACCATCCAATACGAATTTGAAAGAGACCACAAGCCGTCCTGATGATTGGGAAACCATGAAACAGGCTGTAGCGGATGGTGATCTCCTTGATCTAACAATTCTCATATTCGTATTTGTGTTGCAGTCCTAAACCACTAGGCGTACATATTGGTACGTGGCTTCATCTGGCATCTGTCGGAACATTATGTTGTACGAAACTCGTATCTCAAAATTATACAGTCTATTCATACTATCAGTAGAATATATCTATATATATATTCATATATAATATATATATATATATATTATATAATATATATATATATATATATATATATATATATATGAACAGTATCAAATTATAGATAGCGACACCTATAATCTGTGTCAGATTTCTCATATTCTCTATATATATATATATATATAATATTTCCAATTCATCAAAATATAACAATATATATATATATATATATATATATATATATATATATATATATATATGCAAGATTGATGAAGCCCTCTAGTGTCTCGATAACTGAAGTTTTCCTGTTCTATTTCCAATACTCACTATGTAACAATTTATTTTTCTAACAATATCCAAATAATCTACCACAATCTAACAACTTTGTGCACACTGCAAGTTTCAGATGAATCGATGTTTTTTTCTGTCAAAGAAAAAAGTAAGTTAATGCTAAGAAATATGTGTTTTGATACGATAGTTTACCGCATTTGGAGGTTATCCATGTGAACTTATGATATTTTGAATATCATAAAGTAATGCTACTTTGTGTACTGGTACGGCAAGTAATGTGCTTGCTCGTTGTTAGTTTATTAAGGTCGCAGGTTCATAAGCTCTTGAGAACATAAGAAGCTTCAACCTGACGGGAAACCACTAAATAACATCATATTCAACGCAAAACTATTTTAATGAAACCCTCAAATAATATAATAATCAGAAAAGGAATAAGGTTCACAATCTTACCTGAATATGGGATACCACTTTTACCCTTGCAAGTATGTAAGAACGTTGAACGGTCCCTGAATGATACTAACACGTTCAACACTTTTTAACACGTATACTTGTCCACAAAATATTGGGTATTGCTTATACAGTACAAGTAACGATGTTTACTTTCAGTACTCAAACTGCGTTACATTTAACATTAGTTCGCATGTAAGGCCAATTGCTTTTGTAACCGAAACCAGTTTGTGAGAATTAAAACACAAATTAATAATCCTCTGCGAGGTACTCTGTCCTGATAGAATGCGGTGTTTGATAGACAACTTGGAAAAACATCGAAAGTATATCTGTCCTCTGTTCATAAGGCTGATTGATCAGTTCACAACACGGACCTACGGAACTTGGTTAATACTCACTATCCACTTCTAGACGATCAAATAGAAAACGGAAAACATCTCGAATATTTATCGAATGAAAACCTCACGTCCCGGAATCAGAGATTGGAAGTTATCTCTTTGCTGCAGTTTCTGTGATGCAGTTGGAAATGTATGAAATTTACACGTATTATTTTTGCAATCGACTACACAGCAATAGCGAGGGCTCATTGTTATTAAATGTATGATTGTTGTTATACTACCCAACCCTGACCGTTGCCACTACGATAATAATGATGTTCATTCATCTGAAGTATGATACAATTTTTTTTTTTATTGGTGCCACTCTTTACTCATTTGAAGCACGCCTCAGCGAGTTTGAATCGAACTTTAAAAAACGCGCGTTATTTAAAGTTACCATGGCAGCATCAACAAATCGAGAAACGTGAAGTCTAAATGACAAATTTTTTATTATTGATCTGACAGGAGTACCTTGTAACGTCAATTAAAATATTACTAACAACTCGTTCATTTATATGTGATACCTTTTGCTCCTCCATCCATTTGATGAACTTTTCATATTCTCTCTTAGATATATCACTGGATTTCCGCGGTATTTATCGCGATTCTGCCGCACTATTCAAAAAATCGATATTAGAATAATTCATTTTTGAGCTCTGGGGACAACAAATTTTGCTCCTTCCTTCGATCATAACGTTCCAGCAGATTCGGAAGAATTCCTAAGATACCTTCTGGTAGGTTTACATGAAGATTTAAACAAGGCAAGTACAGAGATTCATCCATCACCAAACGGTTTTGTTATCACGAATGATGATCAGAAAGCTTCCATTTATTGGAGAATATATCTGTCTACTCATTATTTCAAAATTGTGGATACATTTGCCGGTCAGCTGAAGTCTATATTCAGATGTACTTTTTGTCATTACTGCTTCGTTACTTTTGAACCTTTCTGGGTACTTTCAATCCCTATTCCAGACTTGCCAAACGAAGTCGTGAATTTAACACAATGTTTCGAACTGTTGACAAAAGAGGAGACTTTGACTAACGATGCGAGCCCATACTTGTGGAATGAAAAGGGAATTCAAAAAGATGATTCGTATACAAACATTTCCAAAAATTTTAGTTAACATTTAAACGTGTTTCTTCGACTGATGACAGTAAATTGGACAATGTGATTAATTTTCCCATACAAAATTTGAATTTGGACCAATATTCTGCTCAGGATGGAATGAATACTCTTTATAATATCTACGCCATATCTAATCATAGCGGCAGCATTTCCAATAGACACTATACTGCATATTGCAAACACCCTTATTCTAATTGTTGGCACCTCTTCGATGACTGCCGTGTATTTTCCGAGATTGATTCTCTCAGCTCCCAGGAAGCATGTGTCCTTTTCTATGAGAAAGTTGATGATCTGATTTCTAATGGTGTTGTGGGTTTTTCCGGGTTTTCCTCCAACTGGAACAACAAATGCGCCATCACTCCGAGTCCCGGGCTTCAATCAAGATTTTCATCTTGATATTATTTTATATTTGAAACTTTGCTTTTGTATTTTTTAATTCTGAATAAAGTTGTTTTAAAATCTTTGATAACAAATTGCAAATGAATATCTGTTTTTCTCATTTCCATGACAACGAAAGGTATACTGATGTCACATCATGAATTCAATCATTTTGCATTATAAGTTCTTATTTCTATTTTTGGTGGTAGTAATACCAGTATATATGATTTCAAAGTGAAAAAAATAGCGTCGTCGTGTTCGAAATATCGCGCGTATTTTGAAGCATTTTTTATCCATTAATACTTTAAAATACTATTCAAGGGATTTGTGAATAATCGGGGAGACCTCAGAAACTGAAAGTTTTCAGCTTGTGCTTGTGGTTAGTGATTACCAGGATCATTACCTACTTCTGCCACCATGGGCGCTGTCATAGTTTCATCTATCCCCTCCAGCCTAATGCACACATCGAATACGCTTCCTTGCGTCTGCTTCTTTACCCCCACTACTCAACCGCTTTCACGCACTCGCTCATTTTTGGTCATGTTTGAAAGTATTTTTCACCTAATTTGCAGCATTTCAACGCAAAATGAGAATGAACGTTTTGTAGTACTATTTTTCTTTTCTCGGAATCTTTATGAAACATTGGAATGAGGCCACCAATGATGCATCCAGGTCTGCTGCAATAAAGTGCATTGAAAAATTCAGATTGCAATTATGCCAAAACTAATAATGCGACACTGCCTGAGTTTTTCACATATGAAGTACATATTGAATACTACTATGTTGTGAAAAGCATGCACTTCAACTCAGAAAGTGGCGGAGTCATGAATCTAAATAAAAAAACTGATTTTTTTCTGGTTTTTCTCCGGTACTAATAATCCGATCGAGTCGCCTTAGGGCTATTTTTTCTTGCATTCCGATTTTTCACAATGGAGAGTATCGAGATTGCTTCATTAGTTTTCAAGTTACAAGTCAAAAACGATTTAAAAAAATGCTTTTGAATAACGAAACACGATATAACTACAAACCGCCCTTCTTATGATGGCAAAATTGGTTTCCTAGTAGTATTTTTATCAATAGAGCAGAGAATCTCCATTGATTGGCCAACTTGGTGTATAGAAAAAAATACATTTGATTGGGCTTATTTCTAATGTATTCTGGAATTTGGATATATATGTGTTATGCTATTGGATCGAACGATCTCTGGGCAATTATTTCCATGTGTTTTGATATTTTTTGCTTCTTTAACTCTGTGTTATATTCGTGGTCATGATCATTAACAGTTCATTTGTTTTTTATACTGTATAGTGATAATTTCTCAACAATATATGGTTGACATCGAGTCATCACTCATTATAGAAGAGGAGACATGGATATGTGATCTGCGAACCAAAACGAATTTATTTTCATTTTCCTAGATTGCAAAAGTGCACTACAAACTATATCGTCAGCGTTTATCAAAAAAGGCCATCATTATATAAACATCGAAGACAATTCAAAGTTGAATTCGGAAAGTCAGGTACTAGAATGAGGAAATCTCCATATAGCGGATCAAATAACATTTGGGTATCGCAAGCGATGAGGAAGTAGATAAACTAGTTGAGGAAGTAGTGAATGAATGGATCGACCTCTAACCCCATCTGAAAACAACAACAAATAATAAATGGCAACACAAGTAATAAATTCTACCAAAATTCTGTCGAACGCGAAGCGTTTTGTGAATAATAAGTTTGTTGATTTAATTACCAGACATCTCTTAGTTAGTAGTTTTCCAATAAACTTCAAGCAGAGCCTTATTGAGCAGAGCCTCTTATTTCTTTGAAAATTTTGATTTAGTAGTTCTAGAGGTAAAAGGTTAATCTATTTTCGCTTTTTTCTGAGGATAACATTTCGAATATTATATTTGAAATAATGGAATTATTTCATCTTCTTCATAATAGGCCTAGTTGAACAATACTCACATTATATTTGAGATTGAAAAAGCGAAGAAAGTTTGACACGTCTTCTAGAATGTCAAGCAGTGCAAAATATGAGAGTTAATGAAAAGTATTACTGTATCAGATCGCAATTTCATACAGCCGTCATTTCCTGAAAGAATAGGTTGTTTTAGACTGTCAGACAGACGTGAGTAATCTCATGAGGGATTAAGTTGTTTTCTTAGGAGGAACATAACCGTGTACATACATACAACTCTCTCGACGTTGGATTCCTACGGAAACTAACATACATTTATATGAGAATTATATGTAGAATTCCCCAATAGGCGAGATCACAAACTCGTGAATTTCCTTCTTATGTGCCTGAAGTAAAAATATAGTGATAAAATATTATGTATGCATATTTTTTCTTGAGTTGTCAGTGTCACTATTTTGTGAAACTTCTGAGGAAATGTAATTCTGTTTCAACCTAGGAATAGAAACGAACTTGTGTCAGCATATGTGATATTGAAAAGGAGACTTCGTATTTGATAGCCATTCTTGATTTACTCATTCTTGAATAATATGTATGTATACCAAGTGCTGTCATTATATTTCCGGTCTGCTCACATAGTGAAGAAATATTATGAATAACGCTTGGCAACGCTGTAATTCCTGGCACACTCGTGATCGGCGAGTTGCCAGGTGATTATGGTTAGATTCGATTCAAAATCAGTATGTGGAGGTTCTCGAGGTCGGAGATTATGGAATTCTTGTGAAAATTCATGAATTCTAAATGGCGGCTTCGAAATGGAGGACAAGTTTTGTGATTATAGTCCGATTTGATTCAAGATTGGTATGCGGGGGTCTTCGGGGTCGGAAATTAAGAATTTATGTCGATCTCCATGAATTCAAAATGGCGGCCCCAAGATGGAAGACGAGTTTTGTGATTATGGTACAATTCGATTCAAAATTGGTATGCCGGGGTTTTTGGGGTCGGAGATCATGAAATGTTTTCAAAATTCATAAATTCAAGATTCAAGATGGGGAACAAGTTTTGTGATTATTGTTCAATTCGATTCAAAATTGGTATGCGGGGATTTTCGGGGTCAGAGAGTGTGCATTTTTTGTCAAAATTCATAAACTCAAGATGGCGGCCCCAAGGTGGCGACCGAGTTTACTGATTTCAATCATATTTTATTCAAAATTGGTATGTGGGAGATTTCAGGTTCGGAGATTATGAAGTGTTTGTCAGAATCTATGAACTAAAAATGGCGACTTCAAGATGGCGGACGAATTTTGTGATTATAATTGGTGTTTGGGAAGTTTTGTGGTCGGAGATCATAATTTTTTTCAGGTCAAAACTTATAGGGAAAGAGACCTTGTAAAAGCGATGCTCTATTAGAAATGAACAGATTAAAGCGAACTTAGTAAAAAGAAAATAACTAATAAAAACCTTTTTACAGACCAGCTCTTATTTAAGTTGTTACTTACCAACCAATCATTGTCCAATGAAATCAATTTGTACCTGATTTCATGAATACTTCGCGCGAAATCCTTTTTGAAACCCAATAATTCAACAAAAAATAATTGAATTATTGTCAGCAATGACTCAAATCATTTTAGGTTGTAGTTCACGGCTTGAATGAAAGGTTGTCTTAGAAAAGTATTTTTATTAGTTGATTCATTTTTCCTACATATTCCCTCATGGCAGATATTTCTACAAATTTACCTATTTTATTTCACCCGTTTCATGAAAACTTATAAACCAGCACAAGGTCTACTATTTCATAATAACTGAAGAGGGATAATGATGGAATATTTTGTTCCTATGACTTCCCAATATGTAAATGTTTCTCGAAGCAATTCTGGATTCTCATGAATAATGTAAATTGATTCCAATGATCGGTAAACGAAACACATTATAGTTTTTTTTTGGAATAACAAATACAAATTTCCCAACCCAGGCGGATGCATATCTTCAGGAATATCTATCAATGGCAAACATATTTCAATGGATTTCCCTATAATAACTAATATCTCAAACATAGGGAGCCTGATGATTCTCAGATCAATTCAATTAGGTTCACTAGATATTATTCATATTGTGCATAGATTAGATATCCAAGATTTGTTGGTTGGTAAGAAGAAAAACATATCACTTTCTGACTCATCGTGAGAACTACTTTTGATGATAAGATTCTCACTCTGAAAAATCATTAATTAGAAATTTTGAATACCACAATATGCATATGGAAGTCATTAAACAGGTTGATTCTTCATCTATCCACGATGATGCTTCAAAAATATCACATCAGTCGTAGAGTCTTGATGGATATGGATTACAATGAATTTCAAAGAGGAAACCATTATGTTGTGGTGAACATTCTGAAATACTCCGTTCATTCCACGAATGAATGCAATCGTTCACATCTATTCGCTTTTTTTCAATTTCACATCATCTCCACCTCTCGAAAGACGCTCACGCTTCAAAATATACAGCACGCTTTCATCAATCGACTTCTGGCTTCAGTAGAATATAACGACCCTTTGATATTTCATCAATTCATCAGTGTGATTCTCGAAACGCTCTTTCGATTTTCATTCTCGCCTTGCGAACGATTTATCTCAATTTTCCCCCCTAGCGGCGTATCGAAAAAGACGAAGCATTGACTTATCTGAGAGAAGATTGTTGATTCAAAAATGAAGGGTGGAAAAAAGCAGAATCATCGTGCTGTGATGAATCAAATCATGCGATTTCAATTGAGTCTATACCGCATTTATCAACGGATACTCCCATAATTTTATTTTCAATTCTTGGAGAGAAGTCACATATTTTCTATCGGAAAATTATTCCAAAGAATATATTATTTGTTCGTCAGTTGAGAAATACTGTTACAAACTATAGTGAATTCTTCAGCATGAGAAAGACTCTTATTTTTGATAGGATTTTTATTCGATTTTCACCCACAGCTAATATTATAATATCTGGTCATCAGAAGTGACGGGCATGACTGAAGTTTCTGCCTCCAACATGTTTGCCGTTTCGACTCCCTTGGGGTAGTGAAGTGGGCCCTGGAAGAGCTGCGCGGAATTGACGTAAATACTCGCAAAATGATGCACCTACACCGTAGTTTGCATCCGAAATCGTCTGATCCACGGTTATACCTCCCCCGACAACAAGAATGCCGTGGACCTCTGAGTTTGGAGTATCTACACAACAAGATGGTGCTGGATGGAGCATCTAAAGTCATCAGGAGCATGGATCCATTTCTCTGCATGGTCAAAGACCATGAGCTCACAGCAATCCGCGCAGCCGATGAACTCGGTCTTGTATTCGACACCGAGCGGGTAGTCCAAGACTCTCACACCGAGTTGGAACCTGCTCGACGGAAAGTCCACATAAAAGCTGCAGAGGACATTGTTTAGCTGCAGCTCCACAAGGATAAGAAGGTGCATGGAATCTTCTACAAACATATTGAAGACCACGGCTTATCCGAAAGGCTGATCTTTGCTTTCCTCAGGTCAGGTGGACTCAAGTTGGAGACTGAGGGATTCTTCATGGCTTGCCAGGTCGGGGTTTTCAAAACTCTCGTCTACCGAAGCCGCGTGACTGGTTCAGAGGTCCCTGACACGAAATTCAGGGCCTGATACCATTATGCACTTGCTGTCAGCATGTTCAGCATATGCGGTCTCAGCCTACGATTGCTATATTATTATTTACGACACTCGAACGATATTGATGAGACACCAGTGCTGCCATATGCTCCAGGGGATATCGAGTCCGTTGTAGTGGATTTGAAAGGCCGAATTTATTGGAAATACTCATTCCCCACCCTCAGACAAATACAAGCCAACAAACCTGATGTAGTCCTTTTCGACCGCCAGCAGAAAACGATATACGTCATAGAGTTCTCGGCTCCGGGCGAAACGAATATCGTGCGAACTGAGGAGGAGAAACGGACGAAGAATCGAAATTCACTCTTCGAGCTCCGCAGACACTATCCAGACCATTCTGTAAAGAAAGTGGTTCTGATTATAGGGGCCCTTGATGAAATGATGCAAACGCTATTCTTAAACTTGAAAATTATACCGTCATATCGTAAATCAGCAGAATCTCTAGCCGGCCGCATGCAGAAGGCAGTCATTCTCGGATCGTTACGTCTGCTCAGGACTCATGGTTTTCGGGCCAATGATCTCTCATCTTACGGATGTGGGGAGTGGTCATTGGTTCATGTAACCAGCACGCCCTTCCGAACGGGTCGGAGCTTTGGAAGAGAGGGCCTGACTGGAATGGTTCAGACAAAAATAATAACTATAATAACGATAATCGGCTTGTTATTAAGTATTATAGTAGCCTTCGAAAGGCCAAGAGTGTGTTTTATTCTGAAGCGAATTATGAATAACATTCTACGAAATATGATGCTAGATAATACCAGGTATAGTACTGCAATACACCTAAGAGACTCATTATCATTCATTGCGGATAAGGCTTAGCGGTCGATCGACCACAAGCAGAGACGTACTCGATAAAATGAAAATTTCACAACATGATATGTTTTATTGACGGCTCGATATAACAAATGATTGCGGTAGATAAAATATTATATTCACGAGTGTGGAAAGTGGTACTCAATAGTAGATTCGTAGACAATTAATTTTCTCACCTTTTTTTTACCTGAAATATCCTTTTATCTTCTAGTAGGCAACAAAGTACAGTTTTCCAAATACCAATTAATAGGTACTTATTTTTGATGTATCGAAAAAAGTAAAGAAAAGATATATGAACAAAAAGATGATGTATATAACGTCTGATTCAATACCAAGTGATAAATGAACAGTACGTAAAAGTAGAGTGGTTTCGGATCCCACTATAAAAGGTAAGGTCTCCGTGATCTTAACTCGTACAAGTTTTCATTAACTTCTGAGGGTTGGTCAAACAACTAAGGAAGCGGTTAAAAACGAAAAAACAACAATTTACAATATAGGACACTAATTTATCTATATGCACGTAATAATAAGCATATACCTACGGAATATATTTGCTTGTAGAATATTCAACTTCATAAATTTCGGTTACAGATATGACTGTATGGTTGACATATTTATGTATTTGACCTGAGAAATAGTGGAAAAATAAATGAAATTGTTGAATTGAGTTTAACAGGTACAAATACAATACGAAGAAATAGGGCGTCATGAAAATAATTGATAAATTTTAGTCAAAGTCAGTATCACTGTCACTATCGTCATCCAAGTTCACGACAATTTTTTCTCTGGCAAATTGATCTTTACTTAAATATGATTTTTCTACTAATTGTACATGCGCTACACAATTTTCCCAGCTTTCATTTGGAATATTCTTCACGTCTGACTGAATCGAAGCTATCACAGATGAATTTAGAGTTGTCGAAACATTATTTCTCCTTCCGATGCTTTCAGCTCATGCTATATGTCTTCAATTGGATTGAATATGCAATGGTGAGGAAGAAATCTTACCACTGTATGACCCATTTCTTCTGCCAATATATCACGATAATATTGTTTTTTTATTGAAAATGATTTTATAATTTCGAGCCTCATTGGCCTATGTGAAAACTAGCACAAGAGCCACAAGTTGATTTATATACTCCAGATTAATCAGATTTCTCAGTTTTATCTTTATATTTCTCAATAAATCAATATCTGTCTTATATGCGATATTTATGTTATTTTTTCGCAAAAGTAGACATTTTCGGTAGGATGGCCTAATATGGGTTAACTTTGAAATTATGTTAATCGTTTCGAGTAGGAAACACTTCTATTATAGCATTTTTATAAATGAAATGAATATTATCCACAAGATTTGGACTATTACCGTTGTTAATAGCAATTTGTTTAATTATATTTGATTCTTCATTGGAATTTCCTTCTGAAAGCGGAATATCAATCAATATATGTATCATACTGTTATATGCGGCTACTTTATGTTGGTATGGATGCGTTGATGTACTGTGTATTGTACATCATACCAACATAAATTAGCCTTATATAACAGAAAAAAAATTCAATAAAGAAATAAATATGATTAACAAATTGCTATTGATAACGGTTATAGTCCACACTTCATGGATAATATTGTTTCAAGAACATTTTATAGAAAAGCCAAAATAGAAGTGTTTCCTATTCAAATTCGAACGAATACAAACAGCCAACTAATTTCAAAACCACAAATCAGCATAGAAACTTGGGCATGTCATAATTATTTTTATAAAATCAGGTAATAACATAATCCAAACCCAATTAGAAGAGGTTATAAATCCATCAAATTAGTCATAATTGTCAAATTACATTGACAATTTGTAATTCGCACCTGAAAGTCCTAGACCCTGTCCTTCGAATATCACACCTCGAACGTCAAAGTATATATTCAAATCACGTATTCGTTAAATATGATATATTTACTGAATTTAGAAAATACATAAAAAGGTCCATAGTTTCACCGATAATACCCGGATTTCCGGGATTCATTCAATCATGTTTTCTCAAATATGCCTATCATCATTCATATGACTATGGAACGAATCAGATATATAAAGTCGGAAAGGTAGAGTCTACAAATTATTTATGAATTATGATACTATCACCAATCAAGTTGAAATAATTGTCATTGGAATATAGATCAGAAGTTGTAGGTTTCAAGTCTCCTCAAATCTATTTATTATTTAAATGTAATCTAATTCAAATATCAAGTATAACCCCACTGATTTTTTCCAGTTTGACTCAGCTCCTGAATTCCATAAAGAAATAAAAAAATCAGATCGACATCATCTCTGAAAATACTCAATCATCAAACAAAAGCACACATAGATGTAGATAGTACCTACTCATTTGGGTTTCAATTTCTATATCAATCAACTCATTGTATGAATCTCATCTTTGAATGAGGAATGTGGATTGAGTGGATGTCGCTCTCACCTGACATACAGTGCTTTTCAAAAGTCCCCTCCCCCCCTCTTATTTTTGGAACGATTATACATAAACAAGTGAAATTTGGAAACTGAATATTAAAGGTTGTAAAGTTCCCTACTAGTGATGATAGATGACGAAATCGTAAAAGATGACGGCCCATTGTGACAAATAATTTTAAATGGAACCCTACGGCAAGCGACACCTCTTTTAAAAGGTATAGAAAAAAACCTATTCAATTATACTGATTTTGTTTGTGTTTATGGCAGTTTTAATGGCTCATTAGTAAACATTAAAATTTAAATTCCATCCAGTATGATATTAATTACAGATTCAAGAATCAGTATCTACTCAAATAAATTGCTCGAAGTGACCTCCATTCACTTCCTGACAGTAAAATATCCTATTTTCAAACTCTTCTCGTACTTTTGCAAATGTGTCTGCGGAAACAGCCTCACATTCTGCAACAAAACGTTGTTTTAAAACGTCAATATTGTCAGGTTCAGTGGCGTAAACCTTCAATTCAAGGTACCCCCACAGAAAAAAATCCAGAGGTGTGAGGTCCGGTGATCGAGCTGGTCATTTCGTTGAACCTCGTCGTCCAATCCATCTACCACGATACTCCTCATTCAAATACCGTCTAACTGCACCGTTATAGTGTGGAGGAGCACCATCCTGTTGGAATAGTATTTCCAAATTGCCGAATTCATCTAGATTAGCTTCCAAAATTTCAAGGATTTTTCAACTGATGGTATATTTTGGTAGTGGGGAGCATAACCGGCGAATATATACAAACATTTTGTGGTGCCTTCGCATATGTAGAATTTTTATAATAAAATGGGACAATTCCATCTGCACTACTTTCAGTATTTGGACACCAAACGGAATCTGCATATTCTGGAAACTGATGAAGCTCTGTCTATTATTCGAAATATTGCAAATTTGTTTGTTCATACCGTGAAATTCAACTTGGATTTCCATTGTCTGAAATTAGAGATCTCAATATTTCTTTCTCGCAGATAACAAATTTGTGTGAATTTCAACAGAGTGGAAAAATGTTGCCAATTTCAATGTTCAATCATCAAGAGCAATGTAGACATAATGAATCAAATCCTTATTCTTTGGTGAAATAGAGTTGAATAGATTATTGGAAACAACAGTAAATTTCTTTGGAATTGTCATCGACCTTTCACAAACTTCCTGGTTCAACACCCCAGATAACCAGATAACAGAAGAGAAACAATTGGCCAAGCAAATATAAGTTATTATCAGTTGAAAGCAGAAGCAAGGAGAGAAATACGAATAACCTCTTTAACAGGTAAATAAAAAAAAAATCGATACCGAAAACAAATCACTCCTGAAAAAGTGAATGTTGAAACCTGATAAACCTTCGTCATACAACTTTGCGGTGTGCTGCATAAACAAATATAAATGTTATCCAATATGATACAAATATTTCAAAATAAATGTACATGGAACTTCGAACTTTACAGGGACCCGCGGTTTTCTGCAGACGACTAAACAGTTTGGAAACATCAAACATGTCTCTACGAACACGTCAATACTGAAGCGTTCCAACTGTCGAGATCACTCAACAGAATTAGTATGATGAGCCAACGCAAAGACTCAATAGTATGAATGTATATAACGATAGTATAGTTCAAACAGACAACTGGATACTGAAAAATAAAGACGAGAGACATTGGCTGAACAATCAGGTTCCATTCCAGCCTGTGTCTCAACTCAGGCTCGTTATCATATATCCAACAGTTCGACTATGACCGCAGTCTTCTTTGGGGAATATTATTGAGCTTTAATTTTTTTTATTGGTGGATGGAAAGGTAGTAATTTTTTCATTGAGCTGAATCATTATTTCGGAAAAAACCACAACAAATACCATGGCATATATGCGAAAAGACGAATGGTATCGACAGGACTAACCTGCATGGCATATTTCGATTCGTAGATATAAGAGCAGGTAGCGTACGGTCAAAATTGTCCTGTTTTAAAGCCTCGTCCGGATCATGGAACTATAGAAATGTGATTATAATATACTGACTAGAATGCGTTTCAAGCTGCGCGAAATGTCCCATGCATGGTGGCCGCCATTGTTGTTTATGTCCTCCTCGCAGTAGCGGAACAATTCCAGTGGCATTGCTTGTAATGGAAAATAGGGTATATCATCATAAAACGTTTTTTTTAAATAGATGATGCATCAAAGGTACAGAGAATTGTGTATATTTTTTTTTATGTATTACCACGCATAACTTTTTACAGAGGAGTCCGATTCCGATTATTCTCTTTTCATTGGATAGGGCATACTCTAAAGTTAGTCCCATTTGAATTCGAAAAAAATCCACTCCTAAGGGTAGCAAAATGGAAAATATTTATCGCTCACCCTCTGAATTTTGATCCGTTAATCGATTCTATCAGGCATAACTTGAGGCAGTCCGATTCCGATTATTTGCTTTTTTTTATTACCTAGAATATACCTCATAGTTGATCATATTTGGTTCGAAGGAATTAATCCACCCTATGGGTAGAAAAATAGGGATGATTGATTTTTCACTTGTGAACATTGGCACACATATGTAGTTGACATTGACAGATCGCTATTGTCATTATTTTTGTTCTCCTACATCCGTCACAATAATAACATTCTATGGAAGGATGGAATTATATACAAAGTGATGAAATGAACTTACCAGAACTATCAAAAATAATTTATAATATATAACAATAAATAGTTGAAGTAGATAATCGTATCATTTAACTGTTATTAGTTGAAGTAAGGTGGGTATAAGTAAGTATTTTGGAATTATTCAGAAGTTAAGTAGGTAGTAATTAGTATATTTCAGCCACAAAAAATTGAAAAATAAAAACTTTTTAACAAAAAAATTAAACCGACGAAAAACAGAACTGAAAATCAAAAAATAAAATAAACTTCCTTAGTCTTGATAACTAAGCTCCTAAACTAATGTAAGTAACTAATTTCGAGTCGGCGCAAACGAATAATCAACGAAGATCATTAAATTACTTCGAAAAAATTATCAGAATGCCACCGTGCATCTCGATGCCATCATTTTACGCTTTACCTAGCTTGTTTGTTTGGCGCCGACTCAAAATTAGTTACTCACATTAGTTTAGATGCTTAGTTATTAGGACTAAGGAGGTTTATTTTATTTTTTGCTTTTTAGTTCCGTTTTTCGTCGGTTTAATTTTTTGTTAAAAAGTTTTTATCTTAGTGATCTTTGCCTCTCGACTATACCGTATATTTTCATTGTTTGAGAATATTTTTTGCCATTTGTTTAATTCTGTATTGTTGACGCTTCAAAATGTATCATCACTGTTTTTTTAAAATGCCTTCATCTGAAAGGGAAAGGATTGAAATTTTAATTATGATTGGTGTTGGCGATATGATGCGGACTCAACAAGAGGTATGCAGATTATTCCATGAAATGCACCCAGATAGTGAACTTATTTCACAATCTACTGTAAGCAGAATAGAGCGAAAATACAGAGAATTAGGACACGTGAGGGGTGCACCAAACCAAGGTAGACCTACAGCTAATGAAAATAATCAACAAGACGAGACGTAATTTTGTCGGCACCTGGATTTCTTACAAAATACATTGATTCCTGATTTGACCCAGCTTTTTCCTGATATTCAAATAGCCAATAATTTAGACCGCAGAAGGCGCACCGCAACATTTTGATGCATCTTTGGTAGTGAATCCAGTAGCTGCATAACTACGTAATTTCATATAATAATTCTTAATACGTTTATTCTTCATTTCGTTTTTTGAAATACAGATCGCATAACTTTCTAATAAAATTTTGAAAACACCTTTTGTATTGTTGCCCACCCTCTACCAATTTGGAATCAGCAAGTTAACTCATAAATAAAAAAAAAGAGGGTGTTCATTTAATAAAACCACCGCTGATGACGTCATCTCTCGAAGGTAGATCACCCTGTATATTGGATTATTATTAAAAAAAACAGTAAATTGAAATAAAAAATCGACCTGTTTCGGGAATTTTTAATGATATTTTTCATTTAGCTAATAATGAATGTATGCGTTACTTTATGGACACACTGAAAAGGCAATATGTATGAATAAGCATGGCCACATATCATTACCTACTACTACAAACTAATGTAACACTTCATTATATATAACAGTTTTCAATTTATCCACTATAATCACTATAACAAAAAAGACAACAAAGTACAAAGACACATCCAAACCGAACACAAAGGAATTAAAGAAAATTGGAATGATTTGGCAACGCTTATAAGTGCCAACCGACAACGCCGTTATGTTTACAAATAGATGATATAAATACTACCGTCATACGTTCAGTTGATTATCTTCGTCGCACGCATGTAATATGCTTATGAAGTCATACTCTTCTTCATTGTTTGGTGTCCTCCTTGCTATCGCATAAGGGTGCAACGAAATTCGGGTGCGCAGTAGACTAAACGCGTTCTAGTCAGTATATTATAATTACATTTCTATGCATGGAACCAACAATTGAACCAGTATCTATTCACCTAGTGATATCACGTGATTGAATTCAATTGGTCTGTGAGGCCAATTATCAAAATTCAGCTTGGCCTTCAACATGTTAAACATATTCCACGCTACGCCTATGTCTTTTCTCTCAGTACGGAACAACAATTTCATCTTCGAGAATTAATCTAGGTCAGGCGTTTATAATCCAAACCAATACCCGCGCGTAACACAAATATGTTGCGATAAATTCTTATGATTAATCGTCCATCGATTTTTTGTTGCAGTTGATTTATTTTCGAGCGATCAATTCTTCTGTTTGTTCCCTGCGGATTCCCGATATTTTCTCGAGAAAAAGGAAGAAGCCGAGTCACTTCATGTAATGAAAAATATTTGTTTCTTCAATACTAGGATAGTTATGTGAGCAATGTTACTGTATTATCTGAGGCCTGAAAAAGTGAAAACGGAAAAACAACTTAACTGTTGATATATTTAATTGAATTAAATTTTCCAAAACATTCCAGCAATCCACTGAAACTGAACTGATCAAATAAAGAGAAAAGTATGCCTGTTTGTTGAGAAGCCTCTTAGTCTGGTAAAATCATCCAAGGTATCATTGGATGTGGAATTTTATCTAGATATGATTTACGCTTTGTCCCATGTTTCGCCAACAAATAGTTTGAAAGTTATAAACAATTTAGTTATAAAAAAGAGGACTTGATTTTTCGCGAATATCTCGAAAAGTACTGCAGGTATCGGAAATCTGAAAAAGGATCCACAGAGAGCAATAAATTTCCTATAAGAAGATGTGCCGCAACTGTAGCACCAATATTTATAATTTAAATTGATCTGTAAAAATACGGGTGAAAACTCGGATGCTTAAACAAAAAAAATATTTTAACTAATTGAAGTTGAATATTAGGGAATGAAAAAAATCAGGCACTTGCCGAATAGAAGAATGAACAATAATCCGCCAGCAAATTTGTTTCATTTCAATTTTATTATTAATAATGCTTTTGTTAATTAACACATTTTTCCAAGTTGGAAGGAAACAAGAAAACCTCGATACATTTTAAGCCAGAATTTTTTAATTTTTTTTGAGCTATTCTCCAAAGGCTTTAGGAACAATCCACAGTGAAAGATAAAAAAAAAAACGTTTTTTTATTAATAATTGAAATGCTGAAAAAAAAAAAATAAATAAAACAACATTTTTTTTTCTAATAATTGATTGGTTTTTTCATTGTTAATAGAATGATTTTTTTTTAATTTTTATACAATTGTTTAAAAAATTGTTATAAACAAACAAACATTGTTTATGAGATAGTTCAGATTTGTTTTCTGGAAATAATGAAAATAATGATTTTCAAGAAAAGAACCGTTTCTTAAAAAAAATATAGCTCAAAATCGAACTTGTTGGTTAACAATTTTTATTTTGCAGGTACATATCAATATTGAGGAACGTTTAAATCATTATTTATATTGTTCTTTCTCATTCTGAAAAGAAATCTCTTAATTTTTTATTCGTTTATTGAATAAACAATTTGTTATAAACAAATACATTTTCACGCTATATTTTTTTTACAACAAAAAGGAACAAAATTTGCCAAATGTTGTTTTTTAACCCAAAGAATTGTTTCCTATTTTCTATTAAATTTCAAAAATTCTCGTGCTTTTAACTCTATTTTTTTTCTTGTTTCTTATTATTATAATTATTGTAACTCATAAACTATGGAAGATACGACGAGAAAATTTGAAGTCTTTATTGTTCTCCATAAAACAATTAACAACTTGAGCTTTCACTTTAGGCTCTCACTCAATTATTTTATTTACTTTTTTGTTATTATTTATAAAAATACTGATATACTTCCAAAGGTACGATAAAGCTACTTCAGGTTATTTTGTTTTAATAAACAATGAACAATTTGAGCTTCTCATCTCGAAGCGTTAACTACATTACTTATTGAGTAATAAGAAAAAATATTGAGGAAAAGGATTTTTTTTCCGAGGTTTTCTTATAAATACTTACAAAAAAGTAAATAAATAATTGAGTAAGAACTTAAAATAAAAGCTCAATTTTTTCACAGTTTTATAGAGAACAATAAAGACTTCAAGTGTTCTCGTCGTATATTCGATAGTTTATAAGTTACAATAATTATAATGATAAGAAACAATAGAAAAAATTAGAGTTGGAGAGCATGAGAAGTTTCAAAATTAAATGAAAAATCGAAAAAACATTGAATCATATCTAGAGAAAATTCCGCATCCAATGAAACCTTGGATGATTTTACCAGACTAAGAGGTTTCTCAACAAACAGGCATACTTTTTTCTTTATTTGTTCAGTTAATTTTCAGTGAAGAAAACATTCTCAGATTTCTGGAATGTTTTGGAAAATTAAATTTAATTCAATATCTCAACAGTTAAGTTATTTATTCGTTTTCACTTTTGGAGAAGGCCTCCAACGGGACAAAATGCCACTTTTGAACCAGACTATCCCAAGGATATGAGTATCTGATATCGCACAAAACATGAATTTTTAAAAATTAGCTAAAACTCGGAGATTTAATTTATTCAAATTTGCTGTTTGAATATTGGAACTAGTTCAATGCTCAAGTAGCACGAAGTCATTTCATTATGAAAGCGGAGTCGAGTGTTGATCATGATTTCATGACTGGATAATTATAGCTACAATACGGAAATAAAAAATGAAAACATTATAATAAGAAATTTCCAATAACTTTTTCTAGAAATATTTTCTTGTCTGAAAACCTTATTCGGAGTATTACGAACATAAAAAAATAATTAGGCAAATCGGTCGAGCCGTTGTTTTTAGAAAATGAAAAAATTTTACCCTACCGGTATTCGTGTCTGTAACCTTCTGCTTGGTTGGCGACAGTGTATCCGCTGAGATATTTCCTCGTTGTTAATGGATGACTAGATAGTCTTTTTCTTCGTAAAATTTTTCATACAACCGAATTTTCTAATTTCCGGTCAACTTTCATTATTTTTCCCGTCAATCCTCGGGCTATCAAGAACATTAAAGAAAAATAGTCAAATCGGTCCACCCATTTTCACGTTTTGCACTCACAGAGAATCAAGATTAATTTTTAATATATAGATTCCTGAAAACTTTTACAGAACAAAGAAATTTCCAATAACTTTTCTGAAAATCCTTTCTTTCTCTAAAATCTGATTTGGAGTATGACAAACATTCGAAAAAAGAATAAGCCAAATCGGTCGTAAAAAATGTTATCCACGCTGGAATTCATTTCTGTGACCTTCTGCTTGGTAGGCGACAGTGCACCCGCTGAGCTATTTCCTCGTTGGTGATAAATGTCTTGGTAGTCTTTTTCTTCTCTAAATTTTTTTTTATATCCGAATTTTTTCAACTTCCGTGCATTTTTCCTATTTTTTTTCTCATCAATCATCCTCGGGCTATTACAAACATTAAAAAATGATAGCCAATTCGATCCAGCCGTTATCACGATTTGAGCTTATAGAGAATCGAGATTAATTTTTATTATATAGATAAATCAGATGGTGTCTACCCTGAACAAAATACCGACAAAAGAAGAATGAATTCTATCCCTTCAAAATCGAAGAACCTACTAATTCAAGATATATCCAGTCAACGCTATTTTCTTGATTTTCCTATACTATTATTTATTACTTATATTTTGAATGTGGTCACAAGAAGAAACTACGATTTCATTCACAGTATACCACAAAAACATCTTCGAGTGATACTTCATTTCAAAATAACATCTATTCAATATACCCTCCATTACAATTCTGAACCTTTTTCCCTCGTACTATTGGGCCGTGAGCCAAGCCTTATCCAATCATTTTCACATTTACAAGCACCAACAAAACTAGAAACGTGCTTTGCGATCTCGGATATGAGGAAAGAACGGCAAAACCACACACCCATTATACACGCATCAGCCTCAATTATCATTCATCATCAACAAACGAGGAAATCTGGACCGCGTATGGATTCAGGACATGAAAGGCCATGATAAATAGCTCGAGAGATGTATATCAAACTTTCAACTAATCGCAGGGTACATGCAGCTCTCCAGTCTTGTAGAAGAACAAAAAAGTAATCTCATTACCAAGTATAATAATTCAAATGATTGGGATAGAATTAGTTTCACTATTCCATTTACATATTTATGTTTTGCGGTTGCTCTGTCGACATAACGTATACGGAGTGATCTATGGAAGAAAAGACAAATACAAGATTTCCACTTCAGGTTTTTCTCTGAAATTATCATTTCTGCTGAAAAATATGTAGTTGAGAAGGATTGCAATTTCTGTATGGACGCCCAGCAAAGAGTTGAGCCATAGTTTGTTTTTTGCTGGAGATATATGAGAAAGATCCTGCATTCGAGAAAACATCATATGGATTTGTCAATATGTATCTGCCGGTCGTTGTATGAATTTGCATGTATGGTGTTTCTCATTGAATAACCTCAGGATGATATTAATCCTAATCAAATCTATTAGAAAAATTTTTATTCACAAATAGTTCATGTCTAAATAACTGAGAAAGCATTGGGACGAAGCACGTTGACAATTTCCTAAAATTAAGGCCATTTATTATTCATCAACATGCTTTATCTGATTCTGAAGGCATCTTTGATGATTTTTAATGAATTTGAATTCAGTTTGCATCTTTCTGGCTAATACGGTATTCTCATGAAACAATTCAGGTTGAATTTCGTGGAACCAAAACGAAGAGAAACGGGCATATCCTCCAGAAACAATGGTAACATTCGTTAGTTGATCACCATCCCCTTTGTATACATGGAATACTCTGTGTCCAATTAATTAGTGAAAATCAGTAATAATCTCTTGGAGTTCCTCAGGGTTCTGTGTTAGGCCCATTGCTATTTCCGCTTTGTGTCAACGACCTTCCTCATTTCATTACAAACGGAAAAGTTACCGTGTTTGCTGACGATACCACAATAACAATATTCGGAAAATCCCCTGAGCAGCTCCAAGAAAAAATTAGATGCACGCTAGATGAGATGGACACTTAAGTGCCAGAGGAACTCTCTGATCTCAAAGAAAAATAAGATAGTTTGCTTGAATTTTCATCTAAAAAAATTTGTTCCGAATTCATTCATGTTGGAGCTGAATCTAAACATGACTTCACATTCTAAACTCCTTGGAACCTGGCTCGATTCAAACATGAACTTTGATCACCATATCAATCACGTCTGTAGAAATTTAAACAAAGCCTTGTATGCAATCTTCCAAATGAAGCCTCATTTAGATGAAAACGGGTGGTTGAGTCTCTATTTCGCATTCGTGTATAGTCATTTATCTTACAACATAATGGCCTGGGGCTCAGCTTCAGGAATGAATAGGGTTTTTATATCACAGAAACGAATCATTGAAAAAATCTTTGATCTTAGCTACACCCAAAGCTGTCGTGATATCTTCATGGAAAAACATATTCTTACCTTCACTTCTATCTACATCTTGAAATGTGTTACTTTCACAGAAAAAAACCTACCAAATTTCAATATCCAGGGGAGCCACCATGGATATGGCACGAGAACAAATAACTTAGAACTACCCAAATACAAAACTTCCACTTACAAAAAATTTCCTTTTTACAACTGTGTTACTCTATTCAATGCACTACCGATCAACATTAGAGATCAACCCTCTCACAAGGACTTCAAAAGGAGTGTCAATCATTTTTTGATATCCAAGTGTTTTTATAATCTGGATGAATACTTCCCCCTACAGTTGTAACTGATCACGTCTCCAATCAACCAAGATATCCGTGATTGTCGCAAGATTTACATCTTATGGACAAATTATTCTAAAAAGTAATATTCGAGTTTATGTACTTGCGTTTGACTAGTCAATATCTCTTCTATTTGTGTTCATAATTTTCAGTTTACTCATTGTCATTTCACACACTTTGTATTTTCACCTGATATATGTTGTGTACTGTATTTTTGACTTGCCTTTTGTACTATGTATGTAACTCGAGGCCAATAAATACTTACTTACTATTTGTGGCTCCAAAGAGTTACCAAACAATAGATATAACGTTACCAGTTATTCCTCGGAAGTGAAAACTTCTTTGTCTTGAATAATTTGTTGTGTTCATTTCTTCTATACGGAATATATTATTTATTTTTAGCAACAATTTTTATCCTGAAATCATAGTTAGAAACCATTCATTAAGGACTTCTAGAAAGTTCAACCATCTCCCAATTCATAACAAGTCTGGTAATGTCGATTCAATACATAGTTACAATCTGGTGAATTGGTTGATGGTATGTCCAAGATTTATTAAAAAAAAATAACTAAGTTCTATTTGACAATATTCAATTCAATTTAAAAATAAGTTATATCAGCAGTGACTGGATATTTGGAGAAATGAAACAGGGCCAACAAAATAATTGAAAAAGTCCATCTACAAATGAAAAAAAAAATGTTTATCAGTTTTCGGTGGAATATTCGTTGAAACAAGCAACAAAGGAATGGTTTTATCGTTATGTCCATTGGCATGACTTTCATATAAAAAATTCAAATGTACTAAATTTTCATTTCAATCTTAACAGGATATTACCTACTTTGAACTACTCAATTGGACATCTTCGTGAAAAAATTGAAAATTCTTCAGGAAGCATTAATGGCAGGATGAGGGGTTCGATGAGGAGTTGGGAGTCTCAATTAATGTGGGGGATGTTTCTTACGAAATGTTGAGTATTTTCGAAGGTTTTTGTGATATTTTAAGGTATTCAAAAGCAACTTTATCAAATAATTTCAATAAATGAATACCAAACCACGATATATGTATTCCTAAACAATAGCTTCTTCAGTTGGACATGATGCTAAAGATTTATTTTCAGCCAAAGAAGCTATTGATTTTCATTAACATTTTCCATACAGGAAAATATAGCCAGACTCGTAACTTGATAATCAATGAATATACATTTTCAAATATAATGTGAGATTTCAGAAATATTACCAAAAAATCAATATAATAATTTCTCAGTTTTTTTAATATCAGAAGAAATGGCCCTGATATTTTCGATATGATTCCACTGTTGGAAGGTACTCCAAAACTGACCTCACTCTTATGCTTCAAAAGTTACTAATGAAAAATTGTCCACCCTCAATTCTTCACACACATATGTGACTGTATTGGAAATTAAGTTCATCATAATAATATTGCAGTGGTCATAATTTTGGATTTTCTCATTACCAGACATTTCAAATTTCTCATTAACAGACACTAAATATAAGTGAAGAGCGATTTTCTCCAATGTCGAGTCGAAATATTTTTGTTTCTATTAATTCGAAACCTAGATGATATTGGCATCACTCAGCAGAAAAGGTTTCAAAATAAGTCGAGTATTGTCCACAAAGAAGTTTCAAGTTTCGGATTGCAAAAGCATATAAGTTGCACAATATTGAGTTGCATTATGATACATAGAAATGTCTTATCCTTCTAGAGATAATTCTATGATACCATACAACTTTTGGATTTTATTTTATTTTCAGATTGTAACACATATTGCATATGTAAAACAAATATTTTTGATTCATAATGATCACGTGCACTTTCTCATCTCCTTGTCTTGTAGTTATGTTGAAAGTTTCGAGTATCTAGCTCATCGGGAAAATTGTTTGAAATCGATTGTTTCTTATTATTAATATTATTATAACAGACAAGCGGTTTACTTTTACTATAATTTCGTTGTTATATTGAGTGAATATTTAAAACGCAGTGAAATTTAGTGCATATTTTCCCATTGATCATTCTGCTACAGAGAGTTTGTGTGATCCTAACCTCACTTTTTGTGCTCTATAAGAAAACGAACAAATAGACAGACAAGGAAACATTAATATTGTAATGTCATCCAGTTCTGAGCCTTTGCAAGTTCCATCGAGAAGATAGTTTATTATGGATTGAAAGATTTGTACCAGACAAACAGACACGAGAGTAGATTGAGGCTTTTTCTCAAGTGAAGGAGTCCAAGTGATTAGCCAGTTCTTCAGTTGTTTGGTTATACCTAGAATTGATAGCGAAAGGTTCCATGAAAAATCGAATATAAGTGAAATTTGATCGATGAATATATCTGTTATTCTATAGTAGTGTATTATAGGGCATTGAGACCAATATTTTTCAGCCACCTTGCTATCAGTCGAATTTTCAAATAATTTAGTTGATATCGAATTCAATCATTCACTTCGATGCTCAGCAATCACCTTCGAATGGTTCATTTCAATATCAATCCAGTATCTTAATATAGTATACCGATGTAGTTCTCTTTGTTTATCCCTACAATAGAGGTATATTTCAGTTGCAATGAAAATGGCATATTAATGAAGTTGAATTCATTTGCAATTCATATGAAGCTGCTCTACACACAAAAACACAAGAAAGGTCCCAGATAGGAAATGAAGTTTGATGAGAGAATGTGCTAATTAATATTCGTGTTTATTTTGAACGCATACAACTTCTGGAATGCAACTCTTATAGATTATTAAATAGAGTTTTTATTTTCAAATGCAGTTTTTTTAAGAAGCGTTACATCTTCTATTCCTAAAAATCAAAACCAAATTTCAATGCTTACATTCTATAAACATTAACTACGTTTTATCATTCCAATGCTTGTCCAAGGATCAGCTTCAGTGAACTCACTTTTTATTGAAACCTATTTGGGACAATCAATGGTATTAGTCGAATTTGAATTGCATTTTATTCCTCTTATGCGTGAGTATTTGAAGGAAAATTGTTTTTATAGGTGTATCAATTATGACCAATTTATAAATCAATATTTTCCCACTGAAATCAATGGAAGGTGAATAGAATTGCGAACAATGGGTAATAAATAATTTTACTATGAATGGAAACTTGGGAAGTAATAAATTTTAATTTTCTATCTGCATGACTTTTAATAACTGTAATTGAAAAAAGTTTGATTTTTATCATATAAAGATTCTGAATTTCTCACTTTCTCCAGATGAGAAGACATGTTCAATTTTGACGATCCTAGAGTTATGAAATAATCCTCAAAGCGAATGACTTCAGTAAATACATATATATATATATATATATATATATATATATATATATATATATATATATATATATATACAGTGTCCGGCAGATTTTAGGCAACAAATAGGTTAAAAGTTTATTTCAAATTTCTCAGACAATGTTATTCGTCATAAAAGTTGTTGCTTCTGCTCAAACTCAAACTGCACCATCCAAATTTCATTTATCTCCATTCGTATACGAGGGAGGTGGAATAATTTTGCAAAGTAGCTTAGGAGTAAAGTACCTTCATTTTTCAAAATACACCTAAAGTGTATTTGAATAAATGACTTACAATTTGAAGAATATTCCAAATTCAGAATTACAGTCTTCTTAGTTGAAAGGAAAACATTTCAATTTGAATATTGATAGAAGATTTTTTGAATTGAAAATTCACGATTAAATGAAATATTTTTTGAATGTCTCAACAAAAACACCTTCGGTAAGCACGCTGGACATTGAACTACATCTGATAGATATTCGAAAGGCCTACTCAAGAAAATTGAATTTGAAAATTTGCATTTTCATTCAGATAGTTAAATTGATTTTATTCGTTATTAGAACTCATAAGATGAATGAGGCAAAGAAGAATGTTTTCCAAAGAGTACTCACCGAATCATTCGTAACATTGACGCAGGAGATCGCATTACTGGTCTTCAATACTTTTTTGTGACGAAATCTATTTCCGTTCCACGATCACAGAGACGGGAAGAAATGGAACACATTTCAAGAGCAATCTCACTTTGCAAAGTGAGATTGCTTGAAATGTGTTCCATTTCTTCCGGTTTCTGATGACGTAAGCGTGAAATAGATTTTCGTCGACAAATGTATTAAGACCTAGTGAATCGATGTCTCTCCAGTCAATATTACGAATGATTTCTTGAGTATTCTTTGGAAAACATTCTTCTTGCCTCATTCATCTTTATGAGTTCTAATAAGACTGGAATAAAAATCAATTAACTATCTGAATGAAAATGCAAATTTTCAAATTCAGATTTTTCTTTGAGTTAGGCCTTTCAGATATCTATCAGATGTAGTTCAATGTCCAGCGTGGCTTTAGCCGGAAGTAGTTGTTTCTGTTAGACATTCACAAAAAATAATTTCATTTTAATCGTGGATTTTTCAATTCACAGAAAAATCTTTCTATCAATATTCAATTGAGAATGTTTCCCTTTTCAACATGAATACCCCACACGAGGTTATCTTGACGATGGAAGATAGTGACAAAAGTTTATCTTTCAGTCGCAGATGATTCCACATCTGATTTTATGAACATCCTGTTTATATTTTCAACAAATCAATACAGCCCCCTATTCCAGAAATAAGTTTTTACTAATTTTTTACATTTTGTAATTTACCACCCTATATTTTATGAGAATTTGTGATGTCATAGAACACTTATCATTGAATATTACCTGAATAAACCATATGAAGTTAAGTTCCGTCCAACTAACTATCAACTAGAAAATTGCATTGAACAGACTTGGTGCCGACAAAATCTCATTTCTTGTTGGCATTGAGAAAAAAAAATTTATTTTTCATAATTAAAGGTATAACAAATGACATCTTTTGACGTCGGTTGCAATACAGTGCGATTGCTTTCAATTGATTTCTCAATGGCAACAAGAAATGAGATTTTGTCGTCACCAAGTTCGATTAATGCAATTTACTAGATGATGGGTGGACGGAACTTAACTTGATATGGTCATTCAGGTAATATTCAATAAGTGTTCTATGACAATAAAAATTCTAATAATACATAGGGTGGTGACTTGAAAAATCAATAAAACTTGTTTTTAGAATAGGAGGCTGTTATTCTGAATTAGAATATTCATCAAATTGTAAGTCATTTATTCGAATATACTTTAGGTGTATTTAAAAAAATAAAGGTACTCTACTTCTTAAGCTACTTTCAGATGATTCCACCTCCCTTCCCTTGTATACGAATTGAGATAGTGCAATTTGAGTTTGAGCAGAGGCAAAAACTTCTATGAGGAATAAAATTTTCTGAGAAATTTGAAATAATTTTTTTTTCCATTTGTTGCCAAAAATCTGCCGGACACTGTATATATATATATATATATATATATATATATTCCGTTTTGTTTACCAGTCCCCTCAATATTCTTCCCATTCATATATATATATATATATATATATATGAGTATATATATATATATATATATGATATATATATATATATATATATATATATATATATATATATATATATATATATATATATATATATATATATTGGTACAAATTCAGTCATGCCCCTTTTAGCCCCCTGACGGTAGTGGCCAGCCCTTGAAAAATTACCGAGAGGAACATCATTTCATACAATTTGAGATTCTCTTGATATATTTTGAGTTTCATTGGATCTCCTATAAAGAAAAATAAAACCTGTAATGATGATCAGCAAATTCTTCGACCGAGGCTTGGTCAGTGTTCGAAACTCCACCTCTGTATAAATTCAGACACACTATGCTGTCTACATTCTAATGAATGTTTATTTTTATACTGGAATAAAATTATCATGACAATGAAGACAATTTTACAGTTATTTTTTCAAAACAAGTGATATACCCAACATTGTGATGGGAAAGTGTTATATGATGAATTCGGGATAACTTTACCTTTGTTATTTTTTCTAAAATGTATTGTTCTAGAGATATGAAATAAATTATTTTTCATATGAGACAAACAGTAAATCAGGAACATCTGATATATATAAATAAATATATATATATATATATATATATATATATATATATATATCTATATTTATCTATATATTCTATTTGGGTAACTTGATGACGTAAGTATGTTTTTGATATTTCTCCTCATAGGGAAATACTTGAGATACATTTTTTTTCAAAGTAGTAGATACTTGAAAAATGGTAAAATTATTGTTTTTTAATTTTGTCTCCTATTAATTCTATTTTTCTCTCGTGATTTCAAGATGTTAAATATCCATTAGTAAAAAGTATAAAAAAAAATTGTTCATGAATCAAAATGTCATTTCAAACCCGAATTGAATAAGGAAATAACCTCTGCCAAATGCCACCATTATTCGGTGTTGCGGTTTTCTTCATAAGGGGTAGAAATGAATTGAATGCAGTGACTAACAAAAATATATTTCCAAGTATTTTTTTCGTCTTAGATATTCAATCTGCATTTCGCACAGCGCTTGTAGTCTAACATGATGTTGTTGATGGAGGTTTCGTATCAGTTTCCTAATCTAATGCTAGTTTTTCTGAGTCGTATTTCAGTAGCCAGTGGCATGTTAGTATTGGAAGTGTGTTTTTGCTCGGAGTGATGCATCCGGTAGATTTTGTCTGGTTTGGGTTCCCAGCAGTATCCACGCTTGTGGATATTTTCTATATTTACATTTTTTAAGATCCACTTGACTTTTAAGTTTTCCTGATATTTCATCATTTACAATCCTGCAACAGAGTTCAGGTCTCCATAATGTTGTTTCAGCTCCTCCTTTGCGTGTTTATCTGCTATTCCACCCCCCTCCAATGCAGTGGGTACCACGGGTACCCTTGTTTTGCCTTTACGGTTCGCTCAGTTTTCCTAAGCACTCACATGCCATTTTTCTCATCGTATGGATGGTTACTTGACTATCAGACAAGATGACCGTCTGCGGTACTTTCTCAGATGGTGAATTGGGCGCATTTTCCAATTGTTTGTATTGTTCTTGAGATTTGCCGAGATTTTTTTAATTTTTTGGATCTAAGAAACTATATTCCTATTGCAGTTCTTTCTGCTGTTTCACAGTCATATGTGTATCATTCGTTGACGTTTCTGTTCAGCTCCGAAATTGTGTTTTGGTCCCACTTTCGAAGCTCAGCTTCGTAGTTGAATCTTTCACGGAGCTGAACTTTCCTGGCATAGCGTCTTGGCGCATACCTGGGTTTCGACCACCCCGGAGGAGAATGTGGTGTTGTACCTAGCAATTGTCTTCCTCATAATTTCAATGTGTTTGATCATTCGCCACACTCCTTGCATCCGATTTGCACACACAAGCTAATCTCTGTACCTCAGAGATATTACTTCTCGTGGGTGTTACAATATTTCTTCAACTTCATTCAACTGATCCGTTAGTCATGGTTGGTCCCACTATTGCGTAGCAGAGTTTCTGAGTAGCATCCGAAATTTTCGCATACCATCAGAGCTTTCTTGGCTTAAGTGGTATCTTCTCTTCCATTTTTGTTTCAGAATAGTCTATTATCCAGTATAAGTTCAAGATATTTGAACTCTATCTTCCACTCAATCTTTCTCCCATCTACTTCAAATGCCTCGAGATTGGGTTTCCTTCTCCTAATGAATGCTTCTAAGATTGTCTCAGGTGAATATGCGTATGCAATATCAAACCTTCTGAAAATAAGATTTATTTTTCGAGACTTGTGGTGAGATCACAAAACTGTTCGAGATGGGTCTTATTTGATGAAATTTCCGTTCAGTTTTCCGTCTATCACACCACTCATTCATGAGCCCCGAGTTCTTCAATTTATTCCAATGTTTTAGCTTAAACTTTTTCCGAAACCTCTACGTCGGGCATGTCACAGAAATCGTATCTACTTTTTCTCTTGGGAAATATCCTCATTACATTTCAACATTATATAATTTCGAATCACAATGTCTTCACACAATATGTCACGTGCACCCTAGTCTTTGTACGTACGTACGTGCTGCGTATTTCCAAATGAAATTATTTATGTATAGGTGGAAAACGACAGTGGTATATACATTACAAAAGCCGTGTCCAATTAGTAGTGGACAAACACTGCGAAGAACTGATTGCAAAATATACATCTGAGAGGAAGCATTAGATGTGTTAGGCAAGTGGAGTAGTCATGAAATTAATTTATGATATAGAATAACTGGCTGAAACACGACCACGAAGTTTCAACGTATTTTTTTTCTGACATATTAGTCCGGTCAATGTAGACATTTAAAATAACAAAAATTCTCGGGTAGCCAAATATTGGTGGAGAGCTGCGGTTTGCCATTACAAATGAAGTTTTGGAAATCCCCATCGATCCTTTGTGCTACAAAAGTTATTCGGGGTCAAAGGTCAAAATTTGAGGTGTTTTGGAGTTTTCTCGAAAACGGTGAGTTTTATCGAAAGAAAACCTCAGATCAAAAAGTTGTAGATCTTAAAATTGTCTACAAAAATATTTCCAATGATTTTTCTCCTAAGAGTTGCCATTCCTGAGATATCGCGATTCTAATAGTCACATTATACATGATATGCACACATTTCCACGCCACCTGTGGGGTAGTGTACTCGGCGCGTTTTTTTTACCGTGGTTTCCCCTTTAGGCCTACTCCACTAACTGTCATGACAATTTTGGGATAATTTAAGGGAACAATACCAGTCAAGTTCTAGATATTACCTTATTATTGATATTGATTATTGATATTGCTATTTATTATTGGGTTAACTATTGTTTTGATTTCTTTGGATATTTTAATCAGATTCATACTCTTGAAAGTCGACTTCAACAGTCATGTCTTCTTCGATTTCTTCTTCTTCCTCTTCCTCTTGCTGGATGTTCATGAATTATTCAAATGTCATTGGTCATTGGTCTCTTCATTAAAATCACAGGAATCTTCCTCTATTGTACTCAACTGGACATTTGAGCAAGACTGACCTTGGCAATTGGTACACTCTGGAGAACACAGCAAACCCGACTTTTTTACAGCCACATTTGGCACTACAACTTTTTTTGAAATTGCAAAAAAAAGTGTTGAGGAGTTTTTCTGGAGCAGGTGGGAGTAAAGTTTGAATCGGTTCCAGAGTATTATCTATCAATTTCCAACCCCAGTCTTCTGGGTTCAGTTGATTGCCTAGCCATGTTTGAACTTGATAGTATACTCGATACAAGTGGTGAATAGGAGATGCTGATGTTGGAGGAAGACATGATAGTTGTACTTGTTTCTTGTTTCACGTATTTTTTACAAAAGTTGAGTATCGGTATTTATCAATGCAAGTAATTTTTTTTTGGAGCTCTATAAACCGCAAAGAGAAAGCGAAATCCTTCCGTAATTATTGTTTGAGGTGTGGAATTAATTTCTGTAAATATTTTAGCGCAATCAGTCAAATCTTTTTTTTTTCGAATAATTTAAATACTGACGTTTTGCCCCTTCTGTACATTGCTGACGAAGTGTCGCAGCCGGTTATCGCATTAAAAATAAAATATAGTTTTGGCATTTGGGATAAGCAGATAAACTTTTTGGAGAATATATTTCTGTTCGCTGTTGAGCCCTTCCAGGTTTCAGAAAATGAATAATTTTATCCATTGGAGTCCTTGCAGTACGTAGTACTAACGAATCAACATCTTCACCAACTACAACTGTTGTGTTTGTTGCATTAAATTTTTCTATTGCTGTTTCAATCATGAGGACATCTGCGTCATTTTGAGCTTGTTTCACTGCAATATTCACAGCTGTTAATTTGTCACTAACATGGAAATGAAACGAGATTTTTAAAAATTGTTGTTGATTCGCTGGAACTGTCATAAATTATCAAAGATGGAACCCGATGTTTTTGTAGTTCGACGACGTTGTTCTGCAGCTTTAATATTCTTTGTCGAGTCACTGTAGCCGTCAAATACGTAAGCCCATAATGTCTGCGTAGATACTGAACATATTCATCAAAAATAACGCTATTTATCGAAAACGCAAGATTGAATATCTTCACGAACAATTGCTGCCGCAGCTTTCAAAGTTTTCAACCGCCTGTCTTTTTCATCCAAGTGTTTTATATCAGACCAGACTTGACTTAAAATATCTTGGTAATTGTCAATAAAACAAATGAATGTTAATTTTCCAGGCTTCTCTGTAATAATAATTCCACTGCCATACTTCAATTTCAATCGTATTCTTATAGTTCTGTCATCTAAAGCTCCATCTTGACAAACATTCTTCAATTCATCCAACGAAAACTGGCAATCATCACTCGTTTCTATGAATAGCCAGATGTTTTTCAAGGCCACCTGGGTAGAGGGGATTCAGTTAGGGACTGACTATCTTTTGATAATGTTTTCAGAATAGTATAATATATAAAAAAGTCACAAATAGGTATTTATACTTGTCTTAAGTGCCTGATTATGTATATACGTGGCTTATATGTGCATATCATGTATAATGTGACTCTTAGAATGGTGATATCTCAGGAATGGTGACTCTTAGGAAAAAAATCATGGAGACCATTTTTGTAGAAATTTTAAGATCTACAACTTTGTGCGAAAGTTTTTTTCTGATAAAACCTACCATTTTCGAGAAAAATCCAAAAATCCTCAAATTTTGACCTTTGACCCCGAATAACTTTTGTAGCACACATAGGATGGATGGGGATTTTTGAAAACTCCATTTGTAATGGTAAACCCCAGCTCTCCACCAATATTTGGCTCTCCAGGAATTTTTGTTATTTGACCACTATTTTTATGTCTAAATTGACCGGATTATATTGCATCAACATTTGTTCATAGATTATTAATGAACACTTTCATTACACAGCATAAACAATAATGTCCACTCATAACTATCTTTCATTCTTATGTGAAATGGAAGTTTATTTCGAATTAAAAACATGATTAAAACATTGTGGCTTGATATTATGAAAATTAATCGCCTATGTTGAAAATATTTCATTGTAGTTATCACGGGACTGATATCAAAATCAAATCAACAAAAGTAATTAAATATTTAGGGGTTACAATAAATTATCACTTGCATTGGGACCAGCACATAACAATCATAAGTCAGATATGTTTTATATAACTTCAAATATCTGAAATCTATTTAGTTAGGAGTCAGTTGAAAATTATTCATCATTCGTTGTTGAATCACGCTTTCATTATGCAATGCTAAGTTGGGGAAGCATAAATCACAAAAAAAATTACTATCCAGATTTTCTCTTCAAAGAATATAAAATTCTCGATATCAGACAACTATATATGTACCGTAGAGTCACATATTTATACGAACATAGAAACAATCTGGAAATGATCCAGCACAGCTAGCTAATTTGAATATTATTGTAATAAAACGTTTTTGGAGGATTCCAGAGAATTTTTCCATCTATGTATTGGTCCTTCCAACCGGACATAATGATTATAGTGATAATAGTGATAATGATATCGATAACAATAATGATAATGGGCATACAGTCACTTATCTATTTCAAATGAATGTTCTGAAGCTTTTTGCCGCGGGTGAGGGATTCACAGCAATATCTGCGGGTGGTGGAAGAGAACCCGCATGCTATCGGGTTTGTAAAAAATTTCTTGAAAAAGTGAGGAAAACATTATTTAATAACAACTATCCACTGAAACTCATGAACCAAGTAATCAAACAAAGAACCCAAAAATTCTACAACAAAACACAAAGAATACTACACACTAATATAACCGACATCTACATACCACTTTCTCACATACCAAGTCTTCAAGAAAATATCAATAACATCACTAAAAAATACAACTATCAAGTCTGCCATAAACCGCACAGCACTCTAAAAACATTATGAATACCCAAAAAAAGACCATATTCCAACAATAAAAAAAATCAAATGTCATAAATAGCATCCCATGCAACGACTGCGAAAAAACATATGTTGGTAGGACGTCACAACTTTTGGAAAACCAAAGAGGTCACAAATACATGAAAAAATCTGGGACAGCATCAAATAAACATGTCATTAATGAAAACCACAACCCCAATTTCAAAAACACCAACATTTTTGCTTACGAAAAAACAAAGAAAAAAAGTGCATGATGGAAATGATATGCATAAAAAAAGACCAAAACGCAATGTACGATAGCCAACTTCATCACCCCTTTTTGAAATAACAGTTTTTACCAAAAATAATTTCCAAATAACATATCTACACCTATCGACCCTAACAGTCAAGATAGAATAAGAACCTAACTCAACACCGGTTATGAGGATGACAAACCTGCCGAAACACAGCATAGCAGGAACGACATCAACACTTCTTAATAAGTACTTACCATTTTCGAGCCAATTTCCATGCTGGACCAAATAATATGAGAAAGAAAAATATCCGCCTCAACAAATTCTAAAAACTCATGGAACCATCTAGATATATTCTACAAAATTATTAAAAAATGGTTTTTCTGCCAAGGTATGGTTATTATTTCACTCACATATTGATATAATTCATTATTTTATCCGGAGGAAAACAATAAACCCAAATTGTATTGAATGTGAATTGAATGTATTGCGTTCCAATCACCAGTGGTTCTCCTGAGGTGGCGTATGGAGTTGGTAACACAGCCTTCACAGAACACACACTTAGCCGTCATGAGCACGTGCAATCACTAAAAATAAATTGCTTCTATTATCACATATACACTATGGGTGCAGTATTGCTTCGAACAAGATGACGGCGACATACGTCGGATGGAGCCTCTCATGCGGGGTCTGTAGTAGAGGGGAAGCTGGACAAGTGTGCTGGAAAGAAAGCAAGATCCATGAAACATAGAGAGAGCATTTTGATAGTTTCAAATTCAAAAATATCGAATACATTCACCAATTTTTCATGAGAATGTTTGCCGTTAGCCTATCGTAGACTATTGGATACTGGACCAATAATCTGAGTCCACTATTTGATGAATTGATGAAGCTTTGGGCGCATGATTGAATAACTCTCTGCGAAACGTTGTTTCAAAATTTTGTTTGTCTTTTATATAAAATTCTCATACATGCCCAACAGAATGAAGGAGTGGTTGGAGGGGAAATTGAGTGGTTTGATCAGAGAACCTCATTCAATAAAGTTGAAATTTTTCAATTGAATATTTGGAATCTACGGATACAACTTTATTATTATTTTCTCCTACGCTTCTGAAACAACAATAAAAACACCACAAAAATTATTTTTTTGCGTGCTCTTCAAAGAAAAAAGGGAATAAATTGGTATATTAAGGACAAGTTAGGAAAGCGTATAATTTAATCACGAGCCTGGATGTTAAGCGTACGAGCAGGGAAGCTGCGAATGCCTCAACCAGGCGAGTGACTAAGATGCGCTTTGCTTTTTTCACGTGTTTCAAATCTGTTTTTTCTTTTCATTTTTGCAGAAATGATTGAAGAAGAAAACACCCATGTATTTATTACTTATTAAAACTTTACAAAATTGAACCAGCATACTAAGAATAAAAATCTGCGCTACTGTTGCTTGTGTTGCATTTATTTTGGAAACCAGCCTACTCGATACGAATAATACGACACCGTTGCTGCGCTATGAGCAATGTGTATGATGGTTGTTTATTGGTAACCTATGTAACACTGTTACTCATTGATTTGTTGAAAATATGAACAGGATGTTCATAAAATCAGATGTGGAATCATCTGCGACTGAAAGATAAACTCAAGATAATCTCTTGTGGGGTATTCATGTTGAAAAGGAAACATTCTGAATTGGATATTGATTAAAAGATTTTTCTGTGAATTGAAAAATCCACGATGAAAATGAAGTAATTTTTTGTGAATTTCTAACAGAAAACAACTACTTTCCCGACTAAAGCCACGCTGGACATTGAACTACATCTTTTTATCAATATCCAATTGATAATGTTTCCCTTTTAAACTCTTACCCACTTGTGAAAAGAAGATTTTTAATAACTAGTGATTAAAAGTGCAACTTCAATTCAAGTCGAAATATATCACATTTCAGTCATGAAAATGGAAAAAGTATTTTTTCACAACGTTTGTGTTTGGCGCAGAAATAACAGAAGCATTATCGAATTCAGATAGGAGTTCCATGATTTTTTTTGTTGTTCCTACTGTAGATAAAACGGATTTTCTTCAATTTAGCAGCTGCACAATCCAAACAGGAAACGTTTTAAATGACACATTCTTGTTGAAAAGGGAAAAGTTATTTTTTGTGAATATCTAACAGAAAACAACTACTTCCCCGGCTAAAGCCACGCTGGACATTGAACTACATCTGATAGATATTCTGAAAAGGCCCTAACTGAAAAGAAAAAATCAGAAATTGAAAATTTGCATTTTCATTCAGATAGTTATTTGATTTTCTATTCCAGTCTTAATCAAGAACTCATAAAGATGAATGAGGCAAAGAAAAATGTTTTTCAAAGAGAGTACTCACCAGAAATCATTCATAACATTGACGCAGGAGAGACATCGCATTCACTAGGTCTTCAATACATTTTTGTCGACGAAAATCTATTTCACGCTTCCACGATCATCAGGAAGACCGGAAGAAATGGGAAACACATTTTCAAGAAGCAATCTCACTTTGCAAAGATGGAAAAAGTTAGAATCATTTCTTTTGGAGAGACACTTTGAAATTAGTGTTTTCTGACATTAAAACCTGTCATGGGGTATGATAGATTGATTTGTTGAAAATATAAACAGGATGTTCATAAAATCAGATGTGGAATCATCTGCGACTGAAAGATAAACCTTAGTCACTATCTTCCATCGTCAAGATAACCTCTTCATGTTGAAAAGGGAAAAGTTATTTTTTGTGAATATCTAACAGAAAACAACTACTTCCCCGGCTAAAGCCACGCTGGACATTGAACTACATCTGATAGATATTCTGAAAAGGCCCTAACTGAAAAGAAAAAATCAGAAATTGAAAATTTGCATTTTCATTCAGATAGTTATTTGATTTTCTATTCCAGTCTTAATCAAGAACTCATAAAGATGAATGAGGCAAAGAAAATGTTTTCAAAGAGTATCACCGAAATCATTCATAACATTGACGCAGGAGAGACATCGCATTCACTAGGTCTTCAATACATTTTTGTCGACGAAAATCTATTTCCCGCTTCCACGATCATCAGGAAGACCGGAAGAAATGGGAAACACATTTTCAAGAAGCAATCTCACTTTGCAAAGATGGAAAAAGTTAGAATCATTTCTTTTGGAGAGACACTTTGAAATTAGTGTTTTCTGACATTAAAACCTGTCATGGGGTATGATAGATTGATTTGTTGAAAATATAAACAGGATGTTCATAAAATCAGATGTGGAAGACCTAGTGAATGCGATGTCTCTCCTGCGTCAATGTTATGAATGATTTCTGGTGAGTACTCTCTTTTGAAAAACATTTTTCTTTGCCTCATTCATCTTTATGAGTTCTTGATTAAGACTGGAATAGAAAATCAAATAACTATCTGAATGAAAATGCAAATTTTCAATTTCTGATTTTTTCTTTTCAGTTAGGGCCTTTTCAGAATATCTATCAGATGTAGTTCAATGTCCAGCGTGGCTTTAGCCGGGGAAGTAGTTGTTTTCTGTTAGATATTCACAAAAAATAACTTTTCCCTTTTCAACATGAATACCCCACAAGAGGTTATCTTGACGATGGAAGATAGTGACTAAGGTTTATCTTTCAGTCGCAGATGATTCCACATCTGATTTTATGAACATCCTGTTTATATTTTCAACAAATCAATCTATCATACCCCATGACAGGTTTTAATGTCAGAAAACACTAATTTCAAAGTGTCTCTCCAAAAGAAATGATTCTAACTTTTTCCATCTTGCAAAGTGAGATTGTCTTGAAAATGTGTTTCCCATTTCTTCCGGTCTTCCTGATGATCGTGGAAGGTGAATAGATTTTCGTCGACAAAATGTATTGAAGACCTAGTGAATGCGATGTCTCTCCTGCGTCAATGTTATGAATGATTTCTGGTGAGTACTCTTTGAAAACATTTTCTTTGCCTCATTCATCTTTATGAGTTCTGATTAAGACTGAATAGAAAATCAAATAACTATCTGAATGAAAATGCAAATTTTCAATTTCTGATTTTTTCTTTTCAGTTAGGGCCTTTTCAGAATATCTATCAGATGTAGTTCAATGTCCAGCGTGGCTTTAGCCGGGGAAGTAGTTGTTCTCTGTTAGATATTCACAAAAAATAACTTTTCCCTTTTCAACATGAATACCCCACAAGAGGTTATCTTGACGATGGAAGATAGTGACTAAGGTTTATCTTTCAGTCGCAGATGATTCCACATCTGATTTTATGAACATCCTGTTTATATTTTCAACAAATCGACACATTCTTCTTCATCGACTATCATTTTTGGAGTCCCAATAGTATCGTGACGTCACGCTATCGAAATGTCACTCCGAGCGGACGGATAATTTACCGATTTTTTAAGTAATTTTTAACGAAAAATTGATAGCAAAAATCGTTTTTTTCAAAGGTATTATTGTTTTTAGTGATCAATCTCTGTAATAAAAGTGGTTTTATACTGATTTTCCACATAATGTCCTAACCTAATTATATTTATGTTGGGAATGAAACTTCAATAACACAAGCAACATGACCTATTCCAAGAATCGATTCAAACTTGTAATATTTGACATGATATAATAATTGAATTCCTTGAAAAAGTACTGAATGTAGTGCTAATGAACTCGACTTTGTAAATGCGGAGATGTCCTTCACCTTTTACATAATGTTTGGTATTATGTCTCTTGCTTTACAGCGAAGTGTATCCAAGCTTCAATAAAAATTAGTATATCTATGCTAAACAGTATACCTTTTCACTTTTACTTATACTTCACATCACATTTTTTGCAATCGATGACCATTTTTTACTAATCACTCAATGATAGTTGAACATCCTTGAAATACCATTTTTGTCAGTTTCCGAATTCTCAGTTCAATTCGAGGAACAGGTGTGAAATAATAATGCTTTCCAAACATGTGATGAATTCATATTTCTTATTTGAATTTTATATTGACAAATATTCAGTACCAAATGTCATACCTATATTTGAGAAATGTGGATTACTGGATAGTAATCCACTACTTTTTGAAGGCTTACCAATAAGTATGAAAGTATAATTCTGCAACTATATTTATTATTATTGAACTTGGCATTATATGGAACCGTTTCACAATTTTCCTCAGTTGCAGATTGCAAAATATATGAAAAAATCCCTAAAAAGGAATAAAAATGACATTTCATGAGAGTAATCAAAAAGACTTTGTATTTGGTGTTTTTATGCAAATTACTAATCGCTTTGAGGTCGAAACATTTGGAATAATTTGACATTCCCTTTTTTTAGTTTATTCTTCCCTTGGAGTTGAAAATGTCAGTTATTTGTTCAAGGAGGACACATTAAGAAATTTCCTTGAAGATTTCACCGAGTTCAAGTATTCTGGACTAAAAAATATATTGAGAAATGTTTCTAATGAAGTCAGTATAGAATATCCTCAATCTCCCATCTCTTCGAGTGAGTTTTCCAAATCAATGGAATGAGGATAGATATCGTGAATAGTTCTGAAGAAATACGTGAGATGTGGTGTATATCAATCAACGTTTTAAAATTGTCATACAAATGTATATTCAAACTAATTTTGATAAAATATGACTCTGCTTTTTTTCGATGTGTCAACATACATGATCAACCTTTGATTATTTTTGTTCCCTATATTTCTCCAAATGAAACTGTATCAAACACCATGAAATTCATTCATCAGCAATTGTTTCACTTTACTATTCAAGGTTCAAGTCTTTCAAATAGCAATTGACATGATTTGCCGATCATTCCTGCTGGAGATTTCGATAATAATTTTCGTTAAGAAGAATTTCAATCACTTATTAATTGCTTGAGGGGAAACTGAATTCAACAATAAATAAGTCTCCACTTCAATCAACAACAAGATATAGTACGACAATTGAGACACGTACTGGATTTATCCAGAAACTTTTTATGGATTAAGAGGAAACACAATACAGATTGGAGGAAAACTAATCACTCAACAAAAAATCGCCTGTGGGGTACCGCAAGGTCCTGTTTTGTGCCCTAATCTATTCAAGATTTAGAAAAATAAATTACTCACCTTGGACAGTGATTGGATAAATCAGGCTGCAATACGAAAAAATATCAATTCACAAAAATTATACATTGAAAGATATACACTCTTGAGATAGGATGAGCATGTTCAGAATGTTATAAAAACTTCGAGATATATGCATCCCAAATTCAGATATTTCTGAAAAATATTAAATATTCACCATTTGAAATTCTGTAGCACGCATCACCCATTAGTAGAATCAAGGTTCCACTTCGGTAGTGTAGTGAAACGGGTGATAAATGTCAGAAATTAAAACTTCACAGAAACGGTCGCTAAAAAGTGCTGATATTTATCCATCGGATCATAGTGCCTCGATTTGGAGTAATTTTTGTTGTACTGTATTTTAGCAGACCTTTATGAAAATAGAAGAATTGGAAAAAATAATACAACTACAAAATGTGGCAAAAAAACAACTACGAGTATATATTCGGACAAAATGAAAAAAAACAGTAGGCCAATATTGCTATTCTTACATGGCACCACGTGTCCAATCTTCTACACATATATATGAATCTGGACCGAAAGATAATGTATGACATTTCCGATGAAAAAAAAAAATTACCGAGTATAATCAGAATAAAAAATAATTGGTTTACTACAACATTACCTATGAAAAAGTTTAATATATACTATATCATATTATAGACACATCCAGGAAAAAAATCTACAAAGGAAATAGTGAAACCCTAGTTACAACATTGAGAAGTTGGTCTGCGCATATATTCGTGAAAATCATTTCAATTTTTAAACCAATTCCCACCTTATCGATTTGATACTCGCATTCCTTAACTACCATCATATCGATAATTACTGTATTGTTTATATTATCATTATTATTATCATAACTAGCAGCATATATTCGAATTCTCGTAACTACAATGATAAGATGGAAAAATATAGGAATTGTTTGAAAATTTGAACAGGATGTTCATAAAATTAGTTGTGGAATAATGCACTTTAGTCAATATCTTTCATCGTCCAGGATGACCTCTTGTAGGGTATTCATATTGAAAAGGAAAACATTCTCAATCAAATATCAAATAGAAAGACTTTTCTGTGAATTGAAAAATTCATGATAAAAATGAAGTTATTTTTGGTTGATATCTAATAGGAAACAACTTCTTTTCCGGTAAAGCCTCTCTGGACATCGAACTACATCTGATAGATACTGAGAAAGGTCCCTAAGTCAAAAAAAAAAAAAATTAAAACGTAAAAATTTGCATTTTCATTCAGATGGTTATTAGAATTTTTTATTCCAGTCTTAATTAGTTGTTTTCTGTAGATATTCACAAAAAAAATTCACTTTTATCGTATATTCTTCAATTCAAAAAAAAGATTTCCAATCAATATTCAATCGATAATTTTTCTCTTCTCAACGTGAGAAAATATCTTTCTGAAGAACTGAATCATTTACTTGTGATACTATAGACCATTTGAAGGACGGGTTGATTTATTGATACGAGTTTTTGATACAGTAATCGTTTCAATAGATCTCAGACATTGCGGATATTTTATTGAACAGGAAATTAAATAATCGTGGTAAGTGCTGTGAACTTTGCCATCGACTGAGAAACTTCTGAAACGTCGTGATAAATAACTGAAGAACAAACTTTCTCGTGGAACTCGAAAGCTCTTTTCTTGAAACTTTTGAAGTTCATAATTATTACATTAAGGAAGATTTTCATTACCAAGATGATTTCATTTATTCATTTGAGTTGAGGATACAAATGAAACGAGTTCGAATGGCCACCGAATAAATGCACTATGAGTTCGTTCGGAGATGAGCATTATACAGTGCTTCTCAAAAGTCCTCTCCCCCCCCTCTTATTTCTGGAACGATTATATATAAACAAGTGAAATTTGGAAACTGAATATTGAAGGTTGTGAACTTCCCTACTGGTGATGATAGATGACGAAATCGTCAAAGATCACAAGGCCATTGTGACCAATGATTTTAAATGGAACCCTACGGCAAGCGACACCTCTTTTGAAAGGTATCGAAAAAACCTATTCAATAATACTAATTTTGTTTGTGTTTATGGCAGTTTTGACAACTCGCTTTCGAAAAACGCAAAGCTGTGATGAATTAAATCAGTTAATACTGAAATTTCAAATTCAAGCTCCTCCTCTGGATAGTTGTCAAATAAGCTGATGTTTCTGTTAGTCTCCCTAATTCGACGTTTTTGTAATTGTCCAAGTTTTTGTACATTTAATAATTTGTGTATTGTTGATCGAACGTTTAACTGTTTTACATTTTAATAATTTGTTAAACTGTTGTGAGCCGAACGTTCAAGTGCTACAAGAAGCGAAATGGTACGTGCTTTAGGTGATAAAGTAGCAGCGATCCTAATTCTTGGTGAAACTGGACAAAATATTCATGCAGCAGAACGCATTTTTAATGAGAACTTTCCCGATCGCCCCGTTTCTAGGACTCATTTAACAGAGGATCTTCGTAAGTTTGAAACAACGGGTAGTATTAATGATGCGAAACGATCTGGCAGACCACAAATTTCTGATGAGAAAAAAGTTGATATACTGGCAGAAGTAATAGTTAATCCTACTTCTCCAACAACTCACGTTGCATTTATCTGTGAAGTCAGTTGAAGTACAGTACACAGGGTGTTGAAAAAAAAACAAATTAATTTTATCCATACAAATTAAAAATGTTTCATCAACTCTCAGACGACCTCTTTTGACGACCCAGACCGAAGACTAGAATTTTGTGAAAATATGGAAACTAAAATCAACCAACAGCCATACTATGTCAAAACAATTTGTTTTAGTGACGAAAGTACTTTCTATCTAAATGGAAATGTAAATACACAGAATGTGAGGTATTGGAGTGACGCAAACCCTCACCTGTTTCGTGAAACACATACCCAATTTCCCCAGAAGGTGAATGTTTGGGCAGGTATCCTTGGAAACCACATCGTTGAGCCTCTCATTTTGAATACTTATTTAACTGGTGAGGTTTATCTGGAGCTGTTGCAAAACGCAATAGAACCGTTAATCCCTGGAATTTTGGAAGATAATCCAGATGAATTCGGCAATTTGGAAATAACATTACAACATGATGGAGCTCCTCCATACTATAACGGTGCAGTAAGACGGTATTTGGATGAGGAGGAGAAAGAATGGCCAGCTCGATCACCGGACCTCACACCTTTGGATTTTTATCTGTGGTTAAATCGAAGGTTTACGCCACTGAACCTGACAATATTGACGTTTTAAAATAACGTATTGTTGCAGAATGTGAGGCTGTTTCCGCAGACACATTTGCAAAAGTACGAGAAGAGTTTAAAAATAGGATATTTCACTGTCAGGTAGTGGATGGAGGTCACTTCGAGCAATTTCTTCAAGTAGATACTGATTCTCAAATCTGTAATTAATATCATACTGAATGGAATTTAAATTTTAATGTTTACTAATGATCCATTGAAACTGCCATAAATACAAACAAAATAAGTATCATTGAATAGGTTTTTCCGATACTTTTTGAAAAAGGTGTCGCTTGCCGTAGGGTTCCATTCAAAATTATTGGTCACAATGGCCTTGTGACGTCATCTTTGACGATTTCGTCATCTATCATCACTAGAAGGGAAGTTTACAACCTTTAATATTCAGTTTCCAAATTTCACTTGTTTATGTATAATCGTTCCAAAAATGAGAGGGTGGAGGGGACTTTTGAGAAGCACTGTATTATATAGGAAGACTGTTGTACCATGTACCTAGCATCACTCTTCAGTTTCTTTACAAATGCTGTTATCAGTAGTAATATTCCTAGGACAGGGAAACATTCTCAATTGAATATTGAATGGTGACTAAAGTTTATCTTTCAGTCGCAGATAATTTCACATCTGATTTTAGGAATATCCTGTTCATATTACCAACAAATCAATCCCTAGGACATTGATAAGGGACGAGATAATTTTATGACAATCGAAAGCTCGTTCCTTGGTCACAGCCCGAAGCCGAAGGCCGAAGGCTGTTACCAAGCAACGAGCTTGAGAAATTTCATAATATTATGGGGCATGTATAACTCAACACAATGAAACGTTCATTTATTTATTAAAAGTACAGTTAGTGAAACTACAATCATCAAAATTCAACTTAACATTAGATTCGTTGCTGTTCTCTACCATAGAAGATCTATTAACACGCATAATATTCATGATCTTGTTGTGGTGTTCTTGATCGAGATTCAAGTATGGTTTTATAGAATTTTGATGGCTATGACCAGTAATTTTCAGCAATTGTTGTTCTTCTACACCACTTTTTGCCAATTCGCCAACAGCAGTTGATCTATTCGAGTGATTTGTTATCTTTTTGTCCTTTACATTCAAGCCAATTGCCTCAGCAGCAGATTTAGTCCATCCATTCATTGTATTTCTTCCAACAGGTACATTATCGTACCATTTGTCAGTTTCATTTCTCCAGTGTCGATTTGGTTTTAAGAACAGTCGTGGTGAGGTAATATTGTCGCCTCTTTTTTATATCAGTTTATGAAAAAGACGTACATGGCAGCTTTGTCTTTCACTATTGGAAACCAACCATTTTCTACTTGTACAGCTTTGAGAACCACCTTGGCACGTTTTACTGAACACCGGATTGTATCCAATGCGATTTGTTGGAGTGTCATTGTTATTTTCCTCGATTTGGAAAAAATCCACCAGACAAGCAACTGCCTCTCCTTCGCGCCACGCTAATTCTATTCAGCAATATGGTGAAATTCACGCATAAGACCTTCAGGAGTATTTCCATCCCATAGCAATACTGTATTGTTAAACGGGTCAATCATAATATTATAGTAATTTTTTTGCAAAAGTTTGCACGAAACGTTCCACATTGTCTTCACCGTTGCTTCTTTAAATTCGGTCCCGTCTTTCTTTCCCATATTGACCGCCCAATCTTTTAGTATCAACGCCAATTCTTTCAAGCTTCTAAGGTAATTCAATTCATATTCTCGGACGCAGCAAAATTCCATAAATATTCCCCAAATATATTTGTGGCTGTAGGTTGTATTTCTGGGTATTATTTCTTTGATTAGCGCATTTATACTTTGAACAGTCGCATTGCCGAAACGTGACATTTTGAAATTTATTTGGAATGAAGTTGTCAAACGCAATCGTGTTGTTATAGTGATTGATAATTGCACTGATTGCAATAATCAGTGTAATGTTGATATGATTGGGTGAAATTGTTTCATATGACACAAAATTACAAAATTTGAATGGTTGCTAGAACTGTCAAAAAAATTTCATCGTAACAGAACTATACCAAGGCAATGTTCATTGAATAGAGTGCAAGTAAGCGGAAGAGTGGTGGTGCATGTGCTATTGTTTTCGAGTAAAATATGAACATTTATTTTTAGCTCAAAAAGTAACAACTTTTGGTTCTACTGTTTATTTTTTTCAAGTTGACGATCATGTTTTGAATCATATTCCACCTAAATCTATGCTCATTGGTTAGGAATTTGTTATGCATATTTCAGTAATAAATATAACCCAGAATATTGAGGAAGATTAGTTTGTAGAAACGCACCATCATGTACCTTGGATCGATCGGCTAGAACTGATGGACAGTTGTTGGTCCAGGTGGACTTTTCCAGCTTTAACGTTAACTAGTATTGTTAAAATTTAACTAATATTGATTATAATCAAATATACATACTTAATTTTTCTGCCTATTCATTTTAAGTTAAAAATGTTACTTGTTACTTTTTTACACATGTATACAAATAAAAATAAATGAAATATAAATTTATTGAAAATGTTGTTTTCAATAAATATTATCTACCTTTTAGGTACAAGACGTTGATGATCCAAGGTACACTAGGGCGTGATTTATGGTACATTATGGTCTTGTACCATTGATCACCATATTATTTAAATATTAAACAAAAAATCTATAACTGTCTGATATTTGAATTCACAAAAAACTTAGTGTGTAGGAATAATGGTGACATCAGGAGAAACTCTTTTTATTATTACATTCCCAAAAATGGTTTGTAATAAATTATAAAAGGTACAACAGTCTCCCTACTATAATCAATTATATAGGACCCCAGCAACAGGATATGCGTTTGGCACTTCACTAGTTAAAAAAAATGAAGTATCTACGGAACACATGTTATCATGCACAGTCTGATTTGTGAAAATTAATACTTCATGTGTCAGATACTTATATGAGATCTATTGAATTTTATTAGATAACAGTTAATTAGATGTGTATTGCTTTATGAAAATTATCGACAGAAAAATAAGAAAACATATTATAAGAACTAGGAATGGGATTTGATTTATCAACTTTCCCAACCCGAAAAAAGAACATAGTTTATCTGTACGAGTGTGGAAAACCCAACTACCAGCCCTGATCTGTGAGTTACTCAGCTTATTTGCTGGAAGATATGTCCAATCTAGCTCATCCTGAAATCGACCAAAAAAAAACGATAGCGCGGCCAGTCAGGAGGGTAAATTTCACAATTCATCAATTGATTCTGAAATTGCCATTCAATTGATATGAACCGGCCCTGCATACTTCATTTCACTTCATTGAGACGTTGTTACCAAGTTTATGAAGGACTATACTGCGCGTGAAAAATTTATAAAAACTCACTGACGATTTTAATCGAGCTTCAAATAAATATCGTCCTCTCGAAATATAGATGTTATGAATTTCAAGAGAGCTGGAATCGTTCAAATTATGTACCTCGCCAATCTAGTTGAGGATACTATGCAAATAATTGAAAAACTTATAAAAAAACAAATTATATAATTTAAAAAAACTTAATTACAACAAATATCCACTGTATGGTATAACATCCTAATCTATATGAATTAAGTACTTCCATAGTACTATATACATGTTCCAAAATTGTAATCAAATCTGTATAATAATTGTTTTACAACTGACAGTAATTTGTATCAATTTTCCAAGGCCCCTGTATGAAGGAACTGAGATTTCAGGAATATAAAAATTTCAAAATGAGTTTAAGATGAAGTATAATTTTTCCATATAAAATAATCTGTTACAAAATAAATACAGCTTTTTCCAACCACATTGTGAATATATCAAATATTTTATTAATTCAACAATGAAAAAAATAAGGACACTATGGTGAATGGAAATTTGAAAAAAATGCCATTTAGTTTGATAATAGTTAAATCTGATATGCCAGATTAATACAAACAGCAATAAAAACTTTAAAAAAAAAAAATTAACCGACGAAAAAATCAACTGAAAAGCTGAAAATAAAATAAACCTTCTTAGTCTCAATGATAATTGAGCTCCTAAACTAATGTGGGTAACTAATTCTGATTCGGCGCCGACCAAACAATTATCGAAAATCATTATATTACTTTGAAGAAGTAATCAAAACGCCGCTCTGCATCTCCCTGCCATCATTTTACGCTTTACCTAATCCAATTGCTAGTTTGTTTGGCGCCGACTCAAAATTAGGTACTCATATTAGTTTGGGAGCTCAATTATCATTAAGACTAAAAATGTTGATTTTGTTTTTTGCTTTTCAGTTGATTTTTTCGTCGGTTTATTTTTTTTTTAAGTTTATATTTAAAAAAAAATGTGACTTCAGAGGGTGAACGATTAATATGCTCCATTTTGCTACCCTGGGGGATGGATTGTTTTTCCTATCCAATGAAAGAAGAATCATCGGAATCGGACTCTTCTGTGAAAAGTTATGCGTGGTCATACATAAAAAAATAAAATGAAAAATGTACGCGTCGAATATAGACCCTTCTCCTTCTTGGTTCTGTCGGTTAGAAATACAGCTAACCATTTTTTCTGTTACAATTGATGGCCCATACACACAATGCCAATCGGATTATAAATTTTTAATTATCATTTATTAATTTCTTCAATATTTTCTTCAGTTATTATTAAATTATTTGTAGTAATTATCTACCGAACACTGATTCTAGATACATTTCCATTATTTATATTGTCAATTTGAAACTGACTTTTGATCGAACTACATACCGAACTGTGTATATAGACGTAACTTAGTTGAGTAGAGTTGAGTGTTTGAGCTTGGACGCTTGACTGAGAGAGGGTTGAATAAATTTCCCGCCTTTTATATTTTTCTTCTTGATGACACCTACCGCACTTGTTTTAATTCTGTCCCCCACGAGCCATTTGTCTACCGACCTAATCGTTTATGATGACAGGCGTTATATTATTCAAAGAACTCGCGGTCTAGATAGGGTTTGGGTTACTTCATCTCCCAATTCATTACGTCCTATGACATATTTATTGGGTTAAACCACATGAAAATAATTTTCATTGAACTGTAGATAATTTTTGAGTGCATCCTGTGATCGCGCTGTATTTCAATGACCGTTTTTATACATTGAAATGTTTTTTTATTCCTAGCGGGAGTCGTTCACGTGTTTTTGATTTCTGGTAGCTATAAATATGGTATTTATTAAATGCATTTTCAAAAAAAAGACTTTCACAAGTTTCAACAAGTTTCAACTCCATAGAGAATTTGTTTCAATTGGTTCTGTTTTTATCTCTTACTTAATGTATTTTTAACCACATCTGCTAGCTATTTCCGGTCTGTGTTTTCGACGTCTTAAAAACGGATTATTCGTTGAAAATGATTTTTCAGATTCGAGGTTGGCCTTTTTTCTCCATATGAATTATTTGTGTTTATATATAAATATTCTCGGGGAATAACACAATTGATTTGACTAAGAAATCAAGTGTCGGAAAAATGGAACATATTTTTGGAAAACGCAAAAAGATTTCTATTTTTGTATAAATCTTGAGCTCTACATAAACGTTGGAAAAATATTCAGATATTTCTGAAGGCTTTCTATCATGTCTATGTATTCTCACTTGAATCGGAAGGGAGAAGTATAATAAAACTGGTTCTCTTTCGATTTGATTCAACTATAGAATTCCATGAAAATAGATAAAAAAATAATCGGATCCAATACCCTCCTAGAAATACAAAACTCAACTCAGTTGTGATGGTCGCGATCAACCAAGTTATTTCAACGCAACAATACCCTTGACTGAAGCAACGCAACACTGAAAAGTGAACGACTGTTTTATTTCGTCCGCTATTAAATTAGAAGGCCGGAATGCGGGGTGAGTTCCGACAAAGGATGTAAAATCATCAAAATCATCAAAAATGCCTCATGAATATGTAACAATGACAGCGACGACCTGAGAGTTAAAACAGACTGAAAATATATCCGACAGGATAATTATTTTTATTACTATTGAGCTCCACGCCGCGGTGGATAATAGCGATCCTTTGACAGCCAGGATGAGATATTAACTCGTAAAGAAAGCGATTGAAATATACCGCGGTGGAAATTAATGTCCGAAGTTATAATCCATTACTGTGGGACCAACGCAGCACCTATTCAAATACCGAGAAGGGGTCGCAGTGGGGAGATTATATATGAGACCGAAGTCAAAAATAAACAGAGATTAGATTAGATCAGAAATGTCAGAAAGAGAGTTCATTTTCAATAAAAGCCTTCAGAGTATGAAGCACATTAAAGTAGAATCAAATTTCATCTAGTGAAGATGCATAGCTATCTTCTGATACGAAACAAGTGTAGACTTCGTAACTTATTCATAAAGTAGCCAATTTATCAAAAGTATGCAGAATATAGTGGAAGTGTAAACAACAGGATTTATCTCAGTGATAACTCAACGAATAGAATTCAAATTTTCCAAAGAAGCTGAATAATCATATAACGAACCAGTGATCGCGTAATAAAACTTGGTAATTCGAAATAAAATCCAAGTATCATTAAAACATGGTGTGTTCTCCAGTCGAGGGTAAAAAAACTAAACTGTTTAATTGGCAAGGTATATATGTATATAGTAATAAGAAACTATTCCCCAATTGATTTCATAGTAGAGTCCACTATTAATTCGACAAAAGTAGTAATATTAGCAATCTCCAAGGTAACTGACTAACAGTTATTCTACAAGGCATACCATATTTGTTTCACATTCAATTATATCTTATATATTGAATTCATTCTGACGTGCTATACATTTTTCTGTAAATTATACCATGGGTATAAGTTGTTGTTATTATTCTTTAGAAATATATATATAAAAATTATTGTTTCTGAACTATTTGAGATTGGCAACTGTACTGTCAAATTGATGCCCACGCTTCATTATATACTGAGTGAGATAGCTATTTCCATTGTTACTGTCAGAACAATTTAATTATGGTCCATTTTATTTTTTGGCACGAATTGGCTCGTCAGGATGACGAAAGTCTAATGATATCTGTAGTAAAGCAACGTCGACCACAGAAATTATCTGGATGGACGACCGCCTGCCAGGGTAAACTCGCGTATTAGTGTATCACAGCTCACATGCGCTTTATCAATCAGCAGATGAAGTGAGAATTATGCACCTCCTTCGGGATGTTGGGCTCGTCTGTGGATCCATCTCTGAAGATCTATCTCTGGAAAGACAGGAGGATCCGGCAATATTTCTGGTTGGACGAGGTGAACTCAGGTAGCAGAAATATGCCGACATGAAATCGAAAGAAAAATAATAGATATGTTGTGGTTTCCTTCTGGACTTGCTACAACTCAATTCTTCACTGTCAACGTTCACGTGTTGTAAACAATTTTTACAGAGTACCCTCGCTTGTCATTTGATGGCCACATTCCACCCTAAGTTAGATATGCTATTATAAAAATTGATTTTGTTAAATGGTCGACTGAATAATTTTTTTGCAATAGGTATACCAAACTACTGATTTTTTCAAAACTGTGGACACTTTTGCTAGTCATCTGAAGTTCACATATGAATGTTTCATCAAACCACAGTATTTCATAGAAGACATGCACCGAATTACAATATAAGTTATTCAGTTACCAAAACATGTCAGAATTCAGGTATCCTTATTAGAATGAGAATATGAGATACCGGTCATTAAATCATCCTTAATTTCATGCTGAATTTATTAACTCGAATTCCCATTTTCATCTACGGAATATGTGGAGCAGCTTGGTGTTAATAAATTGTTTCCCTTCACAGAGTCCGTCTGAGTAGTAAACAACAAAGTTCATCAAGAGTTGATTGCTTTCTTGTTCACGAATTCAAATCTTCTCAAACTTTTCACATATATATTCCAAAGGGTTTGGAATATTCTCCTAAAACCTCTATAAACTTGTTTGGTCAGGATAGAAAATGGTGTTTTTGCTCACGTCTGGATGAAACGAGTTCGAGTCATAATTTCAAACGAATAAAAAAAGTTAAAATAATGATTTGTATATATTTAGGATCTGCCGAACTCGAAGATCTTTGAAATCCTCCAGATGAAGTATATGAGTTGTTCTGTAATCATATTGAACAAAAATATATACGCTACATAAAATTAGAATTGCCTTCAGATGTCATCCTGCCGTTGACAACTAGTTGGAAACTTATGTCATGACGAGTTTTTATGGGACGATCCTTTCCAACAATGATACGGCGTCTCAGAATTGAGTAATACATCAATGTCACTCACGAGCATAAATAACATTCAACCACAGTATGCGCAATATTCAACTATAATGATATGAATAAGTGGAGAAACTTTTATTTCGTAAAACTCGCCTCAATATGCTTCCCATCTATGAAAAGTTATGTGATGGCTGTGAGATCAATTGTTCTTGTAACCTTGTTCAATTTCAGGATGATATATGTGAATAGTTGGTAGAATGATGGATTATTCACTGGCGAACTCATTTTGACTTCAACTAGAAGTCGTCTTCCATTCAACTACAAATATATGAATATTTTTCAGCTCATGAAAAATGACTTATACCTCAAAACTGCTCTCTACCACTCACCAAGCAACACGTGTATATTTGGTCGAATATCCATCGGAAAACAATTACTCTCCTGGCTAATGCCTCGACAAACACTGGATTATATCCGATGGGTGATCGTACAAAGTCCTACAAGGTTACTTTGCAGCTGTTCGTTATAAACATTTTCAATGGCTTTTCGACATCATTCTTTGGATTGCGCGCAGAAAATTGATAATTGATTATAGTTAATAGTCAGGTTAACAACACAGGAAGTAAACATGCAAATCTTCAAGAATAGGTAATGATAATTTTCGAAAATGACCAAACGAAATTTTATTGACTTAAATAAGAGTTGGAACTACACCATAATGAGGCAAAACAAAAAATTTCCTTGAAAATGTATTGGAATATTGTTTTATGATCATTGGTGAGATAAAAACGGTGGAACGGATACCGTAGGATATCCTTCGACAAAAACATCTATATGAGGAATAAGCATGAATCTTGACAAATCACTCAATCCAGGCAACATACCTAGAAAATAAGTCACTTCGGGTGTTTTAAACGAATTTGGCTAATATATCTTGAAATACTCATTTGCCTATAAAAATATGGGAGTACCTATTGATATTTTTAGCAGAAAATATAAAATGAGAATTTTCAAAGGAAAAAATTGAATGAAAAAAAACGACGGATAACAATACTTGGAAGAGTTCGAAAGATGAAACGCGACACCTTAGTTTTTTTGGTGGGTAGTTGCATGATGTAGTGAATCGCCTCTCAGAGACTCAATTGAGTTTTTTTACAATATTGATACGAAGTTCCTTTACGCGGCTTGCGGTAGGTGTTGACTGGTAGAAATCGTCACGTAAGAAAAAAGCATTATGCCCCCTCCATACGATTTCTCTCTCTCCCTCTATCTCTGTCTCTTTCTATTATATACGAGTCTGTGTGACAAGCATCCAGCTCTCGCTCATACGATTCCAAAGGTGTACGCAACCATCCGAGCTGCTGTTCTACTAGGCGGCAGAATATCTATGCGAATACATTGGAAATATTTATGTTTCTTTTATATTTTTATATAACGTGTGCTAAGATGAATTACATTGGATATGTGGCTCGTCAATTTGATATAATATAACCCTAGTATGATCAGGAGTTTGGAGAAAGGATATATAGGTATATAGTCCAAGATCCCAGAGCCGACAAACCTTCGTCATTTCAGCAAAGATTCGTTGAAGTATGCTAATGTTCTGACACTTAGTTGACTGAGATACCCGAGCAGTCTAAGGCACCAGATATAGAGATTTGAACTCTAGATCTCGAAAGAAATCGTGGGTTCGAATCCCACCACCTGAAGGTGTTTTTCAAAAATGTTCTCTTCGAAATTGGGAAATTATTTGTTTTCATTTTTTTATTTGAATATTCGTCCCAACACAAGTCATTCCTCAATTTCAAGGAAAAAAACGCCGTCAGTGGTGGGATTTTTACACTAATTCTAGAACGTATTTTCTAGCAACAAGTTCATCTGGATGCGTTTCATCGAACAAATTAGCTGTACGGTTACCGCACTCATCATTAAAAAAAAATTGTTATTATTTCAACTCTTTCCGCGATCGTATACACCATTATTGCGGAAAGATATTCAGCAGCTTTAGTCAAATAATTCACTCTAATGTCGTTCAATCAAATATCAGTTTGACACTGATAGACTTCCACAATTGCGATTTGGCGAGAAAAGTTATCTCATACATGTTTTTGTTGTACTCGCTTTGGGTAGAATTCGAGAAAACGTCTTTTTATCGATTCTAAGAACCTTAATTTTTTTTCGATCAAGTAATTGAGGATGAAATAAAAATTTGAAACGGAATTGCATGTTATTTGTTGGTAAACAATTAGATCATTTGATTCCCTGCAATGATGATTATCTTTGAACAGTTGCATTGTTAGATGTTATTTTTATTGATTGAGTGAATAAAAAGTCATTTCCCAACTTCAAGTTCCTATATTTCGAAAACGAATCGATAGAATCAATTTAATTTTGTTGTTTGATATTGAGAAGGCAAATACCTTCCAAATGAGGTATCACTTGCCATATGTTGCCACAGTTGTCACAGCTCCGAGGGATGGAATGTATTTCGGGTGAATTTCATCGCGAAAGATGTCCCCCTCGAAAATGTAGTTGACGTGTCCGAGCGTTTTTATATAATTCGGTTCTGCCGACCTACAGAGCCGCTTGTTTCGTTTTCAATGGCCCATTCTGTATGTAACCCTTACAAGGAGTTCATCCAATTCGAAAAGGTACAAAACACCTAATATCGAATTTGATACCCCTCTATAATACTTGGAGTTATGTTGTGGAAGACCCTTCGAAAGTATCTCAAATTATCTATTGAAAACAGCAGAATCAAAAAAACCTGTAGTTGACCTATGAACAATTCTTAGATTTTCCACAGAGGTTAGAGAATATCCAGGGAATTAATATTCGAACGAAGATGGGACCCGTTATTGAAACTTCATCAGTAATTTGATTATTTCCGTAAATTCCGTAAACATTACCAACAATTAAAACTCATGATCCGAATCATATTGGAATATATATTTCTGTTATCGAATCGAAATGCCGGTCCGCACTCAAATTTACTAAAATTCCCAATCTGTGTTATTGTGCAACTTTTGCGTAAATATATTTCCGTGAAGTCGTTTATTTGTATGTGTGTTCTTCATATTCTTCAATTCTTTCGAAAACAACTTGTATATTTTGAACAGCTTCAAGGACAATCCTCCATTCGAATACTTGAACAATTATCCCTCACGTCGTTCCCACTACATTTTCATGATTTTTTCATTGATATAAATTCATTGTAATCAGTTCATATACTCCTGGTGAAGCTATTGCATAGCAATACGCGTGTCCAGTTTTGAAAACCGCATGGTATTATGTTTCTTCAGAGAGAAACCACTGCGAAATGAATGAAGTTATATTTTTCTGCCGAATCGTATTTCGATCAAGATCATTTTTCCAGCTGATGAGGGGAATGTTCAGCACACTTTCTATCGTGAAGGCCTATAAAGGATCGTTCGGAAGAGGATCACGGCATTGGGAATCCAGAGGATTGTTGCACTCTCAGGGGCTGTAAGCGAATAAGGCAGATGAGAAATTCGGGAAACACTGCCTGAAATAGGTCTCGAGTGGTTAAGACACACACTCTCCATCAGGATCGACTGTCGATGAGGTGTGGGCGTGCGTGCAGCTCACAAGGAGTTTTTTATCGGCGGTGTCTAGAATCACGACTACCGGGACCGTTAAAAAATAATATAGTACCCACAATAATGCGCAATGAACTAATTAAATTCGCACAAAGGGGAGATTCTCTGTATGTTTTTGTAGATAATCTATCATGGAGGAAAGCGAGGGGAAAACAACTTTTCATTTAGTGTACATTTGAATATTTTGATTATTTCATAACCTCTTTTCCTTGGTTCAATAATTCAATATTATTTCTTATTCCCTTCCATCGAACTTTATAACGTATCATTGTGTGTTCATTACTTGTCATAAACTCTTGAATTTTTATTGGTTATTTTCCAGTGATCAATCATTAGTTTTCTGTAGTTCTATGGAAATATTCAATGAAGAGTCGCCTATCATGTATTAATATCGCTTAACATTCATAAAAAACATTTGGATAGTGGTGGCATCCACGATACCGTTCCATTTTGCAATATATAACAGGAACTCTTTCGACGTTTTTTCTTTTATATATAAGGTGTTCATCCTCCTTAACGCATCAACATTTTCTTTTGGCACGTGCACAAAATATGACTGTGGGTTGATAGTATTCATTTGGAAAATAGAAATGTTGTCGAATTGAGTTATTTGATCATTGATCAATGATATTTGATCATTGAATTCATCCATTTTATTTTTCACACAAGAGTGGAGACATTTTGATGACGATCCATAATGATCATCAAATGACGAACTCTTATGCATTCCCCATTTCTATATTGGGATATTCCACACATCATTTGGGATATTCCACATGGGGGATATTCTTCTCTCAGTGAGATTGTTTACACTATTAAGTTTAATAGTAACCTCTCAAAACATAATTTTCGGACAATATTTTCTGGTCATCTTGTTTCCATCTTTCCTAAAGTACAGATCTTACGCAGTCGGGTATTTTATTTTTTGAATTAACTTTTTTTTGAATATTGTAATCTTATAAGTTCATTACGGAACTACAAAAGGAGAAGAGAACATACCAAATTACTTAAGGATTGTATTGATGGTGGATGAGTACATTACGTTATGCTTTCGAATATCACAGAATATTGATCGAATCAAATTTCTGTTTTCAATACTATTCATTTTCTTTCAGTTCCTCATATTTTCTTCGTTATAATATATAAGTAGTCATCAATTCGAAATTTTTATTTGGTGTACAAAATATGACTAGCAGTTTTCCACAGGTTGAAAAGTTTATGAGTGTTATGTCAGATCATCTTCATAGAACAGTACAGTATTATAGCAAGTTCACAAATTTCATGTGGTTTTCGGACAACGCTGACTAATATCTTATTAAAAAAATATTTCGATAAATTTTGGTGTGGACCAAACCCTTTTCTGCATTTTTCTGGTGATCAGTTATTTTATCTTTCATTATGCTATATATGAATGACGAAAGATGAGTCACATCAGTGTTGGACAAAACGATGATGTTCCTACAGATTCAGTTCACTATATCAATATTTTCTGTTGCAGGATCTGGCTTTTAGAAGGCTATAACGGGTAAGAATTCATTGACATATTTTTCCAGATATCAGTCGTTGAGGTTATTGGAGGATTGAAAAAAACAATCATATTGTGTGTCAACTTGAATGGGTGACAACTGACAACTGCATTTCCCACCGACTTCAGTTCACTTTGGTTGAAAGGAAATGTGGGAATGACAATATCAGTGATAATTTGCAGCTGAACGAGAGTGGAATATTTCAGATATTACTTTGAATACTCTTCATAAAAGTGTAGAAATTTACTCATTTAGGGAAGATACTGCTGGAAATCCGAAAGGCTATGACTGTAGTATTCGATTTTCGAATGATAAGTGGAAAATATGATTCGTTGCTGTTATTTTTGCGAGTTTCAAACTTTTTCCGACTTTTTTCGAAATCAATTGAAATTATGATTCCTGTTTCAAAAATTTCCAATAATACAATCTATCATTTCAACTATTTACAATTACTTTGTTCATTCCATGTTCAACCGTTCTCACCTCACTTGAAATACAACTGCAATTTCTTGCTTAAACCACTGAATTATTGATGCCATTCTCTTTCAAATTGATAGTTTTTTGAGAAGATATTCCAGGAATGTTTCAATTCACAAATGAATAAATATATTCCTGATGAAAAATAATTGGGAAATTTTTGCCCTGTTCTTCATACGAAAATGGGTATGCTTCCATTTATCCATACAACGCTAATTCAGATTTCCTGAAGAAATATTGCTCAAATGCACCGTGATCTCGACAGGTGAAAAATCGTTTTCCTCCTAATCGCATTAGTAGAAATACATATATTTTCTGAAAACTCTCACATTTTGATGAAAACGAAAACAGTTCGAAAAAGCGCAGCCTCCAGCAATGAATTTCGAACCGCATTCTTTCGTTCTGCGAAGCAGACTTCTTCATTTCGATACGGAACAAACTCAGCGGGTCATGGTTAAGGTGGTCCGTTAACTCGTTTCAAGATTAGCGTAGTACAGGAGAAAGTACCGAAAATCAGCAAAATAGAAAAATCGACTCTAAGGTGGTTCCCTGATATCAACCATATATGAGATGTTTTCTGTAATTTCCTTCACTTTGAAAACAATCGAATTGAAAAAAAAGTTCTTCGTATATAATATTTTGTGGGTAACTCTTCATCTTGAAACGAGAATGCATCTCAGTGTTTGAATTACTTGAGGACTATATTATTTGCCTATTGGTAATCGCGGGTAGTATAGTACTTCAACACATCTAAGCGATTCATTATTATTAATTACCGATAAAGCTAAGCGGTCGACCGACCACAAGCAGGGGCGTACTCGATATAATGGAATTTTCACATAAGATATTCAATTGACGGCCTGTCCTGATTATTTTGAGCAAATCAGTTTATAACATGATCCAAATCTAATATGAAAATATTACAAATTAATCAAATTAGTCATAAATACCAAATTACGTTGACAACTAAATTCGCGCACTGAAATTTAATATAGGAGATGATTTACGTATTTTCAAATCTGGAATCCCCAGCCATTTTTCCATCACATTTTACACTTCGAACAATGGGCCATGATTACAGTATCGGATTACCAGTTATAATGAGTCTGTTAGATATCTGGTAGTGATATAACGTATACACTATGACCTGGTTAGATCTATTGTGCTCCTTTCCCTTTCTGATTCATACGTAACACTGTTTATAGCAGCTGCTCGCCCCAAAATGCAGCAATCTGCTGATTTTGTTATATGTCGCAAAGCTGGTACTATCCCAGGTTCTGGATAGCAGGATGGGAAGATGTGTCTTCGATTTTTCCACGCCCAATCTACATGAGCTTTCTGTTCATCTCTGAACCTACCTATCTGAGGGGTTCCCTCAGTGCCCCGTTACAGATCTTGTTATCGACATAGCCCACTCTGCTGGGGCTGACTGATACTTTGAATTTCGGTTGACTTTGCCGAGGAGATTCTTAGCCATCCACATCCCTAGATGCCTTCGCCAATATGTGGTTCACGATGCTTCTTTCTTCATCAAGCTCCTTCTGGGTAAACGACTCATCCAGGTTGCAAAATGATCCGATGAATGGTCATATAATGCAAGTGTCAAACATAACTGAAGAATTTCAAATCACAACACACACCATTAGATCTCCATATAATTTTTATTCAAATTCACAACATATTTCGCTAGCACAGTAGCTCCTTCAGGTGAATGTACAATAAAAAAAATACTGAAGAAGTGATTTTTCATGAAAAAAAGAAGAATTTGAGGAGTTTTCAAAGTGGAGAAGTCAAGTGCCAAACATGTCTGCCCTAGGGGATTTCAGAAGCAAATGTGAACCACATTAGGGCAAATAAATAAATGGTGGAAACATTGCATCATGACTCAAGAAAGAACTGAATTAATCTGCTGAGTTTTACAATAGGGCTTGATGTAACTGTGAAGCAATTCTGAAATTACTCTCACGTTATTCATTCGAATAAACCCTTTTATTTCCACCGATTACCTATACCCATAGAACTACATCTCTTGAGTCACATAAAGCACCAAATAAATGATTTTTATGGTGCTAAGAATATCCGTTATAGTTTGATTTGTTGAAAATATAAACAGGATGTTCATAAAATCAGATGTGGAATCATCTGCGACTGAAATATAAACTTTAGTCACTATCTTCCATTTTAATCGTGGATTTTTCAATTCACAGAAAATATTTCTATCAATATTCAATTGAGAATGTTTCCCTTTTCATCCGTTATAGTATTAGAAAACAGCTCAGACAAGGCATCCAGGTATCATACGAGGTATTTGAATAATCACATGTTAATTATTATTGGCTTTTTTCTTTTCCATGTCCATTGAGAAGTGAAAATGAATCATGATGAGGAAGATCACGTTCGTAATGAATTGTTGCGAAAAAAACTCTCATTGACCATCTTGACCTCTAAAAGGTAATACTTTCGAAGAAAGATGGAATTCAAATTCGCCATCAGCTGACAAAGTTAGTTGAAAAATTATGGAAATGGTGTATGGTTCCAAAAACAGTTTGTTTACCATCCTTAAAAATGGGTTGAATATTTTTCATTAATGAATAACAGCAAACTTTGTTCCTCACACGTATGACGAAAAAAAAAACTCGTCATTATAAAATATCAATTGAAATAAGTTCTAACTGGCATTCTCAAATAACCCAAAGGATTTCCGGTAGGTTTCAACGGTTTTCCTAGGAATATAATTACGGAAGGAACCTTGCTCATGCCTATATTTTTTCATGAGTCGCAATATGATATTCATTTCGGAAGTGGTAGGCATATATGTTAGGAATATTGGAAGAGCACATGATTCTTTATGTATAAGATGCAATAATTCCACAATACCAATAAAATGAAAACATCCATTTACATTATTGTGTTCAACTCACTTTCAAAATTCTTGATACAGCTGCTACCTGAAATATAACAACGTGTTGCAAATTGTAAAACCGTTACCTCAGTGCAGTACCGCATTGCCCCTTACTCAATGGATCATTGAAAGGTAATTTTGTTCAACCGCTTTGGAGAACATGAACCAATTTTGCTAATCTGCCACATATATTGCTGATATATGATGTAGTTCGGGGAGTATAGTAGGAGGCCAGTTTTCAGATTCGAGGAATAATGGCAATTCAGTAAGGGTTATGAAACAATGTATATTTTCTTCCCGATAACCTCACATTTCTCGTGATTATTACAAAAACTGCCTTTTTTTTTCATTTCTAATAGGAGTCAGGTAGTTCAGAGATGTTGAAGATCAGGGCTATGCTTTGAAATTGCAAAACTACGATGAGTGAAAAACAAGGGTTAGCTATCACACCTCAATTTGTCGCTTAAAATCGACATATTTTCCTTTGATTTATTTGTAGCTGGGTGTGATATTTCATGATTCTGGCATTTATAATGTTAATTATAAAAGTATAATTTTGATTGGATTAACTCATTATTGGAATTATGCATTGTTTTCCTCTACCAAACATTCAGATTTTTTTTAAAGAACTTCCTTATATTCAGAGAAACTATTAACGAACCCGTGTTGAATTTCAGTCCAATCTGTAAGTGGGGCATTTTTTATGATACGTCCAGGATACAATATTATTTGAGATTATAGCTCTTCACTGAAGTGTTTTAACCACTACCTTCATCACCTCTCTAAAATTTCGATGTTTTTTTTTCACCGACACATGTTTTAACAACCGTGTCATTGACCCCATGTACAATTTTCTTTGGATTGCGATAAATCAATATCTACAGACAGATTCTTACACCAATGATCCAAGAATATACAGAAAAATGAAGAAAATCACACAAACACGTTCTGAAATACACACAAAATTATGATAATCGAATAAAATGAAACATTATCACAATCATAGCGAAACATTGTAATGAAATATAATTCGAAGAAATAATCTCCCACTTTCCTCACCAGCAAGACTATCAACGATTTGTTCCAATATACTGTGAATGAGCTTCCTTTTGAAATGAAATAAATTGGTTATCACAGTAATTCGTCGAGACGGACAAGAAGTTTTCTTTCACACTTTCATATATTGATTGTTCCAGGCCGTGGATAATACTGAAGAGGACATACAAATATTTCAATTAATTTCATAAACATAAATTTGAAAAAACTTTATAGTTTTTCAATTGGGAATCTGTGATTTTTTCCATTTGTAAACCGATTCTCCCATATACCCTGAATCAAAATATAAACAGCCTGTTCAAAATTCAATTCGAAGGAAATATCTTGAGTTTTGTTGATGACACAGCAGACTTTTACAGTGATCATTCATGGCATCATCTCCAAGAAAAGCAGAAAAAGACTTCACCAATATCATCAGATGGTTCCAGTATAATAAACTCACATTGAATGTAGAAGAGACGAAATACTTACCATTCACTTCGTACGTCAATCAACAACCGATTATGGGACCGTCAAACATTGATCAAAATACCTACATCCATTCCAGAAGCCACCTATATATTAGGTTGGAGAGGGGTTGATAATGCACATTTGAATTGCTTGAATATCGTACAAAAAAAATTAAGAAAATTATCTTAGGTGGAGAAAGAACTTACTCAAGTGATAAACTGTACAAAGAAAGTGGAATATTTGAAATGAGGCATCTATACTGTCAACAAATATTACTAAAAATATACAAAAACGTAATTAAAGTGAAACTATGTGATCACCCATATAACACAAAATGTTTGAAACTAGAAAGACATTGTACTTATCTGGGCCCAAAAACTTGGGATCTGTTACCTGACAAAATCAAAATTATTACAACTTACAGTGTGTTCAAAACCCAAATTATAAAATGGATCAGTACTTATAAGAACAAACTATTTTTCAAATATGATTGACCAAATAATGTAATAGAGAGAATTCTGGGAAATCATTAATTCATTGCTATGAAATTATATATTGATGCTTACTATAAACATACTTACTGTGATAATAACTATTTTATGAAACTCAACATACCTAAACACCTGAATATGACACTACCCGTCTGTGATTTTTTTAAAGCCCGAATATGAATATAGTATATTGGTTCCCCTATTATTGAAATCAGACTTGGAACATATTCATCATTGTGAAATGAAACAAATTTCTTGTTCCAGTTTCAGTCTTAGTTGATATAGGTGTGTGTGTGTATATGTATGAATGTACATGTGTAACATATGCAGGGTGATTCAAAAGAAATTCGACAAATTGATTTGTTTGAAAATATGAACAGGATGTTCATCATAAAATCAGATGTGGAATCACCTGCGACTGAAAGATAAACTTTAGTCTTTCTATTCAATATTCAATTGAGAATGTTTCCCTTTTCTACTTTGACAAACTTCAGGAAGTGATTCCTCACAATATTCTCATATGAATTGTCCGAATAAATATATGTCCGGAAAAGCTTCGTTTCCAAGATACAGGGTGTTGAATTTTATTTTTATTTTCGTTTTTTTTAATTACTTTCGAAATACTGACCAAAATTGGTATTGAGAGGTTTTTTGAGGTGTCGAATTCGAACCTGATGGTATTATTGCTCTTACTCGTAGGAGGCGCCACCTACACGTTTTTTTTTTTGAAGATTTATAACTTTTTTGAGCGTACTTCTAGCATATTTTTCAGTGGAAAAATCAATTCCGCTATCATATCTACGTAAAAAAGCTACCCTTTTCTAGATATTTGGACTTGAAAGTTTCAAGTCGATTATTTGATAATCGATGAGAGTTGAAGTAAATACCATTATTTTGCATTTTTCACAAGAATGCTTAGGTAACGAATTTGACGTTTAAGTAAGTAGTTTTGTTTTTATGTAGGGGGCGCCATCTATTCTATTTATTTTTACCCATTTGAAATAGTTATTTTTGTATGGAGGGTGCAGAAATCTGTATTTGTTTTAATTAAATTTGCAAGAAATATCAACATTTTATTGCAAGAAATTTTTAATATGTAGAATAAAATAAAGCAAACTAAATTGTATTCAAATAAATTGTTCAAAGTGTCCACCTGCAGCGAAGATACAGGAATTCAGTCTTCTAGTCATTGAATCTCGTACCCGCTCAAAAATTATTGATGTGTTTCTTATTGTTTCACAGACGTAGACTATTCGGTTTCTTAGATCTTCCTCCTTCGCTACTGATGTTTAAGTAAATGAATGACTTCAAATGTCCCCAAAAATAAGCATCTGGCGGCTTTAGATCTGGGGACCTTGGTGCCCACGCCTGGTCAGGTTCTTCTACACCCCTACCGATCCATCGATTTGGATAGACAGTGTTAATGAATTCCCTGGCTACAACGCTAAAATGGGCCGGAGCCCCATCATGCATAAACCACATGCGGATCCGAATTTCTAAGGGTACATTCTGAAGTAGTCCCGGCAATTCATTTTCTGAAAATCTCTGTTATTTGCGCCATTCAGTCGAACGGAAGAAAGAAAGGACCTATCAAGTAATTATCAATTATTGCTGGCCATACATTCACAGAAAATTGATACTGATATTGTCTTTCACTAACTGCGTGCGGATTTTCAAGAGCCCAAACATGGTTGTTATGAAAGTTTGTGCTAGAATTTCGGGAGAAGTTTGCCTCGTCCGTGCAGAGTACATATCTTAAAAAATGAGGATTTCCAGCCAATTTTCTCAAAGGCCACTGACACATAGTAATGCGTTGGGGAAAGTCTCGTGGCAACAGAGATTGAACCCTTTGAATATGGTATGGATAAAATTGTTGATCGTGGATAATTATCCAAACCGTGGACTGAGTAGAATTGAAACCTTCAGCAATTATTCTTGTGCTTGTTTCTGGATTCTCTTGAGAGCGTTCAAAACAGCTTGTTCCAATTCTGGGGTTCGGACTGCTCGTGGTCCTCCGAAAATATCAGCTGCCCTCTTAAAGCTACCTGTTTCTGCCAAACGACGGTGGAGACTGGTAAATGTTGGAGCTAAAGGCAGTACTTGACTAGAAAATCGCTCCTGGTGAATACGTCTTGCTTCGCGAGCATTGATATCCGCAGGGCCATAAACAGAATGCATGTCGCCTGAATGAAATGTTTTTATGATATTTTTTTTCAAAATTAGTGTTTTAGAACAAAACAACAAAACGTTTAACTGTCACATAATATGTAATTACCAAAACTACGTACTAAACGTCAAATTCATTTCCTAAGCATTCTTGTGAAAAATGCAAAATAATGGTAATAATGTTGAAAAGGGAAACATTCTCAATTGAATATTGATAGAAATATTCTTCTGTGAATTGAAAAATCCACGATTGAAATGAAGTTATTTTTTGTGAATGTCTAACAGAAAACAACTACTTCGTAAAGCTACGCTGGACATTGAACTACATCTGATAGATATTCTGAAAAGGCCCTAACTCAAAAGAAAATCTGAAATTGAAAATTTGCATTTCTATTCAGATAGTTATTTGATTTTCTATTCCAGTCTTAATTAAGAACTCATAAAGATGAATGAGTTCTTAATTAAGACTGGAATAGAAAATCAAATAACTATCTGAATGGAAATGCAAATTTTCAATTTCAGATTTTTCTTTTGAGTTAGGGCCTTTTCAGAATATCTATCAGATGTAGTTCAATGTCCAGCGTGGCTTTAGCCGGGAAGTAGTTGTTTCTGTTAGACATTCACAAAAAATAACTTCATTTTAATCGTGGATTTTCAATTCACAGAAGAATCTTTCTATCAATATTCAATTGAGAATGTTTCCCTTTTCAACATGAATACCCCACAAGAGGTTATCTTGACGATGGAAGATAGTGACTAAAGTTTATCTTTCAGTCGCAGATGATTCCACATCTGATTTTATGAACATCCTGTTTATATTTTCAACAAATCAATGGTAATAACTTCAACACGCATCGATTATCAAATAATCGACTTGAAGTGTTCATTCATTACGAGCAATAATAACATCACGCTCGAATTCGACACGTCAAAAGACCTCTCAGCACCAATTTTCGTTTGATTAAGGTCAGTATTTCGAAAGTTAGTTGGAAAATCCAAAATAAAAATAAAACCTCAACACCCTGTATCTTGGAAATGAAGAGTTTCCGAACACATATTTATTTAGACAATTCATCTTAGAATATTGTTGGAAATCACCTCCTGAAGTTTGTCAAAGTACTTTTGAATCACCTTGTATAAATATGTAAATTTTTTATTTTATTTTTTTCACTTCTTAAGGTAGTTTGGCTATATCACACACATGTAATAAGTATCAGTAATTGTTATTTCAGTGATGCCTCTGTTTATTTACTAATAGACAAGTTCATATAAATGTATTATATTTCTTCTTTTGACAAATAAACATTATTATTATTAATAAAAAAGTTTCCTGTAGTTCATCTGGAAAAAAAAAACATAATTTTCATATCACAATTATTTTCGCGTCTTCGCCCTGAACTAATTGAATTCAGAATTTCATTTCGAATGTTGGAGAAAGTGTGAATAGCATAGCCGTAGGAAACAACACCAAGAAGTGAGTTTGTTTTGCTCACCAAGTGGACTTCGGTCATGTTCAAGGTTATAGCCAACTACCTAGCAATATCTTCAGGATCATTGGCGTGCAGTATGTTGATAAGTAATTAATCATTCACTGAATGTAGTTGAAATTCCCTTGCGATGAGCATTAACGTTGCTCCATGATTATTTAACTTCATTTTGGGGTTTCCTTTCATAAAATCACGGGATACTCTAAAACTAAAAGGCATTTTTGTTTTATTGGGAATTATTTGATTATCATGTGTCGTGGGCTTGCATGCCAGATTCGGAATTATTTGAGAAAAATATATTAATTGGTTATTGGTATCCTCCTTCTGCTTCATCAAAGTAACCTTGTTCAAAGCAGCCGCTCGCCTCCGAATAGAGGAATTTGATGATCTTCAGGCTATCGATGTATGGTACCTCTACCTCTATCAGCTGTTACGAGCTTCAAAGATTCCATGTGGATTTTCCTCAGCCCAAAGGTGATTGTTATGGAAATTTCATATGCACTGTCGTCCAAAACTAGCCTCGTCAGTAAACAAAACGCCATTTGAAAATTAGAAATTCGAGCGATTTTTTGAAGAATCCAATGGCAAAAAACTAGGCGCGGAAAAAAGTCCCTAGGTAGTAGAGCTTGCACACGTTGAATATGAAACGGATACAATTGCTGTTCTTTAAGAATTTTGAAGTGAAGTTGCTCACATTCAGTATGTTGGCAATTTTTCGAGTACTTGTTTCAGGTGACTCCGTAATTAACTCGAGAACTACTTTTTCTAGTTGCAGTACTTCTCGAGGTCGTCCGCAGACAGCCGTTTGTTTCTTAAATGTACCATTCTCGCGTAAACGTCGGTGAAGACGAGCAAATATTGTGTGATGGGGTAACCTTCGTTCTGGATACAACTCAGCATACAATCGTCGAGCTGGCCGACCATTTCCATCACTTCGACCATAGACCAAATGCATGTCTGACAATTCCGCATTTGTATAATTTACCATTCTTTTCGATAAAAGAAAAATTGATTACTTATTATCATTAATGTTAAACCGAACTGAAAGCTAAAAATGAAGAGACGCCAATTGACATTTCGTTGAAATATTCGTATTTGACAGAATGTTAACAGTAGCCTACTAGCATCGCTACTAGATAATGTATTGAAGTAATGAAAAATACGCGTTGAGATGTTTTATTTTTTTGCATAAAAACGGCGCCCCATACGAAAAAAAGGCAAAACAGATTTCTTGTCACAAATTGAACAAAAAATTCAAAAATGGTTTTTAATTTAAAATGTCCCAGTGGCGTACCATTTTTTTCTTGAAAAAATTTGAGATCATTACCCGTATGCGCGCCAATGATGAACATAAAATTCTTAATTGCATGTCAAAAAATGCGCAATAACTACCCCTTGAATCTCACCAAATTCCATCTGCATGTCTCGACCGGTTTCAGAGCAATAAATAAATAGTCAGTTTTTAAGAAAAACTTTAACACCCCGTATCTCGGAAAACGAAGCATTTGCGGACAAAAGTTATATAGCAAACTGTCATTATTTTTTCATGCAGAATCACCCCATGAAGTTTGTTGCACTTATTCACTGATAGTCTAGTCAACAGTGCTTTTTGGACCAACTTTTTTCAGCAGTCTCCGAAAATTATGATCGAGGAGTCATTCGATTCGGAATGACATCTAGATGATTTTTGAAAGAAATGAAGTTCCGCTTGCAAAAATTGTAAAAGTTATTAAAAATTAACTACAAAAAAGGGGGATTTGGTTTTTTGCAAATATCTCAAATATCAAATATCAAACTATTCAAAATTTTTCAAATCTGAAAAAAGATTCAAAAAGAGGAGGAAATTTCTCGAAAAAAACTTTGATTTTCGGAATTGTAGGATCAATATTTATAATTTTCCCAGAGGGATGAAAATACGGCCGAAAACGGGCAAGCCGCGCCCACTTTGGACACTTTAACAATAAAAATTATTTAAGCATACTAAATATGAAAATAAAAAATTAAAAATTCAGACACTAACTGAACAGATGCATGAACAATAATCCATTTGAAAAAAATATTTATCACAATTTTTCAATTAGTTATTCAATAGTTAATTATTAATATTTTTCTGCTTGAACATGAACCTTGCAAGTGTGATAATTGTTAAACTATAAATTTAAGATTTTTCTCCTCTCTTGGAGCAATTTTTGAAAAATTCAGAATAGAACCCCGTTGGAAAAATTGAAAAATTTTCATTTTTCAGTTTTTTATTAATAATTTTTGTTGTTGCAAAATTAAATAATTAAATTAATCATTGAAAAAAATGTTTTTTCCCAAATATTATTGATGATCCGTTTCTATGTTCCGAAACTGCATAGAAATTTTTTTATTTTTTTTTATCTTGTTTAAAAAATTGTTATAAACAAATGCGTTGTTTATAAGATAATTTGAATTTTTTTCATGGAATTTCAATCTTTGATACAAATAATGATTTTTAAAAGAAAAATTGTTCCATAAAAAAAATTATTGCTTAAAAACGCATTTGTTAATTAACAATTATTTTCTCCAACTTCTAATTAATATTAAGGAACCATTTTTTCTTTAGAAATCATTATTTGTTTTTCTTTTTGATATGAAAAAAAAATCATTTTATTTAATTTTTCATTGTTTATGCAATGAACAATTTGTTATAAACAAATAATTTTACCTTAATTTTTTTCTTCTATTCTACTTTCTGTCACAGAAACAGATATGATTTTTTTTTTTTATATTATTTTTTTAATTTTTAAATATAAGTTCTCTGTAACTTCGTATTCTTACCTGGTTTTTCATCCTCTAAATTATTATAATTTATAAACTAATCGAGATACGATGAAAATACTTCAGACTTATTTATTTTCCATCAGATAAAGAACAAATTTAGTTGAAAAGTTCAGTTGTTACTTATTTGTTTATTAAATTTATAGCAATTGTTGATGAAAAATACTTGGGAAGACATTTTTTTTTGCTTAAATGCTTAAAAATCTTATCAACTATTAAAAATATGACTACCTCATTCAAGTTTCTCATCAATTATTGTTTATTACTCAACATTTTTACCTTTTACATTTTAATATCACTTAATTATACTGGGAAAATTCACGAATATCTAGATTTTTATTTTCAGGTTCTGTTTCTTAAATGTTTATAAAAGTTTATGAATGACAATCTTTATTTTTTTTCTTTGAAATATTATTGAGACAATAGAGTCTCTGAAAATGCAAGTTATTTATCAATGAACAGAATATTTTATGCACGTTCATATCCATTATCATTAAAATCTCATAATTGCAAAAAGATAGCAATGGAAGATGATAATGACGAATTCGGCGATGTTGATGGAGAAAACGCTTTACAAAATGAGAATGAAGACGATAGTGCCTGTGCTGATTATGCCGTCTCTATTGGACAACTTGTGGAAACTTTGCTGGGGGACGAAGAGAACGATGAACAACAAGAAGAAACTGTAGACTACGAGCCACCATCAAAGAAACGTTAAAAAAAATAAACAGAATGTAAAATAAAATGTAAAAAAAAAAATTATAAATGTTATTAACTACTTATAAATAAATTTTGTTGGATGAAAAACAATGTAAAGATCATTCTTCCCTTCTAATACGCTTAGGCTAATGAACTCTGCAAAAAAAAATTGTTTACATAGTAATATTCAGAGTTCGAAGTATAATTAAGTGATATTGAAATGTAAAAGGTAAAACTGTTGAGTAATGAACAATAATTGATAAGATACTTGAATGAGGTAGCATATTTTTAATAGTTGATAAGATTTTCAAGCATTAAAGCAAAAAAAAAATTTTCCCCAAGTATTTTTCATCAACAATTGCTATAAATTTAATAAATAAATAACTAATAACTAAACTTTCCAGCTGAATTTGTTCTTCATCTAATGGAAAATAAATAAGTCCCGAGTATTCTCATCGTATCTCGATTAGTTTATAAATTATAATAATTTTAAGGATGAAAAACTAGGTAAGAATGACGAAGTTACAGAGAACTTATATTTAAAAATTAAAAAAATAATAATAAAAAAAAATTCTTTTTGTGACAGAAAATAGAATAAGGAAAAATTTTTTTTTATAAAAATTTATTGCATAAACAATAAAAATTAAATAAAATAATTTTTTTTATATCAAAAAGAAAAACAAATAATGATTTTAAAGGAAAAATGGTTCCTTAATATTAATTAGCAGTTGGAGAAAATGATTGTTAATTAACAAATCCGTTTTTAAGCAATAAAAAATTTTTTTATGGAACAATTTTCCTTTTAAAAATCATTATTTGTATCAAAGATTGGAATTCCATGAAAAAAAAAAAAAAAAAAAATTTTTGTTTCTATAACATAAAAACGGATCGTTCATAATATTTGGAAAAAAACATTTTTTTCAATGATTAATTTAAATTATTTTAAAAAATTATTATAAAAAACTGAAAAATGAAAATTTTTCAATTTTTCCAACGGAGTTCTATTCTGAAGCCTTTCAAGAATTACTCCAAGAGAGGAAAAATTTTAAATTATAGTTTAACAATTATCACACTTGCAATGTCATGTTCAAGCAGAAAAAAATTATTAATTAACTATTGAATAACTAATTGAAAAATTGTGATAAATTTTTTTTTCAAGCGGATTATTGTTCATTCATTTGTTAGTTAGTGTCTGAATTTTTCAGTTTTTTATTTTTATATTTAGTGGGTATGCTCAAATAATTTTTATTGTTAAAGTGTCCAAAGGGGGCGCGGCTTGCCCAAGCCAGAGTACCCGTTTTTGGCCGTATTTTCATCCCTCTGGGAAATTTATAAATATTGATCCTACAATTCCGGGAATCGAGACTTTTTTTGGGAAATTTCCTTCTCTTTTTGAATCTTTGAAAAATATTTATTAGTTTTTGAGATATTTGCAAAAAACCAAAGCCCCCTTTTTTTTAGTTGATTGTTAATAACTTCTACAATTTTTGCAAGCCGGAACTTCTTTTTTTTCAAACATCATCTAGATGTCATTCCGAATCGAATGACACCTCGATCATAATTTTCGGAGACTGTTGAAAAAAGTTGGCCCAAAAAGCACTTGTTGACTAGACTATAACACCTGTATGTGTTCACAAAAGTATAGAGATGATAAATTATTTTATGATGCACAATTTCTCATAGTTCGGCTGCTTTCCACTTCTATTCCACAATTTGATGATGATTCGATTAAAAATCCGCAAGATTTCGGAAATATACTCATTTTAATCGTGGATTTTTCAATTTACAGAAAAATATTTCTATCAATATTCAATTGAGAATGTTTCCCTTTTCAATACTCAGAAGCTTATGAATATTGTGTTCTGCCTCAAATAGTACATATTTCTATTGGTTATGATTTTGAGGTTATGATCATACCCCAACTGAGATTTGCGAAAACTTCGAATCTCTTCTCTACCGTCGGTGGTTCTTATTAGAATTACAACATTGTTCGATTCATGAATGAATCATTGTATCTGTTTGTTTAAAAATCCAAGGAAAAATAGCACTGCCAAAAGTCGCCTTCAATTTTTATTGTTCATTTCCTCATAATCTCATCACCTTGGATGAAAATTGACGCTTTTTTCGATAAACATAATAACTTAATAACATGAAGCGCTAATAGAATTCAACTCTAACATGTTTTTCACTCAACATTTTTTGTTATCAGTATTCATGTGGAATTGAATTATCCTGTTACTATAAAAAATGCTGAGCAGATGGATTGTTTGTGTCAATGAACCTTGAATTTCAATTCTCCAGGAATCAGACTCTCATAATAATTTTATTATTGTATAGCTAGGTTATAAATTTCAAGAAATTTGACAAGTTGCGATGGAGGTAGAATACATTTTGTTAATCACCGGCTAATTGGATTAGTCAACGAATTATTTATATCGATATCATATAGTTCCCACCCAGTGTATGATTTATAAACAGGGCATTGACAAATCCCCCATGGAATTTTTACCAAAATATTGCACAAAAACACAAAAAAACTTCTCATGAGTCATTCAGAATTGACATCATGAGCTAATCTTTGATTTTGCCAATTTGAATCGGCATCAACCTTCCACTTGAAAGAACGAAACTTATGCTCAAACGCAACATTACGTCAACTACTCTTTCCGAACATTTGACCTTCAGTACCGACGCTATTAATTAATTTAATGATGGTCCATCACGTGCGCAATATCAATAAAAACGTTAGTGATGACTCAACTTCGGATACAGCAAGGCAGTGAGGGGCTAGATTTCCGAATAGATCTGTTCTTGTTCTTTTTTTCAATTTTTTGTTGGTAGAAAACAACACCTGCAACAAGTTTGCACTATGAAATTCCCCAAAATTCTTAAGTGGAGAATAAAGGAAAAATACAGTATGTCCCATGAAGTTCATAGAAAAAAACCATTACAGTGAAAAATTTTTAACAGTTCCAACAACCATTCAAATTTTGTCATTTTGTGTCATATGAAACAATTTACCCAATCATGTCAACATAACACTGATATTGCATTCGTGCAATTATCAATCACTATGACAACACGATTGAGTTTGACAACTTCATTCCAAATCAATTTCAATATGTCACGTTTTGGCAATGCGAATGTTCAAAGTCAAAATGCTCTATTCAAAGAAAAAATTCCCAGAAATACAACCAACAGTCACAAATATATTTGGGGAATATTTATGGAATTCTGCTGCGAACGAGAATATGAATTGAATGAACATAGGCATGGAAAATTGTACCATATTGCTGCTGTAGAATTAGCGTGGCGAGGAGGAGAGGCAGTTGCTTGTCTGGTGGATTTTTTTCAAACCGAGAAAAATAACGATGACTCTCCAACAAATCGCATTGAATACAATCCGGTGTTCAGTAAAACGTGCCAAGGTGGTTTTGAAAGCTGTACAAGTAGTAAATGGTTGGTTTCCAATAGTGAAAGACAAAGCTGCACCGTACGTCTTTTTCATAAACTGATATAAAAACGAGACGACAACATTACCTCACCACGACTGTTCTCAAAACCAAATCGACACTGGAAAAATGAAACTGACAAATGGTACGATAATATTCCTGTTGGAAGTAATACAATAAATGGACGGACTAAATCTGCTGCTGAGATAATTGGCTTGAATGTAAAGGACAAAAAGATAACAAATCACTCGAATAGATCAACTGCTGTTAGCGAATTGGCAAAAAGTGGTGTAGAAGAACAACAATTGCTGAACATTACTGGTCATAGCAATCATAATTCTATAAAACCATACTTGAATCTCGATCAAGAACACCACAACAAGATCATAAATATTATGCCTGGTAATAGATCTTCTTAGTAGGGAACAGCAACGAATCTAATGTTGAGTTAAATTTTAATAATTGTACTTTCACTAACTGTACTTTTAATAAATAAATAAATGTTTCATTGTGTTGAGTTATAATTTTTCTGTCGGAAAATTTTCCGCCGAATATCATTGACATTGACAAATGCCTCATAATTTTATGACAAATTTCTCAAGGAACGAGGAACGAGCTATCGATTGTCATAAAATTATCTCGTCTATTATCAATGTCCTAGGGATATTACTACTGAGGATATGAAGCGAATAATAACGTCATAAGAGAAAGAAAGGCAGGAAAAAATTATATTATAATCGTGAGAGTATCAGTATCGGGAAGCAGGGGATAGATAATTGGTCAGACTGTCATCTTCCTCGCATTGAATCCAACAGTTTCAGTGACTGCTTGGGCTTGGGTACAAAACTTGAGTTATTGCACAAGTTGAATCTGGGTATCATGAAAGATAAGTCAATATGAAGGGCCGTGGAAGCTGTGTAGCTGTTTACCTCAAGTATATCGGGGTAAAGGAAGAGCTTCCGACTTTGGGACTGGAGGTTTTATTCCCAGTGAGGGCAAGTATTTTTCTTTTTAATTTTATCATTATTTTCTTACACACACTATATAATTTTTGGGAGGGGTGGAAGATAGCCTTTGGCTAACCCTTTTCCTTTTATGTATAAAATGTACTTTATGCATAATAAACGATATTATTATTATTATTATTTATTTTTGATTTGATATATCTGTTCAGAAGCCTCAGTGGTGAGAGTCCACCACGACTCACTATTGCATAAAAATTTATAGTGCTCCCAAGGTGGCGTATGGGGTCAGGAGCAAGGTTTACACAGAACGAATAAAAGAAATAGGGATATAGTTGGAAGCACCAGGAAAGCAATTGAGGGAAGCCGGAGAGCATGGAGAACTAACAGGCGATCCAATGTATGTGAGGCTCGTGGAGTTGAGTTGATTGGAACTAAGGTGGATGGAGTCCGAGTATCACTGGCTAACGAAATCGATCGTATAAGCAAAGCGCCAGTGAAACCGCCTCACCGCATATATTCCTTACGTATCTCATTTCAGATACAGCCAGCCGTGGGTACTGTTTATAAGTTCATAGTAAAAACATATTAAAATGCATCCTGGTCCAGGATTCTTGTGGATTGCAAATTATTGGAAATCGATATTCATAACCAATATTCATTGATGAAGTGAAGTTAAAGCTTGACAATATGTGACAAGAATGAAAGTGATTGACATGACAAGCGAATTTTGTGTCATGGAACTCACAGAACTAGAAATCAGAAATAACCCCAAAATAAGCCACCATGTCAACGGATCTGATGATGAATAGTCTAACGAGAACTTACATCTGTCAGATCTATGTCAAAGTATGCCAAGGAAACTCAACAAGACTGTAGTGTGACTCGACCATTTTTTAGTCTTCATAATCAAATCCTGGTACATAGTCAAAGTCTAATGGGAACTATCCTGGTCCCAAATTTTCGATCATGAAAAAAAAAAGAAGAAGAAACACTTGTTTCACAAAAGAAAGACAGAATTTTTCCAAAATTAGTCATCAAAATTGACCAACGTAACTTCGATGAGTTGGTTGATATACCAGGATTCCTATTTCCCTATTTAGTGTTATGAAAAAATAATTTGTAACTGCAATCTGGATATAGAAAATAAATCTGAATATGCCATGGAGTTTAAAAAAAATATTGTTGGAGATTTTCTCGATTACATTTTCTGAAAAAAGCCTGCGTTGAGTCGAAGCGCATGCATATGCACATTCAAATCTGGACTTGTCATTTGCAACGACTCAGCGCATGTTTACCTTCAACATGCGCTGAGTTGTTGCGAATAACACGTCCACATTTGAATGTGCATATACATGCGCCTAGACTCAACGCATGCACATTCAAGTCAGTACGAGGGTTCAGAAGCTATATTTTTTTTAATTTTTCGAAAATAAACACATATAATGAAATGTACAATCACGGATGAACCACAAATTTTTTATTCTGGAGTCATTGTGAACTGAAATACCTAAGACATATCCTTCCTAATGAATAATTGGATGGAATACGTCTACAGACTTACAAACTATAAAATTGGATCTGATTTCAATTGGTTATTTCGTCTTTTCAATCGATTATGTACACTGTATATCTCATATGATATTCTGAATTGAAAATGGGGTAACGTCAAAGGCACTATTTCAAAACGGTAACGGGTACAGTTTTTGCTGATTAAATTTGATGTCAATTTGGGCCAGAGCTATCATAGTTGAACACTTGAACACACACATTGTTTGAACCCATTCTTGTCCCATAAAAAACATCGAATGAACTCTCTCACAAACGGATGAATTCTGCATTCCAAACAGAAATCTTTCAAGTTCGGTAGTGGCTGACTGAAGTTATAGAGCAACGATTTCGAGACTCTGGTAGGCCTTGCAAAGCATGTCACTGTGGTCCCAAACTTTTTAAATAAAAAAAGTGAATTTTCTTTTTAAATAAAAGTTTTTTGCTTTCACTGTCATATATCTGAAACTCCCGCAGTTTCTTTCTATTGAATTCACTTTTTCATATCTTTAAAAGTCAGGAAAGCTTGTATTACAATTTTCCCCAATCGATTCACTTTTCATTTATAGGAATTTTTATATGCATATATCAGAGCTAGTTGAGCCAAAATATCAAGTTTTTTCAATTGATTTTTTCCCAATGTGTATAAATTATAATGGTCCGGATTACAGAATAGTCTGGATAATCAAAATTATAATCGAGACCATTCTGTTAAGATAGTGGTTCTGGTTATAGGGGCCCTAGGTGAAAAGATGCAAACCCTACTCTTAAATCTGAAGATCATACCGGCATTTCGTAAATCGGCAGATTCCCTAGCCGGCAGCATGCAGAACGTAGTCATCCTCGGACCATTCTGTCTGATCAGGACTCATGATTTCCGGACCCAGTGATCTCTCACCTCACTGATATGAGGAGTGGTCATTGGTTAATGAAACTAGCACGCCCTTCCAAATGGGTTGGAGCGTCAGAAGCTAGGGCCTGACTGGAATGGTACTGTATAATAATGATTATAATAATAATGAATTGTCTTTATCCATCCATGAACCAGAAATGTAGGGAAATATATAGATGAAATGGCAAAGTATCACCTAAGGCTGCCCTCCAACTCAAGCAGCTGGTACTTCAATTTTCAAAGAATCAGTTCCAATTATTTTCAGAAATATAACGGTGGAGATGTTGATAAACCTGTTTTTCTATAATAAAAAAGTTCCTTACTTACAGAAAATCTTGTTGTAACGATTTCGTGATCACGATCACCTAATTGAAGAATCGAGCCTGGTATGGTTTGGTTCTACACCAGTTTTTTTCTCGAAAACTAAGCGACTTTGTTTCCTTATTTTATCCCTCTATTATGCATATAATTTCCATCATTTGTGCAAACATGAATATTTATTGATAGGTTCGATTAAACTCCTGAAACATTTTTCATCGTTTATAAACCATGATACTCCGAAGGAGATCTTCATGGAGCTACGACTGAACGTAATACCAGATTCAATATGAGTTCATTGTTCAAAATATTCTCATATTATGTCATTCCGTTATTTTCACCGAAAAATAATAATATTACATAGCGTGAGATTGTTTCTGGTTTCAATCAGCGACTATTATGAATCACGTCTACTCAGTCAACTCATTGTATTACGTAATCCAGTTTTAACTTCAGAAGTGATAATTAATTATTCGGATTTGCAGACGAATGCATGCACCGTGGTAATGAAACGAGATTTTGTTCGACCCTCATCAACGTAAAAATTGTTTGGTGATGATTGTTTGCAAAATTTATGATAAAAAACATTCAACAAATCGATTAGCGCTGAGAAAAATACTCTAATTCGTTTCGTTATCGAGATATGGCCTACTTTTCATTTTGAAGACCTGCAAATTCTTGAAATCCTTATTAATTTATAACACGACTAGAAATTCCTATTTTTTTCATCCTTTTCATTCATGCACCGTCTAAAGTTTTTTGAATTCACTCCTATTATTTCCATTTTTAAGGTTAGAATTCTTGGTTACTCCCATCCACATGAGGCTATTTTCTACCTGATTTTTGACATATTTCCTGCCGTAGGCACAAACCACCAATGCTTACTATGTCAAGGTACATATTTTTGAAATTGGAATATGAGTTAATACATACTGGTACTAAAAACTAGTAGATCGGATGACTTTCATTATGCGTTTTTTTCAGAAATAAAAAATTTTTGAGTTTATTTTTCGAAAATCTGAACATTTACTGAATTGACCGTTCTGAATCGATTAACGCTGCAAAAAATAACGCTGCAAATTCTTGAAATCCTTATACATTTATAACACGACTGGAAAATCTTATTTTTTTTCCTTTTTATTTATGCACCGTCAGAAGTTTTTGAATTTACTCCTATTACTTCCATTTTAAGGTTAAAATTCTTGGTTACTCCCTCCACATGATGGCGCAATTTTGACGTGATTTTTTGACATGTTTTCAACCACCAATGCTTACTACGGCAAGGTACATATTTCTGAAATTGGAATATGATTCAATACATACTGGTACTAAAAACTAATAATCGGATGACTTTAATTATCCGTCAGATTTAGGGGTACACCCTTATGCGTTTTTTTCAGAAATAAAAAATTGTTGAGTTTATTTTTCGAAAATTGAACATATACTAAATTGACTATTCTGAATCGTTAAGCGCTGTGTTTTCACTCTCGTCAGCATATATTTCATATAAATACTGATGAATATGAAATATACAATAAATAAGTTTTTTGACAAACTTTGGGATATAATCCACCCAAAATTTTCACTTTTATTTAGTGTATTGAACATGCAATCGATTTCGTAGAGAACTTCCTACTGGTACTTATCTTAAAAGAACTGTACTTGTTTCATAATCAATTGAGGAGTGTTCCAATGTTAATAGTTCATTTTCAATCGAATATTGTTTTCCGGGAATGCTCCAGAATCATTCTATTTTCCACAACCTAGCCCCGGAGAATAATTATTCTTCTACTCATTGTAGATTCATCTCTTCTGAATAGATCACATTACACAGACCTGTAATACATTCGAACTGAATTAGTTTTCAGAATTCCTATCAATTTACATTTTCGATCTTTGACACTTCATCTGTTTTCGTTGTGACGAAAGCACGCCTGGCAAAGTTTCAGTTTGAGAACATTATTCTATATCCTGAATTAACATTATTTTTCTAAACCTGGTCCTGAAAAAACGATTTTTCACTCATTTTAGATTAATAATTTTAATAGAATATACATTATGTAAAACTATCCGGATTATTTTTTTATTATTTTTGTCTTCTTACTATAACAAACCTCCAACAATGTTTTGTTGTTATGGATACATATCTGATTATATTTCTTATAATGTCACATTATTGTCAAACGCGCGTGACTACGTTGGTTATTTTTCCGTTTTGTTTAACCGGATTTATTTTCTGAATTCTACGGAACTTGTTTTTTTTCAAGAACTGTAGACCACCTGAGCTTATCACGGGTTCAACTGACTTATTGGTGTTATCTAAAGGTAGTTCATCCATTTTCACCTCTGATTTTATATCTTCCCGATTACTTTTGCAAAAATGATAATATTTCATGGACCTATTTATGTTTCCTACTATTAACATTCTGGTTTGACAACATCGATTGAGAAACGTAATCGTAGTTTGTTTGTAGCCGGATAAAGAAGAAACATTCCAGTTCGAGCATAATATAATAATAATAATAATAATTATAATAATAATAAAGAAACATATAATATTCCATTTATTCTGAGATCTTTCGTTTGATAACCTTCTGGAAACATAATATTGGAATGCCGATGCATGTTCATAAGACTTTCTCCATAGAGAGGACAGTCCTGATACATTATATCCAAATGTTCACTTTCTGCGGCATTTATCGGGAGGTAGATACACAGCGGTGAAAATGTTATGATTCAAAGAGATTATTTAGTCCGAACAAAATATGCATAGTCTTGGACAGACTTTATATTTTTTTTAAATGAACCCAATGGATATTTTCGAATTTAAACATATAAGTAATTTGTTATCAGGCTAAAATAGTTAGACTGATATTTGTCGCGTATTCGTGGGATCCATCCTAGAATGAAATAATTCCTGCGGATTTTTGGGAATACAATTCGAACAAAAAATAAAGTAGAAAGTTACCTTGGAACAAACTCTACTTGATAATGTATTAGGTTCAATTGTTATGAGATATGTCCTAACGGGAAATTTTTTATTGAATATTCAAAATCAATGAAAATTAGAACAATCAGCAAAATCAGAATTGTGAGTAGATCACGACTTTTATAACAAAAAGGAACATTTGTATCTATCACGGTTCTAAAATATATGCTAAAGGGTGGATAATTCCAATTGAGAGCATACAAGAAGGTAATATCTCACATGATTCAAAATATAAAATATGAAATTTTTAGAAGTACTTACAATTTTTTTCTTCACTGTCATAATATGATGTATGAATATTTAACATCTGCTTCCTGACTATTCTTGGAAATTTATATTTATCATCACATCGACCCATTTTAGAAAAAAAAATACGATGTTCTTTGATTTTGAGTGACTCATCATTAAGTTCTTATGGATGATGAAAATTGCGATTAAAGTTCAGGATCCGAAAATATTTCACAATTTTATATCAATCAACTCATTCATAATACAAAATCCATATGTTTCTTGATATCATAATATATATGCCTAGAATTATTCTTCAAAATGAATTGATGAAAATCATAAACCTTCTCAATTTAGGTTTTCATAAAATACTCCATATGAAATTATTCAATCAATTCCACACAGAAAATCAACTGTATATTTCATGAATAATTCCAGACTTCAAATTAGTAACATCTGGTGCTTTCAAAATGTTCTTCATCAGCTCCTGAAAACTTTTGATGTACACATCACACCCAACCACACCACAAACTTCACTACATTAGAAGTTCGTAAGATTCATTTTTCTACTCCCGACCCAGTTCCAAACTTGGGCAAGAGTTCCTCTTAAGCCGGCATGTCTAAATATATAAATCGGGAAATCATGTGCGGCATTTTCATTCTGTTTCCGAATCTTTGGAAAAAAATTGTTGCCTCCACGAGAAAAGAGATGTATGTGAACTATTATTGAAATTCAGTATTCTACGATTACTAATTGATTGTATATTGATTGAGTAAATATAAACAATAATTCAATTATTTTTTCAACATCATTGAATTGATCATAATAGGCATTGATAGCATCCCTCATTGATATTGGTTCATTATTATTCTACAGTACAGTTGGCTTTATTGAGGGGAAACTAACTCATTTGGCAGATGATGATAAATAGCAATTCAGAATATCCCGTTTTTGAATGAAAACACTCCTATTGGATGAATAGAAGAAGCCTTAATCAGTGGATGAAATATCTTACAGTCCCTAATGATATGCTTGAAATGAGGCCCGCTGAAACTGAATACGCTGAAAGTTATTATGAAAATTATGCCCCTGAGTGTTTAATTCTTACAAATCTGGGGTAACTGGCTATTAAAATACCGAACTGATTATTTCCCGATTATTTACACTCCTCAACACAAACCAACTATAAACTCTGACAATTGAATAAATCCATACAATTTACAGCTAGAATATACAACTCACTCCACTGAACTCTGGACGATGTTCCAACTTACTTGAATATGAAAATTACTCGTACGCTGCATTATATGAGGTTGTCGATCTATTCGATAATTCCGAACACTATTTCGGTATTCTAGGGAAGCCCGCACTGAGTTTAGCAGTCGCAGTAGCGTAGTATACTCGATTTCGTAACAATATCCATTGCAATCGAAATTCCAGAGAGACAGTGGAAAGTTCGTTTGGAGTTTCCACAAATTGCAACAAAGCCTGATATTTGAACCTCTCTCGAGAAAGTTCCGGTATAGTTGTGATGGTTCAAAGATGAACTGGTTTATCTGTAATTGTTTTTTACAAGCTTTTATTCAACTTGATTCCTTCGTATGTCATTCTGTCATTCTTTCCGGTTCCAAATTTGTAATCCGTTTTTGAAGCACTTGCCGACGTCCGATTGAGCTGGAATTTGGCAGGTGTTCATAATTCCGGTGACATTGTATTGAAGAATTTTTGTAAGAAAAAAAAACAGAATGGCGGCTCGAAGATGGCGACAAGTTTTGTGATTATGGTTCGATTCGATTCAAAATTGGTGTTGGGGTATTTTTGGGTTGGAGATTATGAGTTTTTTGTCAAAATTTATAAATTAAAGATAGCGGCTCCAAAATAGCGAAGTAGTTTTGTGTTTATGGTCCCATTCTATTCAAAATTTGTATGTGGGGGTTTTCGGAGTAGAATATTATGAATTTTCTGTCAAAATTCATAAAATTGAAATGGGAACCAGTGGAATTTATGTTATAGAAAAAAACAAAATGGCGCTCCAAGATTCATGGTCCAATTCGATTCAAAATTGTTATGTGAGGGTTTTCAGAGTCGGAGATTATGGTTTTTTTTTCGATCGTGTTTCAGCTTTGTATGTCAGGTCAGAAGGTCATAGATTTTCCTCTTATTGAAAGTTGAATTGTATAAATAATTATAAGTTATAATTTTTCGGAGTGATAGTGAGATTGAAATCCAAGTAAATACTGTCTACATCATTGTTAGCTTTTCAATAACTGATCGAACGTTAGTATTTTCAGAAGTATTTTGGATATGCATTTTCAATTTTTTGATATCTTTATGGAATTCTAGTTAGATCGACCTAGAAGGAACCCAGTTTCGTTATACTTCTTCCTTTTGATTTGAGACAGATTACATAGAAACATCAAGAAGCATTTAGGGAAATTTCACTCTTTCTCCAGCTTTTGATCGTAGATTCGAAGGTTTCTAATAATGTTATTCGTATTTTCCAATGAGAACACGTCACATTTCTTCTGATACATGATTCTTCAGTTTGATTATTGTGAATTTCTGAATCGATAAATGAATTCTGAAATCTTTGTTTCCGACTGGCCGCGCCTTCAGGTTTTTCTCTTTGCGTATTGGAAGCTTATCTGGTTTTGTTGAAATGGGGCAGTTGTCCTACTTTTGCATAAACATTCTTGTTTTTGTTGATATATCAATGCCAGCATTGTAGTTGCTATCAGATTTCAAAGTTATATACTTACATTTTTCTATTAATATCTTGTAGTTGAATCTATGTAGAAGAAAAACTTGATTTCAAAGGTTTTGTTATATATTTTCTCTCGATAGTATTAGTTATAATGGTCATTTACAACATCGATATTTTTTCAAGTAGTTTGTTCCGAAACGTCCTGAAATTGTTTGATTTGTTGAAAATATTAACAGGATGTTCATAAAATCAGATGTGGAATCATCTGCGACATTCACAAAAAATAACTTCATTTTAATCGTGGATTTTTCAATTCACAGAAAAATCTTTCTATCAATATTCAATTGAGAATGTTTCCCTTTTGTCCTGAAATTGCTTTAGTTCTTGGTTAATATTCGCATCAGTTCTAGCCATATTTATGTTCGCAAAACGATGAATGAATCCTTTACAATCCATGGATGTTTATTAAAAACGGAGAAAATGTCCAATGAACGTTTCACTATCAGGGTATTATCACAAAACTAACAAGTCATTTGATTATTACTAGATTTTATGATTCATGATATAAACCTTGAAAATAGAGTAATCAAAGAAGCATTGCACGAATCCAAGTTCATGATGTCATTTCGAATCTATTATAGGATCCACCGAGAGCGAATAATATTACCAAGTAAACAAAGATTACCATACATATATATGAATGAGTTTCCATTGTTACAAGCACGATATTTCTTATTATGTCGAGAATGGCCAGAATGGCTCGATATGCCGTAATGATGAATTCAATCTCGACTATATTTTTCAATACCCTTTCAACGACATGGTGTCAACCTTGAAAATGTAACATCCCTTTCTAACGGAGTCACGAGGCATCGTGTGTGACAATATTATTCAAATCGGCGCGGCGGAGACATTCGCGGAATCTAGAGCGGCCTTGAATAGATTGTATTTGCTTTTCATATACTCCGGTGATAGCGACAGGTGAGGGGATCTTTCCGTGTGACTTTCAGAATGAAACAGAACTTCCGAGTTTCCATAATGTGGAAATTCGTTTGGTGTCACAAACAACACATATTTGGAGGTTTACATATGAATAAAATATTCAATAGTTGAAAATATGAGACAAAGCGAAAATAAATATATATATGGTGTTATTATTGATGACGGCTGATACACTAAAACCTGATTCGATGTATTGCGTACCTCCTCCTTCTGCAATAAAGTCCTCTAGAACCCTTGAAGAATTGGGAAATCAGTGGAATTTCTCATATTGTCATCTGGTATGATCTCAATCATTTTATATGTGAAGCATCGCAAAACCACCAGATTGTGAAACAGTTGGACTCTACATAATTTTTCTGAGGCTGACTAATGCTTTGGAACACCTCACTAATATGATGGATACTTCAATGCTGTACTTGGAGTGGAAGCGGTCGGAATATCAGCGAAAAAATATTGCCTCCAAGGTGAAGTCTTATCGCCTTTGCTGTGGTCATTGACGGTGGATAGTTTGATAATGAAGCGTCATGAATCTGAAATCACGACTCAAGGTTACGCTGATGATCTGGTCGTCACTATTGGGAAAAACGGGATAATATACAATCGTACGCAGACAACTCTAAATAGTGCTGGTTCCATTAACAAGGAGGCTAAAATACGAACGGAGAGCTCCAACCCTCAATGGAATTCAGCATACTTTCTTCAAAGGAAAAGGCAATATAATTGACATTCGTCCCAAGGATACAGAGGCAACATGGACATGCCACAGAGTTTTTGGTAAGTCAAAGGATTTGAAAGCAAAAATGATATAGTGGTCATTTCAAACGATTATCAAACCTCATCAGCATGCCAAAATCCCAAAAGTACTCGGCACAAATCAAGCTGCAAAAAGTGCAGCGGTAAGCCCGTCTGGAATTCACTGAAGTAATATTCACGTGCCCCATTGCAGCATTAGAGGTTATGCTGAAACTTCCACCACTGCACTTGTGTGTAATGAAGCTAGCGGCAATGAGTGCTTTCAGACTGCACCAGATATCAAACTTGAAGGCTGGAAATATGATTGGACATTGAAAATTCTGAAAAATATTTCACTATAACCCAGGTAAGGCCATTAGATATACTGCCAGCTAGGCAAGACTTCGAAGCCAATTATGAAGTGATTATGAACAGCCACCATACATTCACGACGAATAGTCTCAACAAGAGAAGAATGCATCAGTATGGTATGGACAAAAAGGCCAAGATGGACGAAAAGGCTGGAGTTTAAGGCTCTCAAAAACCCTAGGCAATGCCCCAACAATTTTTCTAGCAGAAACTCATTATCGAAATTTGCGCTCAAGAATACTTTACTCCAGGAAGGCAAAAATCTATATCCTATCGGATAGCCACTCTGCACAGAAAGCTCTACAATCATACATTTGTGAGTATAGACTGACGTGGTAGTACAAACTCTTCCTAAGACAACTGGCTCAAAGGCATTGAGAAAGCAGACAACCTGGTCGAGAAAGGTGCAAACACTTGGTTTCCTTCGTGAAAACCCTTGTGTGGTCTCTCCAAAGCACACATTGAAGGAGTGTTTTGACGTTGGAAAGCTGATCAAATCAAAAACCACTGGCCCAAGTTTCCAGGACAAAGTCAAGCGACAAGGCTCCTGAGGCCATCGCAAAGGAAAGCTGAGCAGCTTCTCGAAATGGATGAGGAAGACTTGAAACTGGTAACGGGACTGCTTACCGGACATTATCGTTTGTGGTATCACCTCAAAAAACAATTAAAGATCAGTGAAGTATGCCGTCACTGCGAGAACATCGCTGAAACTGCATAACACCTGTTTTGCGACTGCCACGTGCTGTTTCGCAAAAGGCTTGGATTTCTCGAGTGGGTTTTATCAACGACTTCAGGCATCAGGAACTTATCTCCCAGGAAACTGTTGAACTTTGCAAGAAGTTTCGGAATTATAATTATTATACTCATCTACAGTATATCAGAAATCAAATCCGTCAACTATGAAAGATGGTGATGTCTTCATGAGAAACAATTTAATTGGAGGTGATGAAGTATTTTTTATCATCATTCTCAATTTTGTAGAATGTATATAGCTTTTTTTCATTTCGATGTTTACTTGAAATGCAATATCATTGTGATTTTGTATGTAGAAGTGTATGTATTGAAATAAAATGCAGAAATAACAAAGTTTTTCATTATACTGTATCGCATTGAAAATAGAACATACTTCTTTTCGACGGAGAAATGAGAGAAAATAAAACAATGAAGTATTTCCTGATATCATTGATGGCTCATAACAATCATTATTTTGCTCAGATTCGATATTGGATTCACCTCGTATCGATGCAGAATAACGTTATTGGAATAACTAGTTACAAAATTCACATAACTTTCGTCTCTGAGTGCAACAAATGAATGATACGTACATTAACTTCACATAATCTGATGAAATTGAAATAATTTATGGAAGAGCTTGAAAAGTGTAGAAGACATACTTCTAGTCCACACTATCGAATTAGTGCAACATTTCTCATTATTTTCCTATATATTTCAACTTAGTGAGCTGTGGAAAACAACATTTTTGAATCTTGTCAACTAATTGTGTTTTGCTGTCATCTTCCATCTCAACTCTCGAAAATAAGTTAACTTCCGAGAATTAGTAGAAATGGAAAATCGAAATTATAGGTTCACAAGAATTGTGTGTGTGTGTGTAAAAACAGTGTCGCCGCTTGTCAGTTATACGCTACCCATACAGAAGACACCCACAAATAGCCTTTTTCAAAAAAGTGGGGAGAAGATTCCGAATGCACCGAAATACAAAAATGATATGTTATTTCTTTCCTCAATGTATATTCTAGAGAGACAGGTAGGTGGTCCATAGAGGTTCCATTTGAAAAAAAATAATTTTTGATCAAAATGTGATGTGACTGAATTGAAAATTAAGTTTTTCTATTATGTGCGACTCATTGTGAATAGCCTTGACCAAATCACATTTATCCACGAGGTAAAATAAAAGCACAATTTTAATTTCAATTGTTCAAAAAAAATTACATTTGACATAAGGTTTGGACTTCTTTTAACCTGTTGAACTTGAATATGTAAAAATATACAGGGTATTCATTTGAAAAAACAAAATTACTGACATTTCCAGAAAAATCGGAAGTCCGCCATATTGGATTGTAATGTGATCAAATCCCAAATGGTTGCTCATATAACTGTACCAAATTTCAGAAAAATCCATTCACGAACGCAAAAGTTACAGGGGTGGCCCTATATCCTGTGTCACCCGGTATTTTCACAATCGAATGGATTTTGTAAATCGATTCTCCCATTCTCAGCAAAAAGAGGTGTCAGCTGACTATTAAAAAAAAATTAAGATAAGCTTTTATACAAATGCACTAAAGAAGAACAATTTTTAATGGTACCGTGCCATAATAACAGCCATATTGAAGTCGTCATCTTGAATCCGTAGATTTGGACAGAAAAATCATTATCTACGGCCGCAAAAACCCCAACAAACCAATTTTTATTGGAATTGGGCTATAACCACAAAACTCGTTGCCATTTTTCAATTTATGATTTTGACAAAAAACTCGTGATATGTGTCCCCGAATACCCCACATACCAATTTTGAATAGAATCGAACAATAATAACAAAACTCGTCCGTCATGTTGGAGCTGCATTTTTTCTAGAAAAAATTGCATAATGCATTGTCACCGGAATTATGAACTACTGTCAAATTTCACGTGAATCGGACAACTAGAAGTGGGTCAGAATCCACTTGAAAGATTTGAACTATACATATATTCATACAAATGTATAGTTACATAAAAGCTTCTAAAATATAAAAAGTTTCAACCAGTTCCGCCACGTTGGAGCTGCATTTTTTTTTCTAGAAAAAATTGCATAATGCATTGTCACCGGAATTATGAACTACTGTCAAATTTCACGTGAATCGGACAACTAGAAGTGGGTCAGAATCCACTTGAAAGAATTGAACTATACATATATTCATACAAATGTATAGTTAAATAAAAGCTTCTAAAATATAAAAAGTTTCAACCAAAATTACCCATCCTCTCGTTCCGTCGTTTCTTGATTTTTTCTAGAGAAGACAACACGAGGCCAGAGGTAAGAATCTCTTGCTTTGGCGGCATCTTTACCCAAAGCATTCATCGAATATTTTCATATGAATCTGCACCAAACTGAATAAAATATTCTTCGGCAATTTTTTGTGATGTCTTTTCTACCAATAATATTTGAAAAGGTTGTTCCTGTTTTGAATCAATTCATCAGTTGAAAATTTCATTCGGAAGTACCATTCCAACCTTCACGAATATTTTATGGTATGGTGATAACAGAAACATATTGGCATATTTGGAAATATATTGATATGGATCGAAACATATTGACATGTTTGAAGCCTTCATCTAGATAAATATTGGCCCTAGATTTGTTACCATATATAGTAGTCATGATCCATTGACAAGCCATTATAATTTACTGGGCACATAAGATGTTGAGAAGTTTTGCCCTATTGATGCTCCACACTGATTGAAAACATAAAAAAATTATTCAAGATCAGATTTTTGTTTCAGAGAATATTTTTGTTAGAATGTAGAGAAAGCCAAAATGAATATCAATATTTTCTCTCAATATGAATACCTACCAGCAGAATATCTGGAAGACAGAATAGAAGTTCATCTTCCAGTCGCAAATGATTCCATATCTGATTTTACGAACATTCTGTATGATTTTTTAATCAACAGAATATATAATTTGTACATGGTAAATCCTGCGAAATAGATATAAATAAGTGTAAAAATCGAGTTTGGCCAAAGGAATGACAACATCGATTCGTTTTAAACTTACAGCAACGAAATTACAACTAACACAATTGCTCCTCGAGTATCGAGATAATCGGTCAATGCATTGTTAGAACTTTACGTGATTTTATACGAAAACGAAATCGAAAATCAATTTGCGCGATAACAGTTTAGCTTTGTAACAATCACATCGATTTCATCAAAGAATTGAGTAATCGAACTCATTTACATTCACAAAACTGAGATTATTCATTGTGATTTCAGGTTGCACGTACAATGGGTGAGCTGAATAAAAGATAAAATGTTTCGATAATCGACTGGAAAGTATATGTGCACCTCTCTGCGGTAATCCGAAAAAACGCATAATATTTAGAAAGTGGTTTTACAATAAAAACGTCCACAGTGAATTTGAATCAGGCAATATATAAATAACCTTCAGTTGGAAATGAATTATGTGTTTTATTATTGGAAAAAACAGAAAAGGAAGTTCACATTTTATGTTCAAATCTACACCTATAAATTTTAATGCTGCTCACCACGTTTTGTACCTTATAACTCTACACGAATAATAAAATGAATGAAGTACTATGTTTTCGGTAGGAATACTAGCCAATAGAGCTGCAACGAGACCAAAAAATATTCGTACCAATTTTTGTAAAGGTGCAGATTACGATGAACATTGATCCAGGTTTGTGTGTTTTCAAAATACCATATAATTTTTCTATCACAGGAAAAAAATATACATTTCCCATCTTCCGTGTAGACCAATCAAAATTCCAACCATGAACGCGTTGCCTTGACAATATTAATATATTTTGGGTTAAATGGCAAAATTCCGGGTGACACTCCATTTGATGACGATAGTTCAAGAATTAAAAAAAATGCAGGAGCAGGAATACACATATGCGATGGTATTCTAAGCAGAAACTTCGGAAACAGAAGAGGAGAGCTATTAAGGCAAGAGGTTGATAAAACCTATTGTCATATACTCCGACTCCCAGAGCTGAGCCGCTATGAGCAATCAGCTCCATTCAAATACATTGAAAATTTGTTTGAGACTGCCTGGAATTCCTAAAAGAGCTGGTCAGTTGAAACAGATTGACTATTGCATGGGTTCCAGGACACGGAGACTTCGACAGCAACAGCGTGCTTGAATTAGTTCAGAACCATTTTGCAGTCAAACGAAAACTCTGCTAAAAACTAGCATCTCAACATGGATGAAAAACAAATTACAAGAATGGAGAAACGAGTCAGGAATAGAACAGATGGAATAGTTTATCAAAAAACCAACGCTAACATTCACTTAGCCATGAAAGGAGGACAACTAGAATAATAATTGGTCTTCTAACAGAACACTGTGGATTCGAAAATCATATAAACACCATCGGCTCACAGGTTTTGCCAAGGTTATGAGAAAATCATCAAATATATGTCTAACCTGTGATGTCTATTGGAGGATACGAGACTAGGCAAGGAACTCTAACATTGTATAAGAGTGCCCACAATACATCAGAAAAGTTCACGGTGAAGAGGCTCCTAGCCCAAAAACCCCAAAGAATAAATCTAATCCGAATGTTTTGCATGACATACATTCTGACCCTCTCATTTATTGTAGAAAATTCAAACTGTCCATACCAAAATAGCACAGAGAAATCATGCGATCTTTCCTTCGAGGCCAAATATCGGTTTTGCATTACAGCTCCAATCCTCTTGCTGAAAACATCCAAAGTTTTAGCATTTATATATTACCGAAGACAAGTCAACACAAGCTTTTGTCTTCAAATCAAATAATAGAAGATTCACCCATACTGTATTCGGGAATGGAAAATAGTAATTAGGTATCCTCGAAGAAGAAGAAGTATCCCACTCTGAATTATAAATATATACTACTAAAATCGTCACTTCGACGTTGATGTTTGGGTGAATAAGTACCGGATCTCGACGGCCACTGATAAGTACGTTTGATTTTTCTATTTTCATTTCCAACATCACATTAAATTGAAGGAAGTTAAGTGTTCACGAGTGTGCGTCGATTCTCGAAGCCTCCATAGCTCTCGCTAGAGGATGCTTTTTCTCTTTAATTTAAAATCTGTCCATTATGCCACAATTTCCTTTTTCATATAAATATATATATATATATATATATATATAGATTATTTCCTAATGCTCGCTCCTTGTGGATTTATATATATATAATCCACAAGGATATATATATATATATATATATATATATATATATATATATATATAATATATATATATATATATATATATATATATATATATAATCCACAAGGAAGCGAGCATTAGGAAATAATCTACCCCATCAATTCGTCTAATCACCCCAAATTTATACTGCTACCTGTCTGCTAAACCTGCTACCAGTTATTAATAGCATCTCTCCGTACCGGATTTTGTGACAAGGTGTTAAATCGCGAACAATCGTATTATCATACAGACCACCCACTTGCTTAAATGATGTAACATGGCCTACTGGGCCGTTTGATCCCTGTGGACGGGATAAATTCCTCTAAAATTAATAGATCGACATACATTGTCGTTGAGAGTATTCCTGGGATTCATGAATGGGAAACAAGCAAGCTTAATGAGCTCATCCAATCATAATGGAGGAATGGGAATTCGTTTCCCTTCCCATGATGGAGAATAATAGAATGCAGAACAAGAATGTGACCAAAACCCAAATTTACAACCCAAGTCCAAAGCATGAAACTCAAAAAACTATAATTTTGACCAACAAATATCAAAGTTGATTTGTTTGAAAACAGGATGTTCATAAAATCAGATGTGCGACTGAAAGATAAACTCCAATCTTCCATCGTTCAAGATAATCTCTTGTGGGGTATTGAAAAGGGAAACATGCCCAATTGAATATTGAATAGAAATTTTTTTCTGTGAATGGAAGAATCCAAGATAAAAATGAAGGTATTTTTTGTGGATGTCTAACAGGAAACAACTACTTCCCCGGTTGAAGCCATGATGGACATTGAACCACATCTGATTGATATTCTGAAAGGACCTACCCTAACTCAGAAGAAAAAATCTTGAATTGAAAATTTGCATTTTCGTTCAGATAGTCATTTGATTTTCTATTCCAGTCTCGATAAAGAACTCATAGATATATAAGGCACAAAAGAATGTTTTCCAAAAAAAAGTGTTTTCAACAGAAATCATTTGTAGCATTGACGCAAGAGAGACATCACTGGGTCTTCAATACATTTTTGTCGACGATCATCCATTTCACGTCTCCATGATCATCAGGAAGGCTGGAAGAAATGAACATGTTTCCCTTTTCAATTATCAAAGTCTTTGTAAATATGTATATCTGGAAATTTCTGTGTTAAAAATTACCAATAATATTTTACTTATTCATATCTTCTATAAGAAAATCAATCAATAACCAAATATAACTACAATTGACTCCAAATGAAATGATAAATATATGTCTGAGAACTATATATAACATTCACTCATAGAAATCATCGGGAACATATATCCTGTTTTTCGCAGACCCAAATCGTATTCCGATTATCACCCCTTTGAGGGCCGCGTTCGCATAATTCAGTAGTTTTGGCAGTTAGCACCATAATTATGTCAAAGGCATTTCCAGCAGGTCATCGTACATGATTTTCCAAGTACTGAGCCTTGTGGAAAACCATTACTTATTTTAACAATTTTTTACTTTTCTTTTACAACGAGAATGATTTTCAGATCTAATAGAAAGAGAGAGAGGCAATAATTCTGATGAGACCCTCAGTACTGCCTCTACTCTCCAGTTTTTCATAAAAACTTTTTTACAAAAAATTAAGCCGACGAAAAAATCAACTGAAAAGCAAAAAATCAAATAAACCTTCTTAGTCTAAATGATAATTGAGCTCCTAAACTAATGTGAGTAACTGATTTTGGGTCGGGGCCAAACGAACAATTATCGAAGATCATTATCTATGAAAGAAGTCATCAAAACGCAGCCGTGCATCTCGCTGCCATCATTTTATGCTTCACCTAATTCAATTGCTAGTTTGTTTGGCGCTGACTCAAAATCAGTTACTCACATTAGTTCAGGAGCTCAATTATCATTTAGACTAAGAAGGTTCATTTTATTTTTTGCTCTTCAGTTGATTTTTTCGTCGGTTTAATTTTTTGTTAAAAAGTTTTTATTTTTTACTTTTCAGTTCCGTATTTCGTCGGTTCAATTTTTTGTTAAAAGTTTTATTTTTCAATTTTTTGTGGCTAAAATATACCAATTACTACCTACTTGTTTTTTGATTTGTTCCAAAATACTTACTTACCCACCTAACTTCAACTATTACCAGTTGAATAATATGATTATCTACTTTTACTATTTGTTGTAATATGAATTATTTTCGTTGTTCTGGTTAGTTCATTACATAACTTTGTATATCATTCCAGCCTCTCATGAAATATACTGATTTTGACGGATGTGAAACAAGAATAATGTCAGTAGCGATCTGTCATTGTCAACTACGTATGTGTATGCCAATGTTCACTAGTGAAAAATCAATTATCCCCTATTTCTCTACACGTAAGGGTGGCTAATTTATCCGAAATCCAAATATAAGGTATACCCTATCTATTAAAAAAAAAACATCCAAATCGAAGAACCCAGTACAAAGTTATGCCTGATAGAATCGGTTAACGGACCAGAATTCAGAGGGTGAGTGATCAATATCCTTCATTTCGCTTCCCTTAGGGGTGGATCTCATCTTTCAAATTCAAATGGGACCACAATCGAAGTACATTCCATCCACTGAAAGAAGAATTATCGGAATCGGACGCCTCAGTAAAAAGTTATGCGTGATCATGCATAAAAAAATGTGATGGAAAAAAAAATATACGGGTCGAATAGAGAGCCTCCTCCTTTTTGGTTTCGTCGGTTAAAAATGAGTTGCCTCGACGCACTGTCGAATGCATTTATGACGTCTGCATAATCTTCGATGTGATGCCGAGAAAGTTGCTGCTTCTCTGTCGAAGTTTTGCACCTCCCTGATAGCATTCAATCTTATAATTCCACTAAAGCCAAAGTGCTCATCTGATTGACCTTCTCTTCTCTTCAACTTCCCTTTGTAGCTTGTGAGAATTGGATGCTCATAAAGTTTTTCAACATCAAATGGACTTAACGATGCGGAATTGTATAGTGGTTTGCCTCCTCTTCTCAATAGCACTAAATTTGCACCTTTCCATATTTGCGGGAAGATGGCACTAGTCATCAGGTCATTGTTGACTGCTGAAGCATATTCTGATTCCTCTGTGGCAACCAGTTTGTTGATTTCTGGTCTAGCAGCTCAGTTGTTTTTGAGTTTTTGACAAGCTATTTTCGAATGGTCAATAATTTTTTTTAATGAATTATAATTTATATCATAATCATAAATATTTCAGTTCAATATCACTTGCTGGAAGGGTTAGTTTTTTTCACTGATGTTTCAGAATCAGTCTGGGTTGGAACTCTGGTTTTTTCGAATTCAATTCGGAATATTTCTGTCTTCTATGTCACAGATAATGAAGTTGTGATCACCTAAGGATTCTTTTTCACTAATGTCTCGGAATGTCATTTCAGATTTGTTGCAGGGGTTAGATCAAGAATTGATGGGTATATTCTTGATTCAAAAGAAAGCTTCAAAAGCTGCTCATAAGCATGACAATTCGACTATTTGCTGCGATCTAGTTGGTTAATATTCGTCCCCTCCATCAAAATCAAAATTGATATCTGAGGCTTTTTGGAGTGTCAGATTACATTTCTTCACTCGTCACTAAGAAAGCTGTTTTTTCATTTTACTTCGAAATCTGGAAGATCAGAGCTTCTGAAATAATTGGTTTGTGATTGATTTTTTTCATCTACTGACAGAAATAAAGAGGTGGTCAGGACTGAATATATTTAAATGGTCAAAATATAGCAACAATGGTGAGAATAGTTACCTTAAGAGTGAAAAGTACCTGAAGATATTTTTGCTACGGTTTTATTTTTGGTTATATTTGGGAATATTGAGTCTTCTAAGGAAGAATCAGTCCAGGCTGGGAGGGACAAAGAAGAACCTAGGTGAGATCTATCAATAGTTCGCATTTATCTCTCAACCGATTTGTTCTCCAGCAATTAACCGTGATGCGATCATCATGATGATTTGAGAAACGATTACAAGAACGTGTTTGCATTTACATCCGTGGAATATCACGAGTGTAGAGTGCCCGCATACATAACGTATTCCACTGAAAATTCCACTGAAATTCCACTGAAATGCGAAAATACTACATGGATGGATTGCAGAGGCCTCGAATTGAATTAACAACATACAGTCGAGTGCCTTCTGTCTGAAATTATGCCGGTATACCACTAACCCCGTGCTATATAATGAATTTGTTCGTATGTTTATCCAGTAAAATAGATGAAAGCAAACAAATGTTCTTCAGAACGTTCGATAATAGTGTGTTATATAGCCCAATGTGCATTCCAATCGGAAAGAATTGGGGAAGATGTAAGATGTGAGTCTTTATGATAACGCCTATATAATATTTCTTTCAATATATTCTGAATAATTATTGTTAAAAAAAATATCCATTCATTTCCCGAATAGAATATTTTCCCATATAGTATGTTAAGCAAAAGATGCATGAGAAAATCGCACTACGCCTTTACCTCTGCGATTATTTGATGTTGATCCATTGGGAAAATGGAAGGGATCACTTTTGTCCCCAGTTCCTCGGTAGATACGACAAACAACGTTGTGATTCGTATAGTTCTCACCTAATCATGTCCCGAACGCATTGTATGTATAAACTGTGTCGCATCACCAAAATGTAGTGATTCAAGTATAGGCTGATCACACGGTTAGTTCAGATTTTCGACCTCTGTCGGACATACGCCTTCCTATAGTCCTTCCAGCGTCTTTGATTCTTCGGTAAACTCATTAGATTCCTCTCAATCTTTTTGATGCCATCAGTCCAGCTTTGTTCTCAATTGTCGTGGTTACATCAGAAATATCGCGAGGCAACTCACATTGAATGTCGAAACAACTGTAGAGAAAAAAACTCACCTTTGCCGGCCGCATTTTCTCAACAGTCTTGTTTTTCTGAATGAATTGCAGCATAGTGGAATTACCGATAATGATGGGTTTTTTGAGAGCTGCCCAAGCAAACAATCTTTGTCTTGTTATTTCGGAGGTTTGGTTGTCTCTTTCTATGAAGTGTGATTATTTGTAACCATTGCTACATGTAACCACCGATTTTGTCATACACTGGAGTTTCAAGCACTATCTGTGAATTTTTCTTCTCCTAGTATACACATCTTTCAGAAATAATGTGGGAGTTCTCTCTTGTAGAGATGAATATTTTTCACTGAAAAGTCATATGTACTTTTCATGTTCTCTCCTTTTTCCAAAAACGGTATATGAGCTTTGTATGAATATAACCTTCAATTATCCCTATCGGTTCCATTATATCACTATCAAAGAATTATCCAATATTACCAGCAGAAACATTAGGAGCACTTCGAATCACTCCCAAGAACATAGTTATCACCACCGGTGTAGCTGAAAGTATAAAATTCAGTTCCATATCTCATTTTCGAAAAACGTTAAATTTTACTTCTCATGCGATTTTTCAGGCACTCTCAACCAATCATTCGATCATGAGTTTTGCTCGCTCGTTGAAATTCTGTTTTTGGAATACCATGATATGATTGTTGATTCCTACACCAAATAGAGAAACAAGCGCGTACAGAAGCTGGCACCCAAGTACAATGTCCTCTCTCTATGATGAAAATATTGTTCGATATACATAATTTCAGATAGAATTGGATCATGGGTAGCCAAGAGCCTTCCTAAAAGATTTCTGAATCATTTTTTTCGAGCTTGTTGACGAATTAGATGAATTTATAATCCAGTAACGTTGAACATCAGTATATCTGACTTCCAGTAAAGATGTTTTCGAACAAGAAATCAATCCCTGGATATAATCTTGATGTTTATTTCTCAGTATTGCAATTTGAAGTGATGCTTCCTTAGATGCGATGAAATCAAAATGTCAAAGACAAATATAAGTGTAACATATTGCATCAGAAACGTTTCATTCCGTAGCAAAATAGGTGGGAAGTAAGAACTTGGCCATCAAGAGAAAAAGGCAGAACTCAAGTTGCTGGGTAGTTCCGACCAGAATGAAATGAAACGATGACAGGACCAATGAACACCACTTGGCAACAAAAAGGCAGAAATAAGATCAATTTCCGGCATTCCTAGCTACCAGAGGTGATGAAACCAACAATAAATGCCGCTTATCGTAGATGCTCTAGGGTAGCCATCTGAAATAGTGCAGACAATGAATCTTCTTATAAAATTACGATTTCTAATGACAAATATTATGAAGACTGGCTAGAGACTGTGGTATCACACAATCACAAAATTGCACAAGTAACTCTTTCACCACACGTATTCACTCACACCTATATCGCATCTCGATAACTAAGTTATCATCATGTAGGTTAACTACACTAAATAAATTGTTACATTATCTTACAATATTAACCTGATGTTTCTCACTGGGTTACAGGCCAAGCAATGGGTACATTGAAACTTTCTAACAAAAAATTAAACCGACGAAATACGGAACTGGAAAGTAAAAAATAAACTAAACCCTTAGTCTCAATAACTAGGCTCCTAAACTAATGTAACTAATTTTGAGTCGGCGCTAAACAAACAAGCAAATGAATTAGGTAAGGCGTAAAATGATGGCATCGAGTTGCGCGGTGAAATTCTGATAATTTTTTTGAAGTAATTTAATCGGGGGGTTGCCGCTCGGGGGGTGGGGGGATGATAACTCTGAGTTTCGGTGCTTGGTGGAGAATGGCACCGTTGGGGTAGGTGCTATTGAATAAATAATGATAAAATATGTAGAGAACAAAATTGTGCACTCCTTTGATATTCGCATGTTATGGCTCCAACCAATAGTTCTCACTCAACTGTGCGCCAGAGTTGGGGGGTGATTTGCAATTTTTAACGAAATCCGAATTTCATCGAGGATTAAGACAAAGATGGCTACCAAACAATTCTGTTATATTTTTATGCTATGGCAGTGATATTTTCTAAGTCGGCAAATGCCCGATTTGATACGCTTCATCGCATATAATAAAAGATATGATTTTTCAAAGCGCGCTCCTACACTACTTCGATATGAGTATTTTTTTATTATCCTGATCTACGGTCAATATTTTCTCATTAGTGTATACACTAACTCTTTTATTTTTGTGCAAACATGATACAAGATACTATAATTTTCAACTCGTTTCCACACCACCCTTGAGGTAGAGTTGATCGACTTTTTTTTTAATGTTATATCCTCAAGAGGCCTATTCCTCTGTCGATATCGGGGTTTATTTCACTTTGTGTTGCTTCTGAGTCGCTGAGTGTTGCTGAGTCGCGTTTGTTGTTATCATTGTCAGAAATCAATTCGGCCCCATATTCGGCAAACCCGGCGTTGTCTGTTTGGTCTTCAGATAATATATGAAATTAGTTGTCAAAATTGTGACAAAGTCTATTATGGTCAGACAAAACATTCAATTTCTACAAGATTCCTCGAACACTTGGCTACTTACCGAAGGGAGAATAATTCAAGTGTGGCTGACCATATGATAGAATCTTGTCACAAAATTAACATTCATAATTTGAAAATGATCAAATTGGTCAACGACACTAGAAAATTAGACTGCCTGGAGAATACAGTTATCCACAAAAACCATAATAAACATTTACTTAATGAAGATAATGGGCCTATGTATCCAAATCTGTTTTCTTTGATCCCCATAGAACAACAGATCCCATTAGCGACTTGAGGAACACTAATTACTATAAAATAACATAATTAGAAACAGCAGGTATAATTGTAAGATAATGTTATATTTATTTAGGTAGTTCACCTACTGATGATGATAACTCAGTTATCAAAATGCTTATGGAGGTGTGGTGGAAGGGTTACTTGTGCAATTTTGTAACAAATGTTATGTCAAGAGATGACATGTACCAGTATCCAAAAATCAGTATGATCCAATAATTTTGTTATACCTGTAGACAAATATCTGAGGGTCTTTTCTCAATATCTAACTAGTTCAATTCCAGAGTGACAATAGCTGGGAAGTAGTTGTTTTCTCTAACAATTTACAGAAAAACATTTTTATTCAATATTCAATTGAATTCTTTTTCAACTTGAACTTCATATATTTTGTGACATGTGACAAGTCGATATGTGTATTTTTTGTTATGAGGTATTCATCTTGTGGATCAATGAAGTAATATTATTATAATATTATTCATCATTATGAAATATGATTTGATTGCTCCCCAACACCATCATGTCGGTTCACGTTTATGGTAACCTGCAACTGTTCAAATATTGACAGACGCTCAGTTGAACACCAATTTATATTCGACTGATTTCGATTAGTATTTGCTCCGATAATAACCAATCACAAGTAAATTGAGTGCAAATAAATTCGGCAAACACTTCCGACAGAATCTATGTAATTCGTTTGGAAACCTTCGACTACAAGCAAAGCATAATTTGATATTGGCTCCTGTGACGGCACTCAAACCGTTGCGTTGCTTTGATTCGGGAATATTGTTGAATGGGAAGTTTGGGGAGAAATGAGATCGGGGGATTCGGCTTTGATGGAGCATAATGAGTTACTACAGTCAACGGGTGTATCCTCATTTGATATTCTATGGAACTGTACGTTGCAGGCTAGGATGTTCCTAACTCTTGAACAGTTCGAAAAGAACATTCCAACTTATATTGTGTTTGATGTTAAAGTGCATACAAACTAATTTTTCAAGTTGTAGAATGCTGGAACAAAAAAAACAACAAAATATATACCCTTACCACGTACAAAAATCATCCAATGAAATCAGCAAAACTGTAGAAAAATACAACATAACAATAGCACATCGATTACAAAATACAAATAACATTTTATACTAAAATAAAAACGGAAATTTTAAAAGATAACAAACCCACACCGTATATAAAATACCATGTAAAGATTGCGAAAGTACATATATAGGCCAATGCAAACAATACCTACAGAAACGAATTCAAGCCCACAGATACTCAAAAACGGACATCACAGCATTGTCTGAACACACAAAGGAAAATCAACATAAATTGATTTTAACAAAAGAAATAAATCCAAAAGTTAGGAATTTGCTGAAATGATTCATATAAAAAAAGATACAAACAGTAATAACAATAGTAACTACATAAAAAACCTCAATGAAATCTACAATAACTTATTTCAAACACTCACTCCACAACAAGAAATATATCAAAAAGAATAAACTGATCTTTACATCTATCTCTACACGCAAAAGTCTTGCATGAATTATAGCAATACAGCCCTTGTACTATAACTGAAAATGTCGAACACTCCAATGTATTTTATAAAAAAAAAACGATAACAGATAAAACAAACCCGATACCAGCAATCTCAGACATTCAACAACGTTCATTCATCATGAAACATGAAACGAAATAATGAAATAATAACAGTTGAATTATATTGTAAGTTTTGAATGTCTCTTTGACGTATTATGTTTTTAACTTTACATGTTTCACATTATTTTGAGAATTTACCTGAAGATGACATAAACAATGTCGAAACGTCGCATGGAATGAAAGATTCATAGACTGACCAAGGCCCTTATTCCAATAACGGTAAGTAGATTTAGTATATTCTAGGAATTATCATCCAATTATAATTGTAGTTGAAACTTGCTAAAAGTATATATTTTTTATATTACTTTTCAAAATTACTTAAAAAATTTACTTCATTTTATATCGGTGTATGGATGTAGTGGTCCAATTGGAACCGCTAGGCGCCAAGCTGAAATGAATTTAGATTTTTGTTATTTTAGGAGAATCAAAATTTAAGGTGCACGAGATATACCATAAGCTTCAGAAAATCAAGGCGAAGTTACAAAATTCATATGGAGCCCAGATTTCGATTCACTTGATTTATTTATTACAATTTCAATAATATCTGCCAAAGAGCAAGAATCCTCCGAGTCAGAGTGGTGGACCATCTTCTCATGTGTGTGAGAAGCTACATGGTTCTGCTAACATGAGACAGGATAGGCTTGATTATTGCCTAATTCCAGTTCCAGAGGGCAGAAGAAAGCGATGTGCTACCTCAAATTGTTCAGAAAAAGTTAAAACAATGTGTAATGAATACCAAGTTCGACATTACATGGTGATTTTTACTGTAGTTAATGTTTGATTCTGCAATGTATATTGGAATAAAAATTTTCAAAACAAGGAATTGTTTTTTTTTATCTGAAGTTATTCAACCAGGAAAGCGCCTAGCGGGACCATATGGACCCATTAATTTTTTGAAAAATTGTTTTTTTTTAAAACCTCATTTCGGTACCCATTGAGGTGGAGAAATTCAATAAAAACAACAAATATCGTTTCAAAGTCAAATTAAACAATTCAGGCGATAATGGGTTAATCTGAAAACTTAATAACTAGCTCATTTTGTGAAATTGAGGCAAAATCAATACCAAAACAATCACCTCCATCCTCTGGGGGGTGAAAATGGTAACCCAAAAATATATGTCAAATATTTAGTTATTTCTGAAGCTCCATTTTGTTTTCAATATTCGGATGACAAACGCTGTTATATTTTTAACCGACGAAACCAAAAAGGAGGAGGTTCTCTAGTCGACGCGTATATTTTGTTTTTCATGTATGATCACGCATTACTTTTTACTGAGGCGTCCGATTCCGATAATTCTTTCTTCAGTGGATACGGTGTACTCCGAAGTTGGTCCCATTTGAATAAAAGATGGAATCCACCCCTAAAAGTAGCAAAATAAGAATATTGATTACTCACCCTCGAATTCTGGTCCTTTACCGATTCTATCAGGCATAACTTTGTACTGGGATCTTCGATTTGGATGATTTTTTTTTATCATATAGGGTTTGATCATATTTGGATTTTGAATGGAATTATCCACCCTTACGGGTAGAAAAATGAGGGAATAATTGATTTTTCACTTGTGAACATTGGCACACATATGTAGTTGACAATGACAGATCGCTAATGTTATTATCACAATCATTATATTCTTTGAGAGGCTGGAATGATTTACAAAGTAATGAAATAAACTAACCAGAACAACACAAATGATTTATATTACAACGAATAGTAAAAGTAGATCATCATATTATTTAACTGGTAATGGTTGAAGTAAGGTGGGTAAGTAAGTATTTTGGAAGTAGTCAAAAAACAAGCGGTTAGTATAGTAGATTTGAGCCACAAAAACTTGAAAAATAAAGACTTCTTAACAAAAAATTAAACCGACGAAATACGGAACTGAAAAGTAAAAGATAAAATAAACCTTCTTAGTCTCAATAACTAAGCTCCTAAACTAATGTATGTAACTAATCTTGAGTCGGCGCCAAACAAACAATTAACGAAGATCATTAAATTACTTCAAAAAAATTCAGAATGTCACCGCCCAACTCGATGCCATCATTTTACGCCTTACCTAATTCATTTGCTTGTTTGTTTGGCGCCGACTCTAAATTCGTTACTTACATTAGTTTGGGACCTAAGTTATTGAGACTAAGAAGGTTTATTTCTTCCTTACTTTTCGTTCCGTATTTCGTCGGTTGATTTATTGTTAAAACGTTTTTCCTATACCATGCCTGGCATATGTAATCTACATCCTTTTATTTCAGAGAGAGGAAATACCTGCGTAATAGCAGAATGAATAGCATAATCAAAATATACAGTAATGTTTCGTGGATTGGAGTGTGGCATTTGGGAACATAAAGTATTTTTTTATTAAAAGATTAATTTGTAGGTGCTTTGTAACTCATTAGGCAATGAGCGAAATACTAATGGTTTGTAATGCCCATTCTTCGAACCGTGGATTGTAAAAAGTTGTACAAAAATGTTGGACAATATTGAAAGATACCATCAACATACCAATATAAAACACCGGTTAGAATTTTTAAGTTAGTGCTCGTGAAAAATATAACAATATGATTGCAAAATAAAATGTTCATTTTGGTTTGTCTTTACCTCGTTGGCTTCTACCACTTCTTGAATCTCTTGAACGTTTTTGGGAAGTGGCGTGGTGGCGTGATAAACGTTTTTTCTTTCTCTGGTAATGTCATGTGTTGTTACTGATTCAGGATCGAATTCATATGATTCTTGACGTATCACCTCCATATGTTTCCCCGTAGGGTTTTCCACAGCAGCTCTCTTGACGGAGTGAGACAAAAGTTGGCGTCTTATATAAGAGATCATTCGGCTGTTTTTCATGATTACGTTCCAATGTTGCCTCGATGATGAGGTTTTCTCCAGTTGTTTTCACAAAGGCTTTGCAAAAAGAGTTTTTGCATGTACATATCCACCTTTTCAAACCTCCTTTCAAGTCTTTTTGGAAAGAAAATTTGTACCCGTTAATCAGTAGCATCGATTTACCTTTTTCACTTGAGATTAGCGTACATTCCATTTATTAACGCACTCTCACTAATAACACTTAAACAAGGCAATTCAAGAACTAACAAATTTGAATAGCAAATGAACTTAATAACGATGGGGTACACCTTATATTAACAATACGGAAAATAGCTGAAATACCCATCCCCTAATTTATTACCTGAGTACCATTAAATTTAGAAAAAATGTATATCCCACAGCGGCAACAATGTTGTATTAAAATTCAGTTTCAGTTTCAACCAATTATTTTGATATTTACGGAGACCCATTTAGGCCCTAGGTCGGACTCAATTGAATTGAATAACAAATACACCTTTCACAGTCAAATGGATTTGCTGAACTTCAGAAATAAACTACTATAAATGAAATACTGAAAAAGCTCTTGGCCAACATATAAAAAACGAATCCAAAACCCAAGAAAGTCCCCCATCTCAAAATATACAAGAAACAACCCCAAGTTTTTGGAGTGAAATATATACAGAGTCGGCCATTGAAAACGAAACAGCGGCTCTGTAGGTCGGCAGACCCGAATTATATAAAAACGCTCGGCCACGTCAACTACATTTTCTAGGGGGACATCGTTCGCGATGAAATTCACCCGAATTACATTCCATCCTTCGGAGCTGTGACCGCCTTCCCTGAATTTTTAACTGGAAACATATGGCAAGTGATACCCCATTTGAAAGGTATTTTCCTTCTCAATATCAAAGAACGAAAATTAATTAATTATATGGATTCGTTTTCGAGATATGGGAACTTGAAGTTGGGAAATCACTTTTCATTCACTCAATCAATAAAAACAATATCTGATGAAGCAACTATCGCAATGTCAATGAACTAAATGTCAAACTGTCAACCACCCATTTCCATACAATAGTACAAGTTCTGTTCAAAACGAGACCTCACATTTCGTAGCATTTCCGGCGTTATTCGACGGCATTCTTCAATAATTCTCCTTCGTAAATCTTCCAGAGATTCTGGTTCGGTTGCAAATATTTTGTTTTTCAAGTTACCCCACAGGAAAAAGTCGAGTGGAGTTGAATCTGGAGATCTGGCTGGCCACTCTATAGAGCCTCTCCTTCCAATACAACTATTCTATCCAAAAACGCCCTAACAGGCTATGCATAATGTGGAGGTGCCCCGTCTTGTTGAAATATCAAGTGATCTTCATGGTAACGATCGTCATTTTCAATGATGTCTACTAATTGTGGATAAACAAATTAATTCAATAACTCCAAATGAGTTTCTCCTGTCAGGTTACCGTTGAGAAATACTGGTCCAATCAAACGGTCTCCAAAAATACCGGCCCAGACATTGAGTTTTTGGGGAATTTGAGTATGGACTTCGTGGAAAACATGTGGATTGGCATCTGACCAATAACGACAATTATGACGATTCACAGTCGAATTCAGAAAGAATGTAGGCTCATCAGAAAAGCAGATGTTGAAAAGGAAATTCTCATCAGCATCTATTCTCGTAGTCATAATTTCACAAAATTCCTGTCGCCTATCAAAATCATCTTCATTCAATTGCTGTACCAAATGTATTTTGTAGGCGTGGAATTTATGATGTTTCAAGATTCGGCGGATACTGGTTCTACTGATATTGGTGACACTAGCCAATTTCCTTGTGCTTAATGTTGGGTCTGCATGAACTTGTCCAAAAAGTGCAACTTCAACAGGTTCATTTCTAAACGGAAATTCACGTTCTGGGACTCGTTTCTTGTTGGCTACTGATCCAGTTTGACGAAATTTTTGCACTAATTCTAGAACGTATTTTCTAGCAACGAGTTTATCTGGATGCGTTTCATTGAACAAATCAGCTGTACGGTTACCGCACTCATCATTTTTCAAAAAAAATTGTCATTATTTCAACTCTTTCCGCGAACGTTTACACCTTTATAGCGGAAAGATATTCAGCAGCTTTAGTCAAGTAATTCACTCTAATGTCGTTCAATCAAAGATCAGTTCGACACTGATAAACGTCCACAATTGCGATTTGGCGATAAAAATTATCTCATATATGTTTTAGTTGTACTCGCATTTGAGACGAATTCGAGAAAACGTCTTTTTATCGATTCTTAAATACCTTAACATTATTTCAATCAGGTAAATGAGGATGAAATAAAAATTTGTTACGAAATTGCATGTTATTTGTTGGTTAACAGTGAGATCATTCGATTCTTCGACAATGTTAATTATCATCAAACAGTTGCATTGTTAGATGTTATTTTATTGATTGAGTGAATACAAAGTTATTTCCCAATTCAAGTTCATATATCTCGAAAATGAATCGATAGAATAATTTTTTTTTTGTATGATATTAAGAAGAAAAATACCTTTCAAATGAGGTGGTCATGTTGCCATTTGAAAATCTAGGGATGGTGGTCACAGCTCCGAGGGATGGAATGTATTCCGGGTGAATTTCATCGCGAACGATGTCCCGCTCGAAAATGTAGTAGACTTGTCCGAGCGTTTTTATATAACTCTGTTCTGCCGACCTACAGAGCCGCTGTTTCGTTTTTAATGGCCCACTCTGTATATATATATATATGTATATATATATATATATATATATATATATATATATATATATATATATATATATATATATATACTAGCGGACCCGACAGACGTTGTCCTGTCCAAATTTCTATGTTCCCCAAAATGTTTTTTCCAAAAATTTTCCCGTTATCCCGTTATCCCATTTTCTTGTTACCCCTTTTGGTCTTTACCCCGTTATCCCCTTATCCTGTCATCCCGTTATTCCGTTTTTTCGTTATCTCGTTATTCCCGTTATCCCGTTTTCCCCTTATCCCCTTATCTTGTCATCCCGTTTTCCCGTTTTTTCGTTATCTTGTTTTCCCGTTTTCCCGTTTTCCTGTTTTTTATTTATCCCGTTATTCCGTTTTCCTGTTATTCTCTTATCCTGTCATCTCGTTATCCCGTTATTCCCGTTATCTCGTTTTCCTAAAAAAAAAAAAATAGGGGTTGATCGTAGAAGGGTGAATTGAGAGTTATATGCATTTTTTTATTCTAAGTCATGACAAAATAAAAATTAAAATCTTGCCAAAAAAATTGGGGTTATATCGTAGAAGGATGAAAATTCAGGGTTGTATGTATTTTGAGTGCTGTATCATAAAAAAATAAAAACAAAACATTTTGTCTAAAAAGTAAAAATAAAATCAAGGGGTGGACCACCCTTAATATTAAGGGGGATGATTTGTGGATCAAAACCATACAGGGCGCCACCCAAACGCATACAAAAACATTCATTCAAATCGGTCCAGCCGTTAAGGAGGAGTGCAGTGACAACACATGTACAGTAGAATTTTGTAGGAAAACCAGATGTGATTGAAAGAAAATGCGGTAACTTCTGAGTTCAGGACTCGTGAAAATAGCTATTAAAATGAAAACAATGCTTGAAAATTTTTCATATGTCGGCCTGTGTAATTATTCAAAGTTCACTGTTGGTGTTATGTTTAACAATGACAATGGCAACCTGTTCAGGAATAATCATTCTGTTGGATTTTGTTCCTTCAAGATATTGATTATGAAAAAAGATAAATGAACTTCCAAAAATATAGGATAAATGAATATACTATAAAAACTTTTCAAAAAAAAATTAAAACCAACTGGAAAGCAAAAATAAAATAAACCTTCTTAGTCTAAATGATAATTGAGCTCCTAAACTAATGTGAGTAACTGATTTTGAGTCGGCGCCAAACAAATAATTACGAAGATCATTATATTACTTTGAATGGAGTAATCAAAACGCAGCCGTGTATCTCGCTACCATCATTTCACGCTTTACCCAATTCAATTTCTAGTTTGTTTGGCGCCGACTCAAAATCAGTTACTCACATTAGTTTAGGAGCTCAATTATCATTTAGACTAAGAAGAAGACTAATTTTATTTTTTGCTTTTCAGTTGATTTTTTCGTCAGTTTAATTTTCTGATAAAAAGTTTTCATTTTTCAATTTTTTGTTGCTGAAATCTACTAATTACTACCTAATGAATCTTTGATTACTTCCAAAATACTTACTCACCTAGCTTACTTCAACTATTGACTATCAAATAATATGATTTTCTATTTTAGCTGTTTATTGTTATATAATATAAATTAATTTTGAAAGTTCTGGTTGGTTTATTTCATCACTTTGTATATAATTCCATCCTTTCATAGGATGTAATCATTTTGACTAAGATGTCTTAAAACCCTGGTGCTTGCACTTCTACCCGTAGAAGTTCGACTTGGCGACATTTGGCCTACTTGATAATAGAGATTACTAGCGTGTCAGATGGCGCCAGTTTCGTCTCAGTTTCAATTCAGTAACAGTGTATATTAATCTCCTCAGCTTTCTTTTTGAGGCGAACTGTTCGCGGGTTCTCATTCTAGCTTTGCTACTGGTTGGAAAGAGACATTTGTCAAACTTCACCAATAGCAAAGCTAGAATTAGAAGCTCCCGAACATTGCACAAAGAAAGCACTGTCGTGTTGTTTTTCATATTTTGAATTTGAGGTTAACTGCATTTTGACAGACGGAGAATTGGAAATGAAATTGTCATTGAATTGCAGAAAATATAAAATCATTATTAGTCAATTCGTCAAGATTTGTACTTGCTTTTGGTAATGAATACAGGTGAATATTCGAATCTGCGGCTTTATACTGCTCACAGAAAATACAAATATGGCCCATTCTACAAAAAGTATCTTTACACACTACACTACCTGAAATTTGAAAATTCCTCACGCACTTATGAATTGATGAAAGACTGAATTTTTAAAGCACAAACTCAGGAATAAGCAAAACTAGATTTCAAATCAAAGAGATGGAAAACGCATAGATACCGACAAAACACTGAAAATAATTTCATATAAGATGCTGCAGATGTCAGAAATTAAGTTCTGACATTAAGCGAGAACATAACCAAACATTTTTGGGCGCCGCCATCTACCACAGACTTCCACATAGAGAAGGTCGGTTGAAGTAACAGGTGGTGTCTCGAAAATCCAAACAATATCGAATCAGTTCATTCACCAAGGTTTTTAGACATCTTAATTTTGACGGATGTAGGAGGGTCTGTCAATGTCAACTACATATGTGTGCCAGAGTTCACAAGTGAAAAATCAATCATCTCCTATTTTTCTACCCATAGGGGTGGATCATTTCATTTCAAATTGGAATATGATCAACTATGAGGTATAAGAAAAATCATCTTAAGGCCAAAATTGGGAACATCAATATCCTTCATTTTGCTACCTTAGGGATGTATTTTGATGTTCAAATTGGATTGGGACCACCTTCGAGGTACAACCTATCCAATGAAAAAAGAATCATCAGAATCGAACCGCTCTGTGAAAAGTTGTGCGTGATCATACATAAAAAAAAATATACGCGTCGAATAGAGAACCTCCTCCTTCTTGGTTTCGTCGGTTAAAAAATACCTCATCACCATCAAGATAATAATCGTTTCATCAACTAAGTCGTCATGAGGAATTGATGTGCCATCAAATTGTGCTTTCGAAAATGAACTCGGATTGTTATGAGGAATTTATGGCCTATGTAATAAATAATGATGAAAATGCTGTCGGTGTTGGAAGATTGCTTTCACAGTATTTCTGGAAATGATATAGTCGTAAATGTAATCGAATCAAGAATATATATTCACTGGGAGGATCGTCTTCTTCAGGATGAACTGAGATATTCAATCAACATTATACAGAAAAATAACTGAATAATAAGGTGGGATGTATTTCTACAAAACGGCCTCCTATTACCATTCAAAAATATTGGTTCAATATCATACTCATATAAAACATAAGACATCATGCGTTTTTCATTTCTTGAGTCTACAATTATTCACCTCAAGCCATTAAAAATATAAATCCCCACCTTATTTTTAGATCAGAAACAGAAAAATTCATGTATTCTGTGGATAGAATGAAAAAACACCGAAAAATAAACTGTACGATCCTTCAGTAGGTACCTATCTTATTTTATAATTTCAACCTAATTTCACGAATTTTATAGTTCTTAAAAATGTATTCTCGTTTTTTCAAATTATACTATTATAATATAAGCTCACATAACTTTTCACCTTAACGTATATTTTTATTATTATTTGTTTCTTTCGTACTCTCAGAAATGAAGGTGATTTGACTTTTCGATGAATTTCTGTTTGTTTCAGGGTTTTCAATATACAGGAGATTCGACCGGAACCAAATTCAGTCAAATTGTGGTGAGTACTCAACTCTTTCTAACCAAATCTAGTGATTGTTTCAGTTAGTGACATCATCTAGCTTGAACGATAGATTAAACTGATAATGAGCTGATGAGCGTTATGAGAATTATCATTTTAAATTGATCACGATAACTTTCTAGAGTAATAAAAACATTAGTAGGCTAGGCAATTATCCGTCGAAATTGATATCATGATAGTCAATAACCCCAGTAAACTGATTTGTTGAAAATATAAACAGGATGTTCATAAAATCAGATGTGGAATCATCTGCGACTGAAACTCATTTGTAATAATACAAAGCACACATTGAAGGATGAATCAGTGCGCATAGCCGCCGAATGACCCCAATTGAGTTATTTTGTGAATGAAATGTTGAGTTGAGTAAATCCAGTAAACATTTTCGATTTTCCCTATGTAATATTTTTTATTTGTACATCTTCTTTGTTCCATTATATTTTCGAATTCCATATGATGAGCCTGTCAAAACACTTCAAAAGCTGGGAATAATCTGTTGTATTATACGTTGTGTAGAATTTAATATATAACCATTATTCAAGTGGTCTTTATGGAGTCAGCAACAGAAATGGAAAATTCCCACTTTCCTTTTCCATTCATTCAGTGATCCTCTCATTAACCTACATAACTATCAATACTCAAAAAGATTTTTCCAATCCATATTTCTGTATCTTCTTTCTTTTCATCTCTTTCAGGTGACGCATGAATCTTTTTTTTATAGAATTTTCAGTTGCTATGAAGAAACGAGATCTTCCGACATAAAGGGTGGCTATTTCATCAAACTCCCTCGATCAAATGAAATATTTTGGGAACAAATAACAAAATTACTGATTGCTTTTCGTCAGGCATAATGATACTTCTGGATAAGTACAATGATCTACTCGATCAGAGGGTCCCTAGACCTGTGAAGAAAATTGATTATGTTTGTTACCATTATGGTATGTCCCATTCTGATCAGTAAGGCACCTAAAGTGAAATGGTTTCATCGTTTTCATTTCATATTACTGAACAGATAAGTTAAATTCAACGTTTTGGAAATGCAAACATTACAAGTTTGAAATGACGTTTTGATTATTGACGTTTATTAATATCAATTCTGGCAATTATATTAACATAGGATCATTTTGAGTCTTTGATCGATATCTAGTAGAAAATACGTTATCATCTAATATAAAATTCCGGAAACATCATTCGAATGTTCTATTTTCAATATATTTATAAGCTGAATGCAATTAATATTCATAAAGACTCCCACAAAAATAGCTACAAATACAAAGGTCGTGATTGCGTTATTTGACAAATGCATGCTGAATTTACATTCCGCTGAAGTCTATTCAGCCATTGAATTGGCTGATTTTCCATTGAAATTCGTTTCTATACAGCAAGCCAAATCAACTGCAATGGAATATTTTTTCTTCAAATCAGGTCCATTTGTGTCCATTGAGTTGTGTATCATTTGGTATATGTTAATGCTGACATGTCCGCGCTTTGATTCGTTGCGTCCACATAAACATTGCTCACTAAAATAGAATCAACATATTGTGTGGCCGCACATGCGGGAGGAATTGGTTTCGGGATTCTCATTGCGGTTATTCCACATTGGATGTGGGTTGACTCTCATGAATGTGGTTTTTGATTGAAAAACACTCCCGGATTTGAGAAAAAAATATTATAGTTGGAGAGCACTTTTCTTCTTTTCCAAATGATAATATTATTCGAAGTTTCCGTCTTTTGATATGACTTATGCAAATTATATCTATGGTTATTCACAACCAACATCAGCTTCCTTTTTCACCTGACATCTCAAACATTTCTATCGACTCCATATCTGAAGTATTGTCGGAAAGCGAATCTAACGTTCACGAAGGAAATCAGAATAGAAGTGAGATAACATGCAAATTGAACATTCTTTTTATATTTTCAATGCAGGGTTGTTTATTTGTCAAACATTCCAAAGTGCAGGCAGATTATCGCCTAATGATTATTTCTTCTCCAAAGGTGATCGCCTCATATTCTCATGATCAGGATTAGCGTACTCAGATCTTTTCCCTGCTCACTTTGTTCAAATGTTATTCAACCCCAAATTGTTTGGGAATGGATCACAATGGACAATGCGAATGGGATATATGGGAGTATTGCTGGCACTATCGCGGAAAAGGTTAAACCATTTAAGTGGATTGTATTTCGAGTATAGTAATACAATAGTATAAAAGATGTTGATCTCACTTGAATTAGGCATGTATTTTTAGCCCTGAAGAAGACGTCAAATAAACGTCGAAACGCCAGCAAAACTCAGTCGATTTTATAGCCTTTGTGCTCGCTCTTATAATCTTCAATTGGTGGTAACTGAAGGTATTGTTAAATTGAATTATTGAAGTATTGAAAGTTGACGGTTGTTGTGGAACGTGGATTGTCATATAACTCCAATCAGGGAACGATATATACGATGCGGAATATTTAAAAAGAATGGAGAACTGTTTGGTTACATTGATTTGAAATACACTCACATGAAAACAATCAAGATAATGATATATGATAAGAGCAGCACAAAATCCACCTCACCCGAATATTTCGTCTCATATGTCACGCAAGTTCCCAGAGCTGATTGATCACACGAAAAATTTGCATTCATGCCGAGTCCGTGAATGAAACAGAGACATTGAGAAATGGCCATTTCAATTTCGAACAACGACAAATCGCTTTCGTTATCGGGATTTTGTGATGGTATGAAAGTATCTGACCACGCTTGAAATCGACTGGAATGAGATATGTCACGGATGAGTTAGGCAAAATTTCTCTTGTTTTTCCTCCTTTCGATAATTGATGTTATTATAGTTTGCAGGGGCGGTACGAGTTCTCCAAATTCATGTAAATTTATGGAAACAATGGTCACGAGTATACTATTATGATCATATATACCTAACTAGTCGAGACATTCGAAGTAGTTTCTCTTACAAGATCTTTCTCTCTTGAGGTTCACCAATTTGTTAATACTCCTCAACTGTTTCATCCGGTTGAAAAAAAAGGGTTTGAAGTTTATCAGTATTTTTTCTATCTAGGAATATTCTCATGAGTTCTTTAGATATCGAGAATCCGATTTTTAAATTAAAACATTATTAACATATTGAAAGGGTAATCCCAATAGAATTCCAAGCAGATGGTTGAAAATTGCATTATTCTGTTCAGAAATATTTCCCAAACATAATATGAAAATTATACTAAGTAGAGATGTAAAATATCCTCAGGAAGTCCAAGTTTACTTATTTCTCACAAATCAAAAGTCATAATTCAGGATGTAAAATCCATGATTGAGACATTCATATCTCCTTCAATATGCGTACTTGGAAATCCCTTATTATCGACTTCAAATATACTCTTATCCCCCCGAGGGGTTATGGTTAACCATGCGGCGTCTCCTGAAATCTCATGAGGGGGCGTATTGCGACACTGAGTACCGCAAGCAGAAAAACATCAGTGTGTTTGGTTGAATCAACTATACTTCGTTAATAAGTTTCAAAATGAAAAATATGTTTTCTTATAACATATTTTAGTAATAAAATCCACTCAGTCAGATTCCACTTGAAGAGATCAGAAGCTGAGCAAACTGCCAAAATACAAATATCTAGACTACCCAGAAATATATCTCATTTTTTTAGCACTGTTTACTTCTGCTCGAGTAAAGGCAGAAATAATATTTTAAATTTCCTTAACGAATGAATTCACAGCATATTTGAAAAATAATTATATTTTCTTGTTTTATATACACATTAGACAATTTGTTACACCTTTATAACATACCAGATGGTACAGGTGACTTCTTCGGTGTTGCTCCGTCTAGCTTATGCCTATGGCTTTGCTCGCTTCCCGTTGTCCAGCTTCCCGTTATCCTGTTCCCCGTTATTTGTTATCCCGTTATCTTATTCACCGTTTTCCCATTCCCCGTTGTTTCGGTAATTTACACACAGGGTATCCCTGGACTTTCTCTTTTTCTCTCGGAAATGTATAGATGGGGTCAAAATATCTCCAGTACTTCATACAACTTTTGTTCCTTAGAGCCTTCGTTACCAATTACGGGCCCTCAAAGTTACAAAATGAAAAATGTTTTTCTTTGATAACTTTCAAAGTGAATATTCAAAATCATCTAAATTTTGGTGATTGACTAAACGAATGAAAATTCCTTCGAAGAGCTTTCATGCAGGAGTCAGTTATTTTGCTATAAAGTCAGGAACGGACTACCCCCGATGGTCCACACGCCAAAACTTTGAAATGACACATAATTTTTCAATAGTTTCCTACAAAATAAGGTTAAATAGACAATTTTCTGAATGAAAGTACTCGTGTGGAAAGTCGATCGGAGCAACGATTCTTCATAAAAATGCAGTTTTACTCGACGACATCAAACCCGATCGTCCACCATTATTTGGAATGAAAAATTTTCACAGTAGAAATACTAATGCTAACGTTAATTCAACAACATTTATAACAGGGATAATACAAAATATGCTGAAATTGAGTCGTGAGCAAAAAGTACAGTACCTAGTTGAAAGTTTCATTCACAATGTAGATATTTCTTCAAATGAAATATCAAGTTATGTAGATCCGTGGTGTTTTTAAACTAACAAGCTACTCCACTGTGAAATATCGAATTCAGTCCATATTTTGTATGTACGCGTTGAATAAGCACGTTTCGTGATGTGTTTTCTGAATCTCGTGAAACTCAACATTTGGAAATTGCAAATTAGTATCCACAGCTCAAATGTTGAGGAGTTTCACTGATAAGTATAATTTCACGGGAGAAAATCTTCAACCCGAAGATAAATTTAGCAGAAAAAACGCACATCGGAGGACATAACTGATAAAAAGCGGCTGCACATGAATAGGTGAAAAATATCCGGTGAATAAATTCATGTTCCATTTCTTCCACAGATGTTGATAAAAACACCTTGTCGAAAGAAATAAAATCAGTGTGGATGCGATTGTGTTTTGTTGAGTGGTGCGTTGTCATTGTATTGCCAATATTCTAATAGGACAGTTTGAAGTGTTTCGATATGGCCGAACAGTTGGCAATTAATTGGAGCCTGTTGTTTTATTTCGATACTATTGTAGGTTCAGTTTTGCCAAAACGAGGTGGTGAGGGCGCTCCTAGGGCTGTGTGTACCGTTGTATGGGAGGAAAATATTTTGGAAGCTGTCGCTGATGATCCTTCAGTGAGCATCAGAAACCTATCAGAACAGTTCCACTATTCATAGAATAATTAGGGAACAACTACTCCACCCATATCACATCCAGAAGGTACATGCCATGACACCTGAAGATTTTCCAGCACGACTGGAATATGCCAATTGGTTCCTGGATAAGCAAAGAGAGGATATGACTTTTATAACTCGAGTTTTATTCACTGATGAAGCAGGTTTCAGTAGAGATGTAGTAATCAACTCCCATAATCTCCACATTTGGGCCGAAAAAAATCCCCATGGGATATTGCAAACCAAACACCAACGGAAATTCAACGTGAATGTTTGGGCTGGTATCATAGGAAACCATCTTATAGGACCATCCGTTCTTCATGACCGATTGAATGAAGAACGTTATTTGGAGTCCATCCAGAACGATTTGAATGGACTTTTGGAACATGTTCCATTGCAAACTCGAAGAGATATGTGGTTTATGCATGATGTCGCTCCTCCTCATTTTAGTTCGATTGTGCGGGACCATCTGAACCAGATTTTCCCCAATAGATGGATTGGTAGAGGTGGGCCATATTCATGGCCACCGCGGTCTACGGATTCAAATCCATTGGATTTCTTTCTGTGGAGGCATCTAAGAAGCCTCGTTTACGCTACACCCATTCACACCAGAGATGCCTTGTTGAATAGAATTACATTACATTGTGAAGCCATACGAAACGACCCTGGCATGCTATTTCAAGTGCAGAGAGGGTGTTCGCGCCGACTAAGAAAATGTATTGAGAGAGACGGGGGTCATATCGAGCAGTTTTTGTAGCGGATTTTGCATTTTTGTTTGCTCTTGAGGCTTGCGATTGATTATTTACACCATGAGTTTTGTAAGGTAAACGTGTTTGCATGATAAAAATTCGTTCCGAACATTGAACCTATCATTTCTATTTTCATTACAAATTATTCTTTCCGAATAATGGTAGACATCTCAGGTTGGATGTCGTAACCTTGTTTTGTCAAAACATATTGACAAATCCCAGTCATTTCAAAGTTTTGGGGTGTGGACCATCGGGGGTAGTCCGTTCCTGAATTTGTAGCAGAACAACTGACTTCTGTATGAAAGCTCATCGAAGGAATACATTTGTTTGGTCGATCACCAAAATTTAGATGATTTTGAATTTTCACTTTGAAAGTTATAAAAGAAAAACATTTTTTATTTTGTTACTTTGAGGGCCCGTAACTTGGTAACGAAGGCTTTCAGGAACAGAAGTTATATGAAGTACTGGTAATATTTTGACCTCATCTATACATTCCCTGGATGAAGAGAGGAAGTCCAGGGACACCCTTGTATATTTCAAACTGAAAATTCATTTTTATCTAAATGAATTCTAGCCTATGTATGGAATAGATTAGCTTTCCATTCGTGGAAAAAATCCAAATCGGTTCTGTAAATCCGGAGATTACCGCCTAATTAAAAAAAACACTTTTTACCCACCTCTTTATTATATTAGTATAGATTATTTGTATAACTCTGCACGTCGTAATGAACATGAAACTGTGTTTTATTGAATAAGTTGGTCATTGTAAAATCCTCCTTTGCATTATTTTCTGCCTACTGGAGCGAGAATATAGAGCGAGAATATACCCTGAAATGTTTTTGTAATCGAAATCAAAATGAACGTGCAGTAAGAGGATACGGTTCGACATCACTTTCGAAAATATTTTCTGGAAGAAAACACCCAGTAAGTATTGAACCGAACCCGAAAATCATCATTTTAGGTAATGCTTTTACGGAAAAGATTCATTCATACGCCACTGTGTTGGATGATAAAATTCACATCATAAACTACCAAATTAGTGAAGGCGATGCTTTAGTTTTAGTCCAACTCGGGTCCTAAATGTACCCAGATTAAATTAAAATGTTGGTGTTGGGAAAGACATTAAGTCCTTGTGTAAACTGAGGCGAACACGAAATTGAACCGTTCTAACATCTTTCTAATTGGGTTGTTGACATTCTGCGACTCGCTTGCTGAAAATGTCGGTCCGCCTCTACGACCTAGCAGTTTGAAATAGTACTTCATTATTGCATAGAGCGAAAGTTTCTCGGGAGTAATTCGAGCACTTCACTACTTCGCGATTATTCTGACCATGCAACAAGTAATGTGTTTTTTTTGTCTGCTGATAGACTGTTGAATATATTATCGCCCTTTGAGACTGTAAACACTATCACAAATGAATCTGGTGACATAGTTTGAGAAAAGTATATTATGCAACGATCATGTAATGATAGCTATTAATACACATGAGCACGAAGTAACGGTGTGCGAGTGTATTAATAGCCATTACATGATCGTTGCATACACTATTTTTTCACGACCGATTAATAATAAGTGAAACAAGAATTTCTGATGGTGTACAAATAATTCCCACTGCTCGACATAGTTAATGAACTCAAATGTCAAACAAGATGTAGAAATAACCACTTGATTATCCGTAAGTACATTTTTCTATATTAAACGAAATTCGTTTCATAATAAAGTACGTGTTTTATTGGCCGAAATCTGTTTCGAAATGAAAATCCGTGTTAAAATGGAAATATTAATAAATCGGTAGCAGATATTTAATTCGCGTATTATAATACGGAAGTAGAAAAAAGGTCTTTGTATATTCGTTATTTTACAATAAAAATCTATTGTATCCAGAATCTATACTCCCGAAATGCCGCTGGTTCAAAATGCAGAAACAGCGCACCGGTGCCAAATTTATTTCGGCCCGTGCAATAGATCTTACGGAGCATTTGAAGCCTATATTTTAACGAAAGTTTGTGGTCGACGTTAGTAATAATTGTACTGATATTTTTCGACGGCGGCGCGGAGGTTCCAACACTGAACGATCAAGCTAAGAATGAGTCACTGACTATTACTTCCGTCTCATGGTATAGTCTTGATAACAAAGCTCCCAAACTAATGTAAATACTAATTTTAGTAACATCAAATACACAAGAATATAGTTGGTTCTGTTATGTTATAGTTAGACACCAAGTTTTTTACCAAAGCATAATTTCCAACACCGTTCCCTTTCATCAAAAAATCGTATAGGTACATATTTATTATTCGTTAACCACCAGACAGTTGTCTTCATAGACGCATAGAACAATTCTCATAGACAAGCTCCTCGACAATTTTTTTGGTTGATACCACCTCTATATACCCTGAAACTTTGGTTTTGTAGATGTATTTCAAAAATTGTAATTGATATGATAAATAAATTATAATTATTATATTATCATATTATAAAAGGGACCAAAACACAAACATGACAACAAATATTTTCAATAGGTAAATTTTGACCTACATACATCATACTTTTGGCAGTTATGAGTTTTTGTAAAATGAAACTTCAGTGAGTGGAAATGAATGTTGAATACACAATGGGAATTATTAGTTTCAGCTTACTTCTTCATTTCCACGATATATTTTTTTCCTTTTTTCAGAAATCATTAAACAATGTTTCTAGAATGATTGTCACCAAAAAATTGATTTTGAACTAGAAAATATTTCTATACTTTTGAAATCCCCACAACAGAGCTCAAAACGTAGTCCACATGATCTATTATGAAATAAAATTACAACAAAACCTTCCATTCACAAAACTTTTCACACATTTTTGTGGAAGAACATTTTATTGACATAATTCTGGAAACAAATTACTGAGTGAAAATTACAGCCTTATTATCTGAATTAAACCGCAAAAGTGTCTTTTGTGTGGCTTGATTTTTGGAAAATGTAACTGCAATGATCATGAATCAAATTTTCCAGAGACCCAGCACGAATGAGATTTGATTCTATAATTAACCGACTAAATCAAAAAAGAGGAGGATCTCTAATCGACCGTATATTTTTTTATGTATGACCATGCATTACTTTTACAGAATAGTCCATTCCATTTTTTTTTTCATTGGATAGGGTGTACTTTGATGTTCGTTTCACTCGGAAGTGGAGAAAACGCCACCCCCAAGGGTTGCAATATTGTTTCACCCTCTGAAGGTTGGTTGTTAACCGATTCTATCAGGCATAACTGTCCAATGGGTTATGTTCGAGATGATTATTTTTTTATTTCATAGGGTATACTCAAAGTTGGTCATATTTGAATTTGAAGAAGAATTTCCACCCCTAAGGGTAGAAATATGGGGGATGATTGATTTTCTATGTGTGAACCAATTCTCTTGAAACTTGGCACACATATACCTGATACCACTACAACATAATGGATACCCCAATTGTCAATGGAGTAAGCGGTAATTAGTAGATTTTTTCCACAAAAAATCAAGAACTCAAACTTTTTAACAAAAAATGAAACCGGCGAAAAAAAAACTGAAAAGCAAAAAATAACCCTTTTTATTTCTAATAACTAAGCTCCTAAACTAATGTAAGTAACTAATTTTGAATCGGCGCCAATCGCACAATCCATCATCCATCATTTCACGCTTCACCTGAATTCAATTGCTAGTTTGTTTGGCGCCGACTCAAAATTAGTAACTTCAGTTAAGGAGCTCAGTTATTGGACTGAGAAGGATTATTTTTTGCTTTTCAGTATCTTTTTTTCAATTTCAATTTTCCGCTTCAACCATTTCGGTTATTAGCGAGGTACAATATATTAACAATACATTCTAAATGTTGTACAATATACTTGTTCTATTCAGAAACGAAACTAGATTTTCCACATTTTCCGGGTCGAGAATGATTCGTAGGTCGTTGGACAGGTTGGCCGCAACTCTTTCTTGGTGATAGAGTGGACAGTCTGAAAGTAGGTGTTTCACGCTGAGGACTCTGTCACAAATATAGCATGGCTCTGGTTTTTAAAAGGTGTTGTGGGTTAATCTTGTGTGTCCAATCGGAGCCTTGAAAGAGTGACCTGGTGTTTTCTGCTAGTCTATATGCTGGGTGGGTCAAGATTGGGGTTAGTTCGTATACTTGTCAGTTCCTGTTTCTTGCCATCTATCCTGCCATACGCCTTTGATGTACTTTTCAATGTCAGCTTTCATATTATCGTACGGAATAGTATTTAGTCTAATAGCGGTCGGATCTGTGATAGCTTTTTTTGCGGCTTTGTCGGCTTTCTCGTTTCCGGGTATTCCAGTGTGTGAAGGAATCCACACAAATTTTACGGTCTTTCCTCGGGATTTCAGTTGGTGCAGTTCATCTTTAATCGATTGAAGTACGGGATGTTTGTGATACAGTTGTTTAACTCCTTGTATCGAACTCAAAGAGTCAGTGAAAATTACTGTTTCTTCAGTATCAAGGCTATTTGATATTTCAACGGCTTTTGCTATGGCGTACAATTCTGCTGTGTAAATATTTCAATTTGGTGGTAAGCGTGTTTCATTGTTTGATATAACGGCTGCTCCCACACGTTGATCTCCAGTTGCCTTAGATGCGTCTGTATAGATTATGTTTTGTCCGTGGAACTCAGTTTCTATTTCGTGGTATTTTTTGAGGATTTTTAGACTGGGGGTTGTGGTCTTTGGGAAATGAGTGAGGGAGGTATTGTAGGATGGAATATCCGTTAACCAGGGTGGTTGTGTCATATTGAAGACAGGTAAAGTGGTGCTGAAATCCAGTCCGTTTATTCTTATGCTGAATGGGTCAGGGATGCGGGTATTTTCTTTCGATGGAGCATTTTGGTGGGTTGGTAAGATGTTCTCAGTTTCCTCTTTCGTCGGTTTAATTTTTTGTTGAAAAGTTTTTTTTTCTATATAATATTTGCATTTGACTTCAAAAAATGTATCAATGAGCAATGAAATGGACAACAAAGTTTTTCAGGGGAATATTAAATAAGTGAGGAAAACTGAAGTGAATAATTCATTGGGTTTTCAACATAACCATTCGACAAGCGATCTACTATATTTAGGCAATAACACAACAAACGCCCAAAGCTTTCAAATTCTCAACTGACACATTAAGTATTCCTGAGTTGATGATGATAAAATATTAATAGGGCTGTATTTTACTTGTTGATTTGAAAATGTAGAATGTTCCAATAATCAAGCGCAAAGGGATTGCATTACTCCTATAGATTCGTATGGAAAATTTCATGAGTTTGAAAATCAATCCTGAACTCTGAATTATCTCACAATTTGATGAAAGATATCGTTGAGTTCAATCTCGGTCTCAGTCATACATGGGAAAGAACTGGAAATGATCTACTTTTTTATAACAATCCTTCACTTTCACCTGTAGAATGAACCTATTAGGTATTTCCATTCTCACAGAAGACATCTACTGAACTTCGAAAAGCGGCATTTTTTTTTTAATTATGCCATTTCTCTTTGTTTCGTTCCTGATATCCCAGTCTCCAGTTGAATTGGAATAGGAGAATGCTACATGATTATTTCTGAACTATTCCATACTAATACACTTGCTTACATTGACTTCGACAGAAGCTAATGTGCATCCATCCTTGAACTACTATACATTCATTGATATCAAATTGGCGTCTTCAGTCCTTTATCATAATGAAACTGATATGAATAATAGTTCCTATATTTGTAGTCTTTCATTCGCTTCAAAAACGATAAAAGGAATCGTCTCAGAAATTCCAGATTGTTTCTTCCCAGCATCCCATGAAAATGCATCCTTCGCTTGATCCCTGTGTATTCTACACAACTAATAACAAATCCGACTCATTCAATCCAGTTGAGACAATTGCATAGAGTTATATTCCGACTCGAAAGTTTGCGACGAGAACAATTATCTGCATGATATTTCCTTTACTCGGATTCAAATTGTGTTCCATCCTCGACGACTTCAATGCAAACTAGTACAATGCATACATCTCGTATGCATTATGCATGAGTTAGAAGTTGCGAGACTCTTGAATTAGATTGAAGATGAATTTAACGAAATTTTCATAATTAGAGAAATTTCATGAAGGTTTCAGCATAAATTATAGAATACGGTCCACGTGCATCATGCTTGATGAGCTTGTTTTTCCATGAATATTTCAAGTACAATAAAAACAAAACAAGTATTATTATATTCTTAACGTTGATTCATTATACAGCCCTGATACGTAACATGAAGTAAACTGTCAAGTGGGAAAGAATAATTAACAACTTATTGTAGAAATATGACAACTTTTTTGGCTTTTTCCTCGCAAATATTGAATAGATTCACGATTTTCGACCATCTGATATACTAGTATTGAAAAGAAAAAACATATGCAGTGATCCATAGTAAATATTTCCAACAGAAGGTATAGAAGGGGGGAGATGTTTGTAATGATGAAGAATTCTTGTTTCCACAAATTTCATTTGAGGATAACATCAGAGTATACATCCAAATTATCAGCGATGAGTATCCCTGACTCATTCCAATCATGAAAAGACAAGTTCTGGAATGACATTTTTCGATGATTGATATTGAAATTGAGACTATCAGAAATTATGTGAGTGAACGATAACTTTATTCTAATTGTATAATCATATAATTTTAATTCAAAATTGAATTGAAAGAAACTGAAACAGGGCAATGATGCATGAATTGGCACTTCCATAAATAATGAATACTCAAATTCCAGCTAGCACTCTTATCAGGATACGAAACATGTTTGGGATGGCAATGAAAACATTGTTATGTGCACAAATAACTAGGACTTTCAGGTGCTTGTTTGTCTGTCCATGTATAATGAGTATTCCCTTCTGTCACCAAGAACATTTTATCTCTATAACTATGTGTAATGTTTAAAAAAAATCATCATGGTGGTGAAAGTTGGAAACATAATCGAAATTTTGGAAAAAAAGATACAAAGTTTAATTTGAAATGCATGTATAAATAATATCAATACAATCGAATGGGATAGGACAATATTAAGATTCACATGAATAAAGCTAGGGGTATGAAGTTAGTTTATTCTTCGAATTAACATCTAAACGTTCATGAACTGGAAAAAAATAAATTCATCACATTATACATTCTTCAATATACAAGATGTGCGTGGAAATTTGGAACATATGGAAAACAATTATATATGTTCATATTACCAAAGTATCATAATAGCTCTATAAAAAAGTTTTTTGAGTCGACTATTTGAAATAAGTGATTTCATCTACTACAAAATTTCTAGTCGATGCTCAAATAAGTTCTACCATTTTATTCTCATCGATAGTGATTCCACTGATGATATATTTTCTGCTCTGTGACGATAGCCAGAAGTTCAACTTTGAATGAGGCATCGTCGCAATATATTTGAGGAGTTAGCTGAGCCTTCATTTGGAATTTTGTGTATAACGTATGGGGTATTTTCTCAAGTACTAGTGAGTGGGGTGGAGCGTTATCTAGGACAATGAGAGGCAAGTTTTTCAGTGATTCATCTACATTTCCCTACATAGTATACAAACCAAATACAACCCAACTACCAATATTGGAAATGACGAATCATTTACGTTCACCTGTAAAACATAGATGTTGGTAGAACAAATCAAGAATGATGCACTGATATATAGATGAACTTTTATCAAGATCTTGAAACTTGTGGACCCTATCTATGATGAGCATTCATCCGCTGAAAGGATCAGGCACTTTTTCCTCTTGGCATCTTATCGTACTCCACCATATCATATTTTTCAAAAGGTGAATTTCGACTCACCTATACGTCATACTTTCGGGAGTTCTTGTAAAATGAAATTTCATTGTGTGGAAATAGATGTCAAATACACAATGAGAATTATGATTTTCCGCTTACTTTTTCATTTACACGATACATTTTTTTCCTTCTTTCAGAAATCATACAACAATGTTTCTGGAATGATTGTCACCAAGAAATTAATTTTGAACTGAAAAATATCTCTATAGTTTTGGAATATGCCGTTAATTTGAAATATTTTCTATATCGATGTCTTTTTCAACTTTACAATAGGTTCAATCATTGAGTACTTGGACCACAAGGTTGACGGGTAAAGGAGTTTTTGATACTGTACTCTTGTTCTCATGAATGACATTCATGTGATGAGAGAGGTATTTTTTAATGAACTTCAAAAGTAACTACAATGTGGAAAGTTATTTGCCTATCAAATATTCGGATAATACATCCAAAGTAATTTTCACCTGTTGCTTTTCCTAAACTGGATATTCTGCTCACAATCCGACATGAGTCTGATTTTTTTTTATGGAAATGAGTTGAAATCATCAGAGAATTATACAAATAATATCAATTATTCATAACCTTCCAATTTTCTCCAAAAAACTTTTTTTTTCCGGAAAATATCAATTTATTATTTTGAAATTATGTTTTGTTATCCAAGTATCTCTCTGAATGTTTTATCATTCCTGAGTTACTCTTCACTACACGAATAATACATTCTGAAAAACCTTGCTAGCATACCACTATCACAAAAAATAACCAGTGTTTATTCATCATCGTCAACAAAGCTTCTGAAATCTTTGTTAGGCCAATGCAGTATTCGGAAAGCATTCAACGTTTGGGCACTACTCATTCTGGAGAACAATAGAAAACAGTTGCAACATACATGAAAATGGAATCCACTAAGGTACGTTTTCAAGTGACTGACGACGCTTTCATATCTAATGCATTTTTCCGAGCTGGTGCATCCCCTAGGTAATTCAATTACATTCTGAAATTCCCTTTTCAGAAGTTCATATAGACGGGGAATATGCATTCATTAGTGTACATCTACCAATGGGAAAATGATGCAATCCATGTTTATAACCAGCGGTGTCCTGACTGTGTGACTGACTCATCGATGTATAGATAAAAATATCGAAGTAATGACTGATAATTGGATTAAATATTTCTACCACGATGGAGGAGAACCACATTGCATATTTTCACCAATCGTCGTCCCCAGAACCATTATATTCATATAATCAGAAAGCATGCAGATCTTGTGGAAATATGTGATCTTAGCAAATGAATATTTCTTATAAAAGTCGCAAAATGAAGAAAATATAATTATTTGAAAATTTATTAATCCAAGTAGGGTCCTGTAAAGCAACTGACTAATGCCGAAATTAGTGACAGCTTTTCTCGTTTGAGCTCACAGCATATTGTGTTATGATTGGCCAATGAATCACACTGAATGGACAGTTAGAAAATCATATGCCATGAGCGCATCAGTTGTCATGATTCCCAGGGTATTGTTGTTTTTGAAAATATATAAAAAAAAATACGGAAAATAGTGAACTTGGTTTAAATTTTCGGGTATCTCATTTCTACACAGCAAGAAATAATCCAATAGTGAACGTATATGATTGTTCGCAAGGGTGATTTGAAGGATAACAATAGGGATTATCTGGATATATCCATATGGGAGTATAGAAGACTCTGAGACAGAAATAGACTAACTCATATCCTTATCGAAATAATAACTCTATTCAGAATAAAATAAATACAAATGACTACATACTGGAAGTGTATGAAGTAATTTAGGGATGAGAACAAATAAAAAATATATAATAAAATGCATGATAATGATGATCATATAAATTCAAGCTACAAAATGTAAAATCGTAGAAAATACCACAAATAATACATGATACAATAAGTACAATAAATACAATAAAATACAATGAAGTACAGCAAAAACAATACAATAAAACACAATGAAAATGCAATAAAATACAATAAAGTACAATGAAAATACAGTAATATTCATTGATATGAATTAACATTACAACAACAAGAGACTCAATGTCAGAGATGAATTATCAGTGGTAAGTACCACTAGTGACTGAATTTTCGCGATAAGTCTGTCGATTTATTTCTAAACGAAACTGAGTTGTTTGAAAACACCACGAGTCCGCAGGACGAGTAGTTTTTTCTTCAAGCAACTCAGTTGAGTTTAGAAATAAAAGACAGACTTATAAGATAAATTCAATCACGAGTGTTATTTTATTTGACTATTTGACGAACAAAGTGAAAGGTCAAAAAATTTAAATTTGGCAGAATGAGGAACAAATTTAATAATAATAAATAATTCAAATTTAATTATAATCATGAAATATTTATTTAAACTATAAACAATTTGTTTGAATTATTATTTGTTACTACAACAATAAATAATTTTTTATGAACACGAACATAATACATTATTCTCGACTATAATTATTATAAATGGTCAATTGTGAAAATTTTGAATAGTTGACCGTTATTTGTTAGAAACAATGTGTTGTTGGTATTATCACTTGATGACTTGGAGTACTCCAAAAAGAATTCACTATATTCTGATGATGTTCAGCACTAAGATGTAAATACGGTTTCATCGAGTTCAATTTCATTGTCCAGTAATTTTCATAGTTTGTTGTTCACTAACGCCGGATTGTAGTAACTGACTAACTGTAGTGGCACGATTAGATGATTTGTTATTTTTAGTTTTAGTGTCTAATCCTATGTTTTCTGCAAAGTTTTGTCCATTTTGATATTGTATTGATATCAATAGGGCAATTCTTGTAACAATAATTATTATTATATTCATTTCAAAGTCTGTCATTGGTAATAATTCCCTTTTCGATATAAGTTTCCGGTATAATCTCACAGGACACATTTCAGATTTTTTAAAATTTTTAGTAAGCCATTTAGTATCTATACAGTTTTTATCACCACCTTGGTGGTTTTAGAATATCGATATATCAGTTTGTTAAAGCTTTGTTTCAGTCTCTTTTAAATGTACAATGCCTCCTTTCAAGATAGTTATTCTGCAGCTATGTGAAAAAACTTCTTTTGGAGTCACTCTGGTGTGTCTTCGTCTTATTGTAAGCACATATTTCCATATTCGTCTGATGTCATAGCGACAAAACTTATTTAATTTTTTTCGGGTACAGCTTGCAACAATTTTCTCTTACTATCACGAGCCGCCGTTGCCTCCTCGAACATAATATCTTTGAAGAGGTCAATATGTCTCTGATACTCACACAAATATTTTTCTTGTACTGATTTTGCAGTAGGGTTCCATATGGTTTTGATAACACTTTTCCTTGTTATCACTACCATCAATTTTCCGCATATTGAATGCCCAGTCTTTCAGAATGAATACTAATCTTTCGTTATTATGAATACTAATCTTTCGATATTTTCCGAATTTAATTTGTATTGCATTCCGCACAGAACGTCATAAATTGTCTACATTTATGGGATTTTGTTTTCTTGTGTTACTGGGTACATTTTCTACAATATTTTGGTTTATCACCTCGTTTGAAGTAGCACCGAAGCGACTCATTTTGAAGTTTGCAGCTACAATTATTTCTGGTCAAACTGTCAAACTTTGCAGCGATTCGTATCCATGGTTACGTCGTTGAAAACACGATGCTGATACACCAATCAGAATTGAAAGACACCTGGTATTCGTGATAATACAAGCTAAGCTGTCTTTGGTTTTTGATTGGTCAGATTTTGTGAAAATTCCAAGGTGCTTGGAATAGTCAGTTCAACAGCATGCACTAGATCGGTAGCTAGTCGAATTGAGGATGCCTACAATGGAGTATGTGATGAAATAAGAAAACAATCCAAGGATCTGAGCATTATAACCTGAAGATCGTGCCATTTCGGTTACAGATCGAGCCACATTTACAAGAAAATGAAGTGGAAAATTCCCATGATTCACTTGTTTGTGCAGTACAATGAACATATTGTGAGTGAGTGGAGTGGAAGAAATTGTGTTTGCTTGCAGTTCTATATACCAACAATTAGCAAATCTTCTACCCATTCATTTTATGAATCATTTCCTTATATTATTCATGGATATGTTCGATAATCATGACATTATTTACTTCGTTCACAAATATAATATTTCAGTCTGCTGATGTCTAAGAGGGGTGGCAAAGCATGACGAAGTCAGAGCTTGAATGGTTCTAGGTTAACAGAGGCAGAATGACAAAGGAGAGGCTGGTCCACTAACAAAACCAGTAACAGAAAGGCAATTCGCAGATCCATGACCAGTTTCTTGAATTAGTAGAATCCGATGTGGTGATATAATCAAAGGTAGTTGAAAGAAAGGCAACCAATAGAATTGCAATCAATATGATATTTATAGATTCTTGAAATAATTTTAATGATCTGGAACAAATTGTTGATCTTTTGAAACCCAAGAGTACAGAGGAATACGACAGAGGAACTATGAATCGCAAGCCGTCTCATAATCTTCCAATGTGTCGCAGGAAATGGGCATGAACTGAAAATACCTATAAAAATGTTCATTAAAAATTGTGAGAGGCACAGAAAGATCCCCAGTGGAAAGCCGGATTCCAGCATGAAACTATTCAACTGATGTGTATTTTATATAATAGAATCTGAGAAAAGCAAGTACTTTTGAAACACTATTCTGTTTATTCGTAAACATGAAGTCTGAAGTGACTTTTCATCAATGGCATTACACTATATCAATAAACAGGGTCATCAGTCTCCCCTTCTGGATTATTCATTACAAAGTCTCATAATTAGGAAGGCAGGCGTTTCTGTCTTGAGGGTCTTGAGGACCTGCGAACTGCTCAAGATCATTCTTTGGTTCGATCTCCACTTTCCGATTCCTCAGTAACATTGGTTTCTCGTTCAATCATTGGCGGTGGCTCATACGCTACCTCAGGGGGAATCATTCTCTCTTGTGAAGCGTAATAAATTCACTTAAAAAGAGTTTTAAGTGCTGGAACTCAGTTTCAGTAGGGGCCCGTGATCGTTACATAGGCAAGAAAGTAACGCTCTTATCAAGCACAGATGTTGATCTCTTTTGGTTGTTATGGCTTTTCAATGTTCGACCTGAATCGAGAGTAACGTTGTTATGACGTGTTCCCAGTTTTTGGCACACTATACCAAATCCCCATACATCTCGGTTGTTGACGTGCATACGAGTCTGTATTCTCCCCCTCACTTGAAATGAGCGCACAGAACTAAAAGATCTGGACGATTTTTGAAAACTTTTTGAATTTGGTAGGAGAGCATCTAGTCGGATACGCAAACGTCTATGGAGGTGATACTCTGCAGGAGATTCTCCGATCACCAATGGTGTAGCCCTATAACGAAATAAAATATTACGAAATAAAATTTTCAGCAGCACGGAGTCTTTTCTTGAGGGTTTGGACATTGCATTCTGTAAGATCGTTCGTTGCACTATGACCCGGTGCGATTAGTTTCTTGGAAAATTCCATTTTCTCAACAATATGTTCTGAATTCTTCGCTTGTGAAAATTGATGCATTGTCGGATACAAGGAAATTGGGAAAACCATTAATAGTAAAGACGTCATTGAGAAGTGCAATCGTTGATGAAGCTGTTGGTGCATTTTGATTCATTTTTATTCCAGCCCATCTACTCTTCGCATCTACACAGACAAGGAAATGATGAGAAAGAAGCAAAGGGTCCGGCATAATCGATGTGTATCCTCCCCCAATTTTCATCTGGTTCTTTCCATAGATGAGTTGGTGCATTGGGAGGATTTGTTCTAGTTCAGTGCATAATCTTCACAAGATTCCACTGATCTTTCGATTTCGTTATCTATCATTGGCCAATAGACATAACATCTAGCAAGTTGTTTCATTTTCATGATCCGAAGATGTGTTGAATGGAGTTCATCTAATATTTGAGATCGTAGTTTTACTGGAATGACTGCACAATCCTGACGGAAGAATATTCCTTGATCAAGGGTTATGGCTCATCAACAGACTGATTATTGAGGCGGTGAAAATCTGAGAAATTCTGGATCATTCAGCGTTTCCTGAGCAAAAGTTTCATGTGTAATCTCATCTCCAGTTATATAAAAAATGGTCAGGGCACCCGACTGAGATACTTCTTCATCAATTGCAGGATCTAAACACTCGCATGACTGAGGAACTGGAGCACGTGAAAAACAATCTGCGTTATTGTTTTCAATTCCTTCCTTAAAACATAACGCAGGAGTCTAGCAGACATCATTTGTTGGTGATATGTTCGACTGAGAGGTTCATTGTCGGTAACAAGAGTGAACTTCCTTCCGAATACATAATAATAGAAGGGAGTAACTTCAAATATTATTGCTTACGCTTCGCGGTCTAGTTGACTATAGTTACACTCTGCAGAAGTGAGAGAACGGGATGTATAAGCGATTGGTCTCTCCTGTCCATTGATTTCGTGACTAAGAATTTCTCCAATTCCAGTAGGTCTCGCATCTGTAGAAAATGTTACTGATAATCTAGGATCATAGGGAATTGAGACACGAACACTACAGAGTTCAGATTTCAACATGTTGAAAACAGATTCACACATGGCAGACCAAAACCATGTCTGGCCTTTTCGAAGCAAACGGCGTGACTGGGAAAGTCTTTGTTAAAAAATCTGGAATTGAACGGGAATAATATTTGATCATGCCTAGAAATCTGTGCAATTCTCCTACGTTGTGTGGTCTGGACATCTTTGCTACAGCACGGACTTTATTCAGGGATTAACTTATTTCATTGTGCTCAATTATGTATCCAAGATACTTCTATTTTAGATTTGAAAAATGAACATTTTCTTTTATTCACATGAAGATCGTACTCCAAGAGACGCTAAACATGTACAAAGATTTTGTGGCACCATTGATTATTATATCGTCAAAATAAGCTTCTGTTTTGGAAGATCTTTCAGAATTCGTATCAGGATTCTATTGAATTCGGATGGTGCAGTTTTGATACCAAAACTAAGTCGATTCATTTCTGTAAGTTCCTTGATGTGTTGCTAGGGTCTGCATTTCACTACTTTTTTCAACCACTTCTAGATGGAGATATGCTTTATACAAATCTAATTTGCAGAAGAATCGAGAATGGCGGAGGCTGTGAAGTACATCATCGATTCGTCGAATGGATAGTTTGCTGAGACAAGTCTTTCGTTGACACCACATTTGTAATCAACGCCAAAGCGTACCCCATTATCAGACTCTGGTATGATTACCAAAGGTGATCCCCAATTGGTAACTGATATAGGTGAAATCATTCCAACAGATTCCAAAGTGTTCAGTTCTTTTTCCACACGTTCGCGATAGCATAAGGAACATCTCGTTCACGTGTGAAACTGGCTTTGTTGTGGTTATGTTGTAACTGTGATGAAAAACGGTACTTGTAATTTTGATATACAAAATTATTGTAGAGTTTTCACCTTCGTCGCCAATCTTGTTCTGTATTATATATAGCATCTGGGAAAAGCACGTTCTTTTGAAACACTATTCTGTTTATTTGTGAACATGAAGCTTGAAGTGACTTTTCATTAATGACATTACATTATATCAATATGGGGGGTCATAACACCAACCCACACTTGTTTCTAGCACAGTGAGCGTCGCGTGGACATTTTTATTCCAATCAGGTGACAGTGACCACCGGTGGGCTCTACTCAGTTCAGTTGCTTGGACAATGTGTTCACCCGTGGTCACACTACCTTACATATCAAGACGTGGATAAGTTCTACATTCATTCAGATGGGCAATATAATGCCACCGGTGGGTCAAAAGAAAAAAATTATTACAGCATATAAAGTTTGAATACAGTCAAATTAAACAAAAATATATTACATCAAGTAAGAAGGACAGTTAGAAACAATTAAAAATTCATTGGTCCGGCACGTAACGCTAGATGAGTTTTTCACGCTCCATGATACCATCGTATATTGAGAAATGCATACTTCTATCCTGTCCTCCACAAAAAAATACAAAGCGGACATCTTACTGGCTTGATTTCTATCAATTGTCATGATGTGTGTGCGGAAGAAGCATTTTGTCCAGAAAATTTAGAATATCTACACAAAAAAATCGTCAAATATTTGGAACAAGGCCAATCGAAGAGAGAGCTACCCTGAATAAGAAGTTGAACCATATTCTTCTGAGAATTGAGTTCGAATGTAGAAATAGGTTATAAAAAAAGGAGGTGGTACTTTATTCAGAGTTAAACGTGTTAGTGGATTGAAGCGCCACTGTTGGCGACAATTTTTTTCAAGGCTGCAATAGTGTTTTTGGATCAATCTACAATAGGTGAGGCCCCGTTTTTTTCGAGTCTTCTGAAGATTAGTAGGACAACTGAACTGGCGATTAAAACAATTCCGATTATATTTCTACCCAGAACTACATTGTAAATCATTCTGCCGCCCTGGGTGTAATTTTTATCTCAAACTGAAATGCCGATCCTATTTTAGCGACATTTCGTTCATCTTTATTGCGATGCAAATTTTATACCAGTCATTTTCAACCAATCAGATGCTTTATTTCGACATTGTTACTATGATAAACAGCAAATTTTCTGAAAATGTTTTATCCACATTAGCATGTAGACGTAAAATTAATAAGTGGAAATTTCCCGGCACATGACAGCTATCATATAATTAGACAGAAATGAAATTGAAATAATATTGACAATATTTTTTATTTACTAACTTTATAAGTTGGAAATATAACAACAATTTATTAAGTTGTACATTCTATAATATCATTAATTAATTTTAAATTCTTCAAAAATTCCACTTCTACCTCCTCTTTCCTAAGTGGTGAATAAAACACAGAACCGGTGTTTTTTGCACCAATATGCCTGTGTTTCATAAAATAAAAATAATACTGAGACACCAGTTTATTTCTTTGAGTATTAGATTTGTGTCCAAAACAAGGCACAATATCACGCAGAATGTTGCCAATCTCTCTAAATAACTTTTCTTGCTCAGGATTTAATCCAGATTCTTCTACTAGGTATGTTAGATATTTTGAATTCACAATTCATACGATTGAAAGTTCATTTTATTATCACTTTCTTACTAACTATGATTGTATACAATGTATGAGAACTTATAATGCCACAAATGAAATATTGATTGACAGGAGTAGTGAATGTCAAATCCATGGCTAACTTTACTAGTATATTAAAGTATAAGTGGATAAAAAGGGCTTTAAAACACGCGCGATTTTTCGAGCACGACGGCGCAGCCGGAGTGCTCGAAATAGAGCAAGTGTTTTTAAGACCAGTTATCCACGAATACTTTACGTTATTTTTTTTTATTGGTGCACTTTGACCCATATATACTGGTATTATTACTACAAAAAATAGAAATAAGAACTAATAATGCAAGAAGGTTGAATTCGTGATGTGACATCCAGTATACCTTTCGTTGTCATGGAAATGAGAAAAACATTCATTTGCAATTTGTTACCACAGATCAATATTTGTTGTCACCAGAGCTCAAAAATGAATTATTCTAATATCGATTTTTTGAAGAGTGAGGCAGAATCGCGGTTAATACCGCGAAATTCCAGTGATATATATATAAAAAAGAATATGAAAAGTTCATCAAATGGATGGAGGAGCACATATAAATGAACGAATTGTGAGTAATATTTTATTTGACGTTACTCCTGTCAGATCAATAATCAAAAATTTGTCATTTAGACTTCACGTTCCTCGATTTGTTGATGTTGTCATGGTTACCTTTAAAAAACGCGCGTTTTTTAAAGTTCGATTTAAACACGCTGAGGCGTGCTTTAAATGGGTAAAAAGGGGCACCAATAAAAAAAAAAAATATTGTTTTAACCGGCAACATACGCCAACGATATTCCATTTAGAATAAAAAATAAAATGTTCCGATTTCCTGAATTATTTGAAAAACAAATTATTACCGCTAATATGAATTTTTCTTAGAATTAAACCTAAAAGAATATGAAAAATATTTAATTATATATGTATAGGTGTGGTTATGTATTTTTTGCTGTATATCACCTTTGTTTATAGTCAATATTGACATTTCCCTGAAACCTAGTGAGAAAATTATATGAAATCAATTATTGTTATATAATAATGTATCTGATATTATAAATTTTATTTTCAAAAAATTCATGTACTCAAAAATTTTCCGGCAATAATTCATGCTCTAGGGAGATTATAAGTGAAATTTTTTTCCTGATGTTCAATCGGAAACCAAGGTAATGAATTACTTGGTGGGTTTTCCATCAATAATCTTCAACAAAAATTCACAATACCTTGAACTGGATGACTCATTTATTTGTGAGCAATAATAAATTTTATTTCCTAAATGAATGACAAATTTATTGATAACGAGAATCTATTTTATGACAAGTGATGACATATATACCAAATGGTGTTCCATATTAATTCTCTGAATTTTAAGGAGAAGAAATCCTTCCACTAAAAGAGATAAACTTTGTCGCAGCTAGTCAAAGTAGAATGAAACTTTTGGTTTTCGATAAATATGAGCTGATATTGTTTTTTTTCTCGTTTCGTTTGCTGTCAGATGAAAGTAGAATCCAATCGATTCGTATGTATACCATATTCGTTCGATCGAAAACCCATTAAGGTAATGAAACCATTTCGTTTTTCATTTGGGGACGACTTATGAAAGGGCCCTTTTTGTTGTGAGTGAACTGGAAGCTCAGCGTTCGCTATTGATTCAACTACAACTTGACAGAAATGTGCTTTCCAGTGAGTATCTCAATGAGAACACAATTTATGTAATGAAGTTACGGGACGCTTAGGATAATTGTATCATCAGGTACAGTTGTGCTGGAAATAGATAACTGAAAACTAATGAAGAAATGTGTTATAAAACGAAGAAGTTTCCACGCATATATTGGACAAATCTAAAAAATGAACTTTGGAATGAAAAATAATTGAAGTAAATCTAATAAAATGGGTAAACCTATTTCCAAGATATTCGACAAGTTGTATATTTTACGCTTTCTATAATTGAAATAGTTAGAGATGATCAACAATTATAATTTAACCAGTGCTTTCCAGGTTAGAGGTGAATATAAGAAACAGAAATCATTTTTCCATCAAAGAAACTGTCGGTATGTTCGTGAATCCACTGCTTGGATGTTCTGCGCGTTTTGCTTAAATACAATTTTCAGAAAACCCATCAGAAAAAGTTTTATCATTGTAGTATTCTATGAGTTGATACATAAATATGCATATATGTATCGATACTTGATACGAAAACAAGAATAAAATAGAACTGGTCGAAATATATAAAGGGTGTTATCTAACTTCTTGCAAAACCGCTAACTTTGGATAATCCATGAAAAACAATCCGTGTTTGTGTTTTCCTTGTTAATGTTTCACCTATCGAAACTCCGCTGTTTTGCCGTCACCATACTTTGGACTAAATTGGACTAACATTGTATTTTTTTCGAATTTTTAACGACTGTAATTCATTATAAAATGTCATTATATACTCGTCATACTGTGCAACAAGTTAGATTACACCGTGTATCTTCCATTCCATTGGGTTGGATTATTCCATTTCTAAGGTACGCCCATAGGTGATTTCTTGATAACATAGTTTATTTATCTGGTTTGATTTGTTTGATTTTATTGTATTTTCTGTTTGTACATTTTTTCATCGGAAATTAATATTCATTCATCTATTTATAATACTGATTCTCATATGCAGCTAGCTTGTGTAGAAATAGATATGAAGATGTTAAAGTAACTGCAATAGTTATAAATGTATCATGAAATGTTAAAACAATAATTGAAAGCATTTGAAGACCATAGGCAATATGTAATTTTTTAGGAAATTGAGTTATTAGTGCCCTCTATTAGAACAATTCCAAAAGTTTCACCCATCAGGCTATGATGCGCTCGGTCAGGAGTTACTTCAATTTGTAATATTGCGGAACAGGCTAAAAAGGAGCCATGTCAGTGCGGTAGAGGCTAAGAAGGCGCTTAGTCAAATTAAACGGAACCTTTGCTATTTTGTTATTGTTTAGTTTCCATCCGGCAATAAATTGGTAAGTTCCATTGCTGCTTGATATAAAAATAATAATTATGTCGGAATCTGAAAATATTGATGTAGTAGTACCTTGCCTTGCCTTGAATGTATCAACTAAAAAAGGAAACGGTAGGGGAAAATTAAGTGATTTTATGGAAAAAATCAACCCGAGAAGCCTTGTTATTGGTAAAGATTGTGTTTGCCAACGTTACAAGTAGGTACTCTGAAAATGTGCCCGAAGTTCTAAGGTTGCAGATAATTAGGCGGTTCAGCGAATTAAATTCGGTTGACGAGTCAAATATCTACTTCTGTGGTTTAATCACATATTACCAGTATAACAGAGAATGATGTTCCGGTCCCATCAAGGCACAATTGGAATAATTGAAATGACATGTTTATTATTTTTGTTTTTTGAAAGTCAGTGTGAATTGTAATTTGTGGCGAGATACGTCAGTTTTCTTTATGAAATAAAGATAAAGAGAAAAGTTAACAATTCCTTTAATTTTGAGCAAAGACATTGGTCCTTCGGGCCGGATATAGATATATTGAACCAAGAAATGGAAAATACATCCTTCAAACCCACCAGGAAAAACGCAGGCATAAATAAAAGTTTGTCAGTCGACTATATATGGCCTGAGAAGTTTGGTATATCGAACAGAAATACTTTGGCTGAGAAAGCGGACACACCTAGGTCCTTGGTGTCTCTAGACAGACATGATCAAAAGTCTGTAACAAGTTCTAAGGGAAAAGTCTGTGAAGAGACTGTTTCTGTGACGAGTTCGAAACGGTCCCAGGCAACCCTTAACCTACGGAAAATGAGACTCAGTCTGAAAACAGAAAAAGTAAGGCAACAGTTGGAAAAACAACAGGAGCTTCTACAACAGAAACAGCGAGAAGTCGAAAACCAAATGCGTTTGATTCGGATGGAACATGATTTACATGAAGCAGAACTAGAAGTAACGTTTGAATCCAATCAATTCCATTTCAGTGGTATATCAGAGGCTTCTTCAAGACTCCTGAACGTACAAGAATGGATTGAAGAAAACATTGAGTTACCAGCAACTGAAGAGAACAAATTGTCACCAATAGAAATAGAAGAAGTATGTGACGTCGGTCCCCAGAAAAGTGAAAAATACCATGAAATCTGCAGACCTGTCGACAAAACTTCAGTCATAAGTGTCAAAGCTAAGCAAACTTCAAATAACGAAAGTTCAGATTCTCACGGAAAGTCACACCCGAAATCAGCTGAATTCTCAAATGTACAAGCTTCTAATGAGATGAAATTGTTGTGCCAAACAATCTCAGAAACTATGAAATAAGTGAATCCAGTAACACAGGAGAAAATCCTTGCCAGACAAACTCTCGATAAAGACTTTCCTATATTCGATGGCAATCCGGAAGACTGGTCCCTGTTTCACCAACAATTTCAGAGAATTTCCACAATGTGCCAATACAGCGAAGATGAAATCATGGTCAAGTTGCGGAAGTCTCTGAGAGGAGAAGCAATATCCTCTGTTTCTTCCATGATGATGACAAGTTAAACCCTCGAGCTTATCATGAAAACTCTACAGATGCGGTTTGGCCGACCAGAACTGATAATAGACATTATTTTATCCAAAATAAGTGCAATTCCTCATATGAAAGAACTCAATATCGACAAACTGATATCCTTTTCAAATGAAGTGAATAATCTTGTAGCAACAATGAAGTCACTTGATAATTATGGTCATTACTATAACCCTCAACTTCTGAAAGAATTTGTGAACAAGTTACCCGATAGTTTGAAACTCAAATGGGGTGAAACGGTGTTACTCAACCATGGGAGAGTCAATATGGAAAAGTTTTCCCTTTGGATTAGTGACATAGCTGATGCAGCCACTTATGTGACAACACCATGCAAAAAATACCAAGGACGAAAAGCAGACGTTGTTCTGAATGCAATTCGATCTGAAAGATATCCGAAAGCAGGTGAAATCGAACGTACTTGTACATACTGTGACAAGAAATCCCATTCTGTCAACACATGTGACAAACAGAAGGCTGATGACATTGATACTCGGTGGTCCACGATTACGAGTAAAAAACTATGCTTCTCCTGCTTTGAAGAAGGACATTCCAGATTCAAGTGCCAATCTAGAAAAGAATGTGGTGTAAATGGGTGCAAGTTTCGACATAACCCTCTTCTCCACAAGACAATGAATACTACAAATATCGAAAATAACACAGAAATTGAAACACCTATTTCTTCTTCAGTCCAAAGCGTCTGCACTGTCCAACAGGAAGAGATAAATGTCCTGTTACGAGTCATCCCTGTCAACATTCACGGTCCCAATGGTATACTTCGAGAATTAGCTCTGTGCGATGAAGGTTCAACAGTCACTTTGGTAGAAGATGAAATCGCCTCGCAGTTGGGATTGACTGGACCATCGGAAACTCTTTGCATACAATGGACAAACGATATTGTATCAAGGCAAGAGGATTCCAAACGCATGAATGTGGACATTTCAGCAGCAAGAGAAAATTCCAAGATTTTTTCAATGAAAGGTGTGCATACTGTTGAGAATTTATCGTTACCTTCTCAAACGATCAACATGGCCCTATGGAGAAAACACGAACATTTACAAAATGTACCTATAGACAGTATCTTCAAAGAAAAGCCGTCCATTCTCATAGGTCAAGACAATATCAACCTAATAGTACCTGTGAAAACGTATTCAAGTCAAAGTTCGCACGATATGCTACCAGTTGCAACCAAATGCAAGCTAGGTTGGTATCTTCATGGTTCCTGTATAGCGAAAGTCAACAATGTCAGCGGAATTCACTTGTTCCATATATGTGATCAATCCAGAAAAGACGATGATCTCCACAAATTGGTCAAGCAATATTTCTCCACTGATTCTTTTGGAGTGATGCCAACTACCAGGAGAATCAACAAGGAGGAACGGGATGCAGTTGAAATCATGCAAAAAACCGCCAATAGGTTGAATGGTGAGAACCGATACGAAATTGGATTGCTGTGGAGAGATAAAGATATCCATCTTCCAGAAAGTAAAAGTATGGCACTGCAAAGACTTCTATGCATTGAGAGAAAATGTCGAAGAGACGAAGTATTTTCAAAAGCCTATTCCGAGAAGATAAACTACTATCTGGAAAAGGGATACCTGAGAAAATTATCACCCTTAGAAGCCAAAATTGAAACGCCCCGTACATGGTATTTACCGCACTTTTCCACTACGAATCCGAATAAGCTTGGCAAAATAAGGTTGGTCTTCGACGCTGCAGCTAAAATGAAAGGAATTAGTTTGAATGATAATTTGTTGTCTGGACCAGACCTTCTCCAAACCTTGTTCGCAGTTTTGTGCAGATTCAGACAAGGAAAAATGGCATTTTGCGGAGACGTACGGGAGATGTTCCATCGAATTCGAATAAGAAAAGAAGATCAATGCTCCCAGAGGCTGTTATGGAGAGACATCGAATTAGACAAAGAACCATGTATTTATGAGATGCAAGTGATGACATTTGGAGCGACCTGCTCACCTACTTGCGCTCAGTATATAAAAAATATTAATGCACAAGAAAATGCAGAATCCGAAGATGTATAGGTAGCAATAACCAAACGGTTTTACGTCGATGATTACTGCGATTCGAAGAATACTGAAGAAGAGGCCATCGAGATGATAAAAAATGTGAAAAAGGTAATGCACATGGGAGGTTTCGAGATAGTTAATTGGATGTCAAATTCCCGAATGATAAGAGAACAAATTCACGAAGATTTGGCACCAATGGAAAATTTTGAATCTGATTCATCAACACAAAGAATATTGGGTATTCTTTGGGATCCTCAGACAGACGAATTCACATTGAAACTGAAGCTGAATGAAACAAATTTCACGAACCTTACAAAAAGAAAAATTCTCAAGTTCGTCATGACAGTGTTCGATCCTCTTGGAATGCTGACATGTTTCACAATCCGATCCAGAATACTTTTACAAGATATATGGAGAACCGGAATCGGATGGGATGACGCTTTGCCCGCGAACTTACATGAAATTTGGAAGAAATGGCTTTCCGATTTGCGACATATTTCTGATGTTAAAGTCCCAAGATGCTATTCACAGAAAATTCCTTATGCTAGAAGAATGGAGCTCCACATTTTTTGTGATGCTGGCGAAAAAGCTTTCTGTTCAGCAGCATATTTGCGAATTGTAACTGACGAAGAAATAGAAGTTTCTCTCGTTACCGCAAAGGCGGAAGTAGCACCCATGAAGCCATTGTCCATTCCCCGATTAGAACTACAGGCCGCAGTGATGGGTTCCCGAATAGCTGTCACTCTGAAAGATGAACTTGAACTACAGTTGACAGCAACGTTCTATTGGTCAGATTCGGGGTGCGTTTTGAATTGGATACGAGGGGATGGCAAGAACTACAAGCAATTCGTAGCTCACCGGGTTGGAGAAATACAAGAGAGATCCATTGTGGCACAATGGCGATGGGTTCCTACCAAACAAAATATTGCTGACAAAGCTACCAGAATAAGTTATGGAGATACAGACATCATCCCTCCGAACTGGTTCACGGGCCCAGGCTTTTTGAAAAAATCAGAAAATGAATGGCCGAAAGAGGAAGTTGGAGAAATCAAATTCAGAGAAGATGATGTTGAAATGAAGACTGAATTCGTTGGAAAAATAACAGAAGAAAAGCATGAAGATGTTATAGATCTGAAGAGGTTCTCAAAATGGCACAGACTTATCCGGACAACTGCTTGGGTATTGCGGTTCTTGAAAATAATGAGGAGAAAAACTGAAAATGGCGAAGAACTCGCAAAACAAAGAAAATTAGGTGTTGAAGAAATCGAAGAGGCTGAAAAGTACTGGATAAGATCATCGCAGCTCCAGAGCTTCATGGAAGATATCATAATGTTACGACAAGGAAAACCAGTTGGAAAAAGGAGCAAGTTGAAACAACTTAGTCCCGTCTTTGAAAATGAATTATTGGTTCTTGGAAGCCGTCTCGAATTTGCCACAGTTATGGAAGATAGAGCAAGAAAACCATTTATTCTTCACCCAAAACATCTATTTATCAGACTACTCCTGCAACATTACCATGAAAAATTTGGACATCATGGTAATGAAACAATTCTGAATGAGATTCGCAGAAAATATTGGGTGATAGACGGTAGAGCTGCCGTGAAAGCGATCAAGTATTCTTGTCAAAAGTGCAAAAATGAAAATGCACATCCTAAACCTCCAACAATGGGACAGTTGCCGCCAGCAAGGGTAACACCAGGAGTTCGTCCATTCAGCAATACAGGAATGGACTATTTTGGTCCCCTCTTGGTGACTGTTGGCAGACACCGCGAAAAGAGATGGGGTGTAATCTTCACATGCCTTGCTGTACGAGCAATACATCTAGAAGTGGCTCATTCTCTCACCACGGGATCGGCCATCATGGCGATTAGAAGAATGATCGCAAGGCGTGGACAACTGCAGAACATTTTCTCCGATAATGGGACCAACTTGAGAGGAGCAGCTCAAGAACTTCGTTGTGCCCTGCGAGAGCTGGATGAAAATGCAATGATAGATTCCATGACAACAAAGGGGATTGAATTTAGCTGTGTTCCCCCCGCAGCTCCGCACATGGCAGGCGTTTGGGAACGTCTGGTGAGGTCAACAAAAACTGCTTTGGGAACTGTCATCCACGGTCAAAGCATTCGTGATGAGACGCTGCTGACTTTATTTGCAGAGGCCGAGAATATAGTAAACTCAAGGCCACTCACTTATGTTTCAATGAGCCCCGATGACCCTGAAGCACTAACGCCCAATCACTTCCTCACAGGGTATCGAAATATGGATGGACCACTAGGTAATTTCGATTCAGGACTCCATTTGAGAAAGGAGTGGCGTGAATCTCAAATGCTGGTTAACAGTTTCTGGAAAAGATGGACGAGAGAATATCTTCCAACACTTTCTCGAAGGAATAAAAGGATTGACAATAATCAATCACTGAAACAGGGAGATATTGTCATTATGGTGGATGAAAATATTCCTAGACACTCCTGGAAATTAGGGAAAGTCACAGGAGTATTACCAGGGAATGACGGAAAAGTAAGAGTCGCAGAGGTGAAAACGGCAAATAATACCTATCGACGACCCCTTACTAAGCTATGCAGACTGGAAGTGAACGGATGAGGAAACTAATTTCTTAATGGGGAGAGGATGTTCCAGTCCCATCAAGGCACAATTGGAATCATTGAAATGACATGTTTTTTTTTTGTTTTTTGAAAGTCAGTGTGAATTGTAATTTGTGGCGAGATACGTCAGTTTTCTTTATGAAATAAAGATAAAGAGAAGAGTTAACAATTCCTTTAATTTTGAGCAAAGACAAATACCTTTCGAAACACAAAGAGCTCCTGTGCTCTACGATACCTCCTTTCATTACAGAATAAGATTCTGTGACATGGAAACGTACAAGGAAAGCCGGTGTGTCGAAAAGCTTTTTTGGTGATGCATGGAATTGAAAGAAAAAAACTGGAAGTACTTCAAAGTACTCAGAACAGAAAGGTGAGACTTCACGTGACCGCAAGAACACTTGAATCGTCCTCATGATATTTCGGATAACTCCAGTAACGTTTATTTGCCTGAAAATTTGAATTAAAAAAATGTTCCAAGAGTTTTCCTTGATGAAAGTTTCATATGAAACATATCGAACTATATTCAGCTCAGAATCCAATATAGCTTTCGGTTTTACAAGATCAGACACCTGCAGTGCGTGTGACACGCATTTGGCAAAAATAAAAGGATTGGAAGCTAGTATGCGAAGCATAGAGGATAAAACACCAGTGAAATATAAACGAATGGAGAGGGAGAGACACCCAAAAACACTTGAAACAGAAAACAAGTTACACAAATCAAAAGCAGAAGTAGTTCAACAGAGGAAACGTGATGCAAAGAAGAACAGCCAGCAAAGCATTTCCACAGAAGGTATCCGTTTAGATTATACAGGGTGAGTCAGAAGTATTTACACACTTCCGGAGCGATTCCTCACAATATTCCAATATGAATTGTCAAAATAAATATATGTCCGGAAACGCTTCGTTTCCAAGATACAGGGTGTGAAACTTTTATTTTTATTTTCGTTTTTTTTAAATAACTTCCGTAATACTGAACCTAATTATACGAAAATTGGTATTGGAGGTTTTTTGGGTGTCAATTCGGAACTGATGTTATTATTGCTCTAACTCGTAGGGGGATCACCCACACGTCTTTTGTTTTTTGAAGATTCATAACTTTTTTTATAGTATTTCAAACATATTTTTTAGTAAAAGAATTGATTTCTCTATCATATTTAGGTAAAAAAACTACCCTTGTTACAAGTCGCTATAAGCAACCGTTTTCCAGATATTTGGACTTAAAAATTTTAAGTCGATTGAAATAGTTATTTTTGTATCAGAGGTGCAAAATCTGTATTTGTTTCAATAAAATTTGCAAGAAATATCAACATTCTATTTCAAGAAATTTTGAATATATTGAATGAAATAAAATAAAGGAAACTAAATTGTTCAGTGTCCACCTTCAGCGAAGATACAGGCATTCAGCCTTTGTGTCATTGAATCTCGTACCCGCCCAAAAATTATTGGTGTGTTTCTTATTGTTTCTTAGGCGTCTACTATTCGGTTTCTTAGATCTTTCACTTTCGCTACAAAAGTTTTATAAATAAGGGACTCCAATTGTCCCCAAAAATAAAAATCCAGCCGGCTGAGATCTTGGGACCTTGATGCCCACGCCTGGTTAGGTTCTTCTACACCCCTACCGATTCATCGATTTGGATAGACAGTGTTAAGGAATTTCCTGACTATAATGCTAAAATGGGCCGGATCCCCATTATGCATAAACCACATGCAGATACGAAATTCTAATGGTACGTTCTGAAGTAGTCCCGGCAATTCATTTTCTAAAAAGTCTCTGTAAGTTGCGCCATTCAGGCGGAACGGAAGAAAGAAAGGACCCATGAAGTAATTATCAATTATTGCCGCCCATACATTCACAGAAGATTGATACTGATAATGTCTCTCACTAACTGCGTGCGGATTTTCCAGAGCCCAAACATGGTTGTTATGAGAGTTTGTGATAGCATTTTGGAAGGGGTTTGCCCCGTCCGTGAAGAGTAGATATCCAAAAAATTGAGGATTTCCAGCCAATTTTCTCAAATACCACTGACACATAGTAATGCGTTGGGGAAAGTCTCGTGGCAAAAGAGCTTGTACCCTTTGAATATGGTATGGATAAAATTGTTGATCGTGGATAATTCTCCAAACTGTGGACTGAGTAGAATTGAGAGCTACTGCAATTATTCTTGTACTTGTTTCTGGATTTTCCTCCAGAGCGTTCAAAACAGCTTTTTCCAATTCTGGGGTTCGGACTGCTCGTGCTCTTCCAATAATATCAGCTGCCCTCTTGAAGCTACCTGTTTCTGCCAAACGACGGTGGAAACTGGCAAATGTTGGAGCTGAAGGCAGTACTCGAATAGAAAATCGCTTCTGGTAAATACGTCTTGCTTCGCGCCCATTGCCATCCGCAAGGTCATAAACGGAATGCATATCGGCTAATGAGCATTAGTGTTTAAATAATCCATTTTTTCAAAATTTGTGTTTTAAACTTACAGAAACTTCAACAAAACAACAACACGTTAACTGTCACATAATATGTAACTACCAAAACTACTTACTTAAACGTCGAATTTATTTCCTAAGCATTCTTGTGAAAAATGCAAAATAATGGTGATTATTTTTCCGACCCAAATATCGACCAATAGAATTGCACCATTCGACGTCACGTGGTACAACCTACATGGTATTATACTGATAATTTTTTGAAAATTTTCTCTGGTAGTTGCTATATATAAAAAACAGAACATGATCCAGTCAAATTAATCACACTTCAAACTGACAGGTTGAATTCAATTGTGACAATTGGAGATTTTGCATGAAAATGAGTCGATTTGGAGTTTGTTCTCTGTCCACCATCGATAAAAAGTCAAAGGAAATGTTCCCATTAATACGGAGAAGGCAAAAAAAACAGTTTGGAACCAATTTACTACTTTTTTGGGACGGAAAAATAATCCCCCGAATACCACACGAGCTTCAAAATTATCTGGCATTTCCCCCAAGGTTCCCTGCAAACAAATAAAGTCGTCAAGTTTTTCAGGAAAAATCACTCGCGCTTCGCGCTCGTGATTTTTTAACCTGAAAAACTTGACTCCTTAATTTGTTTGCAACGAACCTATCGGGAAATACCCGATAATTTTGAAGCTCTTGTGGTATTATAAGTGATAACTTCAACACGCATCGATTATCCAATAATCGACTTGAAATTTTTAAGTCCAAATATCTAGAAAACGGTTGCTCCTAGCGACTTGAAACAAGGGTACCTTTTTCACGTGGATATGATAGAAAAATTATTTTTTCCACTAAAAAATGTGCTAGAAGTACGTTAAAAAAAGTTATTGATCTCCAAAAAAAAATAGACGTGTAGGTGGCGCCCCCTACGAGTAAGAGCAATAATAACATCAGGTTCGAATTCGACACCTCAAAAAATCTCCCAATACCAATTTTTGTTCAATTAAGGTCAGTATTTGGAAAAAACGAAAATAAAAATAAAACTTTTTCTTGGAAACGAAGCGTTTCCGGAAATATATTTATTCGATCAATTTATATTGGAGTATTGTAAGGAATCACCGCCTGAAGTGTGTTGAAGTACTTCTGACTCACCCTGTACAATATAACAACACAGAATGATGTTTATTACAAAAGACTCCATCAATTAATTTAACCTTTATGTTTTGTCCACATCTCATTCAGTGTTCTACATGTATCTAGGAACTACTGGAAACAAAGGCGGTAGCTCCGTAACCCCTCTAATGCATTACTTTTTATTTAATTTTCTTGTTGAAGATGTTAGACATCTGGAGATATCATGTGACTCATGTGGAGGCCAGAGTTAAAATTATACGTCAATTCGTGCTCTTCATTACATAGTACATAATGAAAAAGAACTAGATTCAGTTGAAATAATATTTCTAATCAGAGGCCATAGTTACATGGTATGTGACAAAGATTCTGGTCTCATTAACCAAAATATACATGCAGAATCACCAACGGGCAAGCGTTGATATCAGAAAGGTATCAAAACCGCTTATTGCTTTTTCTGATGGACTGCATAGCGCGAGACTTCACACACAACCACAACGAGAGAAATAACTACAGGTGACGGGATTAAATGCACCCGTGCATCGACAGACATACAAAATACTAGATAGCACCTAGCTGGTTAGTATTCACCTGGAAATCGAAACGTTCTGAAAATCTTCAAAGTCATTAAAACGATGTACCTCTGAAATGGGAGTAATTCTGTCGTTGCACACCATGAGCTCTTCTTCTGTTTCTTGAAGTTAGCAAAATATAAAATATTTATTTCCCAAATATTAACATTAATATTTTTCACTAGCTGGTACCCTATCTCGTTACCACGTTATGAGTTTTCCGTTATTCCGTTATTCCGTTATTCCATTACCCCATTCACCCGTTCCCCGTTATCACGTTGTCTCGTTATCCCATTTCGGATATTCTGTTTCCTGTATCCCGTCATTCGTCAACCAGTTATCCAATTTTCCGTCATCAAGTTATGCCATTTCTCCTTTCGGGAAGATTTACTTGAAATGGTGGCTAACGTTATATTGGTCGCACTTAATTGTGAAGTAATGTGGCTCTATTGGTACATATCCGGTTGACGTCATTACCATACCAGTTTCTGAGTCTAATCTGAAGCTTTCTGTTGCGACCCAAAAAGAGAAGCTACCTGCCAAACTCCAGATCACCAGGTTCTCCAAAATAGTGTACAGATACACTGCACAACTCTATTCAAAATTATATTCGAGTGAAATCAATCCAAAACTATAATGCAAAAATATATCTGACATTCAAAATGCAAAAATTACTGACACTTCTATGATAATTATAATCTGTCGAAAAAAATGGTTCGAAATTGATATATTATGAGCCAGTTCAAGAAAACGAGAAAGTTATAATATAAAGAATGTTTCCAACACTTTCAAACAAGAAAAGTTCAGTCAAAATTGGTCGATTAGTTTTTGTATGATGCTCAAACAAATGAACAAACAGACAATTACAATTTTATAATAGTATAGATATATGTAGATAATTCAATGAAACACGCGCGAAGTCCGTCCCTGGAACGGTCAAGCGATTAGTGTAGCAATCAAATCCGAATATTATTCTCGAACCGTGGCATTCACTGAGGAATACACTTACCTGGTGGTACTTTTATAAAGTTACTCACAGTTGAATATAAGTTTGATACAAACACCGAGTAATACTCTGTTAACCTTACAGTTTTCGTCTGTAAAAAACACACCGGTAGTCAGGACCGTAGTCAGTTTGGAGTGATTAAATTGATCACGAGTAAACCACCGTAATTTGAAATTCAAAATGGGTGGATATTCAACGAGGGGGGTGTTTCTGACTACAGGAGCACCCCGAGCAACCATTCTAATGAAAACACAAGACGACTAGCAACTTATTCCAGCATTGTGAATCAAATCAAATTTCCATCGAAAGAGCAAGCTATTATTTTTTCCTTCCGTTGAAGGATTGAAACTACAGGATTACATTTTCGAACTTGGTGTGAAAGTACAACCAAAAGATATAATTTTCACATCCAGAATATCGAACAATAGAATCTGCATCTACCTCTCCAGCAAATCTAACGTAAACAAATTTCTCAGTGAACATGGCTCGATTGTTGTGAATGGAGAAACCCTCACAGCACGGCGGCTAATCACGCCGTCGAAACGTTAACTGCTGTCGAATGTTTGTCCATCCATTCCTCATAATGTATTAGAGCAAAAACTCAGAGAACTGGAACTGAATAAACTCTGCCCTATCACCTTTCTGCGAATTGGAATCACTTATCCCGAGTACAGTCACATACTCAGTTTTCGCAGACAAACATACTATACCCCTGACGATACTCTCACCATTCCCGACTTCATTTCCGTTGAATATGACCATACCTCATATCGTATATTCCTTTCTGAAGATCAGCTCAACTGTTTCAAGTGTAAAAAACATGGTCACATTGCTTCTGCTTGTCCCGTGAGAAGTGATCAAGAAACGGTATCTCAAGAGAACATCACAGAAAATATTTAACAGGATAGAGAACACAAAAATGACCCAGTTCCAAATCCCGAAGCTATACCAAATTTAGTTATTCCATCCATCTGCTGGAATTGAAACTCTGGAAAACCAGTTCCCAAAACCAAATATACCCGTGTTGAAAAAACATGAGAAACTGACCCCTGAGAATCACTCAAAAACGGAATCACACATACTACCAGCAAAATCTCTCATCGAAAAAGAATCCCCACCATTTGTTTTGAATATCGATCAACTCATTGACTTCCTAGACAATCCATTTGGATTTTCAGACAACTTGAATATAGCCCGAAGTTATACCTAATGATATTCATGCCCTTCTCGAAATGCTCACAAAGATATATCCCTTACTAACAGAAAGGAGTATTGAAGTTAGGATCACAAAAATCAAAAAAAATTCTGAAACAACTCAACACAGAATTGGAGACCATTTCCAACATATCGACATCAGATAATGAAAGTGAAGGCTCGCAAGAAACATTTTGATAAACCTCTCATAATGCTTTCCTTTTTCTTTTCTATTATGTTCATACTGCAATGGAATATCGAACAGGACCCCTCAATCATATGCTTGCAAAAAACAAATTTCCGTGACGATCGCACATACTCTCTGAAAAACTACAATGCCATCCACAAAAATAGAACAGCCATCAGAGCAAGTGGCGGGGTTACAATTTATCATAAACAAAATATTGAAGTGACAGAAATTCCCCTAAGAACGGAGTATGAAGCAGTAGCTATATCTATAGAGGAACAGCAAAAAATTAACATATTCAATATATAATATATACCACCTTGCAAAGAAATTTCTGTGGCGGAATTAGAAAATTTACTATGATATTGGGAGACTTCATCTGCTACAATATCATCTGGGGAAGTGAAACTACTAATAATAGGGGAACAATGTTCGAGCAATTCATGATCCCATCCAACCTTGCGCTACTCAACACAGGTGAAATCACTAGAATGAACCCAATGAGTCAGAATCACTCCGTACTTGACCTAAGTCTGTGGGATGCTAGCCTATATCCATCACTTACTTGAGAGATCTCATCATTTTCCTACGATAGCGACCACATTCCGATATCGATCAGAAATGATAGTTTCTGGGAGATGTCGGGTGAAATTTTCCAAAAATGGAAACTGAGTGAAGCTAACATCGAAAACTGGAACTTGTACGGTGAAATTATCAACTCCAACTTGAGACTTTCAGAGTCACTCGATGGGGACATCAACACAATCGTTGGAGAATTCACCAATATCATCATGAGAGCAGCTCACGAGGCTATAGGAAAAACCTCCACGATGAAACGACATGTTTCCCGTCCCATGGTGGAATAAAGAATGTGGTAAAATTATCAGATCGACCAAAACGGCTCGAAAAGAAAGCACACCACGGATAATCTCGTGAACTTTAAACAACTAAGGTCGCAAATGAGATTTACCCTCAAACATATTAAAAAAAAAAATATGGGAAAACTATGTCCCAACCATGAGTTCTTCCACCCCGTTGTCAGAAATTTAGAAAAAAGTCAAGAAAATAAAAGGATCAAATCCAAATTTTGGAATAAACTGTTTGAAATCTGAGAACTCAATGACTTCGGATAGGGAGGGTATCTCTGAAATACTGAGCGACATTTTCCAGGAACACTCGAACAAAGAAAGCTACAATCCAGATTTTCTGCAACACAAAAATACTGAGGAGAACGAACCGATCCATATAGAAGACGATAATGCTAACCCCATGAACATCCCTATCACCATTACAGAGTTGGATGATGCGTTATCAAAAACAAACGACTCCAGTCCTGGACCCGACACAATACCCTATACATTCCTAAAAAAACTGACAAAAACCGGAAAACAACATTTTCTCAAGATATTGAATAAAATATACCTTACTCAGCAATTCCCCAACAGATCGTGGTACCGATTTTGAAATCGAATAGAAACAAATCTGACCCACACTCGTACAGACCAATATCCTTCACATGTACGATGTGCAGAATAATAGAGAAAATCATCAATGCAAGGCTAGTATACATTTTAGAACAAAACAACCTGATAATACCTGAGCAAAGTGGATTTTGGAAAAATAGATCTACGTTAGACAATCTTGTCAACTTAGAATCAGACATACAAGAAGCATTTGCAAAAAAACGAAAACTTATGGCAGTATTTTTTGACATTGACCAAACATATGACCGAGTCTGGAGACATAAAGTTCTGAAACAATTAACCATCTGGAAAATAACGCAATCTCCTGGCATTTATTCAAAATTTCCTGTCAAATAGATCATTCAAAGTAAAAGCAAATGGGATACTATCCAGATCCAAAGTACAAGAAAATGACACCCCACAGGAATCTTCCTTCAGTGTTACCCTGTTTCTAGTTGCCATTAATGATATGTTGAAAAACATTAGGGCGCCAATTAAAGCCAATGTCTACACGAGTGGCAAAAATATACATTCGTCAGGTAAGCTTCTCCAAGCTGCCATAAAAGAACTTGAGATCTGGTCCAAACAAACCGGATTTCAATTATCGACCACAAAATCAAAATGTATGCTCTTCTCCAGAAAATCCAGTATTCAACCTCCAACTTCAACTCTCGACAACCATCAGCTGGAATTTGTTAAAAATATAAAAATTCTTGGACTCACATTTGATTCAAGACTCCAATGGAGAAAATATATAAAGAATATGAAACAGTCATGTCAGAACGGTCTCAACTTGATGGAAACGCTAGCGAGCCATTCGTGGGGTGCAGATTTGCATAACACTTATGCGTATATATCGGACGATAATAAAATCAAAAATTGACTATGGATCTATTGTATACTCCAGCGCTCGGAAGTCCGTGATAAAACAGCTAGATAGTGTTCATCATGCTGGTATCAGAAGTGCTCTCGGCGCGTACCGGACCAGTCCAGTGGAAAGCTTATATGTAGAAGCAGGAGAACCGCCCCTAGAACTAAGAAGAAATTATCTCAGTCTTACACATGCTGCAAGAATCTCATCTAATCACAAAAACCCAACTCACAAACGGAGATTTCCTAACCGAATTGATGGAAATCCTAATCCACCAAATTCCCCACATTCACGGATCCGAAGAATTGTGAACACAATTGATTTCAACTCCATATACCCTGTCAACCTGGATAATCACCTCCCTGGACAATAGAGATCCCCCAGTGCAACACCGAACCTCTAAAACTCCCGAAAAATGATACTCCTACCATCCTCATACTAAACTCTTTCAAAGCGATCTCCTCTAAGTACTGCAACTTCAACCACATTTATACTGATGCCTCAAAAACCGAAGAAGGCCTGGGTACAGCTGTAATCAGTGAATACACTTGTGAATGCTACCAACTACCACAAACTTGTAACGTCTACACTGGAGAGGTACATGCGATATCACAAGCAAAACTGAAGGCGAGACAGATGCCTGGAAACACCGTGCTATTCACAGATTCACTGAGTGCAATAGAAGGAATCCGACAACTCTACCCTAGGCATCCTCTCTTGCAACAAATAATGGTCAACCTGAGTAAATTGTATCAAGAAGGGAAAACAATTGAAATAGTATGGGTCCATACACATGGGAAGACCCGGGAACGAAAGGGCGGATAATATGGCTCGAAATACCTTTTCAAATCCAGGAGCAAAAACAGTAAAAAAACACCATATCGAGACTTATACAGCCAAATAGAATCGATATCAACAATTCATGGAAAGAGAGATGGCAGACAATGACTACAAATAAATTGTACAAAATAAACCCTCACATGAAAAATCCAAACTACTCTGTACTCAGTCGAAAACACCAGACGATCCTAAACGCCTGAGAATTGGACACACCAAACTCACACACCAGCATATTTCAAAGAAAGAGACACCAAGACCTGTGAACGATGTAACACACAACTATCTGTTGAGCACCTATCGTCTGCCCACAATACCACCAGCAAAGGAACAACCTCAAGCTGACCAGTGACATATCAGTGATTTTAAACAGTGACTCGAAAAGTGTTTTCCAGTATATCCAACAGATCAATGTTATGAACCTGATATAGTTAAAATTGTACCACCGCTAATGACCCTGCGAGGTCGATGCGGGTTGAATTTAATAAAAAAAAAAAAATAACACGCGACATAATCTCTTTGCTACTAATTTTTATGATTTTTTCTAGCAGTATTTTGTTACAGGTTGATATAATTTTCTTCAACAAGGAAGACTGGATGGTTGTTATTATACAGTAAGTCTACTCGCGATATCAATCAATCACATCACATATTCAAACGACTTTATTAAAATCCACTCTAAACCTCATGTGACTCTCGATATATATATATCTAATGAAATTTTGATGCGACTCGAGTTATCGTAATGGAATTTCGTGAAGTTTCCTAGCCCCTCCCGGAGCTACGTTTCCGGCAAATAACCTAATATACTAATTCAAATCAGGATCCATCAACTTTGGAAGCCCCCGGCATCAATTCAATTTCTGACCCTCCGTTCAGAGAGCACTGGTTTCCAAAGCCGTTTGTGACGCTCACTGTGGACAGACAATCAAAAAATGTTTTTTCAAGCACTTCACACAGAACCTCGGGGTTATTCTGTTTGAATTTTTGTGTGCATGAGTAGCACTTTCGCATTGGAAAACAAGGAGGAAAAATCAGTCAAGTACAAGTTTGGTTCGAGAAAAATGAATAAATTGGAAATTACGTATCGTGCATATAAGTGGGTTGTTTGTTTCAGTATCCAAATTGTTGAATATGATTTGTCTAGTTTTGGGCAGTGACATCAAAGTAAGGACATAATTCAACCTTATCTTAGAATTCAAATATCCGAATCGTCGATCGAAGATTTGGAACTGAATTATATAAAGATATACCTCCAAACTTCATGAAAATGTTATATTCATGGCTTTCGAGGTAATGTTGCTGGGACGGTACATATATGTCGGATTCATGCTACTAACCTCGTTCAGTCTATATATATATATATATATATATATATTATATATATAATATATATATATATATATATATATATATATAAAGTGTTACCGCTTTTCATCAATACGTCTAATTCAGTTATTAATAATGCGATTTTCTAGAAATTCTGGTGGTGATTGTATGTTAGAAAAATATAGTATTCGACATATTGAACATTTCAATCCACCATTGGCGGTGTTGGGGAAGGGGGAGGTAAAAAAGTTTTTTTTTTTTTTCGGAAAAGGATATTAGGGCTTGTTTTAGGTAACTCTTTTATCGGACATAGAATCAACATCCCCAAAAACTATGCGTGATATATTTTTGAAATCACGTTTCCATGGAGTTTCCAAAAGTTTAATAATAAATAGGGCGTTTGTTCCATTTGAAAAAATTGCCGCGGACGTCATTAATCAAACGTATATTTGATTTTCCGCTATAAATGTGGAAAAATGAGATAAGAAATCGACTTGTTTCAGGAGATACCTTAGAAATTAATAATTTGGTTAAAAATGAATTTATTCAGTACTTTACGGAATCACTGTATATTGGTAAAATAAATTGAGTAAAAAAACCCATAGATTTGCATGACTGCATATAAATATGTTTGTAACTAAGTCTAAATATAATAAGCTAAGATCCAGTATCAAAGTAGATGACCTATTTATCTAGAGTTCAGAGTTTCATGAGACATGACGAAAGCCTCAATATAGTCTGGTTGAATGTATTGATTATGGAAATACATGCATTTGTTCACTGAATTATTTGTTGTTGATTATTTTATGAATTTCGTCCCTCTCAATGAGATGTAACCATTCAGTAATATTTGACTTGTAGGATCTAAAATGTTTTACAGCCAGTTCCATAATCAACATCATAAAGACTCCTTTATTTGAAGTCAGCTTTATGATAAAGTGTCCTTTAAAGTAAACTTTAAAGCGACTTCCGTTCCATAAACGTACCAAAACCTCCTGTTAGATAAAGTCGCCTTTAAAGCGGCATTCGTCAAGTTTTATACTGTTGGCTATTCTGATAAGTAGTACTTTTATGAATACAGTTGTGGTAATACTTCAAATATTTGATGTCAAGCGTGTGTTGTGTGGTCCTGTGATATGTGTCATTAGTAATTCAAATAAGAAAATGATGTGTATTTATGTTGAATAGTCGTGAGTCGTAAGTTATTACTTCAGAGTGATAGTTTGAAATTTAGTAGTTCACGGAAAACGGAAAGTATTGATTTTGAATTTGCAATGGAATTGGACAGGAAAAAAAAAAGTGTTTCTTTCAGCGTGGAGGAACAATTACGTCTCTTAGATTTAATTAATAAGGGAGAAAAATATAATGAAAATAAGACCACAAACAAGTTCACAAATGATGAAAAGGTGAGTGAAAAATATTATTTCAATAAGAAGCTGGTTTCTAAGTAATAATTTTTGTAGGACAAAGCCTGGCAGCGAGTTACCGCAGCATTCAATGCCCTAGCTCTCCATCGCAGAAATATGGATCAATTGAAGTCCAAATACGACAATTTGAAAACAAAAACAAGGAAAGTGGTAGCCGCACAACGTACTTATATTAAAGGAACTGGTGGTGGACCTCCTGTAACTGATAAATTCGATCCAGTTATAGAAAATGTTTTGAAAATCATAAACATCAAAACAGTGGTGGGCTTTTGATAGCATTTTAGATTGTGATGATGTATGAGGTAAGCTACTCATAAGTATAATTTAATTATTAATTGTGATTTTGTAGGACCTAGACACAGGAAACAAGCGGATGATTTTTCTACAACTGAAACTGGCCATACAAACTATGTGGAAAAACAAATTCCTGATCTACCGGTATGTGATAGTCATTATATATTATGAATGATGTTTTATTGGTTTCTATACTTCAGATTTTGATTATTCATGATACAAAATAAAGAAAGCGAGCCTAGTGAAAGCCACACTGCTGAGGAAATTGTTTCACATTGCAGTCAAGACAATGGGGTAGGTGATACTAAAGGTTAGCGAACGTCTCATTATATGAACATTTCTTAATTTTTAGGAAAATTCTACCACCAACTTAGACCTTGGAATGAAGCAAGGGACCAGCATCTCTTAGAGTAAGAATATTTTTTTCATTTAATTCAACTTCATTCCTTTATTTTTGTTGTAGAAATTGAAACGTAAATGGTCAAGCTATACACCTTACAAATTGAAGGAACCCGTTACGAGACAGTTAAGGCCAACGGTAATGAATCCTGCAATATTGGCAAAAGAAGCATTTTATAAAAAGATTGACCTTCTTGAGAAGCAGGTTTGGGCAATTGAAGAAGAAAATAGAAGACAGGAAGAAGCTCACATGAAAAACAAATTATACTAGATTTACAAATATCTGAGTTATGTAATAAAACAAATTATAACCCTCCAATGTGTTTTGTTTAATGAATGGGAAAAAATCAGAGAAGAGCTGTACATGAAGGTTTTATTTTTAAAGGCAGAGTTTAACCTCGAACAAACATCCTCCGATAGTAACAATTTTTAATTTCCGTTCGACATGTATAGGGATGTTTGTTTGAAGGTGCTTGACAATGTTTCTGTATGATAAGAAATATTCAGGACTTCCATTGTCTGAAAAGGAAAGGAATGAATTCTATGCTAGAACAGATAATAACGAAATTACTGTGAAATTAAGAAGTGCTGAAAATAAAAATGCTGAAAAATTAAACTATATGTTAAAATAGAACAACTAAAGTAAGCTGTCCTATTCAATGCGAAGTGTTCTCATTGGGTACGAAGATAATTGTACATTTTGGCTAATATCCATTTGTGTTTTCTAATTTTATTGACGAATCACTGCCAATGGAAATAAAAGACAAATTCAGAATTAACATACATATTACTCGAAAATAATTACAGATTATCAAAGTGTTCATTTATAATAATCTGCCTCACATGTCGACCAACATTAATGTTATTTTGATGCATTTGTGCTGGTAAATCATTTTCCTTCGGCACTTCGTCCAGCCATCCATTTGAAGTGCTTCATTCATATCTATAGCCATATTGTGCAACACAGCTGTTGCAACAATGATTGCCCTAACTGTTGTTAATTTAACCCGCATTCCATTAGAAAGTATAGGGAAGCGACGTTTCCAAACACCATACTGTCTCTACCACATTCCTAGTTCTTATGATTGACTCGTTGAATAAATTTTCCGCTGAGTATGTGCTTCTTGTAATTTGGTCATAAGATATGGTTGAAGAGTATAAGCACTATCACCAAGTAAACAGTACTGTCCGAACACTCCTCTTTCGACACTGTCTTTTTAAAGCACTATTATTGAAAATAGTTTGATCATGTGTTGATCCCGGCCACCTCTCTACTATATTTCTGATTCTCAGATCTGCATCAGACACCGTTTGCACATTTAAGGCAAAAAATTTTTCTTGAACGAAAATTTCTGCATCATTACCACCAGGAGAATTAATTTTAATCAATGTGCAATCTATAGCACCAATGACACGTGGGAAACTAGCAATTGCATAAAATTTTCTGCAGTTCTTCTCATTTCATTATCAGTTCTGCTCATCTTTATGTACTGTGGACGAAGAGATGCAATTGCTAATGAAACTCTTCGAACAATTCTGCTAGCAGAAGTCTTAGAAATTCCAATAATATCGCCTGTTGACAATAACATATTCCCAGTTGCATAGAATCGTAATGTCAATAAAAGCTGGTTCATAGGATCAATACAGCCGCCCCTAGAAAATTTTCATATAGTAATCGACTACCTAAAACTTTTAAAAATTCCATTACCTGTTACTTGGAAGATGTAAAAAGTGTGCAACTTGTTGCAGCAGCGATAAAACTGTAGGTTTTGTTAGCCGAAATCTATTAAAAAAATCCAAATCGTCCAAAGTAACAAAATGTTGTTGTCTTCTTCTATATATTTTGGGCCTCCTTACTATTATTTCCTCATCATCTGATGAAGAACTAGAACTTGATGAATTCATTATATTCTTGATAATGAAGTCTACCTCAGATAACTTTCAACGATCTATGAAACCACTGAACCACAACCGAACTATAACACCATACTATTAGCTATCAAAGTGTATGACCATGACAGGCAAATAGGTTATGTTTACCTTAAAAGGACACTTTTCGCAGGTAAAGAGCGGTTGTCCAGCCTTTATGATAAAGGAGGCTTTAAAGTGTCCTTTTGTTTCAAAATTGGTTTATGGAACACATTTTGCCATTAAAGGTAACTTTTTCATATAAAGGAAGCTTTAATTTTGATTATGGAACTGGCTGTTTTATTGCTTTCAAGTTATCTGGTAAATTGTTATAGATTTTTCATTTTAACTTTTTAGTGCATATTGACTGTGGAGAAAAACTCTTCGATTGATTCATCCACATGAGATGGAAGTTATTATAAAATTTCGGCATATGTGCTGAGAACGACTACATTCGCCATATCTCTGAAATGTAAATGATTTTTTTTCTGTTGATCTTGGTAAGAATACCAGGTCATACTAATGAAATTAACGTATTGTCATCGGTTTCTAACACGTGTGCAAAATTTTAAATAATTCGTTCGTCGGTGAATATTTATTTGTGTGCTACATTCATACAAACATACAAACATGTGAAACTTATAAAGCCAGCATAATATTTTTTTGGGAAAAAATATATTTTCTTAGTTCTTATTCATCTAGATCATTTTTCTCCGTTTGTATATTTATTGTCCACAACCATACGGTATAATGTAGTATAATGCTGTTCAATATGAGTTGATGAAACTTGCCATAAAGAAAACCTTGAATAGGGCGCTTCAACAAAGTAGACACTCGACCTTTTAGATCCGTACCTGCTCTGGAGGTATGTCAATTCTACCACTCCAAGTACTTCCAAACTATTTCGAATCGAAACAATACAACAAAGCAGATAGGAATACGTCATACCAGCGGAAATCGTTTTCAGAAGCGTAGTGTTGTAGAGATAATAGCGTCAAACACAATGTTGCGTGTTCAAAGTTTCAACAGCCGGATGAAGGATACTGCTCCAATGAAATTCAACAACTTGGAATTGTCAACATTTAACGCTGCTATTGTTGAGCTGGCACTGGCTGTAGGTTTACGAATATTCGCTATTTTTGACAAACAATTTATCTTTGCTAATATGCACATCCGTCGCGTGTCAGCTTATACTTTATATTCAAAGGTGCCAAATGGGCAAATATCCAAGTGGAACAAAATGTAGAAATATGCTTTTTTGGAATATCACGAATACGCAATACCATGTGAAGCGCTTTCTGAAATGCAATACCACACGAACGAACTCCTAATCTTCCTGTTTTCCCATGAGGGCTCATGGAGGAAGTGAAAGATTCTATTGAAGATTGAAAACGTGTTCAAAATATATAGGATGTAACTGTACTCTGTAGTACAGTTCTATGAAGTGCAGCGGTTGAAATAAATCATATATCAAATGTGAATTTCGGTGAAATGTTTAACCCAAACTGTCGTAGATCAAACAACGATATAAAAAATTACCAAAATCGCACTCTGGTTCAGTTCAATCAAGATACAAATTAGGTGGGTCAATGACACACCGAGCATCGATGCAGATTGACAGTTTGAATTCTACTTAGATAAACTTCACATGTTTCGATAATTTCAGCATGTACAAACGTTGTAAGATTTCTGATATAGGCCGAAATTTCATACAGAGGACCAATCAGATCAGTTTAATAGCGAAAATTTCACTGATTTTTTCGAATCATATTGATGTTGAAATCGAGTTGATGATCCCTAGGGTGGATATTCAATATTATATCAACCCCTTTTTAACCGACAACATCAAAAAGGAGGAGGTACTCTAGCCGACGCGTAATTTTTTTTTATATGTATATCACGCATAACTTTTCACAGAGTGGTTCGATTTTGATGATTTTTTTTCAGTGGATAGGATGTACTTTGAAGTTGGTCCCATTCGAAATTTGAAAAAAGTGCCACCCCTAAGGGCAATATTAGTCGTTCACCCTCTGAATTTTGGCCCGTTAACCGATTCTATCAGGCATAACTTTGTACTGGGTTATCCGATTGAGATAGTTTTTTTTTGTATAGGGTATGCCTCAAAGTTGGTCATATTTGATTTGAAGAAGGATTATCCACTCCTAAGGGTAGCAAAATGGGGGATGATTGATTTTTCACGTGTGAACCGTTTCTCTTGAAACTTGGCACACATATGTAGTTCTGATAACACTACAACATAATGGATACTTCAATTGGTAATTGAGTCAGTAGTAATAAGTAGATTTTTGACACAAAAAATTGAGAAATAAAAACTTTTTAACAAAAAATTAAACCGACGAAAAAATAAACTGAAAAGCAAAAAATAATACTTCTTAATCTTATTAATATAGCTCCTAACCTAATGTGAGTAACTAATTTTGAGTCGGCGCCAATCAACAATCAACGAAGATCATTGAATAAAAAAAATATTATCAAAACGCTGGCGTGCATCCCGCTGCCATCTTTTTACGCTTTACCTAATCGTTCTTGGTTTGAAGAAGAGACTTCAGGCTACTTTTTTACTTCCTGGTTGAAAGTTAGTTTATGTTGCGGAAAGATGAGTCACCACTTTCTTACTGTTCTCCAGAAATGACTTCATGAATGAGAAGTTTCAGAGTAAAGTATAATGGTAATTGTGAACTCTGCTGGTGGAAACGCGGAATGGGGATTTCTCAAATGGGTCATAATCAAGATCCCACATTATCAATGAATTTCTGAAACCTTCCAATCCTCTTGCATGGGGATATTCTTCGTCCCATATATTAATATCGACCATTTGATCTGATAATTATTTGAAAATCGAATTACATAACCAAACTGAGTCCTTCTTATTGACACCGCCATGTTGCAACTACTACAATGAATTGCGATAATTCGGTACGCGACTTCAAATAAACTTCAAAAAAAATTCAACCGACGAAAAAATCAACTGAAAAGCAGAAAATGAAATGAACCTGTTCAGTCTCAATGATAATTGAGCTCCTAAACTAATGTGAGTAACTAATTTTGATTCGGCGCCAAACAAACAATTACCTATCGAAGATCATTATTTTATATCATTGAAAAAGTAATCAAAACGCCGCTCTGCATCTCCCTGCCATTATTCTGAGCTTTACCTAATTCAATTGCTAGTTTGTTTGGTGCCGAATCAAAATTAGTTACATTCATCAGTTTGGGAGCTTAGTTATTGAGACTAAGAAGGGTTGTTTCCGCTTTTCAGGTTTTTCTTTCGTCGGTTTCATTTTTTGTTAAAAAAATATTCTTCAATAGCGCTTTCAACTAAATGTTATTAGTGTTTTCCAACTATGATTGTTTTTGAAATCATTTTTTTCTCCTCATTCTCTCGATAATCCTGTTTAAAATGAATCAAATGAACCTTGATCTGGCTCTTCTCCATATTATGACTTAAGACTCAAGAATTCTAATCCTCCAATGCAATCGGTCCACCAACCCATTATAAAAATCCGAATAGAATTCAAACAATATATATACCGAACAACATGTAGACACAAGTAACGGATATTTGTTCACGGATAATCGGTAAGAACAAACGAACTGGTGAAGATGAGATGAACAATATTCAGAAAATATACGAAACCAGATGACATTCAATAGAAATGAAAAAATGCAGATTCGTAGATAGAAGTAATATTGATGAAACAGACCCCTATAAGTATAGTAAGAGCATTTTCAATTGCCGAAGCATAAAAAACAAGTTTCGCGGTTTTTGAAGCGATTTTCTTTGAGTAGTACAGGCGGAGATAGCTAATTTTATTTAGATATTCAAATATTTTGAAAATGCGTTAAAATAAAAAAATGCCATAAGCGAGGAACAGGCAATTGGATTATCATAATTTCATTTTCCCTATGCATATTTTCCATCAAAACACAACAGAACTATGGAATATTCCGAAACCTATTTCGATCCCAGACTAGAGACGCCACTGGCTTTTATTCATTCAGACCTCTTGGTCCTCAATGTATCGACACACCTACAAGCATTATCATTGGCTTGTGGTCCGTTTTGATTGGTTCAGGCGAATCTGCTGTAGAACTAGACAGCTGTCACTCGAACCCACGTTGACTGTCGCCTCTTTTGAAATTCCGTTTGGCGACGGAGAATGTTCACGAGTAGTACACTTTATTTTTCGTTCTGTTACTTCGCCTACACGCTCGTGTAGCGAAGTGATTTTCATATTTGTTCCTTATAGAAACAGCTTCTGCAATTGAAAAGGGTTGAACTATCCGTATGAATATAATTTCTTTCAAGGCACCAAAATTCATAGGGTCGATATCAACGAAAGACGTTCTGAAAATGAGCAACACCAACAGAGTAAGCAAGAAATATGATCATGAAAAAGTATTTCTAGTAATCTATGCATATTGATGAATGGTGATGAATATTGATGACCGTTATTGTCAATATAACACGATGTACATAACTTCTACACACTTGTTATTATTATTTCATATATTTCCAAGATATTTGTTTTCATTATCATACGAGAAAAAAAAAAGATATATATTTTCGAACGGTCCGTTTGAGGTTGAGTGATCAATCTCCAAATTGCATGGGGCTAGATTATTCAATAATCTTCCACCTCGAATAAAAATTAGTAATAGTTTACATGTTTCCAAAAAACCATTGAAATAGTTTCTCTAAGGTTACTACTTAGTATCCGACTATCTAAATGATTGTATGTGATCTGTAAAAAAATATCCTTTTTTATGTTTTCAAGTTAGTGTGTATTTTTTTACATTTTATTAGTATAGAGCTGTGACACTTCCAATACAATTTTAGGATTGTCAATAAGGAAAGAATAAATGGAAAAAAAATCCCTGTGTTCATATTGCGAAAATCTAATCAAAAATTATTTTCAGACAAAAAGAATTCTGGAGATGAAAAGTTTTCAATGATTTGGTGATATTCAAGAGGTTGAATGAACAGTTCTCCATAGAGAACGTATATTTGTTTCGAGCTCCTAAATTGTGGAATCTAATGAACGAATCACTTTCTGTTGGCCCTGTAATATGATTGGATGCTTTTTCTCAAATAGTATTTCCTGTACCTCATCAGAATAATTACGGTTTCAGGTTATTTTTGTTACTCCCTAGTACTCGCAGTGCATTTTTGAAATCATCTGTCCGTCTGCAATCACTTCTTCGTGAAAAAATTATTCGTCTGTTATTGATCGTAAATTGTCTAAACAAATTCTATTATTGCACTACTGAAAATTCTATGGAAAACTGAACTTTTTGTTAATTCAATATGAACTTCAAATAATCAATCGTTGTATTCATACGTTGTTGAAATAAGTTACCTTGGTTGGCATAATTTACAAGTTGATTGTTCGATGATGCGCTGTCTGTTGATATATAACCAGAATCTGCAGGAATCAAAAAAAGCATTCATATAACGAATACATTGATTGAACTATTAGGATGAACATTAAATTGGCTGAAGTACACATATATTAACGAACACACGCTGATGAAATCAATGAACACTGTAATTACTTATTCGAAATGAACTAGTTAATTTTTTGTAGTACCAATCGATCATTCGTTGAATACATTTATGGCAATCAATCAACACCGTTCATTGATATTACGAACTATATTTTTTCAGTGTATTTCATTAATATTTGATCACTGCAGTAGGTACAATGAATTTGATGTAGTACGTTGAATTCAACCCCAATCTTCAGAAAAGCCCCATGATGAAATACGGTGTTCAATCTTTCTGAGAAAAAATGATTACGTGAATTCTCCCCGGAACTTTCCGCAACAATAAATCACCAATATCTAATGGAAAGTCGTATCCAAATACCCTCTCTGAAATTTCACAATTTCCTCCGTACTCCTTCGTGGAGTTCATTGATGCATGCAAATACCGGATGATAAATCATTACCCGAATTCAAATACCAACTAATATTCGGGAGGCAGCCTTATCAGAAACCCGTTACGCTTTTTAACATTATTGAGACCTCTGCGGCCCTTGTGTATGAATGATAACGCAAGTGGTGCTCCATTGTCAGTATGACATTTGGATTGTTTGCCGAGGGTATTGTTCAGCAAGAACACACACAGTGTTCAGTCCAGTGGTAGGAGTTTTTAAAATTTTCTGAGGGTTTGATATAGACAATATTCGATGTGAACATCATTCGTAGGAATTAGCAAAAGGATAATCATTTGTCGGACTGGAGGAAGCAGCAAGGAAAAATGGTTTGGCAGTTCACATGATTGGAATGAGCAATGTCAAAAATAAGAAAATTAGGATTTGAATGAATATTGGTTTTTGAATGTTGCAATAATTATTCTTTCTTGTACTTTACTCCTGTTTTCCGTCCCACGTGGCTGAGGTTTTGCATTCGCCATCCTCATATGTTCTTCAGATCATCCTTCTATCCATATTAATCTCTAATTGTCCATCTTTTTGGTTGTTTCCAAGTCACTCATGGTTTGTATCTATAGTTTTTGATTATTTCCCAATATTCCCCCCAAACATTCTCCTGGGCAGTTTTCAATTCCAAGATCGTATCATTCTGATTTCTGTATTTTCTCTTCGTAAAGTCAACGATCCCCTTTCAAAAATATATTTTGGTTGAATAACAGTTTAATGAATATATATCTTTATTGAATTCGAATCCTCTTTGTATTCAATACATTCAAAAATCATTTCCTGTTGCCAGTGATTTTATTTCATTTGAATCTACTAACTTCTTTCACCTCCTTCATTTGTCTGTGTTTACTTTTCCACAGATATTTTTATGGGTATTATTCATAAACTCCAAGACAAATTGACCTCCACAGAACAGACTATTTCTTTCATTCCTTGTTGTTCCTCTATCGCATGATTAAATTATTAAAAAAAAAATATTCAGTTGAATATGGATATAATAGGACACCGGTAGGCTATTTTGTTAAATATATTAGCTGAAACTGACAAAATTGAACTTGAATTGGTGTAAACTGATTTATAGTAATGATTCTCTCTTCTGAGAGAAACATGTTTCCCACATCTTTCTAAACTTTTCTGTTGTTTCGAGCCTCTGTTTTCAGGAGCTAATGTACTACATTAACATTTTTTTTTAATTCGGGTATGGTTTTTATTTTCTTTTAGGTGTGAAATATTTGGCGGGGTGTTTACTAGTGCAACTAGTGCTATGGCTACCTCTCTTTTTTTTGTATTTTCCAGTAAACATAGTTTATGTGCTACTATGATTTTGAACTGCAACAGAGAGAGCTCTTCATTGATACTTAGTACTGTATAGATTTTTCTTGAAAATAACAGAATATTCCATTTATATTCGGAATATGCTTATAATGTTCCAGGATTATTCTATTCAGAATATTCTCTAATAGATTTGAGAATATTCCTGAAATATCCCAGGAATATTGGAGGAATATTTTTTTTGAATATCCCAAAAACATATTCCATGGATATCTTCCGGATAATCCATATAAGAGTATGAGTAACGGATTATAACTGTATATTCCATACAATGCAGCGAAAAATAATTCGTGTGAATATTTTTCAATCAGTAATCCAAAAGAACAACAGAAAATAGTTTTTTTTTCTGCCTTCAACCATTGTGAAAAATCAACCTTGTAAAATTGAATATTATATTAAAATGACCAAAATGCAGTAGTGCAATTTTGACAAATCTCATAACAAGCTAGTGATAATTGATTTCCTCGGTAGTTTGAAATAAGAGGGAATTCTCCAATGGAAAAAAATAAAAATAAATGAATCTGAAATTCTTGAACTTTCGGTCTGGTATTCTGAAATAATTGTATATCAAGTATAACAAAATGAGGCTTTCATTTTCAACTGTTCATAAATAAACCAAACTGAACATTAACAAATATTATATACATCATTTCATAAATTTAAAAAAAATCAAGTATTTTTTCATCCTCTTCTGGGATATCTCTGGAAAAACAATGATTTTTCCATACTTTACCAAAACTGTTGTTTTTTGTCAATTTTTCTCCACAAACATTTCACAACCATGAATTATATATCTAACATTACTTTCAACACGTTGCCAAAATAAAAATAGTAGTCTTGAGAGTATTCGAAATTATAAAGTATTTATAATAATTTTCTGAATATATTCACCATTTCAATTTTACTATCTTAATAATGTTGGTAATTGAATTTTGAAACGCTATTCGATTAATCATCAAGAAAAAAGTTCTGTGATAAATTACAAAATTCATCTACTCTTGCCTTTTCAGCCTATCTTTTGATTTGGCCAAATAGGCACTGACCACGATTTCAATATCTTTCAATGGTGTTTCTTCATGGCATTGTTGTATCGTTTCTGAAAATAATTCTTACTAATTTACTCATTCTTGCAGTTGCTCCAAAAGTTCATTATCACATTATCACGTTCTAATTATTCAAAGGGTACTCATGACTAAGTGGTCAAACTGAACCTGGATTTCTCCCGAAAAATTATAAGAGAATAATCGCATATCCAAAACGCAAGCACAAATGCTCAAACTTTCAAAAACTTATTTTTGTTCATGCCCCACAAGACTATATTGGAATGAATGAACTAATTGAAATTGTAAGTTATATGGAATATTTACTTACGTGATGTATTAGCACGGTTATATTAATTATAAACTATAAATTTTTATGGAAGGAAAGGCCCAGAAACGCAGAACTCCAAATCAAACACAACCAACTAGCAAACATGGTGGCACATGGCGTGTACACGCACACGCAACACGCAGACGCAGGAACGAAAACGCATCAAGCTATGTTTAGCAGACAGAAATGACTTACGCTGACCGTTCAGAGATTTTGATTGGTTGCCACCATGTGCCTCAATATTGACAACCAATCACAATTCGAATAATTGATGTAATACATTTTATTCAATCGAAATATTTCTTTTGGTATTTGATTCCCATTGAAAATATTCAAGCCCAAGTACACGATTATATCACGCCCACTATAATTATGATCAATATTCATTGGAAAACGCAAGGATGATCTCTGAATATTTCATAAAACGTTAAACAGAATATTCGATCGTTGATAATCCATGAACATTCGTACATGAATATTCCATGAACATTCCTACAGAAATATTATATGAATATTCATACGGGAATATTCCAAAAAGAATACTCCTGGTATATTCATCTGGGAATATTCCAGTTATATTCCTTTTCGAATATTGCTTTAATGTATCAGAAGCATATATATACAGGGTGTAACTGAATAAGTGTAAAACATTTAAGGAGGTGATTCCTCATCGAAAAAAAGATAGGATCTTTCATATAAAGAAATTTTGGCACCCTTTAAAAATCCAGTTATATTCCTTTTCGAATATTGCTTTAATGTATCAGAAGCATATATAAAGACAATATTGAAATTAACCTGACGTTTTGTACTACCAAAAAGACACTTAGCCAGTAATTTATTTGGTTTACCCCATGGTTGTAAGGGGTGAAAAACGCAACCCCTAAAATTAATTTCCAATGTAACTTTTTGTCTTATTATTTGTTTACCATTTAAAAATTTATTTCCGATAGCCTGTTTCATTCTAAACAAAAAATGTCTCTTGGGTTTTTTGCCCAAAATAAACCAGTAAGCAGCAAAACATTATTTTACGAACAACTACAGAGATACATCGTCATAAATGCGAAAATACGAAACTAATCTATCTAGTAGGTCGCTATTAGCGATAGTGACAATTAAATTGGTATGACGCTGTCAGTTTGGGAATTTTCGAAATTGAATTAATACTAATTGTGTGTTGTTGTTCTGTTCTTAATTTGTTACTTTAATAATTCACTTGTTAATAAAATGGCATACACAAATGAGGAAATGGCTGATATGCATTACGTTTACGGTCTGTCGCAGGGGAATGGGTTAGAAGCTTCTAGAAGATATGCTGAAATGTATCCTCAACGGCAGCATCCTTCACATAGAATATTTGCTCGACTTCATCAACGATTACGAGAATATGGTTCATTCGACAAAAGAACGCAGGATTGTGGTCGCCATCGAGAAATACGAACACCACAGCTTGAGGAAGCAGTACTTAATTTGATTGAAGAACAACCTACTACCAGTACTAGAAAGATTGCTTTCCAGCTAAATGTTGATCATATGACGGTATTTCGAATTTTAAAGGAACAACTCTTATACCCTTACCATCTGCAACGAGTACAGGCACTGTTACCGCGAGACTTTCCGAACCGTCTTGAATTTTGCAATTGGATGCTGGAAATGATTAGAAGAAATTGTGACTTTCTGAAGACGATAGAATTCACAGACGAATGTAGTTTTTCTCGGGACAAGATTATTAATTTTCATAATTACCACATATGGGCTGATGAAAACCCTCACGCTATTGTCGAAACTAGCCATCAAGAACAGTTTTTCTCTTAACGTGTGGCTCGGAGTTATTTGGGATGATTTAATTGGGCCTCATTTTCTACCTCCTCGATTAAATGGTGAGGCATACGTTCAATTTTTAAGAGAAGTGCATCCAGTACTGCTGGAGGAAGTTTCTTTGGGCGTCAGAAGGGATATGTTTTTTATGCATGATGGGGCTCCCGCCCATTTTAGTCAAGTAGCACGTCAGCATTTAACTGAAACATATGCAAATCAGTGGATAGGTCGAGGAGGACCACATAAATGGCCCGCTCGATCCCCGGATCTCAATCCTCTCGATTTCTCTATTTGGGGCCATTCACAGCATTTGGTATATCGTACTCCTGTTCGCGATGTAGAGGACTTAAGAAACCGCATCATCGATGCGTGCACGGTAATCAGAGAGACTCCAGGAATATTTGAGCGAATACGTGGCTCAATGCGCCGACGTCTAGACGCATGCGTAATGTTTGAAGGTAGACATATTGAACATTCACTATGATTTCTACATGTTGTGTGTTTTGTTATTAATAACTTAGTTTTGTTTATTACCCTTTAATCGTTTAATGCAGGTACTAACTACAAAATAACAATAAATCCAGTTCGCATTTATGACGATGTATCTCTGTAGTTGTTCGTAAAATAATGTTTTGCTGCTTACTGGTTTATTTTGGGCAAAAACCCAAGAGACATTTTTTTGTTTAGAATGAAACAGGCTATCGGAAATAAATTTTTAAATGGTAAACAAAGACAAAAAGTAACATTGGAAATAAATTTTAGGGGTTGCGTTTTTCACCCCATACAACCATGGGGTAAACCAAATAAATTACTGGCTAAGTGTTTTTTTGGTAGTACAAAACGTCAGGTTAATTTCAATATTGTAACTTATTCAGTGCTTGTGAAAAAAATTGTTATACAAATTTTATGTACCCCCTTTAAGGGGCTGTATCTTAACAAGGGATGCTCCAATGAAGTTTCTTTATATGAAAGATCCTATCTTTTTTTCGATGAGGAATCACCTCCTTGAATGTTTTACACTTATTCAGTTACACCCTGTATATATATATATATATATATACAAAGTTGAAGGAATTTAATGGACATAGCCCTCAGAGAGAAGTGTTAACCGTAGACACGTGTTTCGGGCTCTCGGCCCTCATCAGTACGGTGGAGAAGTGCAAAGATGAATAACACTTGGTGGAAAACGACAAATCAACGGAGTCAACAAACAGACGCCAACCGCTCATTTGTGGTTTCGGTCAGCAGACCCTGAATTCCAGGGAAACAACCAACGTCACCACGGAGGCAGCTATAGCTACCTGCGTGACATCCGAGTCCAGGAATATAAATATGAAAAGAGAGTAATAGTGAGGGACTGTTAAAACAAAGTTGAAGGAATTCAATGGACATAGTCCCTCAGAGAGAAGTTAACTAGATTGTTTCGGCTTCGGCCCTCATCAGTACGGTGGAGAAGTAAAGATGAATAAACTTGGTGGAAACGACAAATCAACGGAGTCAACAAACAGACGCCAACCGCTCATTTGTGTTTCGGTCAGCAGACCCTGAATTCAGGAAACAATAAGTCACATGGAGGGCTATAGCTACCTGCGTGACATCCGAGTCCAGGAATAAATATGAAAAGAGTAATAGTGAGGGGACTGTTAAAAACAAAGTTAAAAGGGAAATTTTAAATGGACATAGCCCTCAGAGAGAAGTGTTAACCGTAGACACGTGTTTCGAGCTCTCGGCCCTCATCAGTACGGTGGAGAAGTGCAAAGATGAATAACGTGGTGACGTTGGTTGTTTCCCTGGAATTCAGGGTCTGCTGACCGAAACCACAAATGAGCGGTTGGCGTCTGTTTGTTGACTCCGTTGATTTGTCGTTTTCCACCGTGTTATTCATCTTTGCACTTCCACCTACTGATGAGGCCGAGAGCCCGAACAGTGTCTACGGTTAACACTTCTCTTGAGGGCTATGTCCATTAAATTCCTTCAACTTTGTTTTAACAGTCCCCTCACTATTACTCTCTTTCATATTTATATTCCTGATCTCGGATGTCACGCAGGTAGCTATAGCTGCCTCCGTGGTGACGTTGGTTGTTTCCTTGGAGTTCAGGGTCTGCTGACCGAAACCACAAATGAGCGGTTGGCGTCTGTTTGTTGACTCCGTTGATTTGTCGTTTTCCACCAAGTGTTATTCATCTTTGCACTTCTCCACCGTACTGATGAGGGCCGAGAGCCCGAAACACGTGTCTACGGTTAACACTTCTCTCTGAGGGCTATGTCCATTAAATTCCTTCAACTTTGTTTTTAACAGTCCCCTCACTATTACTCTCTTTTCATATATATATATATATATATATATATATATATATATATATATAAATTCTTATTTTTGGGGATATTTAGGGAATATTCTAGGATTATACAGTGCTGTATGGGAATCGCAGACAATAACAGGAAATCATACCCAAAAAAGATGAAGGTATAGATTTCGGAAGAGTTGAGAGTGATGATTATGGGGTGGAGGAAGTTTGGATAAAAAGGGATCTGGAGCAGACGAGGACAAAGTAGGTGTGTCATGCTATACTATTGATGCCTCAAGGAACTCCACATAACGTAATGTCAAATAATTATTGTAATCACTTTCGATGACCTCTATAATCACAGCTGTGGAAAATATCCAGGAAAGAGAAATACGCCAAAATGAATTTGGCGGGAATAACAATTCAATAGATGAGAGTGCATATAAAATTTAACTTCTGAAAACTCAAGTCTCGTACCTTTATCGAAATGTGGATTTATGCACAAAACTTGTATAGAAGATGAATACATGTTGAAAATATAGACATTCTCAATTGATTTCATAAACACATATTATCAAACAAATCAAGATGAAAACATGTTGTATGTTGTTGGTGTATGTTGTATTTCTTCATGTCCATATTATAACGAATGACATAAGAATTTTTCCATCATGCCATCGAAATTCGAAAAATTTAAGTACTACGACAAATGTATAATTACTGATTTACACATTCAATCTAATCATGATTGTGAGTCCATAGACTTTATGGAGCATCGTAATGGAAAAAATTCTTTTTAAATGATTGAAAATGGTTTATTACTCAAATAAGTGTAAAGTAACATTATGCAAATGTTACATTTTGGACTCCAATTCATTAGAGCTAGACAAGGAATATGGAATCAGATTTTTCCGGAGTTGGCGCTCCTGGATTCCCAAATGAGCGTTAGGAACGTATGATAGCAGAATGCTCTTCGTGTTACTGCAGGCTATTGGTTTGATTGAATTAATGCTTTCACTACAAATCACTCCAAACGAACAAAAAGCCAAATGAATCATTGTTACATTTGTTTTGAGTGTCATGTTCTCTGTAACTTCAGTTTGCAGTTATCGACAATGGTCAACGAGATTTATTGTCGAAGCCGTTGAAAAATTATGGAAACTTGGCCGTTTTTCAATTGATTCAAAATTTCGGGCCAGAACAAGAATACGGAAATGAATTTTCCTCTACTGTCATATTTACTAGATATTTTTCAGTGGATAGAGAGTAACCGTAGGTGCAATATGTCATCAAAGAAAAACTCAATCCTTTGCTGACATCTGAATGTTTTTGGGGAGGTAAAGAAAAACTGTTTTCCTCATTTTGGGTTTTCTCTTCCCTGGAAGTGAAAAATTATTATTTTCGGTCGGTTACATTTTTCGTCATTCCGAGTATTTTGATTCTGACTTCACATATATTATGCATTACATCTAGAACTGTTTATCCATGACAGTTGAGACATAAGCTTAATTCATTTTTAAGCAAACTACCACTACTGATACATATTTGCTTCAAACATCCAAAAATGTTATTGTTTGATCGTGTTTTTTCATATAGGAACTGCAATGCTTCAATCTTTAGGCAAAATTATTCTTATATTTTTGGGCGAGGATCTTGATCTCTCCGTAGACTGAAGGCATCTTCATGCGCCTGAGTGGCGATTGTTTTATTTTGAACATAAAATGAGAATAAAACTTACAAAACTATCTTGAATCGAAATCTCAATGATTTTCACTCTGAAATTTCAGAGAATATTTTTGTTGCTTATTCAAACGGTTATCGTCATAAAGGTAATCGCCTGAAAAAAAAATCTCAAACCCAAGGAAATACCATTTTTCTTCTAACTCATTATACAAAAAAAAGTTCTCAGAGTCCATGAAATATTTTAAAAAAATCCATATGCTATAGAAATAAGTTCAAAAACTCAAACCCGACTACTGAAAAATCACGCTTTAAAAAGATTAGAACAAGAAAATATTCTCACCTGAAATTGTTATGTTCAAACCATTCAATAGTTATCGTATATTGAATAAACAACTTACACGTAATATATTTTAATGTATTCAATACATATTGATAGTGATGTTCAGAGGATAACCGTGGTCCCCTAACAACACAACACAAAACAAAAATAGTAAGCGATCCTAAGCTCTGGGGCAAAGTGCCATATGTGACGTCACATATCCTATATCCTATAACCATCGGACGATCAAGACGCTTCTACGGATACCTCATTTGTCAAATTACGATAAGTAGTTCAGAAGTAATGAGGGAACAGATGAACATACATACATACATACATACCGGTCAAAATCATAACCCTTCTTTTGCTTCGTCGTAGTCGGGTAAAAATTAGTATCATTTGAACAGAGGAATAAGGGGAGATACTTGTGGAACCGCCGCCGCGCTGATCAACTTTCCGAAATGTTATTTTAGGACACTCAAAAACTTACTTGAAATGATACTCATTATCGAAAGTGATGATCACTATCGCCCCATCTCAATTATTCCGATTCTCAGCCAAATAATCGAAATCATATTGAAATGGAGGATTTGAAAAACACGACTTTTTGAAAAAACTTTTATCTGCAAGCTGCAAGCCATTTCTGAAGTTGTGCAAGATATGTTAGGGGATTTGGAAAGAGATATTCTCACTTCAATAACATGTGTTTCTCAGTGACGCCTTTGATTGGGTCTCGCATAACCTACTTCTGGAAAAATAAAAAATCTATAGAATAAGAGGGGTGGTCACTCAAGTTTTTCAGATCTTACCGCACTTACTGAATGTAGTAAGTTAACCTCAATGATGACAGCGTTCCGTGATGGGATATATAGATATATATATATATATATATTATATATATATATATATATATATTATATATATATATATATATATATATATATATATATATAATATTATATATATATATATATAAAATATATATATATATATATATATATTTATATGAGTATTATCGAGTGGACTGTTGAAAAAAATGGAAGGATTTAGTGCATAGCCTCAGAGAAAGTGCTACTGTAGACAGTGTTTGCTTCGTCATCATAGGTGGAGTGCAGGATGAACAACACTTGGTAGAAAACGACAAATCAACGGAGTCAACAAACAGAAGCCAGCCGCTCATTAACAGTCCCCTCGATATTACTCTCTTTCATATTTATATTCCTGGACTCGGATGTCACGCAGGTAGCTATAGCTGCCTCCGTGGTGACGTTGGTTGTTGCCCTGGAATTCAGGGTCTGCTGACCGAAATCACAAATGAGCGGCTGGCTCCTGTTTGTTGACTCCGTTGATTTGCCGTTTTCTACCAAGTGTTGTTCATCCTTGCACTTCTCCACCGTACTGATGAGGGCCGAGAGCCCGAAACACGTGTTTACGGTTAGCACTTTTCTCTGAGGGCTATGTCCATTAAATTCCTTCCACTCTTTATATATATATATATATATATATATATATATATATATATATATATATATATATATATATATATATACAGGGTGGCCCACCACATTCGCCTCAGTATTTCTACGAGAAATGAAGAGAGTTAAGGAAAAACTTTTAGCACAGTTATATGTGGGTCCATGAGGAGCTTATTCCAAAATTATTTTGAAATATATAGGGTGATCCCCAAAAAAATTACATACCAAAGTTATATTTTTTCTTATGGAACACCCAATTATTTTTTTATATTTCTAGATACTATAGACAAAATAAAGGTGAGTTATCATCATATTTCCCATACTTAAATTTGACCGTTTCTGAGAAATTTTGAGAAATTTAAAAATGCAGACCATAATTTGAAAATTGTTTTCACCCTGTAACATGTAACGAGCTGCTCGTAATTGAATGTGCTGCTTAGCTCAAAGGTTAAAGTTAACTACTACAAGGAATTTTTAATGCAATATTATACAGAGTGGCGAAAAAAATTGCCTCAAAATTTGGACACACATTTAATCAAATAACTTATTAAAGTTGGATGGAACACCCCGTATTTAGTGGCGTAATTTGACGTAGAATTAGATTTCCTTAAAAACTATATCAGGGTTCCCTATACCTATCCCTTCTGCTTTTTACACAAAAGGCGTTTTTATATTTTACTTATGAGTAATTTTTTTATCTTAAAAATGAAACACACTGTATTATAATGAAAAGCTTAAAAAGCGTATTAAAAACTTTTTTATTAAGGAATACGTAGATTCGCTAGAAGCAGAAGTTTAAATTTTTGAAAATACGGTGTATCTAAAGTAAAATGCAGGCAAATGTAAAAACTCAAATTTATTGCCATTTCTGAAATAATAAAGCATTCTTCAAAATAAGAAGATGCGCGTGTCTTGATTATTGAGGCGAAATATGTTGAATTCCCTTGTTTCTTAGCAAATTAGACTTCATATTGAAATAAATACCAAAATTACAATATGGGGTCAATAAAAACATACATTTACGATTTCCTATAAAACCTATTATACTATTTTTTTAATAATAGCCAGGTCTCCGGACCTTACAAGTCCCGACTATTTTTTATGGGGATATATCAAAAGTATTGTTTACGATACACTGCCAACGACACCTCAGGATATGAAAGTACGAATAAGAAATGCGTTTCGTTCCATACCGCAAAATATGTTATCCAGAGTTCAGCACTCATTTCAAGAAAGAGTTCGCCTATGCATCGAGAATAATGGACACCATTTTGAGCATTCATTAAAATAATAAACTATTTAAGATTCTTAATTTTTCACAGTGTGTTTCATTTTTAAGATAAAAAAATTACTCATAAGTAAAATATAAAAACGCCTTTTGTGTTAAAAGCAGAAGAGATAGGTATAGGGAACTCCAATATAGTTTTGAAGGGAATCTAATTCTGCGTCAAATTATGCCACTAAATACGGGGTGTTCTATTCAACTTTAAGAAGTTATTTAATTAAATGTGTGTCCAAATTTTGAGGCAATTTTTTTCGCCACTCTGTATAATATTGCATTGAAAATTTCATGTAGTAGTTAACTTTAACCTTTGAGCTGAGCAGTACATTCAATCACGAGAAGCTCGTTACACGTTACAGGGTGAAAACAATTTTCAAATTATGGTCTGTATTTTTAAATTCCTCAAAATTTCTCAGAAACGGTCAGTTTCAAGTATGGGAAATATAATAGTAACTCACCTTCATTTTGTCTATAGTATCTAAAAATATAAAAAAATATAGGGTGTTTCATAAGAAAAAATATAACATTGGTATGTAATTTTTTTGGGGATCACCCTATATATTTCAAAATAATTTTGGAATATGTCCTCATGGACCCAAATTTCTAAAAATATAATAAAAACTGTGCTAAAAGTTTTTCCCTCACTCTCTTCATTTCTCGTAGAAATACGAGGCGAATGTGGTGGGCCACCCATATATATATAAATATATATATATATATATATATATATATATATATATATATATATATATATATATATATATATATATATATATATACATATAATTTACATCAATATTAACATTATTATTTATATACATACATTATAAAAAATCCCTAGTTATTTGTTTTTCTTTTCATCTCTTAATTTTTTTCAACATATTTTTTTTAATTCATATTTTTGTATACTGTTGTACACTTATTGAATTTCTTTTCTTTTCGTTTTTCCTTCTTTTATTTTTTTTAGATTTTTTTCAATACCTCAATGGATTTTATTTTTTCTTTTTTCTCCGCAATTTATGTAAATACAGGTTAGTTGTGAGTACAGGTTTTTGTGAGTACAGGTTTGTGTTGTTGATTGATGGAAGGTTATAGACAAACAATAACATATTTTTTAAATCGTCAGAAGTGCGTTGACTTCATATAAATTCGTCGTGACAATCTCCGTACTCACCATGTATTGGTAGGGGTCGGTACTTTCAACTTAAATAATTTTCAAAATTATCTGTAATGGATTGGGATTTTGTTGCATTTATAAGGTACCAATTCATCTGCACGGGCTCTGTATCCAGGGAACAGACTACTATGGAATACCCTCATGGCATTTCTTTTCGATCTGGATTTTTTCAATTTATTATTATCTTGCGGAGCATATTCCCTGAAAGAAGAGTCCTCTGAAGCATTTCCGATGGTGAGTTCGTAGAATGACTTGCCTCATTCAGCAGAAGGTAAGAATTAATTCACCATGGGACCAACACCAATTTTCCGGAAAAAAACAGCAACCAATAATGATATATATATATATATATATATATATATATATATATATATATATATATATATATATATATATATATATATATATATATATATATATATATATATATATATATATATATACATTGATGTAGTACTAGACATTATGATAAATCCATGGTTATTTAATTTTTTTTTTCATCTCTCAATTTTTTTCAACATATTTTGTTTTATTCATATTTTTGTATACTTTCTGTTTACACTTATTCTATCTTTATTTCTTTTGTTTTCCCTTGTTTTATTTTTTTATATAATTTTTTCAATACCTCAATGGATATGTTTTTTACATTTCATATGAGTACAGGTTTGTGTTGTTGATTGAGAGAAGGTTATAGACTAACAATAACATATTTTAAATCTTCAGAAGTGCGTTGACTCCATATCAATTCGTCGTGGCAATCTCCGTTCTCACCATGTATTGGTAGGAGAACTTAAACAATACCCTCTTGGCATTTTTTTCTATCTGAATTTTTTTAAATCCATCATTATCTTGCGAAGCATATTCCCTGAAGGAAGAGTCCTCTAAAGCTTTTCCAATGGTGAGTTCGTAGAATGCACATGCCTAATTCAGGAGAAGTAAAGAATCAATTCACTCAGGGAAGCAATACCAATTTTCCAAAAAAAATCAGCAAGCATCCATTATATTTATATTTTTTTATGAAGAAGAAAAACTCGAAGTCGTCTCCACAATATAATATTAACACTCGATTAGATAAATACCATCAATTAGGTGAACATGTTTCGAACCTCTATAGGTTCATCATCAGCAGATAATAAAAGTATTCTACAATAAAAGAAGAACAAAGTTACATGGGTAATGTGATACAATAAGTGCTACTTACATGGAGATGAAAAAATAGTTTGTAGGTTAATGATATAAAATTATTTTAATTCCAATGTTCATAACTTGGACCATATGGAAAGTTGGGATTTCCCTTTCAAGGGCTGTGTCCCATTTTTAAATTTGGGAGGGCTAAATACTTTAGCCGATGCAAAATGAATTGACGACATGAGGAAACAACAGAAGCAATGGCGGTGATTGACAGCACTCAAAGAGCCATCCATCTGTCAGACTGAATTATCAAACCTAACCATGGAACGGCGACAAGAGAACTCCACGCATGGAACAAATATGAACTAGATGTAAATCACAACCAAGATGGCGAACAAGTTTTGTGATTATGGTCCGATTCGAATCAAAATTGGTATATAGGAGTTTTCAAGGTCGGAGCTTATGAATTTTTTATCAAAATTCGCAAATTCAAGATGGCGGCTCAAAAATGGCGGTGGAGTTCTATGATTATGGACCGATTCTATTCCAAATTTTTATGTGGGGGTTTTCGGAGTCGGAAATTATGAATTTTTTGTCAACATTTATGAAATCGAATTGGCGGCCCCTGGAATTTTTGTTAGAGAAAAAAACCAAATGGTGCTCTACCCTGGCGGACGAGATTTAGGTTTATGGTCTGATTCGATTCAAGATTGGTGTGTGGGGGTTTTCAGGGTCAAAAATTTGGGATTTTTTTCAAAATTCATAAAATTGAAATGGCGGCTCCAATGGTCAATGATCTCTGTGTCCAATTCAATTTAAAATCAGTATGTGGGAGTTTTCGGGGTGGGAGATTATGAATTTTTTATCAAATTCGAGATGGTGGATGAGTTTTGTAATTATGGCCCGATTCGATTCAAAATTGGTATGTCGGGATTTTTGGGGTCGGAGTTTATGAATTTATTCGGAAGATTATTGATTTTTAGTTTAAATTCAAAAATTGAAGATGGCAACTCCAAGATAGTCTCCCCATTGACGGACTTGATAGCTCGGAACTTACAGGAAAAAAAGCCCAATAATAACGATGCTTAAACAAAAATGCATAGATTAAGGCCTTTTTAAGTACTACGTCACACATCCAAAGCAAATATTTCTACTATTCAGAGCGTTTGGATAAAAGCTTGTCTTTGGAAAGGTTTTTTATTGATTATTTTCCACTTTCGCCTCTTCCGATGTGTGTTACAATTAAAATTTGACCCACTTCCTGTCTTCCGATTAATGTGAAATTTGGCAGTTGTTCATAGTTTCCGTGACAATGCATTATGGAATTTTTGATAGAGAAAAAAACAAAATTGAAGATGGCAAGCGTTTATTCTAATGCGCTAAAAAGTAAAAAATAATTGCTTTGGATGTGTGACGTAGGCTATTCCGTAGGTTTTCTGTTAATTAATTTTACAAGCTTTCATTTAACTTCACATTTGTATACATATATGGATGTATCTATGTTTAGTTCAAATCTTCGATTAACGTGAAATTCGGCAGGTGTTCATAATTCCAGAGACAATGCATTATGAAATTTTTCCAAAGAAGAAATAAACGGCGGCTCCAATATGACGGACGAGTTATGTGATTATTGTTCGATTCTATTCAAAATTGGTATGTCAGAGTTTTCGGTGACAGAGATCACGAATTTCTTGTAAAAATTTATAAATTAAAGATGGCGGTTCCAAAAGGCGACGAGTTTTGTGATTATAGCCCGATTCCATTCAAATTTGGTATTTGGGGCTTTTTGGGGTCGGACATCAGATGTTTTTGTCAAAATTCATGAATTCAAGATAGCGGCTCCAAGATAGCGATGTGATTTGTTATTATGGCCGGATTCCCTTCGAAATTGATAGGTGGGTTTTTGGGGTTGGAGATTATCAATTTTTGCCAGAATTCAATGGGATGACGGATTTAATGAATGACTAGCAGGACTAGCAGGCTTTTAATAGAAATAATTGAAAAAAAAATGAGACAACAGGTCAAACAATTAAAGAAATTATTTTTTCGTTTCTAATGCATTTGTATGGAAGCTTGTCTGGAAAAAAAAAATAACTTTTATCATTATGACTTGGTCGAATTCGCAAAAAAAATTGGTCTATACATTGACATTTGAAATACCACCTCATAAATCTATAATGATGATCTAATAAATCTAAAATGTTAACCTGAATACACTTTTTGGTGGTGAAAGAATTTTCTTCATTCGTTTCGTCTTCTGTACCTCAATTATTGAATGAAAATTACATAAAAAACTGAATCAATTTCAAAGTGTGTCTTCAAAAGAGGTTTCTTGATCAAATGGAATTGTGAAAATATGTCTCTAGAACAATTTGACTCTTTTTTTCCAATTTCTTAGTTTGAAACATATCCATTCCCGATAATAACCTATTCACCTGTACATCCGGACACACTGTTTGATTGAAACTCTGGAAGTTATTTTTAACTCCAGAAAAAGCATTCGGAAGAAACCAGTCATTTTAGTGGAGGAGACATGAGGATACATAATATCATGCAAGAGCAACTCAATAAGTAGAAGAGCGGAAATGAAATGGATGAACTCACCCATATATAATGGCTTTCCAGCTCCTTCGAGACCTACCTGCAAAAAAAAAGTTTCAATGAAATAATTTCATACGACACATGAGTTCTGGGGAGTCAACAACTGATTTTTCAGTAGCAGTCATACATAACTAAACTAGAAAAAATGGTTACATTTAAAAATTTATTTTACCATGCTTATTATTCATAAATTGCCATGAATGCTCTTGAAGATGGAGAAAAAAATTGCAACAGCATTGTATGTTCCCATGATAAAACAAATAGTAAAAAAATCTGCAGAATTGTTGATTTGCTTTTCAACAATCCCTTTGAAACAGAATATCTCGGAAACGGGTTGTCTTAGGTACATGACATCAGGAATGAACAGTGTAGAGTCATCAAAGATAAATTGATTCAAATGAAAATACACCAACAGACTGTTCCATTTGAAAAAATAAAAATACAGATGTTTGAAAATGGCCAAGTTTGTGTTGTTGTATATCGAACATCCTGCACATTTTTTTCCAAATCCACAGAATTCGCAATGAACATCACCATACCAACTAACGAGTCCCAAATTATCTTTACTTAATATCTCGAAATGTGAACAAGGTGATTTTTCAGAAAAAGTCTACAAAATAATATAAAATTTTTGTATAACGTGGCAACGCCGAAACAGAATTCAAAATTGAAAGAATCGTTAAGTAGCCAATGAAACAGCGGATCGAAATATTTGAAAATATACTGGGTGTTTCATTTGAAAAAGATCAACTCTGGTTAGTCACGCTTCAATGATGCACCCTGTATGAATGAAAATAATTTTGGAAGATAGTCTAAATGGTCCGTTAGGCATAAAAAATATAAAAACTCGAAATAGTGATTGACCACGGGAATCATGGTGACCCACCCTGTACATATGGATATGGCTAATTTAATATCAGAGAAAGGCACTGAAATTCATTCATTTCAAATTTGAAATCTATTAGTTTATGAACATTCTATAAGCTAATGAATTAGTTGTTTTCTTTATGTATTCAAGGTGGATTCAGTCAACTTTTTTTAGCAATAGCAATAGGAATGAAAATAGAAATAGGCGTGAGAATAATTATATACTGAACCCATTTTATACAACGAATTTAGATTATTTGGATTGAGCAATAACATTAAGAATGGAAGGACAGGTGAGACAAGTGACAGTTTGTTCAGTTCTGTGTTCTAGTAAATATTACTTATTTGGCTATTTTTATTTGACATGTGTTTTGTTTATATTGCGATCATGGAGATTAACGGAAGGAAAAGCCTCTGCGGCATTGCGAATATCTCTCAGCAGTTCAATTGTGATTAAAAATTGACATGGAACTATGGAACATGTATTCGTATCTGTCAGTTGTTATGACATGCGCATTGTGGACAATATTTTAGCGCTAGCCGTAAGATTAAAAAAATTTGAATATTCAAGGTCGCGTTTTTGAAGTTGTTGTTATCGTTAAAATTAAAATAGTCGACTAAATGGAACCATTTGATCCAATAGTTTCAACTTCAAGTTATCGCTATTTCTATTACTATGGTAAAAAAAAATTACTTAATCCACATTCAGCTCTTCGGCGCATACAATGATTTTTGAGAAATATAATTTTTCTTGTGATAAAATTTATTCATAACTGTTCCTCAAATTTTCCAGTTGTTTGAAAAATATATAGGGGGATTATATTTTGAATTAGATTTTTATTATAAAATATATATATTTTATGTTACATCTGGAAAACTATAGAAGATAAAGCTATCGACGTTCCGTACAATTTTGTTGGTTTATACTTGAATTTCAATATTACCACCCGGCCAAATCTGTAATAATTGTGATAATTTATGAAACACAAGAATTTTTTTAAATAATTATAATTTATTTGGTATTTTCGCAGCGTTAACTGACTATATAAAAAAACTATTAGAGATCATGGTTTTCTTTCTTGTTCAGTTCATTCTCAAATATATATTAACAATCCGTCCATTATTTCAGCTTCTCATGTTATTATTAAGAAAATAAATATAACGAAAAAATAAAAAAAAACGATTTTATTTTTATTGCATGTATTGTTGAAACGAAAATAACTGCAAACATGGACGTATGGTTAATGAAAAGTTGAAAATAAGCTGAACATATAATATAAATGGAAAAAAATCTTTATCTCTTATAGTTGTTGGATGAAAGGCCTTCGAAAATACCAAATGAACGAGAAATATTCAAATGAATACTTGTGTTTTATGAACTATTACAATTACAAATTTGACCCCGCTCTCATAATGCAGAGCCATTTTGAACTGAAAAAATAGTTCACGGGCATAATCAATACAAGATATAACAATCTTATTTTTTATCAACACCAGCATATATCCCGTGAACTCTGATATTTACAAAGCAAATTGAAAATCAATCTGGAAGATCCATTAGCATCATAGAATTTTCCAAAATATTCCTAATCGTATCTGACATTGTTTGACAGTTACAGCTGTTTATAATTCAACAAAATATTGAAAATTATGAATTGTATAAATAATAGAACATTTTTTATACACTTTGTTACATTTATAATTATTTTTGTAATTTCTATTAGATTAATAGTTAGTTTCGGTGATTATTTATAACAAATTATTCTTACAATAAAAATGTGTATATCATTTTTTCCTTCAATATATTGTTCAACAGATTGCGAAACCAAAAAACACAATTATAAACAAGTATTTTTTTTAAGAAAACTTTTGATTTTCAAAAATCTGTATATGCTCCAAAGAGTTAAATACGTGAAATTTCTAAGATACTCAAGTGATGCATTTGTTTATAAAGAAGTTATGAACAAATGCATTGAAAAATTCAAAATGAATAAGTTTTATTGCCTTCCGTTGATACAGAAATAGCTATCTAAAAATTTTTGTTATTTTTGGTGAATTCAAAAGTTTATGACTAACAATATAACAACGGAAAGTGATTTTTAGAGCTGCTTTATTTGAACAATTATGCGGATAATAATGATATATAAGACTCCAAAAAATTACTCAATCAACAATCGGCTCATTTGCTATAAAATAGAACAAAAATATTTCGCGACCACCACTTTTGAATATAAATTTTATAACTGCAGTACATTCGAAATAGTTCCCAATGTGAAGCATAAAATTACTATAGAAATTGAAGGTTCGAAGAAAGCAGATATTGGCGAAAATAACCACTTTTGACAGACAAAATTTATATTTGAGAAACATTTGAGTATGAAAAGTATAGTAAATGACAAAATATGTTTGGACTCGTTGTTATTGTGCAAAAAAAGGGAAGACTCGATCTCTGCATGTGATTAAAAATTCGTATTCGACAGACCAAAATATGTAAGTGTCCCAAATTTTATTACAAACAGAGATAGAGTCATCTAAAAGAAATTTTATTTATTTTTCATGCACAATAACCTACCTATTTATATTCACTGTTATACTACTATATACGTAATAAAAACTACTATCATCCTACCTGTTTACCAGGATAACGAATAACTCTCCACAAAATCAGAAGAGTCACAAGTCACATACACGTTTTCATGAGAAAAGGATCTCAAAAACACAATCCTTCGTCAGAAATGTTTAAAGTATGTGGATCGCGCATATAATACTTCGTTCAACTACTTAGCGTATACCCGACTGTTGCCGAAAATCTATTGTTTGCCGTTGCAGTTTTTTGTTCTGCAATGAGTAAGCAAGCAGTGGTGACAGAGGCGTTCTAACGATAGGCATAGCCATCAATTATTGATCCACAAAACAATAAAAAGATACTGGGGATCAATGTTTAAATGCACGTCACTTTGTGAATTGTGTGAATTGTAAATTCGTTCAGTCATAATTCTATAAGAGGTAGTGGATAGGTATACCACAATATGCGATTTACATTTATAACACAATATGCCATTTACGATTTCTCCCTCTCTAGTTCTCTCTTTTTCTCTCTCTCAAGTTCTCTCTTTTTCAAATATCATTTGCTACTCAAATTTAGTTACTCGATTTTTTCACTGGCACTGGTGGAAGAACATGGGTGGATGCCTCCACAACTGAACCAGTTGTAGCCATTTATCCATATGTCAAAGATTGTAATAACTCTGTAACATTATTGTATAATATGTGGATAATAAATTTATTATTATTATCATTATAACATAGTATATCAGTATCTTATTACCATTTATGTGATATAACAAGTGTTAGGCTATTTTTTGTGTGGAACGGATTTGATGAAAATGCCTCGATTATTTTGAATCACTCTCATTTACAGGTAATATTTGGGAAAATGGACCAAATGAATATCAATAATAATAATATTGATAGTAATAAGGTTATTTTCAAATATACGCAATCTATATAATAAAACATTTGGCGAAAAAAAAGCTATCAAGTCATTTATCACCAAACGAGGAAATAGCTCAGCGGTTATGCGGTCGCCTACCAAGCAGATGGTCACAGGAACAAAACCCGGTCAGGGTAATATTTTTTTCATTTTATAAAAACAACGGCTTTACCATTTGGCTTATAATTTTTTTGAATGTTTGTAATACTCCGAATGAGGTTTTAAGAAAAAAAGGATTAAAAAAAAATTATTGGAAATTTCATGGTCCTTTAAAAGTTTTCAGAAATATATAATAAAAATGAATGTATGTTTTTGTTGGTAAGCTCATAACTTGAGAACGGCTGGGATGATTTGGCAATTTTTTATCAGGTAAATGGGACAACGAACAAACGGGATAACGGGAAAACGGGATAATGCTATAACGGGATAACGGGAGAAAGCGATAACGGAAAAACGGGATAACTGGAAATTGGGATAACGGGATAACTCGGTAACGTAATAACGGAAACACGGAATGAAGGGAAAACTCAATAACGAGAAGCGGGCAGAGTCAAGGGCATAATCTAGATGAAACAGCACAAGAAAAAACAAAGGGAAAAAGAAATTCTACGTGGACGAGAGTTTTCAGAAAAAAAAACTCAGGGAATATAGAAATTTGAACAGGACAAGGTCTGTATTGTCAGCTAGTATAAGGAGAGAGAGAGAGATTATACTTTATATTGTATAAGAGTAATTGTGTGGACAAAGTTTCACTTAATCTATAACGCAGTTCATATGTTAAAAAAAAATGCATTTGAAAAATTAATTTTACTCAATACATAAAGTCAGTTTGTGTATATAAAAACAATAAGTCGTAGAGAATATTGGTAAAAATAAACAAGTTTGTCTTATATGTCATATAAATATGAAAATACATGAAATATATAAGTCATATTGAAATATACTCCAAATGAAATTTGAAATCACATTATTAATAGGTTTTGAAAAAATCATCATTATACAACTCTTGTATATTATAGTATGGTCTATCACTTAAAACACATTTCATAGCCTTCCTGAAGCATTGTAAAGATTTTACTTCTATTACATTCTTTGGCAAATGGTTGAACATTTTACAACCATCATAGACAATGGAATCCTTTATGACTGATGTCATTAGTATTGGCAACTTAATGTTGTTGGATTGCCTTGTCACATAATGGGTTGGTGAGGATTGGAATTTGTTCAAATATTTCTTAATTGAACACACTCTTTCCATTATAAAGATAGAAATCACTGTTAGAATTCCATGAGTAGTAAAGAATAATCTAAAAGAGTCCCTACGTTTTGAATTGCACATATACCTTACGGCTGGTTTTTGCGAAATTTAAATATTTCGCAGTAGATAACCACTACTCAGGTGAGATTCCACCAGAGAAAAATGAACAGTCTTAGCTGTTGTTAAACCAAGTTCATTCGCAAATACTCTAACTGTATAACAACCACTTCGTTACACAAGGCATAAACATGGTCTTAAAATTTTAGTTTTCTATCGATATGTACTCCCAAAAATTTTAAGCTACTTTTGTTCCCAATGATGTCATTCTCAATGGGTATATTGTCAAGTTCACATCTGAAAGTTACTATATTAGTTTTCGAAATATTTAGAGGAAGACGATTTGAATCACACCAACTCTTTACTTTCTTCATATCATTGGATATGATTTTAGTTAAATCATTTGCATTGTCCGATTGCGAAAATGGTAGTATCGTCTGCAAATAGTGTGGATTTTCCTGCGATATTTATACTTGTCAAATCGTTGACATAGATGAGGAACAATGTTGGCCCTAGTATTGAACCTTGAGGCACACCATTATGTATTTTCCCAATTTGTGAGCGATGGTTTGTTTTCACCATCTGACTACGACCTGACAAATATGAGCTGAACCAGTATCACTCCTCTGAAGCCGTAGTAAGGAAGCTTCCGCAACAGTATTCCGTGATCCATACAGTCGAAAGCCTTCGAAAAATTGCAAAACACTGCTGCAGCAACCTCGCCACTATTGATTCCAGTATAAACTTTTTCCATGAGTGAGAAAATTGCATCATCAGTGCCTTTGCTACTTTGGAAAGCCAAACTGTTCTTTATTAACGATTTCATAATGCGTCAGAAACGCAGTTATCCTTATCTTGACTAGTTTTTCTATAAGCTTTCCTAATGTGGGAATTAGGGAAATAGGCCGATAATGCGAGGGGTCGTCCTGATTTCCACCTTCATGTAGTGGTATTACCAATGATACTTCGAAGAAACCTTCCTGATTGAAATGATACATTATTAATATTGGTTAAAAGTTGTAATGTGTTATCTAGGAGATTTTTCTAAGTGTTCGCTGTGATGTCGTCGTAACCAGATGACGACTTTTTCCAATGGAAACAATCACCTGTTTTAGCTCATAAATATTATGGTCATATGCAAGTTCCAGAAATGAAGGGGTGTTTGAATTGTTTCATGGGGTTTTTATTAGTAGTCAGTTTTTCAGTACTTTTTTCGCAACAGTGCAGTAATATTCGTTAGGAACGTTTGCGGGAAGTGAAACTTCATGTAATTCATTAGATTTACCTCTTAGGTCATTAATTACTTCTTTCGATTTGTTTTCAGCTTGCTCGAATCTATTTTTATAGTAACTTTCTTCTGCTTGTCTGACAACCTGCCTATAAATACTGCGGTATCTACTGAAATACCGTTGAAAACAAATATCATCATTAAAATTCCGAATATAATGCAGCGATCGCATATAATTTGCTGAAATTTTTATGCCTAGAGAAATCCACTGTTTTCTGTGCTTGATTTCCATCTTCTGAATCGGAAATGAACTGTTGAAAATATTCACCAAATGACTGTAAAAATTTAAGAATGAATCCTGGGATTGTACACAACTTTGTACACAACTTTCTTTCATTTCACAATCCAATAATTGCATAAACAAAAAGAGTGACATCAATCATTTTAGTGAGATATATTCGTTTCTACTGTCACTAGACTCCAAACCAAATTTTCAAAGTTCTCATAATGAAACCATGCTATCCAACACGACCTAAAGGTCAACCAAAATCCGGTCATAAATTGAATTTTATTGTTAAAAAATTCAACACTTGGTAACACCTAACCTCAAACGTCATAGTTGATGTGTGTCATATGTCAATTGTGTCTATGAAATGACATGTACCAGTACCACTTTATACACCACATGGTGAGATGAACTTTTGTATAGTTTTTTTACAATTTTGATGTGTTCTACAACATTCAACTAAACTTAATTGTTATTCTTCATTTGACCTGATGTCAAAAGACAAAAAATATTTTTTACTGAACATCGTGTCATCCATTCCACCTAAGTTGTGAGTATTATCAATTCACCTAATGATAATCTCTCATATGTAATATTTAAAAAAATTGTAGTTCCCTGATGATGGAATAAATCAATTCCGATAGCTTGGACAAACTTACAAGAGTTTTATTTTTAAATTGCTGCATTCCCCACAATAATATTTATATATATATATATATATATATATAATATATATATATATATATATATATATATATATATATATATATATACATTTCTATGAAATGTACCTAACAATTCCAATCTATTAAAAGTTTCAATATCAGAATGTATGCATTTCTGACTAACATCATACGAGTACCTATATGATTATAACAAATTCAAAGACAAAAGAAATATCGGAGTACTGGATAAATCAGATGGAATATACCGTTGAATTTGAGATTTTTGCATTTGTAAAATCGTTCAAATGGTAAGCATTGGTCATTTTGTTGCAGCATGGATATTCGTACCTCTCAAAACAAGAGTGTATAATCAAGAGAGTTCTGTGACATACCACATTACCACTATTACTACCAAACCGAGTTGTGCTTAGTACCCACTCCAACGATATTTCAATTATCATTTCATTACACCGAACGAATTTTCTGCTAATTATCATCCTTATGCAAACACAATAACTTTCCATTCTTGATAGTAAACCTCGAAATCTGCACACTTCTTTAGTTACAACGAAGCATATACTCGATTCCAGTGTTCAGTCACCTCTTTTATCAACAGCGGTTTTTAGTTAGTTTTATTGACACGGTTACGTTTTGTTGCAGGAACGAGATAGAAAAAGGATAGCAGAAGGAAGCAGACCTCATTTAGTAAAACGGGTAAGTGTCAAAACTTCTTCTAAGGAATTCTTCAACATGAATTGTAGTTCATTGAAACATTCTGGGTATTTCATTAAGTTGGCTCGATGAAATGGTTCTTGGGATTGAATCCCACATTCCTATATCCTGAAAATGTACAAGTTTACAGAATTACGGAAATGAACTTCGGGACTACCCGAATATGAATGTGATTAGGGATCATCAGTGACAAAAAATAATATTCCATCAAGAAATGTATCTGATGTAAGTATATATTGACGCCTATTCACCTCATATATTGACGTCAATTCAACTCATTATGAAACATGTTTTGGAATGAAACACTAGAAAACACCAATAATACTCCCAGACACTCTGGAACTCTAGCAAAAAATGATATTTTGACTTTGTATTCATCTTGGATTAGCAGAATAATAAAATTTGTAACTAGCATATGAGTTGACGCAACTAAACACAACCAAACTTCATTACGCTATAATTTATTCTCATATTTATTCTATATTTACACTTGGGGCTCTTTCAGCTATTCAAGAGAATGTGTTTAACAGGGTCATGGGTATAGTTCTCAGTTTCGGAATTAGATTTTTGTGCAAACAATATATTAATGAAACAATAGTATATGTTCGCATCATTACAATTATTCCATTAGAAATTCAGAATTAATACACATTTCTGTGTTTCAAATTTTTTTTCATAGTCATCATGAACAGAAGATATATTCTCTAATCAATTTCCATTTGCTTGAGAGAGGTTAAGAATAAAAAATTAAAAAAAAAAATTGTTGAGAGAGATTAAGAATAAAAATTTGTCGAAAATCAAATCTGAAGAATATTCTCATACAACATATTTGATTCGAAGGATTCCACATGATTATACATCATTTCTCACTAAAAATAAGTTCGATTTCGGAGAATGACTTTTTTAAAACCATTTTTATTGCAGAAGAAACTTTCAGTACATGGAATACAAGTCAATTGTTCAAAGTCTGATGACAGAACGCTCGATAGAATGCTCTCCTCTTGCTTTTACTGAAGTCGTGGGATCCTGTTTAACGGCTCTTTCCATAACTCAGTGATATTTTATGTTTGAAGCGTAAGAAATTCTGATTTGAGTGGAAAAAATCCTTCGAATGCTTTGATGAAGTGTTCAACAATATCAATTATTTTACGTCTTATGATAGATAGATAGATTGATTTCATTAATCCTTCTTGCTATATATTATGTAGACAAGTCATAGTTGCATAGGTTTATTCATACATAAAGTATTTACTCTAAGTCTAGATAAAATGTGTTTGAAAAACATATATATATATATATATATATATATATATATATATATATATGTATGTGGATTGACGAGTTCCAGGACATTTTTTCTGGTTTAAAGTATGATTCAGGGACAACTGTATAGTTCCGGGTCAGTCCTGGAAGTTTTTTATATAATACGCATAGTTCAGGGACGTCCCGGAAGTTTTTTATGTTTAATGAATACTTCCAGGACATGAATTGAGATTTCATGTTTTATAACTAAAAAACATACAGGATATGTTTTCAAAAGTTGGCGCAATACCCTACGATAATGGAGTAGAAAATTATTTCTGAGATGAGTGCCATTTTTCACAATCTTTCGTTGTACTTGCCTTGTTACGGCTTTTATTGAACCCACACTGTTTATTCATCTGTCTGAATCAAATCTTGTAATTGAATTTTGACCCACTTCTAGTCGTCCGATTAACTTGAAATTTGACAGAGGTTCATAATATGCAATATGAAATTTTTGTTAGATAAAAAACAAAATGGCGACTTCATGAATTTTTTGTCGAAGTTTAAAAATTCAAGATAGCAGCTCAATATAGCGGACGAATTTCGTGATTCTATTAAAAATTGGTTTTTAGGGATTTAAGGTAACGGCTCCAAAATGATGAACGAGTTTTGTGATTTTGATTCGATTCCGTAATAATTCGAGATAAATTTGTTTTTTAAACCCGATAATTCAAGATGAAGTATTTCATAAATGACTGGGGGGAATTGAACAAAACTAAATGGACAAAAAAAGAAATGCTTTTATTGAAATGCATTAAAAAGGAATTATGTTTTTCCAAATGTGTCGCCTACAACATATCCAAAAACGCAAGAATACCAAACCAAACTGAAAACGCGGCAAGTTTTTAAATCTGCTCCTGATATGTCTACAGTTTTTTTTTTCATTTCAATGCATTTTAATGGAAGCTCGCCTTTAGAAAACGCTTAATTAATTTTTATCCATATCTGAATCATTTAGCGGAAAATAGTAGGTATACTTCATTTTGATTTGAACACTCATAAACTTGATATTTATAGGAAACGTGTTATCTGGTATGAATAATTGTCAGTTTTTGGTAACAAACTGACAGATTGTATACATATTGGAAACACGAACGTCTAAAATTTCAATATCCAAATAGTTTTTCGGAGAACTGAGAACACACTTCTGACTGACAAACTGCTCCAGGAATTCATTGAAATAGTTGAGTAAATAACGTTTTCCTGCGACCTCGTATTAAAGAGTCTGTTTAATCTACACGAAATCGATCGTTAATGACTTTTATTAACCTTCAATTTAACTTTTGATGCATTATTGTGATATATGCAATCTAACATACACCAAAATCGACCATTAATAATCAGCAAATGGTAGATTTGGTCCATTAATGTATAATTGTGGTATAGGCAACTAAACATAAACGAATTCGAATAATATCCAAATGTTGATGAAAAAACTCGTATATTGAAACGGCGATTGATGATCTCGAACATAACGCGCTCGCTTCGCTCTCCGTTGAAATATCTCGATCATTAATCGCCACCATTAATATACTAGTTGATTAAATAACTATTTCCGGCGACCTCGTATTAACTAGTCTGTTTAATCTACACGTAATCGATCGTTAATGGCTCCTATTAACCTTCAATTTCTCTTTTAATGCAAAATTGTGGTATACATACACCGAAATCGACCATTAAAAACCTTTAAATGGTCGATTTGGTCTATTAATGTATAACTGTGGTATAGGAAACTAAACACACACCAATTCGAATATTATTCAAATGTCAAATCATATTACCTTCGCGCTGTCAAATTTATGTATTTTAAAATCGAAATATTGTAAGTTTCCCCCTAGTTGAAAGGAATTAATATCGAAAATTTTTCGATGACGGTCGACGGAAATTTTTTGTAATCAACTCGTATATTAAAATGGCGATTAATGATCTCGAACAATAATTCGCTCGCTTCGCTCTCGCGTTAAAATATATCGATCATTAATCGCCACAATTAATACACTAATTGATTGAATAACTATTTTACCGTTTTACTTGTGAGGTAGCATTTTTTCACACATGCTTCTGAAAATACTTGGACAGCTACTGTCATCTCGATAGTATAGAGTTAGAACTGTATGAAATCATCATTTTCAATCGGTGAAAAAAAGAAATACTTATTCATTATAGAACAGAAAATAACAATGTCGCAACACATACCAAATATATATTTGTAAATTGATTAGTTCCGGGACATTTTATTGGGTTTAATGTATGATTCCGGGACAATTGTATAGTTCCAGATCAGTGTAGATATATTTTTAAGTTAGTGAATACGCGGTACGGTACCAGAAAATGTAGCGTATTTGGTACATATATAGATGATAGGTATTAGTTGTTTTGCCATTGTAATAATCTATGTATTACATGTATATTCAATACCGATCTTTTCTGTTCAATCATTCAAGACAAACTGTCTCTTTCCACTTCAGTGTATGGTACAATGTAATATCTATCAAGATTCACTGAAGTCTCATTCATTAAGGTTTCAGAATACCCGCGATTTTTCTTTTTCTGAACCGCAAGGCGTTGACGGTCTTGGTAACAAATGGCCGTCCTGTAGAAATTAAAGACTTTTTTCTCATTAAATGCATTTTAATAAAAGCTTACCGTTCGAAAATGTTTAATTCATTTTTATTAATATCTAAACCATTTAGCTAAAAATAGTATACTTCATTTTGAGTTGAACACTCATATGAAACTTATGGGAAACGTTATTTGGTATGTAGACTTATCAGTTATTGGTAAAATACCCACAGATTTTATACATATTGGAAAAAAAAATTTTGGGTTAAGTTGATGCTTAAGACCAACAAGTGTAACTTCCAAATAGTTTTTCAAGAAACTGATAACACACTTCTGATTGACTGACATACGAAGGGGCAATGGTGAGTGTTTGAAAGGCATGACCAACAAGTGAATTTGCTACAGGAATTCATAGAAATAGTTGAGTAAATAACGTGTTTACCGTTTTACTTGTGAGGTGGCATTTTTTTCACACATGCTTGTGAAAATGCTTGGACAGCTACTGTCATCTCAATACAGTTATATGAAATCAGCTATATGAAATCACCATTTAACGATCGGTGAAAAAGAGAAATACTTATTCATTATAGAACAGAAATTATCAATCTCGCAACCCATACCAGATATATATATTTATAAATTGATTAGTTCTGGAACATTTTCTTGTATTTGATGTATGATTCCGGCACAGGGTGGAAAGATTTTTATGCTAGTGAATACGCGGTACGGTACCAGAAAATGTAGCGTATTTGGTAGATATATAGATGATAGGTATTAGTTGTTTTGCCATCGTAATAATCTATATATTACATGTATATTCATTACCGATTTTTACTGTTCAATCGTCCAAGAAAAACTGTCCCTTTACACTTTAGTGAATGATACAATGGGCGATATCTATCAAGATTCACTGAAGTCGCATTCATTAAGGTTTCAGTATACCCGCGATTATTCTGTTTCTGAACCGCAAGGCGTTGACGGTCTTGGATACAAATGCGGCCGTCCTGTGGAAATTGAAGTTTTTTTTTTCATTTAATGCATTTCAATAAAAGCTTACCTTTCGAAAATGATTAATTCATTTTTATTCATATCTAAACCATTTGGCGGAAAATAATATAGTTCATTTTGATCTGAACACTCATAAACTTGATACTTATGGGGAACGTTATCGGGTATGTATACTTATCAGTTTTTGGTGAAATACTGACAGATTTTATAAATATTGAAAAAACGAACATGTATAATTTTAATTTTCGAATGGTTTTTCGAAACACTGAAAACACACTTCTGATTGACAAACTGACATACGAAGGGGCAATAGTGAGTATTTGAAATACAAGACCAACAAGTGAAATTGCTCCAGGAATTCATTGGAATAGTATACGTATTCCGGCGACCCCGTATCAACGAGTCTGTATAATCTACACGAAATCAATCGTTAATGACTCCTATCAACCTTCGAAGTATCTTTCAATGCATAATTGTGATATATGCAACCAAACTTACACCAAAATCGACCACGAATAATCTGTAAATGGTCGATTTGGTCCAATAATGTATAATTGTGTTATAGGCAACTAAACATATCGAATTTGAATATTATTCAAATGTCGATGAAAAATTTTTGTAATCAACTCATATTTTGAAACAGCGAATAATAATCTCGAACATTAACGCGCTCGATTCGTTCTCGCGTTAAAATATCTCGATCATTAATCGCCACCATATAAACTAGTTGATGAAATAACTATTTTACCATTTCACTTGTGAGGTAGCATTTTTCACACATGCTTCTAAAAATGCTTGGACAGCAACTGTCATCTCAATAGTATAGAGCTACAGCTATATGAAATCATCATTCACAATCGGTGAAAAAGATAAATACTTATTCATTATAGAACAGAAAATAACAATGTCGCAACACATACCAGATATATATTTGTAAATTGATTAGTTCTGGGACCTTTTCTTGGGTTTAATGTATGATTCCGGGACAATTGTATAGTTCCAGATCAGTGTAGATATATTTTCGAGTTAGTGAATACGCGGTACGGTACCAGAAAATTTAGCGTATTTGGTAGATATATAGATGATAGGTATTAGTTGTTTTGCCATTGTAATAATCTATGTATTACATGTATATTCAATACCGATCTCTTCTGTTCAATCGTCCAAGACAAACTGTCCCTTTCCACTTCAGTGTATGGTACAATGTGATATCTATCAAGATTCACTGAAGTCTCATTCATTAAGGTTTCAGAATACCCGCGATTATTCTGTTTCTGAACCGCAAGGCGTTGACGGTCTTGGATACAAATGGCCGTCCTGTAGAAATTAAAGACTTTTTTCTTATTTAATGCATTTTAATGAAAGCTTACCTTTCGAAAATGTTTAATTCATTTTTATTCATATCTAAACCATTTAGCTAAAAATAATATACTTCATTTTGATTTGAACACTCATAAACTTGATACTTATGGGAAACGTTATATGGTATGTATACTGTATACGAAGGTATGGTGAGTATTTGCAATACAAGATCAACAAGTGAAATTGATCCAGGAATTCATTGCAAATGTTTAGTAAATAACGTTTTTACCGTTTCACTTGTAAGGTAGCATTTTTCCACACATTCTTTTAAAAATGCTTGGACAGCTAGTCTCATCTCAATAGTATAGATCAATAGCTATATGAAATCATCTTTTACAATCGGTGAAAAAAATAAATACATATTCATTGTAGAACAGAAAATAACAATCTCGGAACATATAACAGATATATATTTGTAAATTGATTAGTTCTGGGACATTTTCTTGGGTTTAATGTATGATTCCGGGACAATTGTATAGTTCCAGATCAGTGTAGACAGATTTTTATATTAGTGAATACGCGGTATGGTACCAGAAAATGTAGCGTATTTGGTAGATATATAGATGACTGATATTAATTGTTTTGCCATTGTAATAATCTATGTTTTACCTATATATTCAATACCGATCTTTACTGTTCAATTGTCCAAGACAAACGGTCTCTTTCCACTTCATTTGATGGTACAATGTGATTTCTATTAAGATTCACTGTAGTCTCATTCATTATGGTTTCAGTATACCCGCAATTATTCTGTTTCGGAACCGCAAGGCGTTGACGGTCTTGGATACAAATGGCCGCCCTGTAGAAATTAAATATTTTGTTTCTATTTAATGCATTTCAATGAAAGCTTCCGTTTTGAAAATGTTGAATTCATTTTTATTCATATCTAAACCATTTAGCGAAAAATAGTATACTTCATTTTGATTTGAACACTCATAAACTTGAAACTTATGGGAAACGTTATGTATGTATACTGTATACGAAGGTATGGTGTTTTTTTTTTTTTTTTTTAAATGGCTTTGACATTTCGTCATTCGGCCAGTCACAAGTTGAGTATTTTTTATGTATCATTTCATAGTGTTCTGGGTAGGCCTTGTTACTAACTCCATACGCCACCTAGGAGCAGCACTGTTAATTTGAACGCAACAGCGAATCGTCGAGGACCATCCTCGGCCCGGCTACGAAATTCAACATTTAATTCTCTCAAATTAAATAGAAAAATTTCTGCCCTGGCCGAGAATCGAACTCACGACCTTTCGATCATGAGTCGGACGCTAACCCACCGCGCCAATCCCCCCACGTTTGGGGTAATATGTACATATATAATAACATGTCCTGACTAACTGACTCACTGATTGACTGATATACGATCAACGCCCAGACCAAACCGCTGGTCCTAAGAACTAAAATTTTGACAGCATATTTTTTTGATATTCTATTCCTGAAGGGGTGAAAAGGTGGATGAGACAGGGGGTGAAAGTGAAAGCACAGTTGGTTTTGAGATTAGAGTCATGGAAATTAGTATTTGGGCTCTTCTTCTCAAATAAAGGTGAATGTGTTTCAGGGTTTTTGAAAATTCAACCCTAAAGTTGAAAGTCTGTATAGTAAGGTTGGAAGATGGGATCGTGAAAATTGGTGTTTGGGTGTCTTTGTTACAAATAAAGAATACGTGTTTCCGTGTTTTTGAAAATTCAACCCCTTATGGGGTGAAATGAGGGTTGAATTGGGATTGGAAGTTTGTATAGGAATTCCGTTAGTTTTCAAGTTGTGTTCATAAAAATTGGTATTTCAGTGTTTTCAGATATTCAATCCCTGAAGGGTTGACAGGTAGGGTGAAAGTTTGTATGAGGATTCCGTTAGTTCATAAGTTTGGGTCATGAAAATTGGTATTTGAGGTCTTTGTAAGAGTTGTTTTCATAAATGCAACCCCTAAGGGGTGAAAGGGGGGGGGTGAAAGTTCAATAAAGAAATACGTGTTTCAGTATTTTCCGAAATTCTGTCTCTGAAGGGGTAAGTTATAGTATAAAGCAATTAATAGTTGAAGTAAGGTGGGTAAGTAAGTATTTTGAGAGTATTCCAAATTGAGTAATTACTAGATTTCAGCCATAAAAAATGAAAAAATTAAAACTTGTTACCAAAAAATCAAACCTACGAAAAAAGAAACTGGAGATCAAAAAAATAAAATAACCTTCTTTAGCATCAATAACTAAGTTTCAGAACTAATTTAAGTAACTTATTTTGAGTCGTTGCCAAACAAACAATCAACGAAGAACTTAGAATTACTTTAAAGAAATGATCAAAACAAAATAACATACAAATGCAACGTGAAATGTCCAGCGATAAACAATTATAATCCAAAAATGCACTCTCCGCATGACCACTCGCAACGACGTGTGCCCTCACGTGTGAGCCCATTCGAGTAGCTGTCTCGGGGATATCGACTTCGAGAATGCACCCTGCTGCCATAATTTTATGCTTTACGTAATTTATTTGCTTGTTTGTTTGGCGCCGACTCAAAATTAGTATTATTGCGAGTTCGTCTACTCTTTCATTCCCTCCACTCCGGTGTCCCGGAACCCATATTAACCGTATTATTCTTGTTCAGTTCGTTTAGTATTTCTTAGCAATCCCCGTCAATCACTCGGCTGATTATATGGGAATTCAGCGTATTGATGTCTGCTGACTCTACATGATAATGATTTTTCTGTTGATATTTTTTTCTATATTGAACTAGAGGTATTTTCCAATAGCCTGAATTTCCGCTAGAAAGATATTCGAGGATTTGCCTAAGCTTTCAAAGTACTTGGTTTCAGGCCCATATACACATATTCTAGTTACTAAGGTAGTTCTGGAACCACTTGGGTACCACTTAATGCATATCCATCAATTCTTGGCATGTTGTCTTTGTCCCATTCCTTTTGCGACTTGGCTTTGTGCTTAGTTCTTCCACAAAGCTATACTTTCTGGTCAACTCATCTTGGGGCATGTCCCAGGTTTGGTGATTCCCTTGAGTGTAATTGTGTTTTTATGGAGAGTATAATAAAATTAGAAATCTCCACATCCAATAGGATTTTTCAATATTTTCAATTGCAATTTCCGAAGAATGCAGAAATAATTAGCAAAAAATATATGTTGTCCTTATTCTATTCAAAATGAGGAAATAGGAGTTAGGGGTTTTTGGGGTCGGAGGTGTTTTTTTAATTTATGAATTCAAGATGGCGGACGAGTTCTGAAATGTATGATCCGATTCTATTCGAAATTGGTATCTTGGGATTTTTCGGATTGGAGATTATGAATTTTCTGTCGAAATTGCAAGACGTAAGAGAAAATTGCATGTGAGTGCTAGTAGAAGGCGTCATGGGTCGGACTGTGTGCGAGTGAGAACGCTCGGTCAGTGATTCGTTTGCTGAGAGGACCACGTGACTTATAGTACAGGTTTTGAGTCTGATGTGGAGTGTCTTTTTGAGGAGAACGCTCGGTCAGTGATTTTTTGGCAGGTTTTTCTCATTCTCTTATAATTTTTCATGAAATTACGATAACAAAGCAGAATATCAAATTATAATTGAAATAGCAAATGAACCTATCCATATTGCTTCATCTACCTCGTCAGCATCCGAGACTACTACGAGTCACGCGAAAGGACTTTATCTTTCAGTCGCAGATGATTCCACATCTGATTTTATGAACATCCTGTTTATATTTTCAACAAATCAATCTATCATACCCCATGATAGGTTTTAATGTCAGAAAACACTAATTTCTAAGTGTCTCTCCAAAAGAAATGATTCTAACTTTTTCCATCTTTGCAAAGTGAGATTGCTTCTTGAAAATGTGTTTCCCATTTCTTCCGGTCTTCCTGATGATCGTGGAAGCGTGAAATAGATTTTCGTCGACAAAATTGTATTGAAGACCTAGTGAATGCGATGTCTCTCCTGCTTCAATGTTACGAATGATTTCTGGTGAGTATCTCTTTTGGAAACATTCTTTTGCCTCATTCATCTTCATGAGTTCTTAATCAAGACTGGAATAGAAAATAAAATAACTATCTGAAGAAAATGCAAATTTTCAATTTCAGATTTTTTCTTTTGAGTTAGGGCCTTTTCAGAATATCTATCAGATGTAGTTCAATGTCCAGCGTGGCTTTAGCCGGGGAAGTAGTTGTTTTCTGTTAGACATTCACAAAAAATAACTTAATTTTAATCGTGGATTTTTCAATTCACAGAAAAATCTTTCTATCAATATTCAATTGAGAATGTTCCTTTATTTTCCCATTTTCAATATCCTCGGAAACTTCAAGTGGCATACCTATGACCAAAAAAACATGAATAGTTACATGTGTCAATCAAAGTGTCCTGGAAGTATACTATTTTCATCAATATTATTTGTTAAATGAAAATGCTCTCATATATCTTCAATTTTCAAATACATAAAGATAATCTTAATTGATATATGACTGAAATATCATATATACATGGGTGAATTACTTTACCGATTTGAATCAATGAAAATGTCCTGGAAGTATACCTTTCTTCCAAAAACATTTGTCAAATCCAAACGAATTCAAACATTTTTATTATTTTATAACCCCCGAATACACTGAGTGATATATAACAGAAATAACCTATATACTTCAGATAATCACTTTACTGATTCCTAATCCAATGGAATGTCCTGGAAGTATACTGTTTTTCCCAAAACTGCTTAGAATCAGAACGGCTGTACATATTTTCATTTTTCGGATATCAATGGGAACCCCACTTATATATGATCGAATTAACCTATATACGTCGATATACAAAATGTGTCCCTGAACTAATCAAATTACAAACATATATATATGTATATATATATTTATATATATATATATATATATATATATATATATAACGGAACGGAAAAATGGGAAAACAAAATAACGAGATAAGGGGAAAACGGGCAGAGCCAAAAGCATAACCTAGATGGAGCAACACAAAGAAAAACATAGGAAGAAAGAAATTCTGCCGCGGACGAGAGTTTTCAGAAAAAAGAAATTTTCAGCATATTAATATACCATACTGAATACCCCCCCCCCCGAATTGATGAGTGAATTGGACGTGTGAGGAAGTGTTGAATTTCCATCACGAGGTTTGACCTGAACTGGAATACGAATGTGAAAACGAAATATCTTCAGATAGGACGCCTCTCTTAATCAAAATGCATTGACAATAAAATGAGCTTTTATGGCTCCCACAGGGTCAAGTTTATGAGTGTGTAGTAATGTAGATATACTTAATCAAGATAAAATAGTCAAGAGTCTCTAGGTATGACTTTCAATGGAAGTTTTCACATAATTTTTCATTGATATAGAGTTAGATCATGTTATATTCATTCATTAGTTTCCATAAATATTTTTTTATTAGGAAAAATTATGTTTTTCTCGTTTCATAAATAACCAATAAATGATTAGCTTTCTACATAGTTGGATTCGTTATTAAAATTTCTATGTAACTCGATAAACGGTATCTCACTTATACTGTCAATATTTCACCAAGTCTCATCATTTCAAATGTTGATTCCTTCGGGTGATGTTCTCAAGATGCTCTCGATGTTAGATAATGATGGACTGGACGTATGCTGGTGTATATCGATAATATAATTGCATGGATTTCACACTTTCTAAAAGTTCCACGAGGGTTTCTAAATGAGAAAATTATTACTCTTGGCTTGATAACAGGAGATAATATCATCAATTTCGCATTGAATCGTGCTTCGGTCGCGATTTAATGATTCTTCATCTACGGGTAAAACACTATAAGATTCCAGCCTTTTGTTTGATTCTGCTTCAAGCTTTCTTAAAAATGTTATTCTTGCAGTATTCCTAGATATAAAAATATTTATGATTATTGAATCTGTTTTCATGAGGAAATCAATTTGCATACATCTCTTTTCCAATGCATGCTCTTATTTTCTGAATAATGAAAATGTTCCCAATATGAACTAAAAATATTATTATAAGTTTTATTAAATTTCGAGAAATAATAATTTTCACATAAAAGCGTCTCAGTCTACTGATTATGGATCTGGGGAAAAAGTGTAGCAATATGAAAAAATTGAACCGACGAAATAAGAAACTGAAATGTAAATAATTTCGAGTCTGTGCCAAACAAACAAACAAACAAACAAACGATCAAATTAATTAAGTGAATCGTGAAATCATGACAGCGGAGTGCGCGGTGTTTTGACTATTTCTTTTAAAAAATTTAATGATATTCGTTGATTATTTGTTTGACGTCGACTCAAAATTAGTTACTCACATCAGTACATCAGTTCATGAGGTAAGTTATTGGATTGAAGAAAAAATTCCTTTTGGTTTTCGACGTTTTTTTGGTGATAAGTTTCTATTCTTGATTTTCTTGTTACTGAATTTTACAAATTACTACCCACTCAATAACACCAGGTCTCCAATACGTTGCAGTTCATCAGAACTACATATGTGTGCCAAGTTTCATCAAAATCGATGCACAAGGGAAAAATAAGTCATCCCCTATTTTTCTACCCATAGGAGTGGATTTCAAATTCAGATCGAACCGACTTCGAAGTATACGATATTCAATAAAAAAAACAAATCGGATAACCCAGTACAAAGTTATGCGTGGATAGAATCGGTGGACATGTAATTAAAATTCAGTTTTTTTATTTTCATAATTTATGCGGATTTATTCATTGATAACGTGCGTACTTCACTTTGTTAAAACTATTATCTGAGGTTTTTGGGATGAGGATTCCAAGGAGAATATGTTTAAACAACCCAAATCATTTTTGCTTCATATGTGGAGAATATGTGTTTAACGATTGTAGAAAAGTTATATCAGAGTTCATTAAAAATACCTATTTTCTGTAGTTTGGAATGTTCTTCGATAATTATAACTTTTGAACAAAAAATTAAACCGACGAAAAAATCAACTCAAAAGCAAGGAATAGAATAAACCTTCTCGGTCTCAATTCTGATTGAGCTCCTCAACTAATATGAGTAACTAATTTTGAGTCGGCGCCAAACAAACAATGATCGAAGATCATTATATTACTTTGAAGAAGTAATCGAAATGCCGCTGAGCATCTCGCTGCCATAATTTTACGCCTTACCTTATTCAATTGCTATTGTGGTTGGTTGATGATAAATACAACTTCCAATTTTACGAAATTGTATAATAAATATACTTGCTACAAATATGCACCAGCCTGATGACTTTTGTGGAATGTCAATAATAAATTTTTCTGTTCTGTCTATCCGACTTTTCTCCCGGCAACTGTCACTGCTGGTTTATTATACGACACTCGAAACAACTTGGCGAGCTGTTGCCAAAAGTACAATACCGAACATACCGGCGGCCTTGAAAGTATCTACTTTCAAAGAAATATAGAATAAATTGCATCTGGTCCAGAGAACAAGTTTCACAATAACTATACTTAATACTAATAAGTGTGTAGTATTTGGACATTTAAATATCAACAAAGAAGTGAGTTAAAAAAAAACGCAACTAAACGAAGGTAAAGTGTCAGTTCACTGGCAAAATGCTAATGTTAGTGATAGCTCGTTTTACGATACCGTTTTCGGTGAGAATATTCACAACACGCACAATATTGTCTGATCCTTGATGTACAGAAGTAATTCTTCCCAAGGTCCATTGCTGGGGTAACGTTTTGTCATTTCGAAGGAGTACTAGTCTTCCTGTTAGCTCCTGGATCTCCTTCTTGAATTGCCATTTGCTTCTTTGATGTAGATTGTTGAGATAATCATTTTTCCATGTAGTACAGAAACTTTGAAGTAATTTTTGTAAATGTTGAAATCGGGTTAGGTGGTTAAAAGGGGTATCATCGATGCTGAGTTGAGGAGCGGCGTTTAATGGCTGTCCGATGATGGAATGTCCTGGAGTGATCGCCTCGAGGTCATTGGGATCAGAGGATAAGGGAACGAGGGGACGCGAGTTCAGAGTAGCCTCGACCTGAGTTAATATTGTCATAAATTCCTCAAAGGTATAAGGATCGGTAGAAAAAATACGTTTCAGATGATATTTTAGAGATTTTACGGCGGCTTCCCATAACCCCCCAAAATGGGGTGAACGAGCCGGTATAAAGTGCCATTGCATTTGGCTATTACTGAAATAATCTTGTAATGGCTTGCTAGACAAAATGTCGTAAATTTCCTTGAAATGATTGTGGGCTCCAATGAAATTGGATCCATTATCTGAATAGAGATTAGTACACATTCCTCGCCTAGACACAAATCGCCTGAATGCTGCCACAAACGCTTCTGTGGTTAATTCACTTGCAAGTTCAATGTGAACCGCCTTTGTAGATAGGCAAACGAAAATACATGCGTAGCATTTTAGAATTTTTCGGTTCCTATATTTCCCGTCCTTTAGGAAAAATGGTCCAGCATAGTCAAGACCGCAATTGGAAAAAACGCGAGAAGGGTTTACTCGCGGGACAGGAAGATTGCCCATTTGATTAAATAGTTTTGGTGGATCAGCTCTAAAGCAGGGTATGCATTGTCGGAGTATATTACGTACCGCTTCGCGACCGTTCAATGGCCAGAACCTTCTTCTGATAAAAGAAAGGGTTGCTTGACAGCCAGAATGAAAATTGAGCTCATGAATATGACGTACTAATAAAATCGTAAAGGGATGTTTTTTGGGAATAAGGATAGGATGCTTGGTATCTTGGCTAATGTTTGCATGTTCTAATCTGCCGCCTACTCGGATTATGCCATCGGTGCCAAGATAAGGATTTGGGGACTTCAAATAACTACTGAATTTAACTGACCTTTTGGAGGCTAAACTCCTCAAATCATCGGCAAAACACTGAGCTTGAACAAGTTTAACCAAAACATTTTCCGTGTTTTGCCACTCAGAAAGGGTGATATTTAAGGAAGTCATGTCGAAATGTTGTTTAAGTCTGGGCCTTTTAGTGAACCTCAAACAATAAGCCATGACTCGTATTAGTTTGGAGTAACTAGAAAATTTTTCAAAGATGTTATCATTATCTGATATAAGCAAACAAGTATGATTTTGATTGAATTCATGAAGGTCTGAAGGTGCTCGTGAGTAATTAGAAATGTGGCAGTTTTGAGGCCATTTGTCTTGAGTTTCAGATAAAAACTGTGTTCCGTGCCACCACATGGAAGCACTTTCAAGATCAGTGGAATCAATTCCTCTGGAGATTATGTCAGCAGGATTATTTTTTGAAGATACATGATACCAAGTGTTTGTGTCAGAGATAGTTTGAATTTCTGAAATCCTATTACAAACGAAAGTTTTCCATGTCCGTGGTTCAGCACTCAGCCATGATAATACAATACTTGAATCAGTCCAGTAATGAACTGCTTCGAAATTGAGGTTCAAGGACTCGATTACCTTTTTTACAAGTTTGGATAAGAGAAGGGCACCTGACAATTCCAATCTGGGAAGGGATATAGCCTTGAGAGGGGCAACGCGTGATTTCGCGCATAAGAGACCGATTTGAACATCACCATTATGATTTTGCGATCTTAGGTATACACATGCTCCATACGCTTGGATTGAGGAATCGCAAAATCCGTGTATTTGTAAATTCTTGGGATTTCTTAAAATGACATGTCGAGGGATTTTCAAAATGTTGGAATTTTGGAGTTGATTACAAAAATGAATCCAGGATTTGTAAAGTTTTGTTGGAATAGGGTCATCCCAATTGAGGTTGGCTAGCCACAGCTGCTGGATGATAATTTTTGCCTGAATTATTATAGGACCAAGGAGGCCTAGAGGGTCAAAAATTTGGCAAATGGTCGAGAGAATGTTTCTCTTAGTGACAGGTGTGGGAGCACTGAGGGACACTTGTGAATTATAGATAAAACAGTCAAATTTGGAATCCCAAGAAATCCCCAATGTCTTTGTACTTTGAGAGCTGTTTACAAGATGTTTGATGGAATTATCATTAGTACTGCAAATATCGGCTAGGACAGTAGGTCCGTTGGAACAGAACTTTCGCAATTGAATTCCTGAGGCTTTAAGCAAAGTGACTAAATTTTTTCTCATCAAAATTAGGTTTTCTACAGTGTCTGCGCCTGTGATGATATCATCGACATAAAAATCATTGCAGATAATGTTAGATTCGAGAGGAAAAGTGAGTTGATTATCTAAAGCGATTTGTTTTAGACAACGTGTGGACAGAAAACTTGCAGAAGCAGTTCTATAAGTGATTGTGTTCAATTCAAAATGGGAGAGCTCTTGATTGGGATGTTCTCGCCATACGATACGTTGAAGACTACGTTTCGTATGCTGAATGTTAACCTGGCGATACATCATAGCAATGTCACCAGCTAAGACGAAATTATGTTGTCTGAAACGTAATATTATGGTCAACAGATCATTTTGAATGGTCGGTCCAACCTTGAGGACATCGTTTAAGGAGAAGCCTGAAGAGGTTTTAGCGGAACCATCAAAGACTACTCGCAGTTTGGTTGTAGTACTATCATGTTTTTCTACGGAATAATGTGGTAAATAATTAATGGGATATTGACTTTGATGATAGCGATCAATTTTAGTCATATGACCGGGACTTTCATATTGTGACATAAAATCAGAATATTGGGTTTTAAGGGTTTTTATTCAGCTTTCTTTCAATCGCGTGAAATCGGCAAATGGCTGTTTCTTCGGAGTCACCCAGTTCGACATAACTGTCTTTCAAAGGTAAACTCACTATGAATCTACCAGTGTTGTCTCTACTGCATGTTTCAGAGAAGTGAGATTCGCACTCAACTTCTTCCTTAGTAAGAATTTTTTTACTTGCATAGTTTTCTTCAATCTGCCAAAAGTCTTGTAACTGGATTTGTATTGAATTGGTTGTGGATAACAAACAAGAATTCGTTGATGATAATGGAAGATCAGATAAAGATCCGGATATTATCTAGCCTAGCTTGGTTTTGTGAAGTATTGGTTGATTTTTGCCCAATTCAATTCGTCCATTTGCCAGAAGTTCGAAGAATATACCCGCACCCAAGAGCATGTCAATTTCAGAGGGAATATTGAAGTTTGGGTCGGCAAGCGAAATACTGTCTGGAATCTTGAGATTGGTTGAATGTATTTTTTGTTGCGGCGTTAACCCGGTAATCTTGTCAATTATTAGATATGACAATTCAAACATGTAATTATTACATAAAGATTGGGCTTTAATTGAAGTACGTTCTGAAATATTGATGAGATTTTGATTTAATCCGGAAATTGGCATATTGATAGGGATGGAGTTCAATTTCAATTTATTGAATAGTTTTCTAGTGATGAAATTGGACTGAGAGCCGCTGTCCAACAATGCTCTGCATTTTATAGGTTTACCGTTTCTGTCGAAAACATAAACAATTGCGGTGGAGAGGATTGTATAGGTGTGGTAACTGATTTGAGATGCCATTGCATGAATACCCAAATTTTCAGAATTATCAGGTTGGTGAGAGCTAGATGATTCGACATTTGATTCTTGATGAGTTTGAGAATCTTGTGGATTTTTACAGGTTACTTGGCTGTGTTTTCGCATTTTGTTTGTATCATTTGTGTTCAAGTGCAGCAAACTATGATGTCTCTTTCGGCAAGAGCGACAAGAATACTGGGATCTACAATCATGATTTGAATGCCCAGGTCTTAGACAGTTAGAGCATAGTCTGAAGCGCCTAATTTCAGCAAGTCTTTTTTCTATGGGAATGTTTGGAAATGATTTGCACGAGTAGATATAATGGGATTGATCACATAATGGACATATATTATTGTTAGTTGATAAATGAGCGTAAGAGCGATTATCAAAAGATTTCTCATTGAGTTGCATATTTTGGTTGGAAGTATTAGCTTTGGTGCCTAACGATTCCAAGAGACGACAACGTTGACTTAAAAATATTATGTAGTCATCTATTTTTGGATTGTTGTTTGTTTTAGTGAATATTTCCCACTCCTTCCGAGTTGAAGAGTCCAATTTAGAATTGAGTAGGAAGATTAGAATAGTATTCCATTCATCAACCTTCTCTCCTAAGCTTCTATTGGCATCAGAAATTTAATGAGGAAATTGTTTGAGATGCTTCGTCCTTGAGGGCACCTTGTAAATAGAAGAATTTTTGTACATTGGTCAGCATTGTATTTTGATTAATTAGAGAATCAAAAGTTTCTTGGAATTGCGTCCATTTGTCATAGCTACCATTAAATTCAGGTAATTTTATATCAGGTAACTTTACATTCATAAGAGGGAAAAAATTTGATACTCCACTGGTTGTGGATTGCAAACTGAACGTGGCAGCTTGTGCGGCCGGCTTGGCTAATTTCGTTTGTGCTAGAGCTACCACAGGAAAATATTTACTTTCGAACTCATCTTGCTCAGCCTGGTGCCTATCAACATTGTCAGGTTCCAGGTTTTCAATTTCAGTTTGCACTATATTATATTCCGAAAGAAGTGATGTAATAGCATTCAAGCGGGTGTCTAGTTCGATCAACATTTCTTGAGTTAATGAAGAACTGGCGATTTTTTTCAAATGTGTTTCAAATCTAGTCACTGAACCTTTTATACTGGCTCTACGAGCCACAAGCATCTTTTTGTCTACGGTTTCTATCATTCTGTGATGTAATTTCAATCAGAAAGAATGAAAGAAAAGAAAACAAAAAGAAAAAATCTTTGATATGGGTGTCAGATTCGTTTTGGTTACTAGAAATACACTATATATTTCTATTTCATTTGAAAAATTAGTATCTAGCAAAATGCAAATTTCATTTTTATGGCTGAACGCAATATCAAGTAGTATAATATAAATATTATTGTTGTTAAGTGAAATCGTAAAATATCTACGATATTAAAATTCCTTTGTTTTTATAATAACGAAACAAGTCCAAACAACTCTAAACTTGTGAAACAAAGGTTAGGTTAGGATAGTTGGTTTATTTGGAAGTAGGGAATTGAAAAAAGGAAAGGACTGACCTTTTACCCCGTTGAACTGCAACCTGCGTTGGCGGCTTCAAAACGTAGTTATTCTAAACGGGATGATACAGTTGCTGTTCACAATATCGTAGCGTCGTCGATTGGGTTGAAAAAGCAATTATATCCGGCTCGAAGGACCATGAAGATTGTGGTTGGTTGATGATAAATACAACTTCCAATTTTACGAAATTGTATAATAAATATACTTGCTACAAATATGCACCAGCCTGATGACTTTTGTGGAATGTCAATAATAAATTTTTCTGTTCTGTCTATCTGACTTTTCTCCCGGCAACTGTCACTGCTGGTTTATTATACGACACTCGAAACAACTTGGCGAGCTATTGCCAAAAGTACAATACCGAACAGGTGCCGACTCAAAATTAGTTACTCACATCAGTTTAGGAGCTCAATTATCATAAATACCAAGAAGATTTATTTTATTTTTTGCTTTTCAGTTGATTTTTTCGTCGGTTTAATTTTTTGTTGAAAATTTTTTATTTTTCGGTTTTCTGTGGCTGAAACCCACTAATTACTACCTACTTCATCTTTAAATACTTCCAAAATACTTACCTTTTTCACTTCAACTATCAACTATTGAATAATATGAGTATCTACTTTAACTTTAATATTTATTGTTATATAATATGAATTATTTTTGAAAATTCTGGTTAGTTGATCTCATCACTTTGTATATAATTCCATCCATTCATAGAAGGTTATCATTGTGACAGATGTAGGAGGATCTGTCAATAACAACTACATATGTGTGCCAATGTGCACAAGTGAAAAATCATTCATCCCCCATTTTTCTACCCATAGGGGTTGATTATTCCATTCCAAATTGAAATATGATCAACTATGAGGTATACCCTATCTAATGAAAAATAATAATCCAAATCGGAAAACCCACTACAAAGTTATGCCTGCTAGAATTGGTCAACGGACCAAAATTCAGAGGATGAACGATCAATATCCTCCATTTTTAACCGACGAAACCAAAAAGCAGGAGCTTCTCTAGTCGGCGGGTATATTTTTTTTTGCTACCCTTAGGGATGGATTTTCCAGTTCAAATGCAAATGAGACTAACAACAAAGTACACCCTATCCAATGAAAAAAGAATCATCGGAATCGAACTGCTCTGTGACAAGTTATGCGTGTTCATTCATAAAAAAAATATATACGCGTCGACTAGAAAACCTCCTCCTTTTTGGTTTCGTCGGTTGATAATTAGAAATTTTGGGCTTCTGATTGTGTTTGTAAATCGTGTGTCGGATATTTAAGATCATGGAAAAGAGGCAAGTGCTTTTAAATTTGGGACACCAACTATTTGGCGGGAACCACAATGACTGTTACTTTTTAACCGACGAAATCAAAAAGGAGGAGGTTCTCTAGTCGACGCATATATTTTTTTTCATAAATTTTTTTATGTATGATCACGCATAACTTTTTACTGAGACGTCCGATTCCGATAAATTTTTCAGTGGATAGGGTGTACTTCGAAGTTGGTCCCATTCGAATTTAAAGGATGAAATCCATCCCTAAGGGTAGCAATATGAAGGATATTGATCACTCACCCTCTGAATTCTGGTCCGTTAACCGATTCTACCAGGCATAAATGTATACTGGGTTCTTCGATTTGAATGATTCCTTTTTCAATAAATAGGGTATACCTTATAGCTGGATTTCGGATGGAATTATCCACCCGCACGGGTGGAAAAATAGGGGATAATTGATTTTTCACTTGTGAACATTGGCACACACATATGTAGTTGACAATGACAGATCGCTACTGTCATTAGTTTTGTTCCGCATCCGTCAAAATCATTATATCCTATGATGGGATGGAATGATATACAAAGTAATGAAATAAACTAACCAGAACAACAAAAATAATTTAATATTACAACAAATAGTAAAAGTAGATAATTATATCAATTAACTGTAATAGTTGAAGTAAGGTGGGTAGGTAGGTATTTCGAAGTATCAAAAAAAGTAGGTAGTAATTAGCACATACAGCCACAAAAAATTGAAAATAAAAACTTTTTAACAAAAAATTAAACCGCGAAATACGGAACTGAAAAGTGAAAAATAAAATAAACCTTCTTAGTCTCAATAACTGAGCTCCTAAACTAATGTAAGTAACTAATTTTGAGTCGGCCCCAAACGAACAATCAACGAAGATAATTAAAATACTTCAAAAAAATTATCAGAATGTCACCGCGCATTTTACGCCATACCTAATTCATTTGCTTGTTTGTTTGGGCTCGAGTTGGGCATAAACGCTGAAAATCGACCTAAATAGCAGTACCCAAGTACTATAAGTGTTCAGCGTCCACTTCATCATTCACCTGGCTTTTCAGTGCCTGGAAATATATTTTAAACCTTAGTACAAGACAATAAAGTACCAAGCCCATCAGAAAATGATACTGATTTTGAAAATGTTTCAAACGAGCCGAAATGCTTTGCACATAACGAGTTAGATGATCTTGTGAGATATTTGAATCTTTCTAAACAAACTTAAGAATTGTTGGCATCAAGACTGAAAGAAACAAATTTGCTTTCTCAAGGCACTAATTTTTTTTTTCTGTTTTGAATATATATATCTGAAACTCAAAAACTAGAGCTGATAAAATAATTCTACTTATGTATTTGGAATCAGCATATCATCTGTATTCAGCAACAGAACAAAATTTTCCGGCAACAGATGTACTGTAAAATAGTGTTTTCAGGCATCAATTTGAAAAAGGTTGATTTTTATGCATCGCAGCAACAGTTTTTGTCATTGAAAGATGCATTACTTAATGCTTTTTTTCAGATTTTTTCCACGATTTTATTTGCTTGTATGTAAGTATATATGTATGAATGTATGTGTATAACAGAATTTTAGAAATTAATTTTCATCCACTTCCATATATCCGAATGATTTGGAATTTTGCACACGTGTTAAGATCCGATGGAATACAATAATTCCATAGCTCTGACCTGATACTCCCACCAAGATCGTCGAATAATTTAAATTACAAAGATATGGTGCACGCGCAAGTTGGTATCATCACATTCACCAAAATCCAAAGTCATTGATCAAAAAATATCTTCTTATGTACAAAAACGTGGGGTGCTCTTAATGATATTAGAATCACTGAAATCAAGCCCCTCACGCATTTTTTACATTAGAGGAGATTTTTCGGTCATGACTCCATTCTTATTATTTCTAAATTATATTGCTGTACTCGTTTTTCAAAGTATAATTCAATTTAAATAAAATCTTTTTTTTGTCAATACAAATTACAATGAATACCCCACAAGGTGTTATCTTGGACGATGAAAGAAAGTGACTTAAGTTTATCTTCCAGTCGCAGATGATCCACATCTGATTTTATGAACATCCTGTTCATATTTTCAAACAGTTCAATGAACATGCAATGCCACATGCGCGTTCCATATAGAAATTGAAGTTTACCATTGAAAAATCCATTGCTTAGGAATATTATTGAGTCTTAAACAAAGAGTTTCATGAATAGCACTTATTAACGAAATGATTCAGGTAAATAATGTGATAAAAATGCGATACAATCTAGATTCTACATTACAGCTTTTACAGGAATAATCAAATAGGCCTCTCTCGAATGGCTATCAACATTTCTGAGAACTTTGTGTGATGAACGAATTTCAGAACGGAAAACTGATATCAACTGCAATGTTTTTTTCTTGCAAGGACATCGTAGGAAGTACTATTTATTTCCAAAATTGAAATAAATGAATTGTAGGGACTATATCCCATGTTGACAACATTTGTAGGGATAAAATAGTTATAGAAAATATTGAAATATATTACTGGGTGTTTCATTCAAAAAACAAGTTTCTATGATTTGTATAAAACCCCATTTTGGTAATTGTGATTTCCAGTACATAGTGACATTTCAACTCACTTTCGATGTTGCACCTCTATTTCTCAGTAAAAAAAATGATGTCATTCGAGATAGTCCATTTCATCGAAGATTCTCGTATTTTACTAACATTATTTCGCTTAGTTCATCGGTGGACATTCACAGTTTATATTCTTCAATATTTTCGAAATACCTAACGAAGTAGGCCGTATTACTCTTTTTTGAAAGAAAGGATATTCGTTGGATTGATATTTCTTTAGGAGTATTGCAAATAATTCGAGGTTGTAATGCATTCCATATCATAACATCCTAGCAATTCATTTGAAGTCTATGATCTACGCTCAGATCAAGCCTTTCTCAACCTTTTACCTAATTAGGAGAGAGTGCGCATTCTTATTTTTTCTGGTGTAATCTACTATGCCAACGATAATCCGTTTTGGACTGAATAATATTTATGTTAACAACAATAACAATTATAATTTTGATAAACATGCGATAATAATAGCAATAAGAATAATAGTTATAATGATAGTAGTAATGATAATACATTTTTCAGTAAGGTTAGTGATACAATATAAACATTCAGAAGGTTTGTTGAGATTTGGAGCCTTGCCAAGACACGGCCCTTCAACGCTAGCATGTTGTGTTCATTTATACATAATATTGTATGAAATATATATTCAATTTGAAAAAAGGATGAGGAAAGGTTGACCCTAATAGTGATATTGTACTATTATCTTTATACAAAAGCCCTCATGTCCTGCTACCAATTTGAATGGGTATCAGATCGCTTATAATTTTCAACGAAACAATGAATGTCCCTCAAAACAAGCAAACCAGAGACTTCTCTTGTAATACCCATTCCTGAAAACATGTGTATGCCACGGACTCCCGCATAAACGATATTTTTATATTCAAACAAACTCCACAAATTTCATCCGAGCAAATGTGCCGGAAAATATTTGTTCAGAGCTAGAGACCAACAAAAACTGTTTGAACAGGAGGGTCTTTTCTGTTTTATATACATGTCTAGCACATAATACGACGTATTATGTCCAAAAACTTTGGCCGTTCAGAGCTTTTTCCCATCTCATCTAGTATTCCCGAGCGTAATTGGTTGGGGAAAGAAAAGAGGGAGTTTGTTGACTAGTGGAAGACGATCGGTTTGAAAAAACTCAGTGCGAATGCTGTAGTAAAACGTAATATTTCATTTTCTATCAAAATAATTGAGTTTTCTCTACGAGAAAGCAGAAAATATCAATTTACCAAGTATCTGATGTCATGGTTTATATTTCAATCAACTCAGTCCAAACTTTTTCAATTTATCCAAATCTAATCATGCTTTCTGTTTTATAAATGGTGGAAAGAGATTCATCAAGGCAAGATTGCTTGCGTGTACGCGGAACTTGTCTTGATCCAGTCACTTTATTCATTTTATAGGTGTGGAAAATAGCTACACTTTGGAATTATGTGAATCGGTAGTCCCAAAATGATATTCCAACTTTGCGATACTAGAAAATCTATGTTTCCCTGGTGAGCTGTATTTTCAGTATACGTAGATATTCTACCGCAATTCATGATTGGTATTCACCCCAAGTGTTCGGAGATCAATGAGAAGCTGCTCGAAAAAATTGCATTGTTTCATGATATCCAATGACGATATTACTTCTCATGCAGGGTGTTGGTGAATAAGTGCGACAAACTCCAGTAGGTGATTCGGCATGAAAAAATAATGACAGTTTGCTATATAACTTTTGTCCGCAAATGGTTCGTTTTCCGACTGACTGTTTATTTATTGCTCTGGAACCGGTCGAGAGTTGCAGATGAAATTTGATGAGTATAAAGAGGTGAATATTGCGCATTTTTTGACATGCCTTTGAGAATTTTATGTTTAATTTTTTTAAAGAAAAATATGGTACGCCACTGATATATTTCAAATAAAAAATCATTTTTGAATTTCTCGTTCAATTTGTGACAAAAAATCTCTGTTGCGAAAAAATGAAGCATCTTAACGCGTATTTTCCATTTCTTCGACACATTATCTTGTAGCGATGCTAGTAGGCTACTGTCAACATTGTGTTAATTCGAATATTTCAACGAAATGTCAAATTGGCGTTTCTTCATTTTTAAACTTTCAGTTTGGTATAACATTAATGATAATGAGTGATTATTTTTTTTTTTTGCGAAATGAATGGAAAATTATACTAATGCGGAATTGTCAGACATGCATTTTGTCTATGGTCGAAGTAAAAGAAATGGTCGGCAAGCTCGACGATTGTATGCTGAGTCTTCACCAACGTTTGCGCAAAAATGGTACATGTAAGAAACAAACGGCTGACTGCGGGCGCCCTCGAGAAATACGAACTGTGCAACCAGAAGAAGCAGTTCTTGAGTTAATTAAGGAGTCACCTGAAATAAATTCTCGAAAAATTGCCAACATACTGAATGTATGCAACTTCACTGTATTTAAAATTCTTAAGGAACAGCAATTGTATCCGTTTCACATTCAACATGTGCAAGCTCTACTACCTAGAGACTTTTTTCCGCGCCCAGTTTTTTGCCATTGGATTCTTCATCAAATCGCTCAAATTCCTAATTTTTCAAATGGCGTTTAGTTCACTGACGAGGCTTATTTTGGGCGACAGTGTATACGGAATTTCCATAACAATCACCTCTGGGCTGAGGAAAATCAACATGGAATATTTGAAGCTAATTTGCTCATCAGTTTTCAGTAAATGTATGGCCTGAAGTACTTGATGATCATTTAATCGGTCCATGTTTCCTTCCACAATGACTAACAGGCGACTCTCACCTCAATTTCCTACAGAAAGAGTTAGCTGTTCTTCTTGAAGAAATTCCTCTATAGCTGAGACAACACTTCTGGTTCATGCATGATGGTGTATATTGTAAATTGTATATATAATGTGATAAGTAGTTTTAAGTTGAGACGTGAACTGTACCAATGAATACTTGATTACAAAAAATGGAACCGACGAAAACAGAAACTGAAAAGTGAAAATTAAACATTCTCATTAATAAGATCATTGAATTTCTTGAAAAAAATATCAAAACGCCATCGCGCATCCTGCTGCCATCCTTTTACGCTTTACTCAATTCAATTGCTTGTTTGTTTGGCGCCTACTCAAAATTAGTTACATACATCAATTAAGGAGATTGGTTATTAATGTTAATGTTAATTTTTTATTTTTCAGTTTCTGTTTTCGTCGGTATCATTTTCGTTAAAAAGTTCTCATTTTCAAATTTTTTGTGGCTGAAATCCACTAATTACCACCCACTTGATTTTTGATTACTTCCAAAATACTTACTTACCCACCTTACTTCAACTATTGACAGTTAAATAATATGATTATCTACTTCAACTATTCATCAATATATAATATAAATTATTTTCGATAGTTCTTTTCGATTTATTATATCACTTCGTATATTCCATCCTTTCATAGAATGTAATTATTGTGACGAATGTTGGAGAACGAAAATAATGATAAAAATAATCTGCCAATGTCAACTGCATATGTGTGCCAATGTTCACAAGTGAAGAATCAATCATCCCCTATTTTGCTACCCATGGGGGTGGATTGATACATTTTGAATATGATCAACTATGAGGTATACCCTATCTAATAAAAAAAGAATGATCCAAATCGGAAAACCCAGTACAAAGTTATGCCTTATAGAATCGGTTGACGGACCAAAATTCAGAAGATGAACGATAGTATACTCCAGTCTGCTACCTTAAGGGGTGGATTTTTTCATTTCAAATTCGAATGAGACCAACTATAAAGTACACCCTATCCAATGAGAGAAGGATCATCAGAATCGGACTCTTCTGTGAAAAGTTATGCGTGGTCATACATGAGAAAAAAAAATTAAAAATATATACGCGTCGACTAGAGAATCTCCTCCTTTTTGATTTCGTCGGTTAAAAATAAATGTTATTGGATTGGATTTTTGATAACAGGACTTTTCACTGAGCATTTCTCTCTGATGTATCTCCTCAAAAAATGGATGGAAACTGCAGAACACCTGCTTTGCCCCTTTCAAGCGGTGTTTTGCAAAAGGCTTCAGTTCCTACAAGAAGTTTCATCAAAGCCCGCAGACATCAAGAAATTAGCTCCCAGGAACCTGATACGATTCGCAAGGAGTTTCGAAATCACATGTTTTCAATAGATGAAGGGTGATGTACAAAAGACTAGGAACTCTAGTGAGCTGTAGAAAGAAGATTTTTTTCATTCTCAATGAGATTCAAAACATACAACTTTTCGTCGTAGAGTTCAAAGTTTACAGAAAAATAGCTGTGTTTTCCAATGAAAAATATATCCTGCGATATATCTACTCGATTTATAATAATTCCGAAATCGATAAGTAAATTGTGAAATTTTATTTTTCGATTGGCCGGGACTTCTTTATCAAATCAACAGCACAATTAGTGCTCAAGACCAAAGCATAAACCCTCAAAGCGCCTGCAGAAGATGAATATTTCAGTCTGTTTGAGTTGAGAAAACCTCCAGTCGAAAATAATATAAAGAGGTAGAACGCTATTGCTTCTATCAACATTTACCGGGATTTGCGAATCAAAGAAATATATTTCCGAGTTTTCGATTCATCCATGTAATTAATCAAATAACGTTCATATAATCAGAATAACAGAATCCGCATTTCCTTTGAGGTTTGTATCAGTTTCATCAAAACGGTCTGGAACATATTTTGGATGTTCGATATGTAAGCTCAAAGTACTCAGAAGAGATTGAATTCATTCATTCCCTTCACATAGTAGGCTGGCCTGCTTTGGTAACTGACTTTTTCGTAGTCTCCCATGCGTTTGTTTTCTATACTTATTGAAATTTCAGGGATTTGCAGATAATACTCTTCGTTTCATACGATTTACATGTTGTTTTCATATTCTTCAATACATCAGTTTTATATATTCCAAGTTCTCTGATCTTTTCCCCACCACATTTCGAGGTGAAAAGTTACTATCAAGGTATGTCCTGAAATGCATCTCCTCTGAGATACAGAGTGTCGAAAGTACGAAACAAATTTAGAATTAATTTGTTTTCTCCAAAATTCCTAGAGGATTTTTTTTAAACTTGGAAAACTAATCAAGGTTTATCAACGTGCTAATTTGAAGTTATAAGTTTCCATTTCCGTAAACCAGTGGCGTAGTTACGATGGTATGTGGTCATATGTTCCTTCATATTTCCTTGGGACAAGTGAATGGAGAAATGAGCGTTTGAGATCAGTTCGGCTCATCGATACTCAACCTAAAAGTCATCTCCATGTGACTTAAAGTGAAGGTTGCTGATATAATTCAGAAAAACTGAAGATATGTCCTTAGTAGAGATATAATTTTCTTTGTGCAATAATCGCAACATGCTAATTCCTTACAACATATCGGAATATGTGTCAACCTCTTGAACATTTTTTAATGTTGGGAGAATCGGAAACATAGTACGGGTGAGTCGAAATGAGACCGATAACTCCATTTCTCCATTCATCAAATTATTTTATCGAATTGATGTCGCGGATTCACTGATATGTTACCATACTTTCTTGCATATGATTGTTTTGACAGATCAACTGACAAACAAACCCAACCTCAAATTCATAATACTACACTTGAGAGTTGAGGTCTGAAATAATTTTTGCGAGAAACTGAAGATAAGTACTCTAAATTTGTAGAAGTTTATCTTGGAGTATCATTATCAAAGCCATTTCTGATTGAATTATCTAGGAAAATATTATCCAATCAAGATGTTTTCGATCAAGAAAAACAATAATTGTGTATTAATATCTACTTGAATGATAGAAATGGTTTAGTGCGTACACTACATAGAAACAAACGAGGAATTATAGCTAATGTTCAAATGGACCACCATATGACCACATACCATCGTAACTACTCCACTGGTTTACGAAAATGAAAAATCCCAACTTCAAATTAACACGTTGATAAACTTCGATTAGTGTACTGAGTTTCAAATATTTTCCTTCAGGAATTTTGGAGAAAACAAATTAAATCTAAATTTTTTTCGTACACCCTGTATCTCAGAGGGGATGCATTTTGGGACATACCTTGATAGCAATTTTTGACCTTGAAATGAGGTGAGGAATCTTCAGTCGGAGTTTGTCGGTCTCATTCTGACTCACCCTGTATATATGGAATATAACGAACTTTTTCAATCGAATGAAATTGGGCACACAAATATTTCCTATGAATTCCTCCGATGCGTCCAGTAATTTAAAAATAGCGGCTGTTGAAAGATTGAAAAAATCTCCATCTTTCGTTTTCTCACCAATATTGGGAACTATAGGTCTCATGATAGAGCTTCATGAGCTCTACAACTCTCATTCTTTTTTATTGTTACTATAAGATGTACACAAATAAAAAATCGCTGTAAATTACCGTTCAGAAGAATTCAAATTTTCGTTCACCCTGTATGATCCTTTCATTTGGAGTTTATTTTTCCGTGCCAATCAGATATTATTCGAGTTTTCCTTCCGCCGACAAACAGAACATCGTATCTTGACATTTCTGAAATTCGAAGTTGAATATTAGATATTACTTTTCTAAGTGATATTAGGGTTGGAACCCAGTGAGTATTGTCTATATCCTCGTGTATTGGTAACACTCCTTCCTTTTGATTTCAGATGACATAAATATATTATGAAGAATTCAGGGAGACTTGGATACTTCACCAACTTTTGATTTAAAAGTTTGAAGTTTATACAAATATAGAATTCCTTCTTTCAGATTTGAGCCAGATTACATCAAAATATTGGGAGCGTTCAGAAAGATCTGAACTCTTCTTGAATTTTTCATTGTAGAGTTTGAGGTTTATAGAGAAATAGAAATGCTGTTTATAGTTTCCAGTAAATAAATGTCCTAATTTTTCTTATACATGATTCGTTAACTTGATTGATGGATTTTTCAGAATCAATAATTTAATTCTGTAATCTACCTTTCCGACTGGCAGCTCCATCTTGTTTTTCAATATACCACGCTTTAGAAATGGACCAAGAAGAAAAACATAATTACTCCTAGCCCCATACAGATTCAGAAAACGCCATACAGATTTCTAACCCTAGACAGATTCCTAACCCCATACACATCGTACTGAAAATGTATGACTGTGATTTGAAATCATAGTATTCAACTTGAACATTTTCTTGAATGCTGTGAATAGAAGGGAATTTAGGAGAACCAAATGATCGTTCACTTGTCAGATGTTATGCTGAAAATTCAACGTTTCAACCAGAAAATATCCGAATAGAGAAAAAAAAAAACTAATATACATTGTTCATGTTGTGAGTTATGTAGGTGAAACATCGACCATTGCCAGTACGTCAAAAAGGACATGAAAATTGGTTAATAAATCGAGAAGTAACAGGTTGAAAAATATCGGAACCCATCCGCACAACTGATGGAATGGAATGATATAGGAATTTGATGAGGGAACCGAACCGATAATAGAAGTTGAAAGGTATCACCTTAATTTTTTAAACAACTGTTTTTCGACAAAAAATTTCCAAATGGATCGCGGATCATTATCTCTTCTGAGAGGAGTAATACAAAAAACTTTTTCACAAGAAAGTAAACCGACGGAATACGGAACCGAAAAGTAAAAATTAAAATAAACCTTCTTAGTCTCAATAACTAGGCTCCTAAACAAATGTAAGTAACTAATTTTGAGTTGGCGCCAAACAAACAAGCAAATGAATTAGGTAAGGCGCAAAATGATGGCATCGAGTTGGGCGGTGACATTCTGATAATTTTTTTGAAGTAATTTAATGATCTTCGTTGATTGTTTGATTGGTGCCGACTCAAAATTAGTTACTTATATTAGTTCAGGAGCTTAGTTATGAGACTAAGAAGGTTATTTTATTTTACTTTCAGTTCCTATTTCAGTCGTTTATTTGTTAAAAAGTTTTTATTTTTCAATTCTTTGTGGCTGAAATCTACTTATTACTAACTGCTTGTTTTTTTATTACTTCCAAAATACTTACCTACCCACCTTACTTCAACTATTACCAGTTAAATAATATGATTATCTACTTTTACTATTTGTTGTAATATAAATTATTTTTGTTGTTCTGGTTGGTTTATTTCATTACTTTGTATATCATTCCATGCCTTCATAGAATACATTCATTGTGATAATTACACTAGCGATCTATCATTGTCAACTACATATGTGTGCCAATGTTCACAAATGAAAAATTAATTATCCCCTATTTTTCTAGGGGATAATTCCACTCAAAATCCATATATGATCAACTATGAGGTATACCTATATGGTAAGAGAAGAATCACATTCAGAGAGTTATCACGAACGAACGACAACGTGCATGAATGTATCGGTGTATTCATTTATATATTAATCAAACTGTGCCTATTGGAAAATTCCAATAAAGTGCCAGTAGGTGTAGTGAGTTATGAACAATCTAAACACAAACATTTAAAAAAATCAATGTGATTAGTAAAGTGAGAATCTGATTAAACACCTACAAGCAGTAAGTAAGGACTATATTTGCATGTCATATGATTGGAGATAAGAAAACCAAAACAAATTTGTTCGCCCTTCCACAACAAAGGCAGCTCCGCTCAGCTCAGCTGTTTTGATTTAATTTGAATCAGTCTCATCCTAGACACGATAGGAAGGTGTATCGCCTTCCGAACCACATTCCATTGAAAATCACGCGGATATAGGAAATGGGAGAAATATCTCTTCAAGATCTTCACGATTTGATTGGGGAAGGTAACAGAGAACTGGAAAGTGAGATCCAAGAATTGTAAAGAGATATCATCAAGGAAGTAGAAGAGCTCAAAGAGAAAAATAATAAATTAGAAATGAAAATATAGAGTTGAAAAACAAACTTCACTTAGTCGAGAAGAAACAAAAGAAATACAATTTGATAGTTCATGGAATTGATGAAAATGATGATAGTCTACCTGAAACTATAATAAAACTCCTTAAAAATGTACTCAAGTTAGACTGCGACCTTTCCAACTTCAGGGATATTTATAGATTAGGTCATAAGAATGTCAATAAAATACGCCCAGTTCTAATCGAAACTAACAATTACTTCTTTAAATCAGAGATGATTATTCAAGCCAAAGTGAATTTTCAAGTACTGAAACTGAAAAACATTTATATCAACCAGGATTATACAGTTGAAGAATTAGAAACGAGAACATTTTTATACGGCCACCTCAAAGCAGCAAGAGAAAAGAAGTATTCAGCTTTTATGAAAAATAATATTTCAATGGTGAATGGAGAGGAATACTCTTATGAGAAACTCAAACAATTAGACTCCCTCCCTGAATCTTCTGAAGATCCGGACGTAAACCAAGAAACACCAAGAAACCCAAACTATCAAAAATTTCAAAGTGCACCAAATTCCCCGAGCCAGAGCAGCAGCTTAAATGGTTATGATTTCAACGTAACCGATAACGAAGAAGAAAAGAAAAGGAAGCTGGAATTATCCCCACAAAGAACATTAGACAGCAAGAAAAAAATTAATACCAGATCTCAATATAAAAAATAGTATGCGATCCCCATGTTTTTTCAATCCCCTCATTCAAGTCTGTTAATTTTTCATTTATTTATTTATCTTTTTCAATTATTCAATGTCCTTTGAACGAATGTGTTAATGTGTCTTATTTAATCAACTATAATTGAGTCTTTCAACCAACCTCTGTCATTTTATCTACCAATGTATATATGTGTTTAAAGGTTTTAATTTATGTGTATTTTCATATGTGTCTAAAAGTATTGTCAACACAGTATAATGGACCAATATATAAGAGACTTCGAATATAGAGAACACCACACTATAGAAATAAATGATGTTGATGAAATAAACAATATCCTAAACACACCCAGAAAACCAAATTTCTCAATATTTCATACTAACATCAGGAGCATTAAAAAAACTTCAATGAATTGTCAATTCTGCTTGAAAAATCCCAATTTTTATTTGATATAATAATCCTAACGGAAACATGGTATATCCCAGATATTGACTTTTTCAAACTTCCAGGATACAAAGCTTTATATAATCAAGGCGATTATAACCAAAACGATGGAGTGGGTATACATAAAGGACACAATTGTATTCAACACAGTAATTGAATATTTGGGTGGAATTAGGGTATTGCTGGTTGTAATTGAAGGACAGAAAAATAACATCATTATTGATGCACTTTATCGATCACCGTCATCCTGTCCCCATGAGTTCAACTTAAACCTATCTGACTATCTCCGAAGGCTCTGTAAAAATAATAATGATACATACTTTTTTGCAGGGGATATTAACATCGACATAAAATCAGAACAAGATTATAGTTTAGATTACTTGAATTTATTAGGGGAATTCGGTTATAATTCACTCATAAATACATATACAAGAATACACAATGATTCCAAATCAACACTGGACCATGTATTTGTGAGAGATGCAGACAAATATGTAGAATATAAATCATAGTACTCCAATCCAATATAACTGACCATTTCCCAACCATTGTAGCATGTGGTCAAGAACTGAAATGCCGAGAAATACCTGAAAAAAATAAAAAAATACAGATTCAAAAAACTACAGAAACAGTGAAAACATAAAGTGGGAAGATTGTATAGAATAAAATTTCAATGATAAAGCCGAGTGGTTCATTACTAAATTACAAAATGCAATAAAAACCTCAACAATTTATAAAAAATTGAAGTACTCTGAAAGAAGGCGAAACCCCCCGCAGGTCTAATGAATCTGTTGAAATCAAACAAAATTTTTATAACAGGTATTGAAACCCCAAATGATGCCCAGCTTGTTGATCAATATAAACATACAAAAATAATCTAACTAATTTACTAAAAATAACAAAGGAAAGCTATTATAAACATCAAATTGAAACAAATAAAAACAATTTGAAAATGTTATGGAATGTTATAAAAAATTTCACAGGAAAAAACAAAAATAACACCATCATATCTGAAATAATTCATAATAATGAAAATATAACGAACAAAAAAGAAATTTTCAACATCTTCAACGAACAATATGCAAGCATAGGAACACAAATGGCGGAAAAAATCATAAAACCCAAAAACGCAATTTCAAGAAATTTATCAAATGAGACAATGTTCATGAGACCAACTTCTTTAGTAGAGGTGGTAGGTGTTATTAAAGAATTGGAGACTAATAAAAGTCCAGGGTACGATGGTATAACTTCAGAACATATCAAACTCATGGCAAATTATATAAAAACGCCCCTAGTGTATTTAATCAATATGATACTCGAAAAGAGAACTTTCCCTGATATATTCAAAATTGCGATTGTAAAACCTCTATATAAAAAAGGCAATAAAAAAGAAGTATTGAACTATAGACCAATTTCTCTTATAAGCACTGTCCAAAAGTAATAGAAAAAATTATAAAAAGGGGAGTTATGGAATTTTTTGAAAATAAACAATTACTGTCAAAAAAACAATACGGTTTCAGAAATGGAATGTCCACAGAGGATGCAATAGTATATCTCACAAATGATATATACACATCTCTGGATGAAGGAAAATGCTGCATTGGTGTATTCTTAGACTTGGCTGAGGCCTTCGATACTGTCAACCATCAAAAACTAATTGACAGTATGGAGGACCTTGGCATAAGAGGAGTTATATCAAAGCTTTTTCATTCTTACTTGACTGGATGGAAACAACTTGTACAAATTGATGATACCCAAAGTGATATTCTAGAAGTGGAAACTGGTGTACCACAGGGAACGGTACTTGGTCCATTACTGTTCCTAATTTACATCAATGGATTATTTAATTTCGAATTGAATGGCATTGTGTCGTCATTCGCTGATGACACAGTAATCATGTGTTCCGCTGCTTCTTGGGGAGAGGCAAAATTAAAAGCAGAAGGAGACCTGAAAAAAATGAAGGATTGGTTTAGTGCAATGGACCTTACATTGAACCTAGAAAAAACTAAATCGATAACTTTTTCTTGCAATAAAATCAACTCACCTAACATACAACATTTAATAATACCCGGTAACAACCAGTTGGTACAAATGGTAGATTCTATAACGTATCTTGGAATAGAAGTGGATGAATATCTGAAGTGGGATATTCATGTGAATAAAGTAGTAAAAGAACTGAGATCAATTCTTTTTAGCTTCAAGCAGTTGAAAAATATCCTCGATACCAAGATGCTAAAAATAATATACCATTCTCTCGTCGAGTCACATATACAGTATGGTATTTCAGGATGGAAAAGAGCATACGAATGTCACCTGAAAAACTTAGAGATTACCCAAAAATATTTCTTGAAAATTCTATATGACAAAAACAGAACTTACCCCACCGAGTGTCTTTTCAGTGAAATTCCAATTTTTGATATATCAAAATTATATTTTTACAAAATATTATGTCTCCAACAGAGGGATGAAAAAAACTTAGTTGCTATCTCCCACGAACAAAACACAAGATACAAAAAAGCTGCAGAAAATCGAAACTTGAAAGTTACGAAATCAATCGGTCAGAGGTCTTACCTCTACACAGCCCCCCGAATATATTCCCAAGTACCACAAAACATAAAGAATATAAATAATCATCAGTTATACAAAAAAAAATCAAGGATTGGTTGAGAAGTTTATCTATCGATAATTTGAATGAAATCATCAATACAAACAAATAGCTTCAATACCAGATGATGAATAATATTATGGATTTTGGTAAATGTGTGTTAGATATTGTTAAGAATTTTTTGTTCTTCTTTTTTATTTTTTTTGCAAATGTTATTCACTTATAAGTACTTTACTTATACTTTACTCATACTTTTACTTATATTCATATATCATATTTTGTATGTATACGTGTGTGTCTGCGTATATATGTTCTGAGCAATAACATGATTATGTAAATGGAATACTCCCATAACAAGGAAATTTCATGGGAGCCACTGAGTTTATTCAGAATTGAGTAGATGAAATGTATGAAATGTATTATTGTATCGTATGGTATCTAATTTTTGTTGTTTTTACATCAGTGAATAAACTTATTATTATTATTATTATTATCATCCGAATCGAAGATCCCAGTACAAAGTTATAGCTGATAGAATCGGTTAACGGACCAGAATTCAGAGGGTGAGTGATCAATATCCTTCATTTTGCTACGCTCAAGGGTGGATTTCATCTTCAATATTCGAATGGGACCAACTTCGAAGTACAACCTATCCACTGATAACAGAATTATCGGAATCGGACGCCTCAGTAAAAAGTTATGCGTGATCATACATAAAAAAAAATAGAAAAAAAATATACGCGTCGACTAGAGAACCTCCTCCTTTTTGGTTTCGTCGGTTAAAAATGACAAAATGGTAAAGACAGCAGATACATCATCCCAAACATTTTTCAACGAGAAAACTTGTCATTGAAAATCAGAAGTTCAGACAGGTTTGAGAATGGTGGCAGACATAATCACCAAAATATCGTAATTTTGGAAAAATAGTATCAATTCATTCTGAGCATATTTTTCCGGAAGGCAAATTCAAAAGGTTTCTTTCAAGACAGTCATTTAGTGAAATCGAAATTCCATAGGGCAAATCTATATGGATTTTTTTTTCCATCATTTTCGAATAGTTGAAATTGAAAACCATATCGAACATGATATTTCTCCAACAGTGTGTTCAGTGTCAGAGGGTACGTACCACGGTTTTTTCTTGATCCGAACAGGCATTTATTTTCTCCTTCTAAATATTGTCATTCTTCTCCGAATCCCTTAACATTTTTTACAATTTTCTAATCCCGGCTTTCTCCTAATTTCGTGCCCTCTTAGCCATTTTGTATCCAGTTCAGCGATCTTGTTCCACCATATCCTAAGATTCAACTGAATTACTGAATGCGCGCCTCTGTAGTTATTTCATTCTTCCAATTATATTTCTCAACTGTTCCCCGAATATTTCATTCACTGCTCTCGCCACCCATTCACCTAATTCAATCTCACTTCTACAAATTCATAGAATAATTGAAAACACTTCATACAACCTGTTGAAGGTTCAAAAATATTCGATATTTCATTTAACTGTTGACTGTTGATGAGAATTGACATCTCATGCTTGTTTGAATTTTGGAATGCTGGGAAAATCGAAGAGACCGAAAAGTTTAGACTCTCCGATAAAAACCGAAGGAAAATTGGAAATAATTTTCAAGACAGCTTACCACAAGATGGAGAAACAGGCAAATATGTGAAAGAAACATATGATGAAATCCCTCCTCTGACTGTCCCGCATTGTATAATCTTCAATGTTTGAATAGCCGAATTCAAGTGGATGCCGTTTACACCGACTTCAGCAAAGCTTTTGATAAGATTGATCATTGCTGGTACAAAGGCTGGCTGATGTCGGTGTGACCGGCTCTCTATTGAATTGGTTTCATCTCAAGTGAGTAATCGTGAACAAGTTGTTTGTATTGGTAACTATCTCTCAATATCAGTTAACATAACGTCGGGGATACCTCGAAGTTCACATCTGGGTCCCCTAGAGTTCAATATTTATATAATTGGCATATCTGAATGTTTCACATTATCGTATTTTCTCATGTAGGCTGATGATCTGAATATATTTCATAAAGTGTCATACTTGAATGATTCTAAGCTCTTGACCGATTTTCAGAGTACTGCAGAAATGACGCCCTTTACCTGAACCTCAACAAATGCCATCAGATGACTTTTAGCAGAAATTATGACCTAATAACCCATAATTATAGTCTGCAGGATGATAACCTTCACCTTTGTAGTGAAGTGAAAAATTTGGGAATTATTTTCGACTCAAAAATGATTTTTAACAAACATATTTCTTACATCTCTAAGAAAGCGAACAATACGCTTGGTTTCATTTCAAGAACAACTTATTCTTTCAGAAATTATAATACTCTGCGTACTCTTTTTATGTCTAACGTACGTAGTCTGCTAGGCTTCGCCTAAACCATTATGAAATGAATTGAAAGTATCCAGAATAAATTCATTGATTATATCAACAAAAAATATTTCAGAAACACGTCACAAAATCATTTCGTTTATCAAAAGCTCAATTTGATCAGTCTTGCCGACAGAAGGGCTATCGCCGACCTGATTTTTTTTTTAATATGATAAATGATGTGATTCATTCCCCATCTATAAATAATATTATTAATTACAACGTTCCACAATATTTCACTCGCCATTATAATTTATTCCATACAACCATACCAAACACAAATTACTATTAGAATTCACCTATACATCGATCCTCGAAAAGTTATAACTTTATTTCAAACATAATGGACATTGATATTTTTCAGTCTCTTTTACTACCTCTGTGAATAAACCCAAGAAACACATTGTTCCATTGTCTAATTGATGATGAATTCAATATTTATTTTCTTAATTTCTTATATGATGTTTCTACTGTATAATTTGAATGAAAACATAACATATTCAGTATATATGTGAATGCTGTTTCTGGGTTCGTCCTGTTTGTATTCCTGTATGAGTTTTTTTTTTGTTATGGGGTTTTTTATCTAACCTTCGATAACAAACTAGAAATAGCCTATTGTGGTAGTTATTCCTATGTTCAAAGTTGATATAATTTTATAGATTTTTTGCCGGAAAAAATCTGTCCCGGTGTTTGAGGGGCCGTATTATCCATTGGATTATAGGAAATAGTTAGAGCTGGTCAGGTTGACGATGAGTTTTATCGATATCTAGAGCAGTAATGATGAGCGCGGTTAGTACTAAAAAAACCCGAATAATTGCAGAGTATTAGCATATTCACAGCTATATGTGTTTTATCAATGAGCAGGAGAGGAAGTTGAGATGGTTTCCTCAAGTGCATGGATGTGGATCTCTGGTTAAGAACACCAGAGTAATCGGCAAGTTTTCCGGTTGAGGAAAGTATGATCACCGGCGCAGGGTCGGTATTTAGCCCTGATCGCAGAAATAGACCGACGTTAAATAAATACATAAGGAAAATGAAATAATCAACCCCAAATGAATGGAAATCTCCTTATATTAGTAAACTCAATTGAAAGCACGTTTCTTCATCAAACTCGACGTCGAAGTTTCCTCATGTTAGAAAACATGATTCGACTACCTACTCAGTTTACTCTTCAACGATTTTGAATGATTTTTCAGTCCGTAATTTGCAAATGCGAATCGATATTCGTACTTTCTTGGAACGCATGAATAACTGAAAACCTTTTGCTGTTTTCCAGAGTTCGTTTTTCGATTCTTGAGTCGAATTATTTTCTGCACGGCAATTTGCACGTATGATGGGTTTCTTTATTTTCAAAATATTTTCATGAAATACGATCCTGCCAGAAGAAATAAAAACCAGCAAGTCTTAGTGAAAGCAGTTTGAGTATTATGAAATTTGAACTGGTTCGGTTCATATTTGACAGGACGTTGCCAGGTTGTGAAAACATCATGTGGACAGTTGGATCTCAGTGACATGAAACATGGAGTACCTCAGGGGTCTGTTTTGGGACCAATGTTGTTTTCAATATATTTAAATGACTTAATGACCATTAATATCGCAGGACGATTCACTGTATTTGCCGACGATACCACTATTATATGGAGCAATAAAGAAATAAATAAGCTATCAAATATGAAAAGAATAGATTTTCAAAAAATTCGAACCTGGTGTAACGCGAACTCTCTATGCTTCAACCCGAACAAAACTGAACTAGTTACTTTCAAATGTGAACTAGACGATTTGGAATTGGAAAACCACTACATAGAAGACAAACAGCACACTAAATTCCTAGGTATTTACATAGATAATAAATTAAACTTCAAAGAACATGTATCCCATTTGAGTAAAAAAGTTTCTAGTGGATGTTATGCAATCAGAGTGATATCAAATGAGCTAGGGTATACTACAGCTAGAATGGCTTACTTTGCTTTGATCGAATCTCTTATTCGCTATGGAATAGCCTCCTGGGGACATTGTAACTTACATTTACATAATATGATATTTGCTCTTCAGAAGCGAGCATTGAGATATATTACAAAGTCGAAATCGTGAGATCACTGCAAGCCCCTATTTATCAGCCACAAAATACTAACTGTAACCTGTTTATACATATTGGAAACAGTATTAGACTAGGAGGAATCGGCGCATGAGTACCGAAAACTATTCCACCTCAATTTTTTCATGCGATCCTCTTCAAATTGCCCTACTGATGATACAAATGCATGTTGCCATGGGGCAACCCCGTGCCATATTGTTTAAACCGAAATTGTTTGAACAATTGCAAGGAATTGTTATTTTTCAACCGGACAATTTTTTTTATATTTTCATTGAAATACAAATGAAAAAGGTCCCATGACTTTTCACGATAAAGTTAATATTTTTAGAGATATGAATTTTTAAAGGTTAAAAAAATCTCATATTTGGGTACTTTTGACCCATAAAAAATATATAAAAAAAAAAAAATCGAAAAAATATTTTTTTTCAAATTCTTTATACAATAGTTAATAACATTCTTAATAGAGATTTGAAAAAATTTCATTGATTATACCTGTTTTTTAATTATCAATTTCGCGCGCTCACAAGTATGCATCGCTTACCTTTAAGTATCGCCGTCTCTCTCTGACTCATGCGCTGCATCGGCCTCTCTGTTTCCTGAATCATTATTCATCATTTATCTTAAAAACTATTAACTTTTTCAAGATTGGTTAAAGAGAGCAATGTTATTAACAATTAAATTGTCTACAATTTGTTTTTGACAAATTTTTTTCTGGAATCAATTTTACAAACGTTATTTAAGCATGAATCGGAACATGTAATTAAAATTTTACCTGCTTTACACGCATTTACGGGTTTGATACGACTAGTAAAATTGGCACAAAAAAAAAGCTTTAGAACTGATACAAATAAAAGAAAATCGTGATGTCTTAGTCCCTCTTGGCAATGGCTTAGAATTAAGTATTAAGGAGTTGAAAGGCTTAGAAACATTGTATTTGAATATTTTGGGTAAAAAAGGTAACTCTGCGGATGAAGCTAGACGAATTATTTTTTCTCGTTGCTTTGGAACTAATATTAATTTATCGAAAATTCCGTGCACATCAGATGCCTTGCATTTGCATGCACTTAGAGCTTCTGCTCAAACATACATTTGGAAAAAAGCGTTGAATCCCCAATATAAAACATTGGATTTTACGAATTTCGGATACAAACAAAAGCCCATTTCCAACTGATCTTAAAAAACCGTGCAATTGTAAGAAAGCCTGTAAAACCAAAGCTTGTTACTGTAAAAAAAATAATATTAGTCGCATACTTCTATGTGGCTGTGATTCAGAAGACTGTAAGAATATAATATATAATAATGATATTGATAATAAATAAATACCTTTTTTTTAATCTTGTTTTATTATTTCATACTTCTACATCTATAACCTTCGTTTGAAGAAGTTATTCAATGTAATTAGTTTCTGTTTTAATGACAAAAAAATAATATAAACTGATAAAAAAGTAATTTCAATTACATGTTCCGATTCATGCTTAAATAACGTTTGTAAAATTGATTCCAGAAAAAAATTTGTCAAAAACAAATTGTAGACAATTTAATTGTTAATAACATTGCTCTCCTTAACAATCCTAAAAAAGGTAATAGTTTTCAAGATAAATGATAAATAATGATTCAGGAAACAGAGAGGCCAATGCAGCGCATGAGTCAGAGAGAGACGGCGATACTTAAAGGTAAGCGATGCATACTTGTGAGCGCGCGAAATTGATAATTAAAAAACAGGTATAATCAATGAAATTTTTTTAAATCTCTATTAAGAATGGTAATAACTATTGTATAAAGAATTGAAAAAATAAATTATTTCGATTTTTTTTTAATATATTTTTCATGGGTCAAAAGTACCCAAATATGAGATTTTTTTAACCTTTAAAAATTCATATCTCTAAAAATAATAACTTTATCGTGAAAAGTCATAGGACCTTTTTTATTTGTATTTTAATAAAGAATATACAAAAAAAATTACAATTCCTTGCAATTGTTTAAACAATTTCGGTTTAAACAATATGGCACGGGGTTGTCCCATGGCAACATGCATTTGTATCATCAGTAGGGCAATTTGAAGAGGATCGCATAAAAAAATTGAGGTGGAATAGTTTTCGGTACTCATGCGCCGATTCCTCCTAGTCTATATGCCTATTACATAAAAATAAAACTAGCATATACTCTGCCGGATCCAATTGTCGCAGTACCAGACAGGACCATATGCTTTATTTACCTATTCCAAAATTCGCTTTGACTAAGCATTCTCTGATTTATGGAAGTATCAAGGTATACAATCATCTTCCTACTATTCTGAAAAATATTACAGAATCAAAAAAAAAATCTGAAGATCAGTCCAAGATCTTTTAATAGAAAAGGCCTATTATTCGATCTATGAATTCTACTGTGATAACCTGTGAATTCTAACGGAGAGATAACCTGTAATTCTAACCAGACTTCAAATGTTCACCTGAACAAACCATCAGGTTTTTTTCTTTGATTTTTTTAGTTTTTGTGTTTTGTTTGTGAAATCTGAAATTCTGATGTTTGTAATGCCTATATATTTTTTGACATGTGTTCTATTATATGTGTATTTCATGCTTTGTCAACAAGATCTATTTTCTTTGACAATAAAGTATATTTTGACTTGACTTGACTTGAATAACTCATAAGTTATTCCATTGAATTTAAGTTGATAACCAACTTGATAATCCTAATGTCAACTGTTGTCAGTGTAATTGCATTGGGTATGAGAAAACCCATTTCTCTCGATTTTTTCATGATTCTCCTTGATGTTTTTTGGAAATCAAATCCATTCATTTTTAGCAATTGGTTGGTAACTATATCTGTTCTCTTTTTCAATTCAGGTTATCGTAAAGGTGGACTCATCAAGTTGATTGCTGTTGGGTCAATTGATATTGCTGTAATTATATATTTTTCTGTCTATGATTGAGTTAAAATTTGAAAAAAAGCTCCCAGGCGTTCACTTCGTGATCTAAAGAAATTAAACTTCTATTTCCCATTATTTCAATCAAATTCTTTGTACACTAGCCCTGGTTTACTATTTTCAACCAACGAATAAAAATAAAAGGAGAAGGATCTCTACTCGACGCGTATATTTTTTTATGTATGACCACGCATAACTTTTTACAGAGTGGTGCGATTTTGATGATTTTTTTTTAAGTGGTTTGGATATACTTCGAAATTGATACCGTTCAGATAAAAAAAAAATTACACCCATAGGGGTGGAAAAATGGGGGATGATAAATTGATTCAACTCTTGTGAACCGATTCTGTTGGAACTGGTCACACATAGATAGTTCTGATATAACATAATGTAGACCCGGAGTTAATTTGATGATGGAGACGGAAGATAGTCGAGAAATCTCTCCAACGGTTCACGGTAGCTATTTCGTATTTGGGGTGATATGTACATATATAAAATTACATGTCCTGACTAACTGACTCACTGATTGAGTGATATACGATCAATGCCCAGACCAATCCGCTGGTCCTGAGTATTGGAGGGTGAGAATGGGGGTGGAACTAAAAGTGGAGTTGGTTTTGACATAAGAATCATGGAAAGTGAAATGTCCTTCTTTACAAATGAAGATGAATGTGTTTCAGGGTTTTCAAAAATTCAAACCTAAAGAGGTAAAATGGGGGTTTTCAAGTTGGGACTACAAAAATTGTTATTTGAAGTCTTTGTTACAAATAGAAGAAATTTGTATTTCAGTATTTTTAGAAATTCAACCTCCAAACGGGTGAAAAGGTGTGAAAGTTTGTGAGTTTTCGAATCAGTGTCACGAAAATTAGTATATGAGATAAGGGTCGGAGAATACAGGTTCCAGTATTTTTATGAATTGAACCCTTTGGGAGGTGCGAGGGGGAGTGAATATTTGTGTAAGGATTCTGTTAGTTTTGAAGTGAGGAGCATAAGAATTGGTATTCGAGGACTATGTTACAAATAAAGAAATACGTGTTTCGGTGTTTTCAGAAATTCCGTCCCCAAAGTAGTGAGTGAATTTGTAATAGTCGTCACAAAAAAAACGGAGTTCAACGCGGATGAAGTCGCTGGTACCAACTAGTTATAGTATATAACAGTTGATAGTTTAAGTAAGGTGGGTAGTGGGTATTTAGAAAGTAATCCATTAGCAATTAGTGGATTTTTTCCAATAAAAATACATTTTAACGAAACAAAACCGTTCATGGGGTAACGTATTGTATAATTTTGCTGAATTGCTTGAAAAACTACGTGTGTATATTGCGGTTGTGTGTTTAGGAATTAGTAAATGATGTTTATTACGCGAATCTTCATTTCTTGACAAAAAAAAACAATTTATTTCGCAAATATACTGGGATTCCTGATGGCAAAATCTCATGGGTGACGGTAAGGAGGTGTATTTCTCTTATTTGCTTCATTTTTAACCAACCAGAGTCGTCAAATGAGTTACTGATATGGTCATACTTACGTATACCGTATGCGAATCGAATACAACTATTTTGGACTTTTTGCAACCGTAACACGTTAATTTGATCAAGGGCCGGTCCGTAAATGATGTCGCGGTGAGCTATTCATGAGAGTATCAGAGACTCGCATAGTTTTTTTGACTACAAGTGCCTATTGAGATATATTTGCCGTAACACGTTATATGAGGCCTTACACAGCTGATTAACATGCTCTCTTCCCCTTGGCACCAAACAGCATCGCTTGTGATTTTTTTTAATTGAATTTCAAGTTGTGTGCATGAGATGCATCGAAGAGTTGTTCTAGGTTTCTGTTTATAATATCCTCGGCTATAATGACTTCACTGAAACTAAATGACATGTATAATTGAATGTTATACGCGTAATGGTGCATTTTGATTGATCTGACGTACTCATGAGAATCGGTTATATATATATATATATATATAGAGCAAGACAGAACCCTGTGGAACGCCGTGATGCCTCCTTAAGGAATAAGATTGTTTACTATTCAAATTGACAGATTGAATTCGTCGCGTTGAATAACTCCCAAAATATTTCTGTTTTTTACATAAAATAGACGGATCCAAAGTGCCGAAAGCTTTGCTAGGATCTAAAAGAATGACACAGGTGACATTTCCCTCATCAATTGCTTTAAAAATAACATCTGTGATCAGACTCAATGCTGTAGTTGTACTTTATTGGGGGCGGAATCCAGATTAAACTTCAGTTATAATAAGATTCGTCATACTAGTAATCATTATATTACTTCAAAGAGATCGATCGGCAATTTCCGGCAGAAGGACGCGCTGCCGCCGCGCACCCCGCTGTCATCATTTTACGCTTTACGTAATTGATTTGCTTGTTTGTTTGTTTGGCGCCGACTCAAAATTAGTTACTCACATCAGTTAATGTGCTTAGTTATTGAGACTAAAAAGGTTCATTTTATTTTTTGCTTTTCAGTTTCAACTTTCATTGGTTTAATTTTTTGTTGAGAAGTTTTCTTTCAATTCAGTTCAAAGTTGTTCGGAAGTGAAACATGCGAAAATATTTAGGAGTGTAATTGAGTTGTTCGCGACACAGTTTTACTGAGTTTGAGAATAATCGTACATTCGGAAAATCCTTTCCATAATGTCTCTAATGAGTCGTCACAGAGGTTGTGCCGATGCAATTATAATTGGTAATTAATTACGTTCCGGTATCAGTTGCACTATTTCGAACATACCAATTCATCACAGTAATGAATTGATATTCATCAATAATCTGAATCAGGATTCAAATGAATTGACCACAATTGCCACAGTAACTACATTTCTCTTTTGATTACTTGGTTTTACAGTAATGCAGTTCACTAATGATCTCAAGTTTGATGAACATGCATTCGAAAACTCATAGTGCAATATTTACGACTGTATAATCACAAACCATTTTCGAATTCATTATAATTAAAATAGATGATTGTGTAGCACGCTATTCTGCATAATGGAAAAATGATGTATGGGTTCTAAATGGTTATTCGCCCTACAAGGGTATTTATACAGAGATTCCGGAATGGAAAAATCGATAGTGGCTATCCAGCAACTGCGCCAATCAGTGGGCAAGGAATGGAAAATGGATCCCTGATTCTTGTCTTGATCTACGCGAAATTGATATCACATGCAGAAGAAAACAAAAATAGATCGTATAAACACCATCATAGAAGCTAGTTGGCTCTTAATGGTATAACTGTTGCAATAGATACAAATCAGCTCCAAACTTTTTGCTAGGTCCACCGCTGCTCTCAACATGATGTATTGATAAGGACACGATAGCAAACTTTTCGGAATAAAAAAAGTTTCATGATTATCTGATGATAGGGGTGAAAGGTCAGGCTATCAACCAGATATATAGAGCAAATTGCATTGAAAACAGAAAGTACTGACAACTGAATTAAGTTTTCCACTATTGAGTATAATTCATTGAATAGCCAGATTTCAACGGAACGAGAAATGAACCCCAACATAGGTGCATTTGAGATGGAGTCTTTGTCTCTTTCCTTGTGACAGTGTCTACTGTTCTAGAGGTAAATCAGTGTATCCAGTGTATTAGGATTGGACGTAACAGAAACGTCAAATCTACAGTAGAAGTTGAATTGACCCTGACAGAGGGTTCTCATGGTACAATCGGAAGGCATTTCACATCTTAAACCGGGTACTGACTTGAATCGGCATGCGTTGAGTCGAGACGCATGCATATGTACATTCAAATCTGGACGTATCATTCGCTACGACTCAGCGCATGTTTAACTTCTCGCGAGTAACCGCGAATGCAAAAACGACAAAATGGAGTGTTATTGCTAGACGTTCTTGAACCCGAACAACATGCCTCAGATTGGTGTCTTTTCTTACGATATTTGGTCCAATGCTATTACTTAAATATTAGGAATCCTCTGACGACATCACAATAAAGTTTTAAAACTGTACAGAATGCAACTGCAGAATCGCTTTGGTTTTTCATTTAATATTTTTTCAATTAATTTTAAATCACTATATGAGCAGCACCAGCAATAATAGCTTCTGTCTTTACTTGAACACACGAATGGTCGAAAAGGACTGGAACAATGCACATGCGTGTCGGGAAAAGTATTCGAACAAATGTACAGGCACATTCAAGTCGGTACCCGGCTTTGGATTCGTAAGAGGAAGTTGAAGTAATATTCTAAGGATCTCGATAATCATGGAAGGTATGGATGTGATACTGGTAGCAGAGAGAGCTTACATTCACTGAGGGAATATGAGGAATATTTGGAGGAAACTCGATTTTTGACCAGCTCTGCTCTATTATATAACCGCTGTTGTGAGGGATTGGCCAATCAGATCTATATTACTTCGGTGAATACGTTTATTCGTGATAAAACCTTTATCGAATTAGATGTTTGGGTCTTGATTTTTTTTGGGTGAAGTTTGGTCTTTAGATTATTTGAATGCATTGCCGACCTCTAAGAAATGAAGTGGTGGAATGCACATCCAGCACACTGATTGGCCATCTAGTGGAGGAGATCATGAAAACGATCAGTTCCAATTGTATGGGTTTATCAGCAGTTGTTTCAGAAGAAAAAACATGTTACAGTGTCGGAATCCGGGGTGTCCTCAAAACTGAGGCATCTTTTTATCAGGATGTGGAACCCGTCAGAGTAAATGATTCTACTGAAAATTACTCATGAAGAAGTTAAAAAACTTGGACCGCACAAAACACACAGCTATGATTGGTCCTTGAATGTACTTCTATGCGCAGAAAAAATGAGATATTTTCCCCAAACAATGTATTGTTACACGTTTTCTCTCCCGTTTTTCCCACTGAACATGTACAACATGATGATTTCCTGCTGAAAAACACGTGCATAATGAATTGTTCACTTCATTCACGTATGAGGGTCAACTCTTTTGGGACGATCTTGGTGTAATTATTCATTTGGTAATTTTATGAATAAAATTTTTTTTTTTGAATCTTTCATACTTTACTATGGAGAAAACAATTGGTATAGGTCTCCACGATCTCAATTTAGACACCACTCGTCGAGAACTTTCGACGATGAATCACTTAATTGGGAATTTACAGCAATTTATTCGCTTCGTCAACGTAAATATGACTGACAATTGGTGATGCGTTTTCCGTCTGTTACTGAAACTAAACACTACGTTACATATGTGGAAAAGTCGGCAGCTCTAAAATTTAAGTAAAACATTCAATTGATATTCTAGTCATTATACAACTTCAGAAGTAATACTCATTTCACTATTTTGGACAAGTTCCACGGTTGAGAATACGCTTCCCTGTATAGTATATCAAATGGGATGATGAACCTTCCGTGGATTAGCCAATGGGATTTTTTCATTTATGAATGGAGTACGAGAATAACATAATAATTATTCTGGGAAAGAGGAATATTTTGTCAAAATTAAGCAATGTTTTTTCAATTTTTTATTCGTAATTTGACATTATTTTTCTAAGGAGAATGCCCCTTTGAGTCACCATACTTCTGAAGTTATACTCCTTTTGGCCCGTTCACTTGAGCGTTGAAGTGGGAACTGCGCCCCTTACGAGAATCCAATAGTATGAAGTTAAGAGACTGGCCACTTCGGAGAGAGTGTTTGGTGGTGGCAGAGGTTAGTTGAATGTTGTTTCCATGTTTGTGTATAAACATGGAGTGGAACTCAGAAGCAATAATTGAATTCTTTCATTTGAGCACCAACACACGAACACCACAGACTACATATCATAATAGGTCGCTGCACATGCTATCCTCTCATCGCAAAGTATTCGATATAGCGAATTCAGCGAGACAAACCAAAATAACTATCGTTTTTGATTGAATTATTTTTTATTGCTTTTTTATGGTCATTGGAGTTTCAAAATACCAAGATTAAACGTCCTTATTAGCAACCTCTTACCGTTTTAGGCCAAGGTTCCCCAAAAATGTTATTTTTGGCAAGAGAAGACTTTTCTTACTTTTCTCAATGCTTTGTTTTTTGCCTCTGATGATTTCTCATACAATTGTCCTGAACGCAATATACAGTGATCAACTGTGTCTGCTCCGTGCACCGAAATCTTGTGTACTGTCATAGTAGAGCTAAGAATATAATTTCCGTGTATCATGGCAATACTGTCGAAATTTGTGGGAATCGATTTCCAGTCCAATCGAAATTGTTCTAAAATTACATCGAACCTGTACAGCAGATCTTTGATCAGTCCAGTTATGGAGGAAGTCCTTTCATAATCGTCAAAATAGTGTCGCACTCTATTCCCATCATTTATTCAAATTCTTTTTTATCTTTGTCTTTTTTCCACCAAGTTTTTTTTGTTCTGTTCGCCTCGACATTGCCATGTTTCAATTTAAGCTAGGTTGCATATATGGAGAAAACATTCCTTGGAGCAAATAAAACCTTGTAGTGGAGGGATCCCAAATTGATACATATTTGTATAGGGTTCAAATATTTTGTATGTATTGATGTCATCAGCGCCAGCTTTGCAGAAGAAGCATCTCTGTGCATTTCTTGTTTCGGATATTGCGTTGCCAATTTTGCCATCGATCATTCATAGTATCATGTTATGTTCAGTTAGAGTGAGTAGGTTGATTCTTGATGTAATAAATCCATATTCTTGTTCAATTGATCTCCAACTTCCTTTTTCATAAACAAACAGAATTATCCTACACCGTTTTGGTGGGGATGGTCATGTATTCTGCCATATAACTTGCTTCCGTTAGTATTATAATTGGTACCAGAGATGAAACAAACAGAAATTCATCAGTTTTCTCAGAAACATCGAAGTTTTGTTTATATATACTGTGGCTAGATGACCTATCACACCCCCATTTATATACAATCGTACAATACGAATGAGTTATGTCTAATCGATCAAATACCTCTGGGATAACTTTACAACAAAGCGTGGATGCTGTATGGTCGAGTAATGATTGGAAATTTATTTCTGCATACATATCAGTAACTGCTACATTCTCGAGAGAAGGATAACACTTTTTCTTCCCTTTGAAAAGTAACTCATAACCTGAATGTAGCTTGAAACCCTTTCCACGTGCTTCTTGATGTTTTTATATTGAATTACAGTCATTATATCACTGATATACAGTGCTAATGCTTCTTTAGACCCATATGGTCTTTGTTCCAATAGTGGCTGATCTATATGTAAAAAAATGTCGAACCAATTTTGCGCTCTCTTGCTTGCCAGTAGCCCTTGTGCGTTCCGTTTCAGAAGAACTGTCACTGAAACTATTTTCAGGCCACTCTAATGGCATATCGCCATATGCCAGCAAGCTCTTCTCTTATTATTTGCAGATCTGTGAAAACAAATACAATAATTATCAAACTCCGCACGACTCCGCCCTCTAATCAGATATCAACTCTATAGTACAATAACTCCAATAACGTTTAAAATTGCTTCGGAATCCCAACTACACCTTGCAGTATAACTTTTTCAATTAGAAACTGATATTTCAAAATTAATTAAATATTTTATAGTTCAAAGGGGCTGATTGGTTGACTATACAATAATATAAATGATAATATAGTTACGAGAGTAGGGACGTACCTTTAGAGGATGGTTTCATTATGACACTAAACAAAATAACTTTCTTAACACAATAAAAAACTTCATACGTTGAGAGTCGCAATCGCACTGATGGTCGCGTTGAAGCTGTCGTTTAGTTATTACTAATTGTAACATGCACGGGTGGTGTTTCTTGCTGTCATAGGTGTGCACCTAACATTCAGCGACATGAATAACACATTGGTTTGAATATCTGTTCAACTTTGTAAATATACCTACTGTCTCTTTGAATCGATTATATCGAATTCTATGCATCGTTGCTTTCCATTGCAAATCAAATTACTATTGCACTGGACAATGCTTTTTTTTCCTAGGCGTACACCATCCTCAAGCCTGTCTAGAACCAGATTATTCGAGTGTCATATTGCTCCATAATATTTATTGCGAATTTAGGTATTTTCGGCATTCAGAAGCGGTCTTGCACCCTGGAGAGTAGCGAAAAAACCCACTGTATCCATACCATTGAAGATTCCATCTACAAACGAGATCCCAATAGAATAAAACAAGGTCTCCGGAAGCTGCAGTCTGGCGGGCAAAGAAGTGGTGCTGGCTGGGATCGGTTCTCTGTCGAGGACCGATCTCCTGGAAGTGCTGAGCACTTTGCTCGCCTCTTTAGGAAAAGATCTCTTGAAAATCCCAGCAGTAAGTTCACTGATCACATCAGAAACCGAAGATAACAACGGCCCGACTGAACATGCTCCTGCAAAAAGACAGAAAAAGGATGATTTTCCTGCGCTGCCAGTTCGAAAAAGTATGCCTAACCCTCCACCTATCCCTCAAGCTTTAAGAAAAAGTGCTAGAACTGTTGTATCTGGTAGTTTAGCCGCAAAAAATTCTCCAAACATCAAGATTTCTAACAGATTCGAAAATATGTCAGAAACGTCAGACAATACCATGTATGTCGATATTTCAAGAAATCCAGGGGCGGACTCAGATCAAATGCTCCCAGCAAATGTCAGCAGCGAAATTTCAGTAACCCAAATTCAGAATTATACAGAGAGTCCAAACAACTTCGAACATGTCAATAATATTGATAAACAAATTATCGCGAATGACGACATTGGCATTGACCAAACCAGAAGGACTAGCCAACAACAAACGGAACTGACTCCACAGTAAGTGGGTTGCAGTTAACTCACTACTGAAGTCTAATAACATTAAATTAATCACGCCAGCTAAGAATGTCTTTGACGGCATAAAAATTTTCCCCGATTCTCCCGATGTATATCGCAAAATTTCAAGCATTCTTAAAGACCAAAATATTTCTCACCATACTTACACTCTATCTGAAGACAAAAAACTTCGAGTAGTGTTCAGGGGCGTCCCGGAATTTATATCTTGTGATGATATTAAAAATGAGCTTACTGAGAGGGGGTTTGCCCAGGAGTCAGTGGCTCGTTTGCGTGAATTTAACGGGGAAAAAACTCCACTACCACTAGTTTCAGTCCTACTAAATAAGGAACAGGAAGATATTTTTAAGATGACAGATCTTCTCATTGTTCGAGTGACAGCTGAACCTCAGAGGCCTAGGGCTTCTGTGAGTTAATGCCACAGATGTCAAAAGTTCGACCATTGCCAGCTTAACTGCTGTGCTGTCCCCGCGTGTGTTAGATGCAGGAAAAACCACATCTCGCGAGATTGTACGAAGTCTCAAGAACAGAAATCTAGGTGTGCGAATTACACTGCGAACCATCGAGGATGTCCTAGATGTACTCGCATAAGGCCTAGGATGAACAAATGAACAATACAATTGAAGGTATTCCCCTGTAAACTCCAGAGAAATTGAGGCTGGCGTTCCTCAGGGGGCAGTGCTGTACGCTGTTTACACGTTTGATATACGCAGGAGTGAACATGTGAAGATATCCTTATTCGCTGACGATATGGCTTTGCTTTCCTCGTCAGCCAATCATTCGATGGGTGTCGTTTATTTGCAGAATGCATTGAACGCCCTCCAACAGTGGTACTTGAAGTGGAAAGTAGAGCTGAATCCTGACAAAACGCAGGCGATTTCGATGGGTCGGGAAAGAAACAACCCGTAGAGGGGAGTGTTAATCTCTGGAAGGGAGATAGAATGGTCAAAGCAGGTCAAGTACCTTGGAGTTACGGTGAATCGCCGGCTCACCTGAAGACCACACGTCAAAATTGTCAAGAATTAAATTTCCAAAAAAATCTGTTCGTTGTATCCCCTGATGAACAGGAAGAGCAAACTTTCTCTCAAGAACAAAGTCTCATGATTTATAAAATAATATTCAGGCCTGTCATTTTGTATGCCTCAGCCGCCTGGGGCCAAACCTGCAGAACCAGCAATCGTGTCCTTGAACGGGCCCAAATGGAGGTTCTGCAAATGATAACGAACGCTCCGTGGTACGTGCGGAATGATCGGATCTTCGAAGACTCAAATCTGCCTTCCATCAGAAGTATCATTAGAGATCGCAATCGGAAAGTATTTGATTGCGCAATAACCCACGAGAATCCCCTCGTTAGGAAAGCCACTGATTACAACATAGACGACCCCTCGCGCCTTGAACGTCCCAGGTGCTTTCTGGACTGATGAGCTTTCCACTAATCCATACTGGGTAGTGAAAGCTGCATCCTCTATAGATATATTTTTCAAAATTTAAATATAAAAATTCTTTTCTCGGTCATTTTTGAGGAACACCATCATGGCAAGGGCTAGAGACTGGTCTCTAGGCCTTGTTCAGTCAAAATTCCATACTAGTGAATGGATGTTTCCCACTTATTTGAGTCCAAAGAGTAATAGCCTTCAGGCTACACTCGTCTTCAGTAATAGTGATAGAAAACCCCGACACCATCCTCTAGCCACTGGTTAACGACGAGTCGGTCAAATTATACATACTTTGGGACCAATCAGGCTCGAGATTGCACGAACCTCACTCCGGTGCACCAAGCACAATCTCACAAGTCAAGCTCGTCAAGTCTGGCGCCATGGGACGCCGGCTTTTCCTATATGGAAATTGAAAGCGCGAGTATCAGGAGACAGTTGCTGATGGAATCGTCCTCACTGCGCCAGTTATTGCTTCCTGATTTAATATTAACAGTCAGCCACCAGACTACTGCGTTATATGGAAACAAAAAATGAATATCCAATGTTCAAATGATTGATTCATGAATCAAACAGAATTCTGAAGGTCCGAAGAATTTTGTAGAGGAACAGAAGTCATATATCTCTGAAAATTCATCTAGTGATTCAATACCTTCAACTGAAATGCCAATTGTTTATCTTTATTAGTAATGCTGTCTCACCATATATCTTGAAAATGTTGAATATTCATCACTGATTATTTGTCCAACATGAAAACAGAATCAAGGCTATGCATCCTCAAACTTCTTACTTCTCTGTATCACTTCCAGCAAATATGGTATGCTCACGTGCTCGACAATGTGATTAAATGTTATTAATTAACTCAGTGTTCGAGCAAGTTCAAGGCATTTGTAGGTGGGGTCGCCTCCAACGATACTATTCATTCCGCGACACGACCACTTTGGAAAAAATTGCTGTTGTAATTTATAACTATCATTTGTTCAACTTATGAGAATCACTTCCTCGAAACTACTCGACTTTCAGCACGCTATGCGAATACGGATGCATGAAAATGACTCGCAATTCTCCTTTTCGAGCTATACTCTCATTGTTTGAAGTGGATGAAAAGTTCCGTAAAAGTAACAGGAGAGTTTATGTTTCTTTTATCGCACTCAGGAATTTTGAATTCCATTGAATTGGTTGACGCAAATTTATGTCGGCTTCTATCACAATGTAAACAAAGAATATTGAAAATGACATATACTGTATACATCCTTTAAATTTTAGAAATCTGAGTGGTTGATTGCACTAAGGTCGAATATATGCAACCCCTATTGCTCTGTTGCTGACGTCTCGTCATTTTGAGAACACTACGATATGAATTGTATAACTCAAAATATTGATTGTGTTCATGATCTCCTACCATTGTTGATAATACAAGCGTAACCCTAAGGCTCTTGCTCTTACATTGATTATGTGTTGATATAATAAAAGCGGGAAAAAAACACAATATGGACTGCAATGAAACATAGAACATGTACAGTCTGTAATGGCTTTACTGCTGTTTTTTCTTATACAATGTTTTGGTCAGCTTCATTTTCCTATAGTCATCTCCATTATGGTCCATTTTTCGTTTAAATTTTTATCCGATATTATTATGTCAACAAATGATTCATATTTTTGATATACATGATTATATTAAAGTGCCCCAGGCACGACTTTGCAAGAGACTTTCGCCGGCAATAGTTAATTGTTATATGAGAAAATCCGGGAGACTCTTTTTCGATGAATCAAAGGAGCACTTGAGTATGATGAATATCAAAATAGCCGCAGATACAAAGAAGGAAATAATTACATTGTTTATTGAGATTTCACCCAAGAGTTACATGGAAAGGAATTGTTCATTAAAGTAACGTTAAGAAAATATTCAGTACCATCAGATGGGAAAAAAAAAAATTTGGGTGACCTGGAATTACAGGAATCATAGAACATGTACAGACTGTAATGGAGAGCCACGTGGCTTCACTGCTGTTTGCGCAAATAAGTACAATGTCTCAGCCAGCTTCATTTTTCTATAGTCATCTTCAATATGATCCATAGTTTGTTTTGAATTTTATCCGATATTATTATTTATTTATTTATCTATTTATTCATTGATACACTGTTCTACAGGTTACACCCAACTACAGAACAGGAATATGAGTTACAAATACAGTACAATACAAATAACAAATTAACGAAGTAATAATACATATCGAGATTAACTAAAGTGATATGATTTAATCGCAGAGATTGAACAGTCAAAAATATCAATCTGACAACTTGCAGAATTACAATTGACACACATGTTTTGCAGCGGTGATTATTTCAAGATATCTGTTCGTGGTGTTGGTAAATAAAACGTGTTATCTACTCTAGACGATGATCTAGGTACACTGAAATTGAGTTTTTGCAGAATATGTGGGTCAATAATTAGGTCGTTGATAAGTTTGAACAGGAAATTTGTGGAGTGACAATCACGACGGCAGCTTAGGCTGTTCATAGCATGTCTAGCCAACAATGCATCATGGGGGAAGCCAATTGGTGGATATATGTTGTCCGTTTTATAAGAGAGAAGTCCGTTTAATAAGAGAGAAGTTTATGTGTACACATGATTTATATTTTTGACAAATATAATTATATTGAAGTGCCACATGCATGACTTTATGAGAGACCTTCGCCGGCAATAGTGGACTCTTGAATTCGAAAATCCGGAAGACTGTTTTCCGATGAATCAAAGAAGTACTCAAGTTTAATAGATTTCAAAATTACCTCAGATGCGAAGAAGTAAATAATTGCAATGTTTATCGAGATTCTACTCAAGAGTTATATGGAAAGAAATGGTTTAGTAAAGATAAGTTGGGAAAATATTTAGTACCATCCAATAGGGAAAAAAATATTTTGGGGTGACCTATAAATATACCAGAAATCTGGAATCGTTCAACAAATTCTTCTATGAAAGAATGCTCAAGAAAATCCGATTTCAAATACATCATATCAAGAAGCCACTGGGAGCAACTTTTGGTCAAAGAGTACATACATATGATTTCCATAATCAATAATATGATAATAGTGAAAAGGGAAATATTCTCCATCGAATAGAAATATTTTTCTGTGAAATGAAAAATCCTCGATAAAAATGAAGTTATTTTTGTGAATCTCTAACAGAAGATAACTACAGTCGCAGATAATTCCACATCTGATTTTATGAATATCCTGTTCATTTTTTCAAAAAAATCATTGATAATACTATTCCAATGGAGAATTCGAAATTACTATTTGTCCCACTTTTTTTTAGTGGATGTCAATGCCAGTGCATTATTCAAATGCTATGAACCCGATGGAGCACACAAATGAAAATCATTCAGAGGAATTTTTGTTTCTATTACTGGGAAATTATGAGAAAATCTTGCAGATCCCCATAATGAGTTCCCATACGGTAAGTGAGACTCAATGAAAGAGTAGTTGAAAAGGGAAACATTCTCAATTAAATATTGATAGAAAGATTTTTCTGTGAATTGAAAAATCCACGATTAAAATGAAGTTATTTTTGTGAATGTCTAACAGAAAACAACTACTTCCCCGGCTAAAGCCAACGCTGGACATTGAACTACATCTGATAAATATTCTGAAAAGGCCCTAACTCAAAAGAAAAAATCTGAAATTGAAAATTTGCATTTTTATTCAGATAGTTATTTGATTTTCTATTCCAGTCTTAATTAAGAACTCATAAAGATGAATGAGGCAAAGAAGAATGTTTTCCAAAAGAGAGTACTCACCAGAAATCATTCGTAACATTGACGCAGGAGGGACATCGCATTCACTAGGTCTCCAATACATTTTTGTCGACGAAAATCTATTTCACGCTTCCACGATCATCAGGAAGACCGAAAGAAATGGGAAACACATTTTTAAGAAGCAATCTCACTTTGCAAAGATGGAAAAAGTTAGAATCATTTCTCTTGGAGAGACACTTTGAAATTAGTATTTTCTGACATTAAAACCTGTCATGGGGTATGATAGATTGATTTGTTGAAATTATAAACAGGATGTTCATAAAATCAGATGTGGAATCATCTGCGACTGAAAGATAAACTTTAGTCACTATCTTCTATCGTCAAGATAACCTCTTGTGGGGTATTCATGTTGAAAAGGGAAACATTCTCAATTAAATATTGATAGAAATATTTTTCTGTGAATTGAAAAATCCACGATTAAAATGAAGTTATTTTTGTGAATGTCTAACAGAAAACAACTACTTTCCCGGCTAAAGCCAACGCTGGACATTGAACTACATCTGATAGATATTCTGAAAAGGCCCTAACTCAAAAGAAAAAATCTGAGATTGAAAATTTGCATTTTCATTCAGATAGTTATTTGATTTTCTATTCCAGTCTTAATTAAGAACTCATGAAGATGAATGAGGCGAAGAAGAATGTTTTCCAAAAGAGAGTACTCACCAGAAATCATTCGTAACATTGACGCAGGAGGGACATCGCATTCACTAGGTCTCCAATACATTTTTGTCGACGAAAATCTATTTCACGCTTCCACGATCATCAGGAAGACCGGAAGAAATGGGAAACACATTTTTAAGAAGCAATCTCACTTTGCAAAGATGGAAAAAGTTAGAATCATTTCTTTTGGAGAGACACTTTGAAATTAGTATTTTCTGACATTAAAACCTGTCATGGGGTATGATAGATTGATTTATTGAAATTATAAACAGGATGTTCATAAAATCAGATGTGGAATCATCTGCGACTGAAAGATAAACTTTAGTCACTATCTTCCATCGTCAAGATAACCTCTTGTGGGGTATTCATGTTGAAAAGGGAAACATTCTCAATTAAATATTGATAGAAATATTTTTCTGTGAATTGAAAAATCCACGATTAAAATGAAGTTATTTTTGTGAATGTCTAACAGAAAACAACTACTTCCCCGGCTAAAGCCAACGCTGGACATTGAACTACATCTGATAGATATTCTGAAAAGGCCCTAACTCAAAAGAAAAAATCTGAGATTGAAAATTTGCATTTTCATTCAGATAGTTATTTGATTTTCTATTCCAGTCTTAATTAAGAACTCATAAAGATGAATGAGGCAAAGAAGAATGTTTTCCAAAAGAGAGTACTCACCAGAAATCATTCGTAACATTGACGCAGGAGGGACATCGCATTCACTAGGTCTCCAATACATTTTTGTCGACGAAAATCTATTTCACGCTTCCACGATCATCAGGAAGACCGGAAGAAATGAGAAACACATTTTTAAGAAGCAATCTCACTTTGCAAAGATGGAAAAAGTTAGAATCATTTCTTTTGGAGAGACACTTTGAAATTAGTATTTTCTGACATTAAAACCTGTCATGGGGTATGATAGATTGATTTGTTGAAATTATAAACAGGATGTTCATAAAATCAGATGTGGAATCATCTGCGACTGAAAGATAAACTTTAGTCACTATCTTCCATCGTCAAGATAACCTCTTGTGGGGTATTCATGTTGAAAAGGGAAACATTCTCAATTAAATATTGATAGAAATATTTTTCTGTGAATTGAAAAATCCACGATTAAAATGAAGTTATTTTTGTGAATGTCTAACAGAAAACAACTACTTCCCCGGCTAAAGCCAACGCTGGACATTGAACTACATCTGATAGATATTCTGAAAAGGCCCTAACTCAAAAGAAAAAATCTGAGATTGAAAATTTGCATTTTCATTCAGATAGTTATTTGATTTTCTATTCCAGTCTTAATTAAGAACTCATGAAGATGAATGAGGCAAAGAAGAATGTTTTCCAAAAGAGAGTACTCACCAGAAATCATTCGTAACATTGACGCAGGAGGGACATCGCATTCACTAGGTCTCCAATACATTTTTAAAATTTTTCCATTTAATCCCGGAAGAAATGGGAAACACATTTTCAAGAAGCAATCTCACTTTGCAAAGATGGAAAAAGTTAGAGTAGTATTGACAACGTAGCAACAAGAAAACAGCGTTTTTTAGGGCCATACTGTGAGACTCGATCTTCAGATTGTTATCAATGTGTACGCCAAGGAATTTTGTTCCGGGCTTGCTTTCAATCATTTCAGGACCTAAGGTTACTTCTTCCAAATCCATCTTGAACGTGACCAAATTTGTTAAAAGTCATATAATGATCAAGGAATATAAAGATCAAGGAATATTGTTGCAACTGCCTGTTTCTCATTGAGACTCATGTATACTCTTGCAAAAAGATCGAAGATTGCATCATTTGTACTTGTTTTGGAAACCGAACTGTTCAGGCGCCAATATATTGTGTATCTGTAAAAAATCCATTATTCTACATTCAACTAGTTTCTCAACGATTTTTGACAGTGTTGATGAAAGTGAAAAATTCGTGAAAGTGTTTGAATCATCAGTGACACCTTTTTTGTTAAGGGGTGAAACTATTGCTGTCTTCAAGCTGGAAGGAAAACTACTTGTAGTGGAAAACTTGTTTATGGCCAGGGCAAGGGCATCGAGGACTCCATTAGGTAACAGTTTGGCTGATAGGTGGTCTTCGCCTGAGGAATTTTTGTTTTTCATATCACCTAATACTGATTCAAGCTCAGACAAGTAAGTTTTGTATAAGAATAGAGACTGTATCGGAGAGTCTACATTTTTCGGATGATCAAGGGGATCAACTGTCGTTAAAGATTAGTGGGTTGATTTGTTTGCTATGGAACAATAATATTGGTTCGAAGAGTTAATGTCAACATTTACTTCTGGAGGACTCCGATTCTTGTTCCGACCCTCAAATAATTGATTTTTGTCTACATTTCTTTTTGTTTTTTATCTGCTTGATCCAATCTATTTCTGTAGTACAAATCTCCAGATAGTTCGATAGTCTGTTTGTAAATACGATGGTAGCTAGTGTAAGACATGAAGAAAATGTTATCGCTGTGGAATTTTCTAATGGTATGGAGACAACGTAAATTATAGAAAGAGTTTTTTGGTGCTGTTGTATCTAAGGTTTCGGGTAATTTTTCTTTATTGCCTGTAGTGGAAATGCTTGATTGAATTTTTCGACAACATAATTCTAAAAAGCGTTGACTGGATTTTTAGTCCCATGTATAGAATTCCAATCAATTTTTTACAAAAAAGTCAGAATTTGATAATATTTCTTTTGCTGAAAATTCGCCCTTGTATCTTGCCTCATGTGCGGATTTTTGATCAAATATATTAGGGATGAAACAGGTAACTGCTTCATGGTCATATAGTCCAGGATTTGTAATAGAGCAAACTACATCACTTATGTTCATTTAGACACACGAGTGAGTTCATCTACATGCATTACTAGATTGAAATATTGTAGCAGATTCAGCATAATTTGGGTATCAATAGACGCTTTATCCGTAGAATTAATATTGAGGGTCCGGCTGAAATAATAGATGCGAGTGGGGGTAATTATGATAATAAAAGTTCCAGTCGTTCTTTAAAGATTTTGACTTCTTCTGCAGGAGGTCTATAAATACACAGTATGTAAATATTAGATATTTGCGAGTGACTTATAGAAAATTCAAACTGTTTCTCCACAATCAGTTCGTCATATTTACAAATATTGACGAAATGAAAACATTCTGAAAACTGCTTTCTGACCATCATCATATCATCATTTCACCACATTACTCTAACAAAAGATATATTTTTTGAGGTTTTCATTCTTCGATTGATTCTCGCCTAAAAATATGTTTAACGATTACAATATTTCATTTCTTCTCATTCTTGGATGTTATGAACTCATTGTAATGAAAAAAGCCATAGTTCATGTTTCCTATATAGCTTAAAATTATGCATTATTTCGGAATCCTGGAGGACTCCATGGATTTTCCTGGAACCTTCTGATATCACTCAGAAATGACTTGAAGAAAAAAGGAATTAATTCATATTTGTGCGCTGATTGTTTATTAATTGTTTGGACAATGAAAAACAACTTTGAAATAACTCAATGAATTTCGAAGTAATTCAACCCGAATTGATGCTGATGGGGTTTTTGAGGTCGCTGAGCCAGAATATGATATTGGAAAAACGATGTCCTGACCAGTCGTGAAGGTAGATTTCATGAATGATAATTCGAAGCTATTTTTATTTATGTGTACATCTAAGTGAAAAAGTTTCTGGTTAAAAGTTTTGAAGCTGATGAAGCTCTATCAAACGGCTCATAGTTTTCTGATATTGGGTATGGAAACGAAATATTGCGAATTTTTTTGAATCTTTCAACAGCTGCCATTCTCGAAATCAGCCGAGGTATTGATGAGAAGTATTTTTGTCTCATTCGGTTGAAAAATTTGCCCTCCACTTAACAAGTTTTGTATGTCCCTTATATAAGTTTCAATATCACATTTTGAACGAGAGTTTTTGATCTTTGAAGCAGGTCCTAATAATTCAAATTCGTAATTTTTTTAAATTATTCAATATTCAAAGCTTCGTATTTTTTTAAATAAAATTTTTAGAGTTTTTTCGAATGCCCTTTTTTCAATTGTCGTTTCAAGAGTTGAGAGTAGAGAGAATAAAAAAAAATAAGATCTTCAATTGATTTTAGACAAAATTCTGCTTTGACGTAATTTCATATACGTACTTATCCTATAAATTTTTTTTCACGTTCAAAATCATGACTTCTCGTTATCTACATTTTTCCTCATCCAGTTTAATTTTTGTGAGCTTAATTTGATCAATTGAATCAAAAGTTATAACAAATTTGGTATAAAGCGCTTGTAGCTGCGTGCTCCTTCAGCGCTGCCCTTCAGAGTCGCCGCCTCACATTTTTGCACGTTAGCAAATAAATTATGCAAATTACAGTTTTCATTTTGAAGAAAATTTATAAATACATTTCCGTTGTGAAATTTTCCATGTTTGCGAGTGGCACCATTAGCTATATTTTTTTTTTAATTCAATATACAATGTAATTTGGCCACTTATATGTTGAATATATGAAAAACTTTATTCAGAATTAAAAAATACAAAAAAAGGCACATGCTCCCTGGGAGCTGAGAGAATCAATCTTGGAAAATACACGGCAGTCATCGAAGAGGTGCCAACAATTAGAATAAGGACGTTTGCAATATGCAGTATAGTGTCCATTGGAAATGCTGTCGCTATGATTAGATATGGCGTTGATATTATAAAGAGTATTCATTCCATCCTGGGCGGAATATTGGTCCAAATTCAAATTTTGTTTGGCGACATTGATCACATTGTCCAATTTACTGCCATCAGTCGAAGAAACACGTTTCAAATGTATAACTAAGATTTGTATACGGATCATCTTTTTGAATTCCCTTTTCATTCCACAAGTTGAACAGTATGGGCTCGCATCGTCAGTCAAAGTCTCCTCTTCTGTCAACAGTTCAACACATTGTGTTAAATTCACGACTTCGTTTGGCAAGTCTGGAAAAGGGATTGAAAGTACCCAGGAAGGTTCAAAAGTAACGGAGCAGTAATTACGAAAAGTACATCTCAATATAGACTTCAGCTGACCGGCAAATGTATCCACAATTTTGGAATTATGAGTAGGCAGATATCTTGTCCAAGCAACGGAAGCTTCCTGATTATCATTCGTGATAACAAAATCGTTTGGTGATGGATGAATCTCTGCACTCGCCCTGTTTGAATCTCCGTGTAAACATACCAGAAGGTATCTCAGAAATTCTTCCGAATCTGCTGGGACGTTCTGATCGAAGGAAGGAGCAAAATTTCTGAATAGACGGACGAAATGTGAAGTATCCACCATTTTTCGAGAATAATCAGGACTCCAGATATTTTCCATCAAAGATATAAAATATTTCACTAAATTTCCTCTCATTCTTGATGTAGTAGTATTTAAAACCTCCATACAAAACCCATTCTTGAAAAATTCCAACAAAACCTTGGTGTTCGAGAGACACTGGATCATGCTATTCATAAAACAGGTATTTCCTACATTCTTCAATCCTCTTGAGCCAAATGTAGAAATGGAGTCTCTTGTTGGTATGGCATGCTCACTCATGTTTAACGAAGAATCCATACGTTCATCGTTCCTGTAATTCAAAGAAGGTGATAGAGAAACTGATATTGATTTTTTGAAAAGTACTGATTGATTATCTTTGATAACTGATATATATCTCGTAGGAAAATTGGGACGATAAAATAATTCATCCAGTGGATGCGATGGAGGAATTGTATCCATTACAGAAGAAGCATTGCTCCATTGAATTGCTATACTAATTCTTTGTATCAAAAATGACGTTGAACGTTTATCTTTTGTAGCGCCGTCCACTCTCCTTCCAATTTCATGAATAAAAAATGGAGATTCAGGGCCAAAGACACCAAAAGTTTCGGCAGCTATTGGATGGAAAAGATAATTATTTCCAAGATTTTGGAAGTATTTGCGGACTTGGAAGTATTTGCTAAATGAAACGCTGCAACTGCGTCAGCACAAGTGGAGTCCCACACCAAAGGTTTGCCACATTTCAAACCATGAGTTCCTTTTTAATTCACTTCACTACCACATATACATTTATGGGGAATACAAATATCTAAACCCAGTCGCAGTCCAATTGATATTCTGATAGACTCGTCGTCTAAAAGGGTTCCGAGAGAAGCTACAGGTAGAGCATTCAGCCAAGCTCCGGATTCTTCAATACTAACAGATCTCAGACGAGCCTTTTCTACTTCAGACTTGGACGAATCAACTAGATTTTTTGAGGTTATATTCGAAAGTGGAAGGTCCCAGGATTTCTGAATGTTTCTCGTAGCTGGTGGCAAATCTAAGTTGGTTTGTAATAACCAAAGAGAAACAGCTTCATCAAAAAATTTGTCAGTCGTTTCAGGAGAAGTGGAAGGAAGAATGGAATCAATGAGACAGGATACACTACTCATGGAAGCTGAGAAGGCAGGTGAAGCTAGAAAAGAAGCCAAACGGAGCCCCAGACCTCCAAGATTCACCGGAAGTGTTGCCTGTTACCAAGAATCTTCATTAAACGAATTATTAGTAACATCTTCCAAAGTATGGCGCATTAAATCGTCGGAATCTTGAAGCTCATTTAGACTTTTCCAAGATGGAGAACATCTGAGGGTATAGCGAGGCAATTTCTCAAGAGAAATAATGGGATGTGAGTTGGTAGTTCATTCAGACGGGTGGAGAGTAACTGCAGAGAGTCCTTTTTATTTCTAATATGTCCAGAAAGAGCATTTATAGAAAGGGGCGCACCAAGAAGGCTGCAATCTGACTTTTCCAGAAATTTTGAACCAGGGGCTAATGATTGGAATGACTATCTCATTTCTCAATTTTTGGATCTAATGGTGGAATCAGTTCGCACTTATTGAAATTAAGTTCAAGACCAATTTATTTCGATAGGATGATAACCTTATCCAAATCTTCCAACACTGTATTGAAATCTCCAGCAATTGAGTCATCATCTAAACACCAATAGTTGAATTCAGATGACAAACTCTCTGTCAATTCTTCGATTGTGAGACAAAATAGTGCGGGTCCCAAAGGGTCACCTTGTTGAACACCTCTTTCAGAAGTTATTAAATGATCACCAAAATTCAAATATGATGTTAAATGATTAATTAAGCACACTTCTTACGGTTGGTAACTTGTTCCCAACATCATCACTGGGGAACAGTAAAAAGTTACCCCCATCCCCCAACTTCTAAAAGCTGAAATCTAATATTACTCCACTAGTATATGTAGAGCGTCAGGTGAGCACTAAACTTACCGATCAACTGTTAGTTCTCTCGTGTTCTATCTCTCTCTAACATTCAAATATGATATTTTCAATCCAATGTGAAGTACATTGAACTTATATTCCTATTCTGAACGAAATATTCAAGCAGGAATTCATTTATAAAAATGGACATTTCGTCAATTTACTAAAAAACGTAATATTTTCGTATTTGATGCAATTTACACTTATATTAACAAATAAAAAATAATAATTACGGTGCCTATACCTTGTTAGAAGGTTATATGAATATGTGTTGGTGAGGTTTGCTATTTTGTTTTTTATATAAACGTTATCAAAGTATATTTAACAAAAAATTTCACGGATTTTGGAGCAACATTTGTAAATCTCTTGGTTTTTGGCGAAATTGTATTATTAATTCAATTCTTCTCATAGAACCAATCAAACCTCCTTGAGCAGATGACATGCTTCAGAAAGTACTATTGAAAAATCTTGATATTACATTTTGAACTAGAGTTTTCGGTTTTTAGAAGCATGGCCTAAAAATTTTAATTTGTAATTTTTTTTTGAATCTGCAGCAGTTTTCTTTAAAAAAAAACTTCATTGAATTTTTTCATCAAAAATCTACCATTCTTTCGAATGGCGGTACCAGTTTACAACAATGTATTTTTACAACTTATTTGTTGAATAATAAATCAAGCACACACTTCACGGTTGGTAAATTTTTATATGTTGTTCTAACATCATCCCTGATATACAATGAGAAGAAACCGCAGTCCCCAAATTTTCTGAAGCTGAAATTCAATATTACTCCGCTAATAGTGCTCGATTAGGGAATTGCTGCTGTTCGATTCGAACACTATACCTATGTAATCTTCCATCATTCCAGATCAGATCCAACTGTATCTCTACCAATTATGGGGTTAATCCACATATTTGACTCCATATGTAATATAATGTAACACGGAAGTCCTATTGTATTACTCAATGTGTAGTCCTTCATTTTGAATGCACCTGATGGTTCTTCTATGAATTCCGTTTTGTACATGTCAGAGCATTTGCAGAGCATTAGACAACAATTTCTTATTGTATCCTCCAAATGTTCAATATCTGTGAATGACTGTTGTCTGTAGACTTTCTCCTCACGGTATGACAAAAAAAAATCTAGCTCATATAAAAAATATAATATTACCAAATATCCCAGTGAAATGTTGGTTTTGCTAGTTTTTCAGTTTAGCTTTAGCTGAAACTGAAAATTATGTGAAGGAACGAATTAATGCATTTTCAGAATGTGTATCTTGTTCTAACCAAATATCATGTTTGAAGTAGAATCTATGACGTCCAGTCAAACAACTAGTTTGAACGTGTATCGGTATATTCCGTGAAAAGTAAACTCATATTCATTTTCCAGGTCTTGCTCTTCTGAGGATCTTCCTTCCCCGTCCTTACCACTTCTTTCCCAGCTCCCAATAGGTTTTTCAGTAAATACCATAACGTCAACGACACATGACTCTAGAAGCAATCAACAACAAACCTTGTTTGTACCGATTAACTTATCCAGTTACGCCGTATAATCTTGTTTTGATTTGCGGAATTAGTGGAGTCTGATGTTGTTTACCCGGAAGACGGAAGGAAAGACGTGCTGAACTCAGTCAATATTTTGAGTAACTCAGAGCTAATCTCCCTAGCTGGAAATAGAGTTACTTATTTACATAAACCCGAGTGAATAATGAACATTTTTCGATCGGATTTCTTGAGAACTATCTTGTGATATTAAAAATTCAGATTTGTGGTGGAACAGGAATTGGTAGGGAAGAATTATAGCTTAAACGTCTCACAGACAAGAATATAGATCCTATAACGTCATTTAACAACGTTGATTTACGTCATTGAGATAGGGTAGCCTTTTATGTGGACACCAGTAAAATTGGAAGCTTCTTCATACACAAAATATTCTGTGATTTCGATATCGGTATCTTTCGATCAACAACTGTGAGCCCACATAATGATATACAGTGCTTCTCTTTAATGTCCCCCTCCTTATATTTTTTGAACGGGTCAACTCTAAAAATTGAAAATTGGGATAATAAAATTGATGCATGAATACTATATTTTGGAGTAAAATTGACAGATAAAACTCTCAAGATGGCGACTGGGTGCCATCTGGGAAAAAAAAACTGGAAGGGGTGTCTTTTGACACATCCTTTCCACAACCCCAGAATATGAAGTCAATATTTTGCCCTACTACAAAATGGCGGAACATTCAACAATTATACAAACACATTAATATCGATACATCTAGAAATATTAGTTTTTCTCTGCCATATGGCAATCCCAACAACCCGATAAGGTTTGATAGGTTATATTTTGTTTAAACAAAAAATGACAAGAAATGTCAGTACGACAACGAACATCATTCTTCAGTTGAAATATTCTCATTTAGTTTTCGGTTTTACTAGTAAATAGGTACCACGTGAACTATCTCTGAAATGATCAATTCTCACCCATTGGAAGAAAAAATCAAAGCGATTTTTATTCACGGTGCGACGCGTAACTTTCACGAAACCAAAAGAATTTTTAATGATCGTTTCCCGAATCATCCTATCTGTAAAAAATATTCAAGGTAACTTGTAACCAAATTTACAACTACCGGTAGTGTATAGAATACTTAATATTTATTTTCATGGTTAGCAAAACTAAAATATCATTGAAGTATCCTACCTCTTAATAGTCGAATGATTTATTTAAAATTATAGTTAATAGTAAAATTTGTACAATTTTGTATGGTCAAACCCGGAATGTCATTTCTTTTCATTAAATTTTCTGTTATATTAATTGTAGGAGTTGAGGGTTGATCATTCATATACGGTGCATTTTCTGTCTCCATTTCAGTAGAGAAATCGAGTGGTTATTCAATATAGTTGATAATTTCATTGATTTTATTTTTAATAGAATCCCCGATGTATCCTTCTGCCACGGTATTGGATTGCCATCCTCCATGGCGCTTCGAAGTTAATATGTCCTCTCCTGCATTTACTTGAATCGTTGCCGAAGAACGTCTGAAGCAGTGACCTGTATATAGATGGGGATTTTCCAATAAAAAAAAAATGCAATTTTATTAGCCATACTACCAAATTTGTTAATGCCGACTACCTGTCTAGTACATTGTCCTTGCTGGTAATTTAAAAATAAACGTTTTTCTGGCAAATCGATCGGTCGAAGACCAGCATATTTCTCATATATATTATAAAATTCTCCTGTTACAATAAACGTTCTGAGCTTCTTTGTTTTCGTGTTATCTAATTTCACCAGTAAAGCCGAATTTAAATCCTCCTAATTATCGGTTTTTGATTTCCACAACTCTCCTCTACGACACGCCCCTGCTACGCCAATAGCCACTGCAAGCTACAAATAAAAATATCAGGATGTAAAATTTTATTTAAAAAATAAACAGTCCAGCCCAGGTTTTGAACCCGAGTCATCTGTGTGCCAAGCGGATAGACTATCCACTGCACCACTGAGCCTTATTTTAAGAGTCTTGTTTGAAAGTACATACATCTATCTAGTAGAATTTGAAACAGAAATTTTAATAATTATCTTATTTTTTTCATCAACAAAAAAACTGACTAATTACAAAAAGCTATGTTAATCCGGGGAAAAACAACGAAAGAAATTCTAAAAATAGTTCCTTCTAAACTAAATCAGACATATTAGACGGGTAATGTTCTCTTCCTTTTCCTTCAATTTATGAATTGTAAAATTTACTATTTTTCTTTCTTCGCCTGATTATATCCAGAAATATAATTCTGATTATATCCAGAAATATAATTTTTACTTGTACGTGTGTGTGTGTATGGGTTGTGTTTATATATATATATATATATATATATATATATATAATGAGTGTTTTTTATCTATTAATAACTTTGTGTCTTCACTGTAACATCCATTTACTTATTTAATGTATCTGTGTTTTTACTGTAATATCTATTTACTTATTTAATGTATCTGTGTTTTCATATGTTTTTACTTGCTAGTTATGTGTAATCTTAATTATATTGACATGTTCTACACCTGAAAAGGTACTTTTGAAGGAACTAATAAAGGATCTATCTATCTATCTATCTATCTATCTAAATGAACTTACCTCCATTGGTAGATATTCCTTGTCTGAAGCTTTGTTTGAAAATATCTGCAATTGGTCTGCTGTCAATCTATTTGATTTTTTGGGGACGTAATTGTCGGACTTCCATTTAAAAAATGAACGTGGTTTTTGATCAATGTTATTTTTTATACTGATAGTACTTCGCAACATTGAATATTGTGAGCAAAGTGTAGACGCCTTCAAAGTTTTCGACATCTCTTCAAAGTATACCAAAAGTACACTTTCCGAAAGAGATTTTATTTTTGTATTTCTTCTCCATTCCATATTTTTTTTTTTATGCCAATTCATACTTTTTTCTTGAAATTTCCGACAGCAAATCTATTGTTACTTCTGCAGCTTTTTCCAATATTTCTGGCGGAGTATTATCAAAATCGTCACTTCTGTCAGTATCCCTATTATTCATTATAAATAGGTATATGTCTTTTTAATATAATATTCAATAGAAATTGCGACTTTTATCAACGCACGAATGAAAACTACCTTAAGAATTTAAAAAACTTCTATAATCTGACAGTTGTGATAACTTTTCAAAGCTGAACAGCAGCCAACTAATATTTTGTCGATTTTTGTTGATTCTCCATATAAATGTATGTGGTGGGGGCAAATTACCGTGAGAAAAAATATTTCTCACAGTATGAGCAATACATGGTTTTGAAATCAAGTGAACTATTAGAAATACGCTTCTTTCCATACCAGTTGTAGGAAAATACCATTTGTTAGGTGCAACATTTTTCCTACGAGTATAATATATTAGATCTGAAATTTTTATGAGAAATGAAGAATACCCAATATAATTTTCATTTATTTTCAATTCAAACTGATTATGAATAATATTAAAATTAAATATACAATTGGTGGCATTATCCAAATTTAACGCCGATCGGCTCTCCTTAGATGTGTTATGAAAGAATGCTTTTTGAATTTTTGCTGAATTATCGACAGGTTAGGATGCTGCTCCGCGAGTAACTGATGTCGATGGGGAGCTGGAGATTGATATTGGAGGGTTTGAAATTTTTTTGGAGAATGATGAGCAATTTTCCTCTCATTTTCGATCGAATTCTCAGAGTATATTTCTGTCACAGACGTAGATTTCCGTCCACCGTGCCTTTTAATGTTGGTGATGTTGGCCCCAGAGTCGGCCAACATTGTGGTCGACGACCACCAAAAACAATGGCCGGTGTAATTCTCAGGATTTGGGAGGCCCAAGTACATAGCAATGTTTGATGGCATTTTGCCAAGAGTATTCCGCATTTTCCTGATTTGAAGAAGAGAAAAAACCGCCGATGATGAGTGTCAGCAGGACGCAGACTGGCATACTTTTTGTATAATTCTAGGTAGCCTGTTCTTTGATTTTCAGGGTCAAAAACCAGAAATTTTCCCATAATGTTGGTTTCTGTGTTCGGGAAGTTAATAACAAGAACATTTTTCTTGTCTTCAATATCATTATACCGTCAATCTCACCAGCGATTCAAAGAATGGTAGCCGCCTCCATCAAGAGGAAGTCGTTGTACGGATCATCAGATGAGAATTTATCGATTTCCGGTTTTTCGAAAATCTCCGATTTCTTGGGTTTGGAACCATTCAGTATTTTTTGATGTTCTCTTAATTTGATATTTGCTTATATCGATGTATTTCTTCAATTTTAAAATGAGTTTAATCATTGAGTACTTCGACCACAAGGTTGACTGGCGAAAGTTTCTCGATAAGTGGTGAAAATATATTATAAATACCTCTTCTTTCATTGAGAGTGTATTTTTCTCCTCACACCAGAACTCAAATGCTGCAAATTTTTTCTCGTAACGTCAGCGAGATTTTTCTGGAACTAACTGGCTACTTAGATTCGGCAGCCTCCAACATTTTCGATGGACTGTCACTTAATGAATCTTCTGAATTGTTAATTTTCCAGATCGAATTTGAATATTACTTCAGGGTAACGCAATTATGGTCATGGTAACGAAAGAATGTACTCGTAGAATGAACGTACCATGTATCTTAGATGAATGAACCTGTCATTCGCTACTGTCAACCAATTTGGAAAGTTATACGCCAAAGTTGAAGAATATAGAAGGTCCACTAAATCTCAGAGAGTTTTCACAATATCTTTGGACCAATATGATTCGGAAGATCAATATGAAATACTTTTTTGAGCTCAGTTCATTTGACATTTTGCTTCATTGACACATCAGAGTATTGCAGTGTCATACAAATATAACCGTATGAGCAATACAAGTCAACAACAATGGTTTCACCGAAAAAAGAAATTGTCTAAGAAATTGAGGACCACCGTTTTGTGATCAGTCGAGGAGTCTCACATAGAGTAATGTGATATGGGGACAAAATATGCATATTCGTTTGAATAATTCTAAGTATTTTGAAATCGTACGTAAATGTACTTTTCTGCACCAGTGCGAGAATGTGACGCACTGGAGCGACAAAGTTCTTCTTTCCACACGACAAATCATTGAAAGAAGTACACTTTTCCACATACTCGTAGGAAAAATCCTTTAAGTTTATAGTTACGTTATCCATGTTGGAATCAGAAATCGAGTGTCGAACGCTATATATTTGGAAAATTTTTAAAGTAACAGTTCAATGGAAACACCAGAATAATGCCAAGATGTTGGCGTAGCTCAGTTATTGCTAGTCGCCATGAAGAACTGTCGAATCTCAAGAATTATATTACGAAAAATTAAAAGAATTCATCAGTGGTCAAAATTTTCCACACCAAAACACACATCAGCGGAATATTTCTGATTCCTGATGGAGTAAGATGAAGATGCAGAGGTTGTAGAAAAAGACGGATCCTCCTCCAGAAATCCGCCTCAACGATCGCTCCGAAGTTTTGATGAACTTGAGATTCTGAATACCACCACAATCCAGACCACCTCCAATCATGGTACGTGATAAAAACAGAGTGGAAACAAAGGAGATCAGGGCAATATATCGCCAGAATCATTGCTGAAGGACTGAAGGAGAAATGCTACCACCTGAAGGTTTGAAACTGGGTTGGTATCCCGATACCATTAATCCTAATAATAATTCCAGGAAGCGAGCATCATATTAAGTCACTCACCACCCTGTGTGACATGGAAGTAGGATATCAAAGACAGAAGAGAAGGATAGGACAATGCCATGATTGCGAAATTTTGGGCACAAATTGCAGAGCTGAAGCAGTTAGTCCCAACTTCGCCAGAAATCGTAAGTCAAGACAGCATGAAGGTAAACGGCTCTCCCAATGTGCTGATTGGGATTGATGGCATAGGTAAAATAACAGAGAAGGCTCCAATTCCCCAACAGTGGAAAATACGGAGGAACGAAAGGGCTCCCGAAGCCTAGAAGAACAAGGGAGGAACCAAACAACAGGAACACTGAGAGAACTTTACTCAGCGAACAACTTTCAGCTCTGGACGAGCTAAAAGATCTGCTTAGGAGGAGACCCATGCTAGCTGGTATGATCCATATGAAGAACTGACAAGGAATGGCAGCTGCAGAAATAATAACAAATTAAATAACCAAGTCTAAAAATGAAGAGGATAAGAGTTAGTTGGCGTAGTGCTCACTCCAAACATAGAAGACAGATCACCAGACCGATATGAAAGAGTAGGAGGACAGAGCCCTCACTCCGAATTAGAGTCAAAGCTCCGGAACGAAACGATATGGATTGGTATCTCTCAGCTCGCTGAATACAGAGCATCTTGCTCGACAGTTTTTGCAGTTTATCCGACCTTTTGCAGATATGGCTGAATTCAATGGTATATTCAGCTTATAAATGGATTATTCAGGTCATGCATGGCCAGATAACACTTCCAGAATATATTTGTCTAGAAATATTATCCAAACTTGATAATTTCAAAAGAATTATTCCAACAGCGGGGTTTATTCTAACTTTTTGTTAAATCAGAGGCACAAATATCTTCGAAAAATATTATTCAGACTCAGATTTCAATATTTCTAGCGGAGATAATATCATTATGAGAATAATTTGTATGGAATAAAGTTTTATCGGAATTTCTTCAGCCAGTAATTTCCACAGGAACGGTAAGCTATATCTTCTGTGGCGAACAACAAGCTCCATCACAAAATAATTCATGCCAAACTGACATTTCATTCGAAGCAGAATCAGAAAATATGTTCCTATAACGGCAGAGTTGAATAAATATTATTGAAAATTCATCTACCCACCAATAATTATCAGTGAATTTGCCAGCAAGAGAACCTAGCCTCAATGTGACTGGTGGTAATCTCTTGTGTGATTCGCCATGTCCTTGGCCATGCTCTGGTATAATAGTACAGTGACACTCGACGTCCACTCGTTCTCAGAAGGTGGGGGCAACTGGCACTTCGAACACGGTGTTGGGGGCTGTGAGTCGGTAAGGAGTTGTTTTGTGTTTCTTTGAGTTGTAGGGACCCATCTGAGGCCGTTACCAAGGTCCAACGTGGTGCCATGAGGGTAATTATCCGTGACGCCTTTTTCTCTCAGTTTTTTTACAAGCAAATACTAATATTTTCAGTCAAGAACGCAAGAGATAGGTATTAGAGTTTCACTGACACTAGAAGGAAGTGTCTTTTTTCTCAGAGAGAAAAAACAGGAAAACTAAGAGTATTTTCAAATATAAAAAGCGTTATTTCTCGAATATAAATAACTAGAATATTTTCAAGTTGTAGGAATTTATTGTATGGAAGAATCATTCTTCAAATAAAAGTTAGAATAGGTCTTATGAAATTTCTCGGCGACAAATTACTAAACTTTGAATTTCGACTTCCCCTTTTTTCTCGAGTCATGCGACATGTTTATGAATCCACGATATGGCTAGCCGGCAACTGAATAATATTTTGAATTTCAATATATATTCGCTATCGATCAGGTATCCAGCCTGTGGCAAATTACCCTACGTGAAACTTCCTAAGTGATAGGCCTAACGAACATGTTAATCAGTTCGAATTATTGATTGTGTCCCAAGGGCCAAATCAAACTATTCCATATACAGTGTGTCCGTAAAGTATGGAATAAATTCATTTTTAGCTAAATAGGTCATTTTGAGAAATAATCCTGAAACACGTCGATTTTTGATGTTAATTTACCGTATTTTAAAATAATAATCTAATATACAGGGTGAATTACGTTCGAGTAATGACGTCACCATCATTTTTTTTAAATGGAACACCCCCATTTTGTCTCAATTTTCGGATTACTCTAGCTGAGCTGATTCCAAAAATGTATCACATGTTGATTCCAATTGGTACAGGGTGGACAAAAATACAATAGTTTTGTGTGTGCTCATAAAGTAACGCGTAACATTCTTTATTAGGTAAATTAACAATATTATCAAAAATACTTATTGTCTAGCGGACAGAATATGCTGGAATACATGACTTTATGAATGTTCGAACTGCAGCCCTTGCTGTATTTGACAGTAACCCAAACGGTGTACAAATTCTTGTTGAACCTTGTGTATGGTTTCTTGCGTAATATTGTTTATTTCTGTTCGAATTTTCGCTTGTACATCTGCAATATTTGCTGGTTTCGTTTTATAAATAACATTCTTCAGATGGCCCCACAGAAAATAATCCAAAGGATTTAAATCTGGTGACCTCGCTGGCCATTCAGTGGGTCCACGTCTACCAATCCACCTGTTCGGAAAAATTTCATCTAGGTACCTTCTAACATCTACAGCATAATGTGGAGGTGCACCATCCTGTTGCAACCATAAACTTTCATCAAAACCTCCAGGATTACGTCTGCTAGGAAACAAATTACGTAAAGTAGGTACGGGATACCCCCTTAAAAACTCAAGGTACGTTGCCCCGTTTAAATTACCTTCGAAAAAGTAGGGTCCGATGATTCGATTTCGTACAATTCCAGCCCATACATTTACCTTTTGAGGGTATTGTGTATGATGCTCACGCATCCAGTGGGGGTTTTCTTTTGCCCAGTATCTACAATTCTGACGGTTAACCTCACCATTTAACATGAAAGTGGACTCATCAGAAAAAATAATGTTTTGTATCAAGAGAGGGTCTCGGTGACATTTATCCATCATTTCTTCGCAAAATTGGAGTCTTCTATCGGGATCATCTTCGTTTAATTCTTGCACAAGTTTGATTTTATAAGGATGCCATTTTTCAAGCTTCAATAGTTTGTGTACCGTTGTTTTGCTAACACCGATATAGCGACTAACTTTACGAACAGAAGTGTGCGCATCTTCTCAGTACTCAGTAAAACATCTAATGCTGTATCAGCATTTGCAGGGGGACGACCTGATTTGCGTACATTTTCAATATTACCGAATATTCACGAATACCAAAAATATTGTAGTACTAAACTTTCACTGAACATCAATAAATTACTAAACAAATAATGACATTTCCCAAAAAAGTAGACGACTATGTTTTTTATAAATAGATAAGAAATATTTTTTGTCATATTCTGTCTGCTAGACCACAAGTACCAAACATGTTTGGAAACAGCTCATTTTTATTACTCTAAACATGTAGCAAACTACGGGGTGTTACATTTAAACCAATTGCCGCTAGACAATAACTATTTTTATAATATTTTAATTTACCTAATAAAATTTACTTCTTTATACACACAAAAATTGTATTTTTTCCACCCTTCCAATTGGAATCAACATGTGATACATTTTTGGAATCAGCTCAGCTAGAGTAATCCGAAAATTAAGACAAAATGGGGGTGTTCCATTTAAAAAAAATGACGGTGACGTCATTACTCGAACGTAATTCACCCTGTATATTAGATTATTATTTTAAAATACGGTAAATTAACATCAAAAATCGACGTGTTTCAGGATTATTTCTTGAAATTACCTGTTTACCTAAAAATGAGTTTGTTCCATACTTTACGGACACACTGTACATACGACAAACTCTACCGAAATCCAAATTGTATGCAAATTCGAATAAACAAGAGGGCGCGCTCTTACTAGGGATGAATTGGTCCAAGGGTAATGACACCAGGTGTGAATTAGAATCTAGGCGATGTTCCATATTAGTACATTGATGAGTGAAAATTATTCAACAAGCTAGGAGCAGGCTGTAGAAAAGCTGGCCAATCGAGTAACAGAATGAAATGTTTTTTAAAAGTTGGTACCCACAGAAATCACTGTCTGAGCAAAAGTTGTGCATAAGTTTTATATGGCCTTTTTTCGTAAAAAACAACCATACCAAAGTAGCAACACATTGGTAATACTTTCGCCATAAATTAAATCCCGAGTGGTCCAGAGGTCTAAGGCGCCAGTCTGATATCACTGGCAGATTTGTTTGCCTTCGAAATTGAAAAATGATTTGTTTGGGCCGAATATTCGTCCCATAATCCGGTGATGATGTAAAAATTGAATTTTTGCCAAATAAAAATTAAATAACGGGTCCAGTATGGCGGACGAGTTTTGTTATTATAGTTCTCTATTCAAAATTAGTATGAGGGGGATTTTGGGGTCGGAAATCATGACTTCCTCGTCAGAATTCATGAATTCAAAATGGCAGCTTCAATATGGCGATTAATTTTGTGGTTATAGCCCTATTCCAAAAGAAATTGATATGTAGGGGTTTTTGGGGTCAAAAATCATGATTTGTTTGCCAGAATTCACGAATTCAAGATGGCGACAAATTTTGTGATTATAGTCCGTTCTATTCAAAATTGATGTGTGGGGGTTTTTAATTCATGATTTCCACATGGCGGCTTCAGGAAGGCGATGTGTTTTGTTATTATGGCCCGATTCTATTCAAAATTGCATAAGGGTTTTTTTGGGGTCGTAGATTATAAATTTTTGTCAGAATACAAAAATATTACGGATTTCATGAATGACTGAACATAATTAAATGAAAATTCTTAGAAAAAAAATGAGACGAGCTTTTATACAAAAAAGGAAAAAAAAATCTATTGTTTGACCTAGGTTATTCTATATTTGAACCATTTGAAGGGCTTGCCATGAATATGAAATAGGTTACCTTGCGTGGCAAGATTTTCAATATGTTACTCACAGAATAATCTAGGTCCAACAATTAAAGAAATAATTTTTCCTTTTTTTGGGTCTTTATTTACAGTGGAGAACATTATTTCATACTTATAACCACTTTGTCAATGTAACCCATAAATATTCATTTGCTTATTCATTCTATTGCGCATGAGCAAGTCATGTGATGATTTTTCAAGTTCATAGATTCAATTATATTTAATATAAGCTAGATATCGCAGGAGTAGGATTTTGAAACATTAGGAAATTCATATCAATGAAAGGAATACGAATTTAACAATCATCTGTTTCGTTATTCATCATTTGATCATATCCCAAACTATATTTTCATGAAACAATAACTTGACTTCTAATAAAGCAACTAGATGGTGCAACTGAACTCTGCTGAGCTGTGGGACGATCATATTTCCATAGGCGTACCGACTGAGCTGGAATAAGGAAACAGAGGAAAGGTGAAATGGTGTTTGAAGAAGAGTAAGAACAACATAGCCGGATTTTCTTTCGTTATGATAAGTATTTTTGTTTGAAGAATCAAGTAAAATTGATAATAAATCAAATCAATCAAGCTAACTATCATAACGGATTGCAAAATTATTGTGATGACTGGTGGTTAATAAAATAATAATCAATCAATAATAAACGAAATAAAATAAACAACCCACATCATCATAATAATATTTATATTCATATATATATATATATATATATATATATATATATTGTTATGTTATGTTATGCCAGTTATAAGTTTCAGAATGAAAAAACCCACAAAAAGAATAATTACTAAATAGTTATTAGTTTCAAGAGATTGTTTTTACATAATTTTGGAAGTTCTATTTATTTGTAAGCCTATGTATAATATGGATAGATAAAAATGTCAAAATACTATAACACAATCAATTTCATACACTGTCATAATTATTATAACCCATAATTGGTAAAAAGACAACAAAAAGTCTAGATTTACAAAATTTTCATGAATAAAAAGTGATCAACACATTTATAAATTTGAAACATACAGTTTATGAAATTGTACCTGACTGAAAGTAGCCAATGGTAGGACAGCAAACTTCTTGATGACAATAGCCAATCAGGGAATAGATGGTCATATGGAAAATTGGAAATTGTGAGAGAATAACAACGGGGTGATGCCATGAGCAATTATTATTGAAATTTGTAAATAGTAATAAGAATGGATAAATAGTTGTATATATAAATTATATAAGATGAACCCAAACAGTGAAATGTGACAATTTGGTGCGCGAATTCAAAAATTCAAATGAAAAAAGAGGAAGGAAAATTTCTATCTAGGTGACAACAAACAAAGCCAAAAACGGAGATCGAAAAAAATTTAGAAAGAAATGCCACGCATCAATTCTGGAGAAGAAAACCGAAATAATTCCAACATTTGAAGAACAAAACCAATATTACCTCAATTATACAACATATCCAAGTATCCAAAGCTGATTTCTGCATCTGTATGGTTCCTGATTCATGGTATTCGAAATTCTGATAGAGCTTGGAGTGAGGAGGGATCCAGTTTCAGGGCATATCTTGAACACCGACATTTCCAGCCAGGTATAAAAACTTTTAATAGTGCACTTCCGGTCCTGAACAATTTCACAATAACATATCTCACATCTGAAGAACTTTATTTCACTCTATTTTGAACTATAACAGAAAACTTCACTCTCAAGGAAAAAGTGAGGTTGTGTCTATCCATCCATGATTTGATTTTTATGATAATCCGTGAATATTTGTAGATTCACATTAGAATAAGTTATTTCTTGTAGGCCAGGTAAAGTTAAGTTTTCCTGAATAAAGGAAATGATTGCTTTTTGATACTTTGTTGTTTGTTTTCTACAATGATCAACAATCATTCCTACGACCATTGAATGAGTTTTGACATATTAAGTAGTGGCTAAATTGCCTTGAACCGGCTATCTGAGATAAGAGGTGTACCAACTGTGCTAGCTGTGGTAAGAAAAATGATAACAATTGGCAGCAACGTGACGAGAGAATAGTGACGTAGCTAGCAATTATTATCACAATATTATACAGGGCAAAAATATCTATCTATATCATAACAATTTGGCTCACGAAGAATAGCAAACATTATTAGCAATCTTATTATATAAAACATTTTTTTTTGCAAATATCATTACATTAAATATATATATATATATATATATATATATATATATATATATATATATATATATTATATATATATATATATATATATATATATATATATATATATATATAGATATATATATATATAGATATATATATTCAAAATGTGCTAATTAGGCCTTTTCATTCGATACCCAACACGACACAATACTGGGCATTATGTCCACTAGAGGGTGCCATACTGCACATAGCCTATAACCAGTGGAAAATCAAGACGCTTCTAACGGTACCTCATTTGTCAAATTATAATGAGTAGTTTGGAAGATATGCGGGAACAGATGAACATACATACATACATAGTATGCCAAAGTCTTAACCCTCCTTTTGGCTTTGCCGTAGTCGGGTAAAAATAATGCCAATTATGTCATTTTCTCTCAAATTCGAATCTGGCATCGATGGTCCCATTTGAAAAACACAGATATCTATCTCGTTGAATTCGTCAGAGTCAATCACGATTTTCTTTTTCATGGTATAGAAACTTATGTTCGGAACTTACGATAACTTAATATTGTGTCTTTGATGGCACAATAATTGGCTTCTAATTTTTTTTTATCGAAATCAATCACTAACTTTCTTCATATTATAACAACTCATTTTCCAATGCTCTAGCGAATCCAGTAGAAAATTATCCACAAGTTGATTAGAGGACATTCCATTCCAAAGGTAACTCCATATTGGCTTAGGTAGAAAAGTATTTCTTATGTTATTGATGGCAAGAATGAAATGTAATATTAATTATTTCTCACTCCTAGGAACTATCACATACTGATTTTTCGTCGAATCGAATCATGATGAACAAAAGTGAATCCTCGAATTCGGGGGCTGCCATTATGAATTTTCGGAGGTTAATTGAACATTCGTAAGATGTTTCCGAACAATGAACGGACCACAACATATTTTTTCTAACATGTTGTCACCACCATTATCAATTTCGATAATTCCATACGCAACCTGAAAAATATATGTGATTCCATGGTGAATCTGGCCATAAAGAATAAATATTTTTCGCATAATTGAAACTGCATTTCAAATTTGGGAAGTATAATCTGATATTCGTCAAATGTGAATTAAGATGAAAACTATTATTTGAATGGTAATTCCCATGAAGGAACGATCCTTGTCATATGATACAACCCATCCTTTCATGGTTTTATATCCGCTGTGTGATTATCAAAGTTCCTGATCGAATATATTTCATTTTTACCTTTTCGCTGGGTATTAGGGATCATGCATTTCCATTGTTATTTCCAATTTGATTTTATATTCAGAGGATTGTTCGGAGGAGAGCGGAAAGCGATAGAAATTGGTATTATTGGAAACTGGAGACCCGAATCCAATGAGTTCCAGTGTATATGTATTACGGAACAATTCCATTTTATTGACACATGGTTTAAAATATCCTTCCAATAATCCACAGCACGTACCGACTTTAGGACCGTGGAGTTCCATTTCTCGCCGAAGACGGTCGAAAAATATATAATATTATTTTAACACCCTCTTGGGCAGGAAGTTCTACTTTATTTCGGCCATTAAATTTTACTACAACTCCAGTGATATTTTCTCCGCTAATAAATTTCTGCGGAATCCTGAGATAGAAGTTCTTGGTTTGAAGAAGAGACTTCAGGCTACTTTTTTACTTCCTGGTTGAAAGTTAGTTTATGTTGCGGAAAGATGAGTCACCACTTTCTTACTGTTCTCCAGAATGACTTCATGAATGAAAAGTTTCAGAGTAAAGTATAATGGTAATTGTGAACTCTGCTGGTGGAAACGCGGAATGGGGATTTCTCAAAGGGGTCATAATCAAGATCCCACATTATCAATGAATTTCTGAAACCTTCCAATCCTCTTGCATGGGGATGTTCTTCGTCCCATATATTAATATCGACCATTTGAACTCATAATTATTTGAAAATCGAATTACATATCCAAACTGAGTCCTTCTTATTGACACCGCCATGTTGCAACTACTAGAATAGATTGCGATAATTCGGTACGCGACTTCAAAAAAACTTCAAAAAAAAAATTCAACCGACGAAAAAATCAACTGAAAAGCAGAAAATAAAATAAACCTGTTCAGTCTCAATGATGATTGAGCTCCTAAACTAATGTGAGTAACTAATTTTGATTCGGCGCCAAACAAACAATTATCGAAGATCATTATTTTATATCATTGAGAAAGTAATCAAAACGCCGTTCTGCATCTCCCTGCCATTATTTTGAGCTTTACCTAATTCAATTGCTAGTTTGTTTGGTGCCGACTCAAAATTAGTTACTCACATCAGTTCAGGAGCTCAATTATCATTAAGACTAAAAAGGTTTATTTTATTTTTTGCTTTTCAGTGGATTTTTTCGTGGGTTTAATTTTTTTTTTAAGTTTATATTTTCAAATTTTTTGTGACTGGAATCTTCTAATTGCTACCTACTTAATTTTTGATTACTTCTGAATTACTTACTCATTAAATAAATTTATCTACTTTAACTATTTTTTGTTATATAATATAAATTATTTTTTGAGGGTTCTGGTTAGTTGATTTCATCACTTTGTATATAATGCCATCCTTTCATATAATGTAATTATTGTGTCGGATGTAGGAGGATCTGTCAATGTCAACCACATATGTGTGCCAATGTTCACAAGTGAAAAATCAATCATCCCCTATTTTTCTACCTATAGGAGATGATCAATTCATTCCAAATAGGAATATGATCAACGATGAGGTATACCCTATCTAATAAAGAAATAATTATCCAAATCGGAAAACCCACAACAAAGTTATGCCTGATAGAATCTGCTACCCTTAGGGCCAATTCCGAAGTACACCCTATCCAATGAATGAAGAATCATCGGAATCGGACTCTTCTGTGGAAAGTTATGAGTGGTCATACATAAAAAAAAAAAAATAATACGCGTCGAATAGAGAACCTCCTCCTCTTTGGTTTCGTCGGTTAAAAATACCTACCTACATAAGTATACATTTCCAGAGTTATATGATATAAAAATGGCCCGCCTAATTAGAGCAGCATTTTGGATATAAATTTGTTATTTTGAAAATTGAAATTCTTGGAATGAGATTTGAAAAAATGCACGTCGACTTTGAGGTAAATCAATCAAAACAACTGAAGCTAATATAATGCGTTGGAAAAGTGGTGTAGCCTCACGTCCTGATATTCCACCGAATTTGATAAGATTCTGGAGAGAATCTGAAAATGCACATTCGAAATGTATATAACCAAATATTGTTCTAATAAACCTTGAATCGCATTCAATAAAAGCTGTTATTCTTATTCAGTTCAGTTCAGTTTCATGTTCATTACTTCATAGATACCGTTCTTGTCATATGATATAACCAACCCTCTCATGGTATTGTATGTGCCCGTATGATTATCCTGAACGAATGTTTTTTATTGATACCCCTCCACTGAGTATAAGGACAATGCATTATCTTTTTTCCTCCGAATTTTTCAATTTGGTTTTATATTTTTAGGTTTGATTGGAGGAGAGTGGAGAGCGATATGAATGACTCTTATTGAAAACAGGTGTTATGAAGTGAACAAAAACAATCAATACCGCGGCCTCTGGTCAAGGTAGATTTTAGACTATATTTATTATTATTAATAATTTCATTCTGAAAGTGCTATCAAACATGCTAACGAATCAAATTTGAATTGGACATGTTTTCAATAGAAAACAAGAACATTTTTATTTTGTTATAAACCTCAAACTCTACCATCAAAAGTTGAACGCTTCTTGATGTTCATATGAAATCTGACTCAAATCAAAAGAAACAAAAAACGTATTTCGTATGAATTTAAGAATAGATTTTAATCAAGATAAAAAACAAATGAAGAATCAGAAACACTTCTGGAATTACGAAAGTTCACCAAGATATAGACAGTACTTCCAATCCCAATATCACTTCCGAAAATAATAACTAATAATGATCTATATACCTAGTTTCACTTTGAATTCGAGAAAATTCCATTAACATTATGACCTGATACATGTAGCTGCTCTACATGTATCGACAAATCATTGTGTTTGATTTGTTTCCACGTTTCTTGGAGTAATGGGAGCAATCAGATCAATAAAAAAAAATGACAAATATTTCTGAAATAACATCAACGACACTATATGTATTACCGCAATCTTTCTCCACAAGCATATTTGATAGTTCATGAAAATTCTACCACAGAGCTTTCTGGTTTGAGGCAAATCCGACATTTTCATACTTTCAATATGGCCACTTATTTTATAATCCTTTTTAGAATAAGGTGCCATGTTGTAGTCATTACTATGAACTTGATCCATAAACGAACTGGAATTCTTGTATATTCTTGTAAATTCACTAGTCAACTGTTTCAATCTGTTATGTTCATATAAAACTAAACTGATGGACATGAATGAAAGAACCTCAAATAGAAGAAGTGTACAGAGCAAGCACCAAATATGAATTCATGAAGAACTAATCAATTTATACCGATTTTCTGTTTATGTGTAGATCTTAGAGGAAATATTTTTGAATAAGAATTGTGAAGCTCACTAATCACTATCAAATGACTCAAACTTTTTGGATATCGGTATGAAGATTGAGAATGTTTCTCAATCTTCCGACCGATTTGGTTCATCTTTGAATTCGATCGAAATGTTGATGGAACATTTTTTGAGCCCAGGGAATTTTCATTCATTCGTTTCAGTTGCACGAAAATTCTTATTCTTAGCTTCAACAACCAAATATTCTGTTTTTCATCTGAATATTAATCACTAGATAGATAGATCCCTCCTGTCTCATGGTTTTCTGCACAAAGGGTTTGAATCTGCCAAAAAATGAAGTCAGGAAAAGTTGGGATGTTGGGGTGGAATAGTGCTTTGGTTTATGGATTTTTTTTTTGTCCTGATATGGAAGACTTTATTCTGATGCTGGAGGACAAGAGAACGTGTGAGTTGAAGTAAGTGAGTGAATGGAATGCTGAAATTATTTGAGCTTTGTTTCTTTTATGCGATGTCGATATCAGTCGTGATATTGTTAGTACAATCCGAAATATCTTTTACTTTCACACCAAATGAACTTTGAAATGGTATCGACTTTTGGTGAATGCCAAAAGAATGAACATACTGCAGCGTTTTCTAGATGATCGTCAACCAATACAATTGTATCAATATGGATTGGCGCTGGTGGTTGAGATCAGTAAGTCTCCTCTGCAGAGGCAGTACAAGTATCATATTTTCGAAATACATTCACACTGAAGACTCACACCTATAGATTTCAGAGGAAGAATGGCATTCATACAACTTCCCCAATCAATTATTGTTGAGTGACGAGTCGCGCCTCCATGAAAATGGCAGTGGTAGCCGACATAACATGCCTTATTGGTCACAGGATGGAAGAAACCAATTTTCAAAAAATGTGTGATGTAAACGTGTGTTGTGGTTTATATATTGACCCCATTTTTCACAAGACTCATGACGAGGTATCGATATTTTAACTCAAAAAATGTTAGTCCTGAACTATTCGAAGATATTTCAATGGAAGAAGGACACCAAATATGGTGGCAACAAGATGGCGCCCTTCCACATAACCATATTGTAGTCACTTCTTTCCTCAGGCCCGGTATTTTCACCTGCAGTTATACTAGAAATAAACTAACCAACGGTCAGAATATGCTCTTGGCCAACGTTTATTGATAAGCAAAAGCACATTCTAACCATCGGTTAATGTATTCCTAGTATAACCGGAGGTGAAAATACCGGTCCTAAGTAATACTGACGAAGAGCGTTGGATAGGAAATGGACCTGTTCGATGGCCCACACATTCTCCAGATCTCATGCCATTATACTTTTCTGTATGATGATATTTCCAAGAAATTTTTCCTAGAATTCAACTTAGAAAATTGCAGATTTTCTAACAGAAATCAAAATTGATTTATTAATCTAGAGGGGAGAATTCTTCGAATATTGTATGCAATTATTGTCAATTCTACCCCATTTTATTCTTTTTCTGGCTCCATTCAGATTCCATAGTGGAAGATCACTGATCTGAATTATTATTATCAGACCCCATAATGATGAGTTTCATAAAATGTGCCTACTCATTCTCCACAAATATTCAAATTTCCGTCCGTATAAAGAGGCTGAAAGCTAGGGGCGGTAGGCATACTGCTGATACTTTTATATCAAATTTTGCATAAACTGTATGAACTCTTGATAGAAAGTTCCTGAGAATGTAAGCATAACATTTTATGTCACTTGTAAAGGAAATGTTTTATGAAGCACGCAATACTGACCGTATCTCTATACTCCAGACTGTGTGCCCTGGTATAAAATGTTGATGGTTCCATAAAATGCGGTGAAATGAATATTGAAATTACTTCATATACTTCATTCGAGCTCGCATATAAATTATTGTCAATGAAACATGAACTGCCTCAATTAGACATTTCAGTGAAAAACTTTACTTTTAGATTTTCAGGGTATCCATTGATCTGAAAAACCTCCAATGAGCTCTTGTGTAAGAAATTACCCGTTAAAGTTTTCGATTGACTCGGCTTTTACTTGATGGAAATCCATAGTAATTTTAAATCACAACACACACGATTAGATTTCCACAGAATTTTATTAAATTCACAATGACCAACAGATTTATACCTACTACCTAAGGTTATTACCGGAAATTACCTCTAACGAGGTAAGTACCGACAATAATCCATCAATACATAAAATATATCCTCAATTATAATAATTACAAAGGGTTTGATCTAGGAAAACAAATTGAAAAGTGGTGAATTATTGAAATCAAGTTGGGCGTTGAGTAATAAGTTGAAATTGTTCAACCTATTAATTTCGTACGTTTCCACCTGATTCAGTTTGATACGTTTATTTTTACGTGTAAAATTTCGAAATAATTATTGAAACAATTGTTTTCCTCTGAGAGGTGATTGGAAAATGTTGAATTTGTTTTATTTTTCACAAAACTAATATGATGTTCATGGATCCTATCTATAAATGTTCAACCAGTCTATCCAATATATACCTCAGGTTAATTTCCACACTTCAATCTATATAATCCCGATTTTTCTATTTTTATTATCCTCAATGAATCTATCCAACGTATTATTTGTTCTATGTGCAATTTTAAGATCTTGTTAATAAAGAAATGAAGCTATTTTTTCCGTAGTTTGTCCACAATATGTGAGTGTTATATAATTTTGATTAGAGTTTCTGGTGGTAGGAAAAACTTTGTACATAGCGTTTGAATGGAGTTTTTGATGACAAGTTATTTTTTGAAATTCTCATCTGGAAGGGGATCATTTACTAATCTGTGAATCATACTATTATAAGCTGCAACTTTATGTTGGTGAGGATGGTTAGAATTGGCATGGATAGTAATATCCGTGTGGCAGGGTTTGTGGTAAATTGAAAATTAATATTTTTTGTTCAGTTTGGTTATTGTCAAGTCCAAAAAATTTATTGTGTTTTCTGATTGTATTTCGATACAGAATTTCATGTTCCGATGAAAATTTCGGCAAGTAAAGGACTTGGAGGGTTTCCCATAATTAACCCATCTGAAGAAGAATGAATATTGTTGTAGAATTGACAATAATTTTGTTTCATACAAATTCATAAATACAGGGTGTTTGTGAATAAGTGCGAAAACATTAGATGGTGTTTCTCCATGAAAAAATCATGATAGTTTGCTCCATAACTTTTGCTCGCAAATGCTTCGTTTTCCGAAATACGGGGTGTTAAAAATTTTTTTTAAACTGACTATTTATTTGTTTCTCTGGAACCGGTCGACATATGCAGATGGAATTTGGTGAGTTTCATGAAGTAGTAATTGCGCATTTTTTACATGCAATCAAGAATTTTATGTTCATCATTAAACGAGTAATTATCTCAATTTTTTTAGTTTAATTTGTGACAAAAAATTTCCTTCGCCTTTTTTCCGTATGGAGCGCCGTTTTTATGCAAAAATATAAAACATCTCAACGAGTATTTGTCATTACTTTAATACATTATCTACTAGCGATGCTAGTAGGCTACTGTCAACATTCTGTTAAATACGAATATTTCAACGACATGTCAAATAAGCGTTCATTCATTTTTGAGCTTTCAGTTTGGTATAACATTAATGATAGGAAGTAATTAATTTTTCTTTTATCGAAAAGAATGGAAAATTATACAAATGTAGAATTGTCAGACATGCATTTTGTCTATGGTCGAAGTAATGTAAATGATCGGCAAGCTCGACAATTGTATGCATAGTTGTATCCAGGACGTAGGGTACCTCATCACACAATATTTGCTCGTCTTCACCAACGTTTGCGCGAAAATGGTACATTTAAAAAGCAAACGCCTGACTGCGGGCGCCTTCGAGAAGTACGAACTGTGTAACTAGAAGAAGCAGTTCTCAAGTTAATTGCGGAGTCACATGAAACAAGTTTTCGAAAAATTACCAATATACTGAATGTAAGCAACTTCACTGTATTTTAAATTCTTAAAGAACAGCAATTGATACGTTTCATATTCAACGTGTGCAAGCTCTACTACCTAGAGACTTTTTTCCCCGCCTTTTGCTGTTGGATTCTTCATAGAATCGCCCAAATTCCTAATGTTCCAAATGGCGTTTCGTTTACTGACGAGGCTAATTTTGGACGACAGTGTATACGGAATTTCCATAACAATCACCTCTAGGCTGAGGAAAATGCACATGGAATCTTTGAAGCTCATTTTCAGCATCAGCTACTTGATGATCATTTAATCGGTCCATATTTCCTCCCACAACGACTAACAGGCGACTCTCACCTCAATTTCCTACAAGAAGAGTTACCTGTTCTTTTAGAAGAGATTCCTGTACAGCTGAGACAACACTTCTGGTTCATGCATGTTGGTGCAGCAGTCTATTCAAGCATTACTGTACGTAATCACTCAGATACAGTATATCCAAATCGTTGGAAAGATAGGGGAGGTACGGAACATTGGCCTGTTTGAACTCCGGATTAAAATCCTCTAGATTATTGCATTTGGGGTTTTCTCAAGTCATTAGTTCATTCCACTCCCGTCGAAAATGTTGAAGACCTGAGGAATCGAATTATAGCCGGCTGTGAGAAATACACCAGGAATATTTACGCGAATACGTCTATCAATGAGGCGAAGAGTTGAATCTTGTATCACGTCTGAGGGAAGTCATTTTGAACATTTGCTGTAGCTTTGCGCCTATTTATTACTGTTATTTTCTGTTATTGTTCTGGTTTAACGTTATTGTATTAGATAGTTCTTGATAATGTATCAAAGGAATGAAAAATACGCGTTGGGATGTTTAATTTTTTTCCATAAAAACGGCGCCCCATATGAAAGAAAGGCAGAAAATATTTTTTGTCACAAATTGAACGATAAATTCAAAAATGATTAATATTTGTGATATATCAGTGGCGTATGATTTTTCTCTTGAAAAATTTGGGATAATTACCCGTATACGCGCCAATGATGAACATTCTTCATTGCAGTAAAAAAATACGCAATAACTATCTCTTGAAACTTTCATTTGCATATTTCGACCGGTTCCCGGGCAATAAATTATTAGGCTGTATATTAGAAAAACTTTAACACCCCGTATCTCAGAAAACGAAGCTTTTGCCGACGAAAGTTATATATCAAACCGTCATTATTTTTTCATGCAGAATCATCTCCTGAAATTTGTCGCACTTATTCACTAATACCCTGTATATAAACAAAATTCACAAAACCATAGAATTTACTATCGAAATAGAATCAGAAAACTCAGTCAATTTATTGGACTTCACAATAACCAAACTAAACAAAAAACATGAATTTTCAATTAACCACAAACCCTCCCACACGGATATTACTATTCATGTCAATTCTTACCATCCCTACCAACAAAAAGTTGCAGCTTATAACAGTATGATTCATAGATTAGTAAATTTTCCCCTTTCAGATGAGAAATTCAAATAAGGACTTAACATCATGAAACAAATTGCAGTGAACAATGGATATAAAGTTTACCTGATCGATAATATTCTGTCCAAAAAACCCCATTCAAAAGCTATGTACAACGTGTTTCCTACCACCAAAAACTCTAATCAAAATTATAGAACACTCACATATTGTGAACAGACTACGGAAAAATAGCTTTATTCCAGATAGAATTGCAGATAGAACAAATAATAGGTTGGGTGGAAACATTAATAATAAGGAAGATAGAATTTTGAAAGCCGAAATATCGGGTATATAGATAGAAGTTTGGAACATGCCCTGAGGTATATATTGAACAAACTGGTAGAACTTTCAAAGATAGGTTCCATGAACATCATATAAGTTATGTAAAAAAAAACAAATTCCACATATTTCAATCACCTCTTAGAGAAAAACCATTGTTGCAATGATGATTTCGAGTAGTTATGCTAGGGGGCTTCTACTTCAAAATCAGCCGTTTTCCCATGTTAATCTCCATAAGGATTTCTAAGGTCCAAGCTGGTAATTTTTGTCCAAAATCTCCCAGCGTATTCGCTTCAAGCGCTTGCAGGTGTTCGGATCAATCGCGCCGCGTGGAAGGGTCCGTCCGCCGACCTTCACTACCTGCTGTATTATCTGCTCTATTTATCGATAACGCACATTGAAATAAAATATTTGCATGTCGATAGGATGAGAATTAATTATAATAATATTCATGGATGATTAGCGTATGGATTCGGTATATTGTATGCTTCAGCATTTGACGCAAAGTATATGAATTTGATCTCATCACTCCTCAATTGTAGGAATTAGATTGTCGGGATTCGGCAAAAGCTTATCAATGGTAATATGACGATTGTTGATTGGCGAATGGATTTGATATTTGTCGCAGAAATAATATGAAGTAGGTTCGGGCTTTTCACGATTAGGAGAATTACATTGAAACGTAATAATGACACTTTTATTGAATGTAGGTTTCGATTCATGGTATTCATTGATATTTGTGATCAGAAAATATATATATGCAGATGTTTGAGAATTACTCGATTGGGGAAATTGGGATGAGGGTTAATTATAATAATATTCACGGCTGATTAGCGGATGCAGATGTTTGAGAATTATGGGGTGGTGCTTACTGCGTGTGGATTCGGTATATTGAATTCTCCAGTATTTGACACAAAGTATATGAATTTGACCTCAACACTCCTCGAGTGGAGATATTAGAGTGGTGCTTACTGATGTTGCTATTATTGATTGCCGGATGATGTATCGTTCGGTTCGATAAAAAATATGAAGTTGATATGGGCATTTTTCGATTGTAGGAATCAGTTGGGTATGATTCGGCTGAAGCTTAATTAATGGTAGTGCGATGATTATTGACTGGTGTATGGATTCGGTTTCTTCAACACAAAGCATATGTAGTTGGTTTGGACATTTATCGAACGATTGAAGGAATCAATAATGGTGCTATCATTGATTGTTGATTGATGTTTTGATTCGGTTTATTCAGTACTCGACTCAAAATATATGAAGTTGTTTTGGACACGACTCGAGCGAATGTAGGAGTTAATGTGATCGGATAAAGTTCAGTAATGGTAATATTATTGATTGTTTGTCGGTGTATTCTCCGATATCAGACATAGGAAAATATATTGAATTGGGTTGATATTTCACGAATGATTGAAGGAATGAGACTGAGGTATTTGAAATGAATGTGTATCCACGCTCGCGGAGTCTAAAATGTGATGTGGTTCAATAGATGATCGGAGGTATATGCGGTGAGGAAATGCATGATGACATCAAAATAAAATACAAAGACGACTTATAATTATTATTGACTGTCGATGGAAATGATTAGCTGAAAGATGATTATGATAATATTCATTACTGATTAGTGTATGGACTCGGTACATTGTATACTTCGGAATTTGACACAAAGCATATGTAGATGGCTTGAACATTCATCGAACGATTGGATGAATCAAACTGATGCTTAATAATGGTGCAATTATTGATTGTTGATTGATATATGGATTCAGTACTTGACACAAAATTAATAAAATTGTTTGAGCATGACTCGAGCGCTTGTAGGAGTTGAAGTGATCGGATGAAGCTTAGTTATGGTAATATTATTGATTGCTGGTTGATGTAAAGATTCGGTTCTACAATATTCTTAGATATTTGTCATATGGAAAAATATCGAATTGGTTTGGGCATTCAATGATTGGAGGAATAAGAGTGATGAATTCGAAATGGATATGATAGTATTCGATAGTTGATTGCTGCTGAAAGTAAAACATGGGAACACGTAGTTCGAAAATGAATATTATATATTTTTTGAATATATTTTCACAGATATGATAAGGACTTGGGGTCGTATATTATCGTGGTTGGTGTGAGGCGCATTAAGACTGTAATAGTGGACTATGATGTTATGTGTGAATATTTTTCGAAGTATGGGTGTTACATACGAATACCGCTATATATTCATTAATGTTACTCTTCACTTATGGGCAGTCGGCGGGTTTTCCTTGACCAGGCAGTGATACCTGTCACATGATTCAGTTTATTAGAGTTTTATGGTAGTTCAATTTCATTATTGACCATATATAATGATTTTCTAAGTTAGGGTGACAGAAAAAAGAAAAAAGGATGTCAATATAAATAAAGTCAAGTTTTCTACAATTCTTCCAATTGAATCATCCAAAAATATTTTGACGACATTGCACTCAGCAACAGGCAGTTTGGTGAGATGATAATTCTATATTTTCCGAATATTCCTTTACACATGTATCTGAAAAACGCATACTGGGAGGATTGGATTGATGAGCTTTCAATCTACAATAGTGGATGGAATATAACATTTGTGAATGATTTTCATGGAATCCATGGATCAATCTTTAGCTAGCTTGGTGTTTGTAAATGATATACAGAGTTCACTGGCAGGTGGATGCAAAAATAAAAAAGTTATATACATGTGAATAATCAAATGACATGCATATTTTCAATAGTACTAATGACATTGAAATGGTCTGTAACTGACGAAAAAGTGAATAGTATAACGCAGGTTCCTCGAGGTGTGTGTGCATTCGATAGATATACTATGAAAATTAGGTGTATGTGATTCATATCGCTACGGTAAGCTATGATTGGTAATATATGCATGCATGCTCTCGAAATATCTGATTCTCATTTGTTATTCTGACATATGAAAGGAGAACGATTGAAACACCGAAAACATGAGTTTTGCACTTTTGGAGAAGTTTTTTGAGTTTTGTAACAATGAAAGTGTGGTTGTACCAATAAATGAAGTGATAACTTGGAATAGCATAATGTTAACATGAATGGATGATTCAACGGAAGTGGTAGAACTCAGGCAATGGTGACTAGAGCAAAATATTTTAAATTCTTCACCGAAGATCGATGCGGAATAAAACAGTTTTATGGATATGAATACTAATATTGCTGTGAACAAATTTCCGATGGTGATTATAGGACATTGAAATGAGGATGTAGTCAACAAAGAAATGAGTTAGAGTAGAACGTATACTCGCTGTACATATTGAAATGAGGATGTAGTCAACAAAGAAATGAGTTAGAGTAGAACGTATATTGGGAGAGGGAAGAATTATACTCTAGCAAACAATAACTTCCACAGCTTTCGATTGTAAAAATGATGATATTATTATGGAAATAATGTAACTATTATCATAAGAGAATCCGTAAATGAATCAATTGCTTCTAATAGAAAATGTAACATGGAAGGTGATTCAATGGGGTAGTAGAACTCTGGCATTAGATAAAATTTTTAATGACATTGAAAATATATTTTACTCATTCCCCCATAAAAAAAAAGTAATATGGAAGGAATTTTTGGTAGGCCGGAAAAGTATTTTGGGAAAAAATTTAAAATATATATATTAATTATTATTTTTTTTCCTTTTCTTCCAAATTTTTTAAAAAATTTTTTAAAATATTTTCAATTAAATTAATTAATTTTTTCCCTTAATTTCCCTTAACCCCCTTTCAATTCTCTTTAAAAATTTAAAATTTTTTCCCCCTTAAAAATCATCATTTTAAAAAAAAATTTTCAAAAATCTTTTCCCATAAAAAGAAAAACCCCGCTGTTTTTTAACCCTTTTCGGTTTTCCCGTTTTTTAACGAAATTTAAAATTTTTTTTTGGGAAAAAAAAACCGCCTTCTAAAACCCTTTTTATTTACCCAAAAACCCGCCCCCAAAACCCCCCTTTTCCAAAAAGTTTTTGGGCCAAAAAGAAAACCCCGGAACATCGCTTTAATTTACCCAACGCAACCAACCCCCAGGTAAAAAAAATTTTTTGTTTTTTGGGTTTTAAAAAAAATCCCCCAATGGAATTTTTCTTATTCACGGCTTTTTTTTTTTCACCAAAACCCCGTTTTTTCCAAAAACCAAAATTAAAACGCCCAAAATTTTCCCTTTTTGACCTTTTTAAAGGGGAATTTTAAAAAAAAAACATTCCTGGGAAAAAATTAAAAAAATTTTGAAATTCTTTTTGGTTTAACCATTTTTTAAAATTTCGAAAAAAGGGGGCCAAGGGGGAAATTTTTACCAAAAAAAGGGAAAAGGATGCAAAAAAGAATGGGGTAAGACCCCCAACGGGTGAAAAACCCCCTTTTTAAAAAAAAAGGGCCCCCCCTTTTCTAAAAACCCTTTTTAAAAAATTTTATTTTTAAAAAAATTTCCCCTTTTAAAAACCCCGAAAAAACCCTTACCCCTTAAAAACATTTCCCAACATTAACCCGGGGCCCCCCCAAAACCCAAAAAAAAATTTCCAAGGAAAAAACCCCGCCCCCCCAAAAAAACCCCCCTTTTCAGCCCCAAACCCCCCTCTTAGTTTTTTTTTTGACCCTGATCAAAAAAAAATTTTTTGGGAACCCCAACCTTTCACCCCGGTTATTGTTCAAACAAAAAAGCCCCCTATTAAATTTGGGCAATTTTTCCCCTCAATTTAAAATTTAAAAGGGATCTTTTTTAAAATTTTTTATTTTCTCCTTTAAAAAAATTTTTTTGGCCCTATTTTGTCTCTTTTTTTAAAAAAATTTCCCCCTATCGAAACCCCCAACCCGAAATCCATTAAATTTTTCCCCTTTTAAAACCTTTTTTAGTGGGCCGAATAAACAAAACGAAAAGATTTAAAATTTTGCTTAAAAAAACCCGGGGGAAAAATTCCCCTTGGTTTTCATAAAACAACTTTCCCGGAAAAAGGGAACCCCCGGAATAAAAAAGGGTTTTTGGTAAACAAATCCTTCCCGTGGGCCCTGGAAAAAATACTTTTTAATCTTTTTTGGGAACCCCCTTCCCCCAAAAAAAAAAAGGGGTTTTTAAAAACCTTTCAAAAGAAATTTTCCGTAAAAACCTATTTTTTAAAGTTTTTTAAGTCAAAAATTCCCTAAAAAAAAATTTCCCCAAAAAAATTCACCCCCCAAAATTTAATTTTCTATTAAATTTTGGGGGTTTTAAAAACTTAAAAAAACAGCCCCAAAAATAATTTTTTCCCTTTTTCAAATTTTTGGGTTGGGGCCCCAAGGAAATAAAGGGATTGAAACGGTTTGGCGTTTTTTTTTTTGGGGAAAAAATTTAAAAAACTGGGACCAGGATTTAAGGGGAAAACCTTTTTTTTTTGTTTCCGTTCCCCCCTTTTTTGGGGTTTTCGGGTGGGGAAATTTTTTTTGGGTTTTTTGGGGGTTTTTTTTGGGGTTGGGGTTTTTCTATAAAAAATTTTTTAAAATTTGGGTTTTTTTTTTTCTTTTTTTCCCCCAAAAACTTTTGGGGGGAAATTTAAATTTTGGGAAACCCAAAAATTGGTTTGGTTTTTAAAATTTTATTCAATTCCATTAAAAAAAACTCATTTTTTAAAATTTTATTTTGGGGGGGTTGGGGCTTTGGGGGGGAAAAAAAATTTTAAAAATTTTTTCCCAATACCCTTTGAAAATCTCCTTTTTGGGAATTTTGGGAAAAGGGTACCCCAAAAAATTTAAAAAATAAGGGGGTTTTTTTTAAAAAGTTTTTACTTTCCTTTTACAAAAAATTTAAATTTGGGGGGTTTTTTTCCCCTTGGGTTTTTAAAAAGATCCCCCCCGAGCAAAATTTATCATCGGGGGGTTTGGAATTCAAGGAAAAAACCGGAAAAAAAGGGAATTTTTTCCAAGCAATGGAAAAAATTTTGGTTAAATAAAAAAAAACACGGAAAAAAATTTTTTTGGGGGGGGGGAAATGTTTTTTTAAATTGAAAAAAACTTTTCTTGGTTTATGCTTTTTTTGGTAAAGGGCGCACCTTTTAAAAAAAAATTTTTTCCCTTTTTTAAAAGTTGTTAAAACCCCAAAATTGGGTTGAAAATTTAAATTATTTTTTTACCCCCTTTTTAAATTTTTTTTTTTGGGGCCCTTCAGGTGGTTTTAGGTTAAAAAAAAATTTTAAACCCACAATTTCAAACACCAGAAAACAACAACATGCCCCCTTCATTTTTTACTACAATCTGTTTATTCTACATCACTATTTTATCCAAATGCACTTTCAATACAATTTGTTTTATACAGTATCCATTTCTATTCATGATGTCCACAATAGAATTATTTCAACAGATTTCAACAGTTTTTTGAAATTTTTCGAAAATTTTATTTTTGTCATGGTGACAGCATAATAAATGCACTGTCAAGTCTAACCTTCCCTCCATATGTAACGACGGCATCACATTAATAACAAAAACATCTGAAATTATAAAATTATACTAATAACATTATAATCTGCTGAATGAATCGAAAATGTTTTTATATATGTGATCGCAAAGTAAAATTCAAGGAAGGGGAAATAACATCACCCATTCAATTTCGTTGTCGGTGCACTTTATGTGCTGCCAAAATGACGAGAGTAGAAATACTCATTCCATGTAGCAAATCAGTCAGAAGTATGTTGTGGTAAAGGTTATAGAGAAGAGTGGTTAAAACTAACTGCATTATGTCGATGGTATATGCACGAAACAGTAGATAGAGAATGTGTAGATTGTGCTTAAAATTATATTCGGACAAGTATTGACTGCAGAATCGTGTTTGGGAAAAAAATACAAATACCCCAAAAATGATTGCATTCAGGGTTTTTTTGTTCGTCTTCATCTTTATCCTGAGGAACATACATGTTTGTCGATAAGTATGATGCATCGAAAAGTTCGTAATCAACCCAAAAAATATTTCTACATATTTCCAAAAATGAATCCTTCCTACGAATTAGGAATTATTGTGTTCAAATAATGTCAATATCCTCATATAATATCATAATATGATTGAAATGGTCAATTTAAAAAAGTGAAATAGATAGTGGCAGTGAGAAGTTGCCACTCGGTTTGTTGGAATTTTATATTGATTTAAAACTATTCTTCATTTGATGGAAATCTATTTGGTTTACTTCAAAATACATCCAAGTAGGTGAATCAAAGTTTATTTGAGAAAGAAGGGATCAACAATATGTATATATTTATAACAGTCGTTCAAATACTCTCTGTATATATATATATATTTTATATATATATAAATATATAAATATATATATATATATATATATTTTATATATATAAATATATAAATATATATATATATATATATATATATATATATATATTTATATATATATAGACGGGATATAATGTATAGACGGGATCAAAATATCACCTGTACTTCATATAACTTTTGTTCCTAAAAGCCTTCGTTACCAAGTTACGGGCCCTCAAAGTTACAAAATGAAAAATGTTTTTTTTTAAAGACTTTCAAAGTAAATTTTCAAAATCATCCGGATTGTGGTGATTGACTGAACAAATGAATTCCTTCGATGGGCTTTCATGCAGGAGTTGTTTTGCTACAAAGTCACGAACGGACTACCCCAGATGGTCCACACCCCAAAAACTTTGGAATGACTGGGATTTGTCAATATGTTTTAACAAAACAGGGTTACCTGGACAATTTCTTGAATAAAAGTACTTGTGTGGAAAATCGATCGGAGCAACGATTTTTTATAAAAATGCATTACTGTTCGACGACATCCAACCTGAGATGTCTACCATTATTCGAAAAGATTAATATGTAATGAAAATAAAAATGATAGGTACAATGTTCATAACAAATTTTTATCATGCAAACACGTTCACCTCACCATACTCATGGTGTTAATAATCAATCGCAAGCCTCAAGAGCAAACAGAAATGCAAAATCCGCTACAAAAACTGCTCGATATGACCCCCGTCTCTCTCAATACATTTTCTTAGTCGGCGCAAACACCCTCTCTGCACTTGAAATAGCATGCCAGGGTCGTTTCCAGTTGTCATTTTTTATCCACACTTATTTTATTTCTTTCTACAAGGTGTTTTTGTCAACATCTGTGGAAGAAATGGAACATAAATTTATTCACCGGATATTTTTCACCTATTCATGTGCAGCCGTTTTTGTAGTTTATTCGTTTGCTTTTTATTAGTTATATCTTCCGATATGCGTTTTTCTCAGCTAAATTTATTTTCGGGTTAAAGATATTCTCCCATGAAATTATACTCATCAGTGAAACTCCTCAACATTTAAGCTGTGAATACGAATTTGCAACATCCAAATGTTGAGTTCTATGAGATTCAGATAACACAACACGAAACGTGCTTATTCCACGCGTACATACAAAATATGGACTGAACTCGATATTCCATAGTGGACTAGCTTGTTAGTTCAAAAACACCACGAATCTACATAACTTGATATTTCATTTGAAAAAATATCTACATTGTGAATGAAACTTTCAACTAGGTACTGTACTTTTTGTTTACGACTTTATTTCAGCATATTTTGTATTATACCTGTTATGAATGTTGTTGAATTAACGTTAGCATTAGTATTTCTATTGTGAAATTTTTTCATTTCAAATAATGGTGGACGATCGGGTTTGATGTCGTCGAGTAAAACTGCATTTTTGTTAAGAATCGTTGCTCCGATCGACTTTCCACACGAGTACTTTTATTCAGAAAATTGTCTGCGTAACCTTATTTTGTTGAAAACTATTGAAAAATTATCTGCCATCTCAATGTTTTGGGGTGTGGACCATCGGGGGTAGTCCGTTCCTGACTTTGTAGCAAAACAACTGACTCCTGCATGAAAGCTCATCCAAGGAATTAATTTGTTCAGTCAATCACCAAAATGTAGATGATTTTGAATATTCACTTTGGAAGTTATCAAAGAAAAACATTTTTCATTTTGTAACTTTGAGGGCCCGTAACTTGGTAACGAAGGCTTTCAGGAAAAAAAGTTATATGAAGTACCGGTGATATTTTGACTACATCTATACATTCTCGAAGGGAAGAGAGGAAGTCCAGGGATATATATATATATATATATATATATATATATATATATATATATATATATATATATATATATATTATAGTCTGGTTCAGTTGAACTGAGAAATATAACAACGTATGTGTTATAGAACTGACAGTTAAAGTTGACTATCATTATGACCACTGAGAGTTTTCATTTCCGAAAATAACACTTTCATTTTGCATCAGAATAGTGAAATAAGTTTACTTACAGAGATTATACAAAGTTCATACCCGCGTTGAATCAACTTTCTAATGGTTGAATATATTCTGAAGTCTATAGTTTAGCTACTGAAAATACTTGAAATACATGCAACCTAACAGCAGGTATTTATTTGGATAGTATAGATTGAGGTGACCAAAAACGTTAAGGATATGTTTCTCTTGCCTACATCCAATAAGGCAAATCCACCATTAAAATGCAAATTCTGTCCAAATCCTTAAGGAATATGCAGTAAACTAAAGTTAATGTAATAGATGGTATCTCTCCGTGAGGGACCTATTGGTTGAATTCGAATGGGAATTAGGGTGGGGAATGTTCCCAATTCCAAAGCGCTGCAAATATACTCGATAGACGATTCAATAGTCTCCGATTCCACCAAATGTTCATTCTCTGCTTCAGGGTTGGTGATTGGAAATTTATGAGATAACTTTTCCCTCTGAACTGCCTCGGTGGGATGATATTCGAGTCTTTCATCTGTGGATTGGAAACATTCATTAGTTGAAATGACAATAAATCAATAGAACAATTGTATCAGCAAACGGCTTGATCAGATTAAATTAGGAGAAATGCCTTTTATTGTTAAAAAAATAGTATGAAATTTCAGAACGCGATAATTCAGTTTCATTCATGAAACCGTAATCGAAGAAATTTTTTTCGTGTTATGAAGTTCATTCGATTTGAATAACTAAATGAAAGAAGCTAAGCAAATCAGTCAAAACACATACTGAAACTAGTTTACATCAGAATGGATATTTTTTTCAGACTTCACCAGTGTTAATCACATAATATCCTCCTGGGTTGAAGTATTCGATAATATACAGGGTGATTCAAAAATACTTTGACAAACTTCAGGAGGTGATTTCCCACAATTTTCTAATATGAATTGTCCAAGTAAATATATGTCTGGAAACGATTCGTTTCCAAGATACAGAGTGTTGAAGTTTTATTTTTATTTTCGTTTTTTGAAATAACTTTCGAGATACTGACCTAAATTAAACGAAAATAATTTTGAGATATTTTTTGAGGGTGTCGATGTTATTATTGCTCTTACTCGTAGGGGTCGCCACCTACAAACATTTTTCTTTCCTGAAGATTCATAACTCTTTGAGCGTACTTCTAGCACATTTTTCAGTGTAAAAATCGATTCCTCTATCATATCTACTCGAAAAATCTACCCTTGTTACAAGTCGCTATAAGCAACCGTTCTCAAGATATTTGGACTTGAAAATTTCAAGTCGATTATTTGATAATCGATGCGTGTTGAAGTTTTTACCGTTATTTAGCATTTTTCACAAGAATGCTTAGGAAATGGATTTGACATTCAAGTAAGTAGTTTTGGTTTTTTGTAGGGGGCGCCACCTATTCTACTTATTTTTACTCGTTTGAAATAGTTATTTTTCTATCAAGGGTGCAAAATCGGTATTTGTTTCAATAAAATTTGCAAGAAATATCAACATTTTATTTCAAGAAATTTTGAATATGTAGAATAAAATAAAATAAAGGAAACTGAATTGTATTCAAATATTGTATTCAAATGAATTGTTCATAGTAGTAGTAAATACAGGCATTCAGTCTTCTAGTCATTGAATTTCGTATCCGCTCAGAAATTATTGGTGTGTTTCTCATTGTTTCACAGGCGTCTACTATTAGGTGTCTCAGATCTTCCCCGTTCGCTACTGGAGTTTTAAAAACTAGTGACTTCAAATGTACCCAAGAATAAAAATCTAGCGGGGTTAGATCTGGGGACCTTGGTGCCCACGCCTGGTTAGGTTTTCCTACACCCCTACCGATCCATCGATTTGGATAGACAGCGTTAAGGAAATCCCTGGCTACAACACTAAAATGGGCCGGAGCCCCATTATGCATAAACCACATCCGGATACGAATTTCTCATGGTACATTCTGAAGTAGTCCCGGAAATTCATTTTCTAAAAAGTCTCTGTGAGTTCGCCATTCAGTCGGAACGGTGAAAAGAAAGGACCTTTCAAGTAATTATCAATTATTGCCGCCCATACATTCACAGAAAGTTGATACTGATAATGTCTTTTACTAACTGCGAGCGGATTTTCCAGAGCCCAAACATGGTTGTTATGAAAGTTGGTGATAGCATTTCGGGAGAAGTTCGCCTCGTCCGTGAAGAGTACATATCTCAGAAATTGAGGATTTCCAGCCAATTTTCTCAAAAACCACTGACACATAGTAATGCGTTGGGGAAAGTCTCGTGGCAAAAGAGCTTGTACCCTTGGAATATGGTATGGTATGAATTGGTGATTGTGGATAATTCTCCAAACTGTGGACTGAGTAGAATTGAGAGTTCCAGCAATTATTCTTGTATTTGTTTCTGGATTCTCCTCGAGAGCGTACAAAAGAGCTTCTTCGAATTCTAGGGTTCGGACTGCTCGTGGTCTTCCAATAATTTCAGCTGCCCTCTTGATCCTACCTGTATCTGCCAAACGACGGTGGAAACTGGTAAATGTTGGAGCTGAAGGCAGAACTCGATTTGAAAATCGCTCCTGGTAAATACGTCTTGCTTCGCGCGCATTGCCATCCGCAAGGCTATAAATGAAATGCATATCGGCTAAATGAGCATTATTGTTTAAATAATAATTTTTTTCAAAATAAGTGTTTTTGAACTTACAGAATCTTTAACAAAACAACAAAACGTTTAACTGTCACATAATATGTCATTACCAAAATAACTTACCCAAACGTCAAATTCAGTTCCCAAGAATTCTTGTGAAAAATGCAAAATAATTGCAATAACTTCAACACGCAACGATTATCAAATGATCAACTTGAAATTTTCAAGTGCAAATATCTAGAAAACGGTTGCTTATAGCGACTCGTAACAGGGGTAGCTTTTCTACGGAGATATAATGAAGGAATTGATTTTTTTTTACTGAAAAATGTGCTAGAAGTACATTCAAAAATGTTATGGATCTTCAAAAAAGAGAAAGACGTGTACGTGGCGCCCCCTGAGAGTAAGAGCAATAATAACATCAGGTTCGAATTCGACACCTCGAAATACCTCTCAATACCACTTTTTGTTTAATTAAGGTCAGTAATTCGAAAGTTATACAAAAAAAATGAAAATAAAAATAGAACTTCAACACCCTGTGTCTTGGAAACGAAGCGTTTCCAGACATATATTTATTAAACAATTCATATTGAAATATTATGAAAAATCACCTCCTGAAGTTTGTCGAAGTACTTATATCTCTCAGAACTCTCAATTGATTTCATATCTCATTTTGCTCGAAACAGAAACTTTGGTACTTCATAGCACCAAAATCCAAATCTCCAAAATATATTGTTGAACAATAGAGCTATGACGATAAAAAAAGAGAACAACAACACTGGTTTCCTAAACAAGAACAGATTACATATTAAACGAAGAAGTGATCAACCCATCGGAAAAGGCGCACAATGCCATATGACATCCCAACTGACAAGATGGCAAACGAAGATTGTGCATTCTAGCCATTTGCGAATTCGATGGGGAGGGACTCCACCATCAGATCTTATTTCTTCTGGCTATTGTATGATATCAGTTACTTCCTATTCAGAGTTCTCATTTTGTATTTCGTTTGAATTCATAATTTAGTCATCTTCAGTGCTTGTGCAAAGTAAGTGAATGATGTTTGAATGTCATTGAATGGTTATTACAAAGTATCGCTTACTCGTCACAAGGAAACTACCTAGTCGAACGTTTTTCCATCAACGCCGGCATTCTCCATTGTTGTTTTTCTTGCCACATATTGAGGTCCTGTTGAGAATTATCAACAATACTGTCCATTTTTTTCCGCATAAAATAACACACTCAGAACGAATTCCACCTCCTAATCGTCTATCATATCCCAGAAAACTCAAACTGCACAAAACAGGCATGTGACAACTGAGGACGCGAGTGGATGGGGATTTTATGTTACAAACTTCGGGGGTAATTTTTCGCAAGCTTTTATTCAGTTTCACCTGTCCGGATAACTGTCTGAGGGTTTGCAATGAATTCTTACAAGTTAAATTTGACCCACTCCTAGTTGTCCTGTTAACAGGAAATTTGGCAGGTGTTCATAATTCCGGTGACAATGCAATATGGAGTTTTTTCTGGAATACAAAAATGGGGACAGAGATCACGATTTTTTTGTCAATACTCATAAATTCGAGATGGCTGCTCTGTACCAATATGGCGACGAATTTTATGGTTACAGCCCGATTACAATAAAAATTGGTATGTGGGAACTCTTGGGGTCAATGATCATGATTTTTTGTCAAAATCCACAGATTCAAGATGGCGGCTCCAAGATGGCGACGAGTTTTGTGATTATAGCCCCATACTATTCAGAATTGTTATGTGAGGGTTTTTGGGATCGGACAGCATGAAGTTTTTGTCAAAATCCATTAATTCACGATGGCGGCTCCTAGATGGCGACATGTTTTGTTATTATGGCACGATTCCATTCAAAATTGGTATGTGAGTTTTTTTGGGGTCGGATATTATCGAATTCAATAAGATGGAGTTCCTGAATGACAAAAAAGAATTGGATAAAAATAACTGGCAAACCAATTTGAGACATGATTTCATACAAATGGACCAAAAATGAAAAATAATTTCCTCAATTGTTTGATCTAGGTTATTCCGTGAGTATCAGATTCAAAAGCTTGCCGCGAATATAATATAGGTTTGCAGACATGTTTATTTGATAGCACGTAGGAGTGATTCACTGATTATTTTTTTCGCGTAATTTTTAATCAATCAGAACGTTCAATTCAGTTAAGTTACCTTGTATAATTTCGATAACCTGATTATTTTTTTCGTGTAATTTTCAACCAATCAGAACGTTCAATTCAGTTGAGTTACCTTGTATAATTTCGATTATACCTGATTATACATAGAGTAGCTCCACCAATCGAAAATTTTACAATAATTTCATTTCCATAGAACCTTAATATACAACAATACACAAACTAACAGGACCTTAAAATTTTGACGTTTATCAATAATTGTTTAAAAATTAGTCGATTCGGAGATTCATCATTGAATGCAATAGACGAAAATATACAAAATACTGAGCCTCATGATACAGGGAAAACAAAAAAGTACGTATGGAAACAATTTCTCACGTTTGGTAGTGAAATAAACTATGTAGGTACGGAATGAATCAATTTCCACTGAATTGATAGCATCCATTTCGAAAGATTGGGCTTTCAATATGCGAAAAGGTAATGGACAAAATTATAAAGGAAATGTGGTTAAAACGATGTAGAAAGTGACGTCAAAACAAATACAAGAAAAATATATGAAGGAGTTTAATAGAGTAATTGATCCATTCTCTAGTCCCATAGTTTTAGCAGCACGAAACGCAAGAAACTCAAAACGAAGGGAACTTCAAATGTTACCGGACAAGAGAAAGGTTAGTGCATCAGCATTCAAATGATGAGAGCGGGGGATGAAAATACACCGGAAGGATTACAAATAAAAAAATTCCTAATTGCTTCTGTAGACCTTGCGTGGAGAGGAAATGGAGGAGCGTTATGCTTGACTCATTATTTTCGGAAGAAAACTGAAAATGATGATACTCCAACTGGTAGAATACAATATAATCCTATTTTTACATAAACCACACAGGGAGGAGCAAAATCGTGTGCTAATAATAAATGGCTTGTACCCAACCAGTGTCGTTGTCGTTGTCCAGTGAGACTTCTAGATAAACTTATGATAAAAAGAAGCAAAAACATCAATATTGAAACATATAGGCTATTTCTGACAGTAAATCCCAACTGGAGAAAACAAAAAACCCTAGGCTGTTACAAAATATGCCAATTGGAGTGCATGAAATTAGTAACCAGAAAGTCTGCAGAATTGGCAAATTTAAATGGGACACACAAAACATTTCCAAATCATTCTCACCGAGCATCACAATCGGCAAAAGGATGTGTATCGGAACAAGAACTCATTAAAATAACAGGACATGGTAATAGCAATTCTATCAAACCCTACCTACAGTTTGATGAACATCATCACCAAAACATGATAAATTAGATGAGGTCCAATTTTGAAAACGCTACAAGTAATAACACCTTCGGTAATTCCAGCACTTCAAACGTAGTACATAATAATTGTGATTTTCTTTGTACCAACTTGTATTTGAATTAATAAATTGTTTTTATTTCCTTAATTTACTCAAAAAATAATCGTATCGAATCCAATGAGTACTTCATAATGAATACGGTTATACATCTCAAACTTCCTGCATAATTACAAATCGTGTCAGTTTGATAGAATAATCCTCCCGTTTCGCGGTCGGATTATTTAAACTCTCAAACTGACACTCTTTGTAATTATGCAACAAATTATTGATGTATAACCTGATTATTTTGGAGTACTTATAGTATTACTACTAAGAATATCCATTGTTGCTTTCTGGAGGGTATCTGATGAAATTAATTCCGATCGTTCGTGTACCACCGAAATAAAGAAGAAATTGGAAAGGAACTTTGGAAGCAGAGAAAAAATAAAATACTTGAAAGAAAACCTATTAAAAGACAAGCTTTTATTCAAATGCAGAAAGTGAAAAATCATTGTTTTGTATGTGCGACGTAGGTTATTCCGAGAGTTATAGATTCAAAAGCTTGTCGCTTTTGTATTCGAACTGAAAACTTTGCGCGACAAGCTTCCGAATCTATAACTCACGGAATAACTCACGTCAAATTGATTTGTTTGAAAATTGAACAGAATGTTCATAAAATCAGATGTGGAATCATCTGCGACTGAAAGATAAACTTTAGTCACTATCTTCCATCGTTCAAGATAACCTCTAGTGTGGTATTCATGTTGAACAGGGAAACATTCTCAATTGAATATTGAAAATTTGCTTTCAGAAGTTTCAGATCCATGGGAAACCCTTTTTCGTTCTTCGACTTCAGTCTGCAATTTTTCACTCACTTAAAAAGTCATACAGGATGTGATTTCACTACTATACGGAGCCTCATTCGTTGCTCTTAAAAACGAAGATGTTGGCTTGGTTTTTGAATTGAAAAATCCACGATGAAAGTGAAGTTATTGTCTATGAAAGTCTAACAGAAAACAACTACTTCCCTGGCTAAAGCCACGCTGGACCTTGAACTAAATCATTTTTATCGTGGATTTTTCAATTCACAGAAAAAACTGCCTATTCAATATTCAATTGAGAGTGTTTTCCTTTTCAACCTACGTAACATGTCCAAAGCAATTAGTTCTTACTTCCTAGTACATTCAAATAAAGGTTTTTGTTAAAAAAAAAATGTATATCATTATTTCATTTGGTGCTTTTAAGTACCTAAGTACGCTTCGATCTGAGCAATTTTTGTTGAAACATCGCTATTATGAAGCATTTTTCCTGTAAGTTCTGAGCTATATCGTCCTTCAATGAGGAGACCATCTGGAGATTAACTCATTCGCCATCTTGGAGTTGCCATCTTCAATTTATAAATTCCAACTGAGAATCAATAATCTTCGACTGAATTCATCAATCACCCCAGAAACCACGAAATACCAATTTTGAATTGAATCGGGCAATAATTACAAAACTCGTCCGCCGTCTTGAATTTGTGAATTTTGATAAAAAATTCATAATTTCCGACCCCGAAAACCCCCCCTTACCTATTTTGAATAGAATCGGACCATAAACACAGAGATCATCGGCCATCTTGGAGCCACCATTTTTATTTATGAATTTTGAAGTAAAATTCATGATCTTCTACCTTGAAAACCCCCATATATCAATTTTGAATCGAATTAGACCATGAACCTAAGTCTCGTCCGCCATCTTGGAGCGCCATTTTGTTTTTTTCTATAACAAAAATCCCATGAACCACCATTTCAATCTCATGAATTCTCACAAGAAATTAATAATCCCCGACTCCAGAAAACCCCCACATACCAATTTTGAATAGAATCGGAACATAGTCACAAAACTCCTCTGGAATTTTAGAGCCGCCATCTTCAATTGATGAATTTTGAGAAAAAATTCATAATCTCCAACCCTACAAACCCCCACATACTAATTTTGAATCGCATCGGACCATAATCACAAAACTTGTCCGCCATCTTGGAGCAGACATCCTAAATCCTAGAATTCTGACAAAAAATTCACAATCTTCGTCTCCGAAAACCCCGACATACCAAGTTTGAATCGAGTCTTACCATAATCACAAAACTCGTCCGCCATCTTGGAGCCACCATTTTGTTTCTCCTCTAACAAAATTTGCATAATGCAGTGTCACCGGAATTATTAACACCTGCCAAATTTCAGCTCAACGGGATGTCGGCAAGTGCTCCAAAAATGGATTACAAATTTTGAACCGGAAATAATGACATACGAACGAAGCAAGTTTAAATAAAAGCTTGTAAATAGGAAACAACTCTCATCTATTGTTCAGTAGGGTCCTGAATGAGTGGAATGGAAATGAAATGCTCGGTTTGTTCTCAAACACCTAATATTTGTATTAGCGAAATGATCCATATATTCCATATTGATTCTGTGAGAACTGACACAGAAAATTTGAATGTATGCTATAACCGTATTCTTAAAGTGTTCCAGAACAAACCGAACACAATATTCATTTCCATTTCACTAATTCATCACCATACTAATCAATAGGCTAATGTCGTTTTTTTTTCGCTTCCAGCGTTACTTTTCAAGCCTTTTTTCATTCCGGTTGTACAATTGAGTCCACCAGATACCCTCCGGACAGCAACAATGCATATTTCAGATTAAATACCCCAACATGCTATTAATTATACATGTCTGAATAACTGAAATGAAGCAGGTCTCTATATTTGTTTCGTTCTATTATTCAAGATGATTATTTTTTTAATAAAATTTTCATTCAATTTCAACATATAACTGTTTGTGAATATACCATCCATGTATTTTAATTCCAGTATCATATCACATGTATTATTGTAAACCCATCATGTATTTTCAGCCCTGAAGACGTCAACTGAACGTCGAAACCTTGGCTTTCTAAAATTCAGATCACTTTTATTGTCCTTGTTCCCACTTTTTCAATTTTCATGTCAATTTGAAGGTCGCAAATTGTACATTATTTTTTAAAATTGAATTGAGAATGTTTCCTTTTCTGAAATCACCGCATTGAGTGACTCCATCGGTATTTCATAATTGCAAAAACATTATCAAATAATGAATAAAAACTGAGTATTGTTCACTTGTACCAGAAATGAATATCCTCCGAAACTTCTGAACGGTTGTAGATCTTCATTCACAGAATTATTTATGATGTAACCACCAACTGCAATTTTATAACTTGAGCCCAACTTTGCGGCGTCTGCCGGTTTCTTTTTGTATGTAAATAGCAGGAAATAATTCACTGTTCCCAAACTTGGTAACGAAGATCTAGAAAGTTGGCCATAATTGTTGCGTGAAATACGAATTTACGTAAAACTAATGTCTCAATTAACCGAAGGTATTGCGAATCATAAGTCTAATAAACGTCGAATATGTAGAGAAATAAGATGTTAGCTTCGATTTTGGAATATGCACTACTTGATGAATCGATCGAGTTGTGACAAACATGGTAGTATCTAATAAAAATAAACGTGCAAAGTGGAGATTTGCATTTCTAATGAGGTTTGTAATAACAAGAGTGTGCAACTATTCTCCCCATAGACGATATATATATATATATATATATATATATATATATATATACATATATATATATATATACACGTTATGTTGAGAAGGACTAATAATATATTTTGAAAGTGAAAAATAAATAATTTCTTGAAAAACCACAAAAATAATAAATATTTAATTGTTAGTAGTTCATGAGATATTGTTTTTATATTTTCTTTAAAATTCTATTTACTTTCTGAAGCCTCTGTATAACATTGATAGGTAAATATATGCAAATACTAAAATGCAGTAATTTTCTTTCATTTTCAAAAATTATCCCAACATATTGTTGTTTGAAATACAGCAAAAAGTCTAGTTTCACAAAATTATTCCGGATTAAATGTGATCAACAAAATTATAATGTTGAAACATACAGTATATGAAATTGCATCTAACTAAAATTTTCAAAAATTCAAATAGAATGACAAAACAGAAATTGTATCCAGGAAAAGAAAAACAAGGCGAGGAAAAAAAAAGATTACAAGATAACAAGAAAGATTTCTAACAATAACAAATCAATTTAACCTCTGGAAAGTTTCGACAAAAAAAAGGATTAAAGGAGATTACCTTTTTTTTTCCACATGGAAACTTATCCAAGCTGATTTCGAGGATTTTGGAGAGTTCCACTGCAATAGAGAGTCCCTGAGAGGAGTAGATGAAGCCGGATTACAGAGAATCACCAGGTAATACATCAGCGACGATCCAACTCCAGGTATTAACTTTTTGGGTGCACATCACAAACTTTCACATTACTTTGCAAAATAACTCTTATATCTGAAGAACTTTGTTTAATTTTTGGTATTTAACTATAAAACAATTTTTCAACTTAAAAAAAAAGTGAGGTTATATTTATAATATACTTCACTGTTTTCCATTATGTTCTGTGAAAATTTGTCAATTGTTGTTTAAGTTATCTATCGCAGGCCAGGTCTATATAAGTTTTCCTGAATAAAGTAAATAATTGTTTTTGATAATCTCTGATTTACTTTCCACAATGGTATGCTGATCTTTCACCTATAAACACTGAACTAAAATAGTTCTTCTGACATAAAGAAAGTCAGAGTGGCTCTGTCGCCAGTACCGACTCCTGCGGCATAGGCGTTCCAACTGAGTTTAGTCGTGGTAAGAAAGGGAAGAAAAAGCGAGGAGAAAAAAAAAAAATGAAATTCTAGAAAATCAATAGGGCAATGGTATATAAGAATAATTTCAAAGAGTAAAAATAATTGAAATGCTACAAATATTCAGTAAATTTGTTATGGTATTGGGTGGAAGAAATAATTTAACAAATTCCATTGAAATAAACCTCAGAACAAAACAACTCATAACATATAATAACAATTAGCTTCCAATGCGGAGCGAAGTAAAGTGGACAATTATTAAGTATAAGTATAAATAAAAATTATTATACTCTACCCAATCATAACAATATATATTTATATATATATACATATATATTGTTATGTTATGAAAATCCAGTTATATATTTTAAAAGGAAAAAAGGGAACAATTTCATAAAAAAAAAACACAAAAATAATAATTATTAATTGTTTTATATATTTTGAAATTCTATTTCCTTTATAAGCCTCTGTATAATATGAATAGATAAAAATATTCAAATACTATAATACAATCAATTTCATACACTGTCATAATGATTACAACCCATAATTATTCAAAAGACAACAAGAAAGGTCTAGATTTACAAAATCATCCTGAATAAAATGTGATAAACAAAATTATAAGCTTGAAACATACAGTATATGAAATTGTATGTAACTAAAAGTAGCCAATGGGAGAACAACAAACTTCTTGATGACAATAGCCAATCAGGGAACAGTATGGTCAAATGTAAGATTTGACATTGTGAGAAAATAAGAACGGAAAAGTGACAGAGACAATTAAAAAAAAAAAATTTTTTTAAACCCAAAAGAAATTAAATGCAATAGAAAAAATCAAAAGGAATGAGGAAAAATGGTATCCAAGTATCGAAAAAACAAAGCCACTAGGACATCGAAAGTAAATTGAAAAAGAATGCCACGTTTTGTTTGGAGGAGAAGAAAAATTCAATAATTTCAATTATTATAAGCAGCAAACTACATTACCTTGTATGTACTCCATATACAAGTATTCCAAAGCAGATTTCTGGATTTGTATGGTTCCTTCTTCTTGGTATTGGAGTTCCTGAGAGCATTGGATTGAAAGGGAATCCAAATTCTGGTTGTGTATTGAACAGCGACAGTTCCAGCGTCAGGTATAAACTTTCCCAGTGCACATTACGAACTGAACAACTTCACTAATAACTCATATCCCATCAGAAGAACTTTATTTCATTTGATTTTGAACTATTAAAGAAATTTCCACTTCCAAGGTAAAAGTGAGGTTGTGTCTATTTATCCATAACCTGTTTCTCATGATTATCAATGGAAATCTGTAGATTGACAATAGAATAAGTTATTTATCGTAGGCCAGGTTGATTTAAGTTTTCCTGAATAAAGGAAATAATTGCTTTTTGATACTTTGTCGTTTTGTTTTCCACAATTATCAGCAATCGTATTTATAAACACAGAAATTGACATCAAGACCAGAATAGTGGCTCTATTGCCTGAACCGGCTATCTGAGACGAGAGGCGTACCAACTGAGTTTAGTCGTGGTAAGAAAAATGATAACAATTGGCAGCAACGTGACGAGAGAACAGTGACGTTAGCTAGCAATTATTATTACATCACAGTATATTATACAGGGCGAAAATGATTATCTATCACATATCTACACTTAGTATTCCAAAGTGAAACGCAAAAATATTACAATAGTATTTTTACAATTCACATTATATAACAATTTAGGCACCCAAAACGTGGTATGTGAAATGGGAAATGTTTTGAACGGAAACCTTCACGAAACAATGAACACTGGAAGATTGCCTACTATGTTTGTGCAGTAGAGAAAAATTCTCATGGTTTGAGATGAACTTAGTGGAAGAATTCGCATGTGAAATGAGGCTGGAGCCAACATTCCATAGATAGGAGCTAGTTATTTCATTGTATGCTTCGGGATTATTTTCATTACAAGTTCCGGTGGTTGTACTATACAGCGGCATCATGAAAAAACCAGAGCCATATATTCTGTTGATCCTTACACTCTAGAAATTGACAATCTAGGAACGGTTGTGGACGTATTTCGCATAACACTTTGCAAACCCGGATGAACTGTCACAATGTGTATTCTGGAAATATTCATTTCATTTTCGATTTGTATCGATAACTGAAAAAATTGGCAGGGTGAAAGAAACTCTTGTAGTTATACAGGGTGATTCAAAAGTACTTTGACAAACTTCAGTAGGTGACTCCTCACAATATTCTAATATGAATTGTCCAAATAAATATATGTCCGGAAACGGTTCGTTGCCAAGATACAGGGTGTTGAAGTTTCATTTTCATTTTCGTTTTTTTTAATAACTTTCGAAATACTGACTATAATTGAACGAAAATTGGTTTCGAGAAGTTTTTTGAGGTGCCGAATTCGAACCTGATGTTATCATTGCTCTCACTCGTTGAAGGCCCCACCTACACGTCTTTCTCTTTTTTGAAAATTCACACTTTTTTTAGCGTACTTCTAGTACATTTTTCAGTAGAAAAATCAATTTCACTATCATATCTACGTAAAAAAGCTACATCTGTTACGAATCGCTATAGGCAACCGTTTTCTAGATATTTGGACTTGAAAATTTCAAGTCGATTATTTGTTAACCGATGCGTGTTGAAGTTATAACCATTATTTTGCATTTTTCACAAGGACTCTCAGGAAATGAATTTGACGTTTAAGTAAGTAGTTCTGGTTTTTTGTAGGGGGCGCCACCCATGCTATTCATTTTTACTCGTTTGAAGCAGTTAGTTTTGTATCGATGGTGCAAAATCTATATTTGTTTTAATAAAATTTGCAAGAAATATCAACATTTCATTTCAAGAAATTTTGAATATGTAGAATGAAATAAAATGAAGGAAACTAAATTGTATTCAAATAAATTGTTCAAAGTGTCCACCTTCAGCGAAGATGAAGGCATTCAGTCTTCTAGTCATTGAATCTCGTACCCGCTCAAAAATTATTGGTGTATTTCTTATTGTTCCACAGGCGTCTACTATTCGGTTTCTCAGATCTTTCTCGTTCGCTACTGGAGTTTTATAAATTAGTGACTTGAAATATCCCGAAATATCTGGGGACCTTGGTGCCCACGCCTGGTTAGGTTCTTCCACACTCCTACCGATCCATCAATTTGGATAGACAGTGTGAAGGAATTCCCTGGCTACAACGCTAAAATGAGCCGGAGCCCCATAATGCATAAACCACATGCGGAAACGAATTTCTAATGGTACATTCCGAAGTAGTCCGGACAATACATTTTCTAAAGAGTCGAAACGGGAGAAATAAACGACCTATCAATCAATTATCAATAATTGCCGCCCATACATTTACAGGAAATTGATACTGATAATGTCTTTCACTAACTGCGTGCGAATTTTCCAGAGCCCAAACATGGTTGTTATGGAAGTTTGTAATTGCATTTCGGGAGAAATTTGCCTCGTCCGTGAAGAGTACATATCTTGAAAATTGAGGATTTCCAACCAATTTTCTCAAACCCCACTGATACAGTAATGTGTTGGGGAAGGTCCCGTGGAAAAAGAGCTTGTACCGTCTGAATATGGTATGGATGAAATTGTTGATCGTGGATAATTCTCCAAACTGTGGACTTTTCGATGCTCACAGACTCTTCATCACCTCCAAACGTTCAATTAACTAGTATTTATCACACATCAACAATTTTTACCATTTCATATTACTGTCCCTAGTAGATAAGTTAGATTTCGCAGAGTAGGTCAGTTTTAAGGATCGATTTCAATAAAAACAATTATTTGACAATTTTTCTGCAATCTGTGTTTCATCTATTATGCACCTAACCACATTTATCCCCACAAAACAGCATATTTGATATCAAGCATTGCGCCAAGTTGGCACTACTGAACCTGCTGCTAATAATAGAGACGGTTCATTCTTTATAGGCGTACCGACTGAGCTGGGATAAGGTGAAAAGAGTATTGGAAGGGAGTAAGATAACATAGCCGGAGTTTCATTTTTGTTATGATAGGTATTCATTTTTCAAAATTTTTAAAAAGATAGGGAAATCAATGAAACAAATTATAAATAAATGATAAAGTACTTATCATAACAATATATATATATATATATATATATATATATATATATATATATATATATAAATATATATATATATATATATATATATATATATATATATAAGTTTTGTTCGATTCTTGAATCCTTTTTGAGATATTTTTTTCGGGAAGGTTTTCTTGGGTTTTGGATTCTTTGAAAACAATGTTCTAGTAGTTCGTAGCAGAAGACGTTTCGTCCCTGGCCGGGGACATTTTCAATTCTTTATTATTATTTTTTTAATATAAAAACATACATGGTTTGCTGGAAAAAAATATTTTTCTGTAACATACATTGGGAAACAATACACAAACAGGTGACCTACCTTGGCAGAAGTTCGCAATTTTTTTGAAAAAACTGCGAGTAATGATCGTGGTATTACCACTGAGGTGTTGTAATTATACAGTTAGGTTTTGGTTTTTGTGCCTCATTATGTTTTGTGGCTACAGTTATCAAAATCGGTTATCTTATTCACTTTTGGAAAGTTTACTTTCTTGGCTGTGCGTGCGTTCATTGAATGGCCGACAGAGATGTGGTCGGAAATGACGTGTATCTTGTCATGGAGTTCGTGTTTGCTCGTTGACACTGATTCGAAATCCCAACCATCCTAGCTACGAATTCAAAGAGCAAACACGAACTCCATGACAAGATACACGTCATTTCCGACCACATCTCTGTCGGCCATTCAATGAACGCACGCACAGCCAAGAAAGTAAACTTTCCAAAAGTGAATAAGATAACCGATTTTGATAACTATAGCCACAAAACATAATGAGGCACAAAAACCAAAACCTAATTATAATTACAATGTTTAAACTCAAGCCAGTCAGCCAAGTTCAACACCTCAGTGGTAATACCACGATCATTACTCGCAGTTTTCAAAAAATAGCGAACTTCTGCCAAGGTAGCTCACCTGTTTGTGTATTGTTTCCCAATGTATGTTACGAAAAATATTTTTCCAGCAAACCATGTATGTTTTTATATTAAAAAAAAATAATAAAGAATTGAAAATGTCCCCGGCCAGGGACGAAACGTCTTCTCCTACGAACTACTAGAACATTGTTTTCAAAGAATCCAAAACCCAAGAAAACCTTCCCAAAATATATATATATATATATATATATATATATATATATCTATTAGCGTTTTGAATGTGGAATGTCCTCAAGGATATTATGTATGGCTGGCAAAACAATATAGTACAACTGTCGCAGATGATTCCACATCTGATTTTATGAACATCATGTTTATAGTTTCAACAAATCAATCTATCATACCCCATGACAGGTTTTGATGTCAGAAAACACGAATTTTAAAGTGTCTCTCCAAAAGAAATTATTCTAACTTTCTCCATCTTTGCAAAGTGATATTGCTTCTTGAAAATGTGTTCCCCATTTCTTCCGGTCTTCCTGATGAATGTGATGTCTCTCCTGCGTCAATGTTACGAATGGTTTCTGGTGAGTACTCTCTTTTGGAAAACATTCTTCTTTGCCTCATTCATCTTCATGAGTTTTTAATCAAGACTGGAATGAAAATCGAATAACTATCCGAATGAAAATGCAAATTTTCAATTTCAGATTTTTTCTTTTGAGTTAGGGCCTTTTCAGAATATCTATCAGATGTAGTTCAATGTCCAGCGTGGCTTTAGCCGGGGAAGTAGTTGTTTTCTGTTAGACATTCACAAAAAATAACTTCATTTTTATCGTGGATTTTTCAATTCACAGAAAAATATTTCTACCAATATTCAATTGAGAATGTTTCCCTTTTCAAAATGTCGATTTTCATTTTGTCTGTTTGGGGGCCGCACACTAATTGACGTTTAGATCTTTGTAAAAAAAAAAGTTAATTGTGCTTTCCACACCAGGTTTATCGTATCAGAATTGGGACCCTGGACCAGCTGTAATCGATGTAGGAAAATCGTGAAAACTGATACTATCAAATTAGTTTCTACATATCACTCAGAAAAATCGACCGGAATATCATCAGCATCCCATTATGGCAAAATTGTCGGCGATAATTGACGCTTAGAATTATTTTCATCCACATGCACCACCAGCGCCACAATCCTCTGAGGAATTGCCGAAGAAATGAATTAGAAGTGTGTTTTTCGCAATTCTCACACGGCTGGGTTCTGAAAAAATTTACTTACTTTCGTCCAATATATTTCAAGTATTACCTCAAAAATATTGTTATACAAATGTGAACCAGTTTCATTCACGAAGAATTTGATAGTAATAATCGCATATCTTTTTTCCACACAAAGGACTCTAAGAGTTCTTCTATTTTGGTTTGATGATATTCTCAGATAGGAGCAAATTGCAATAGAAAAACATTACATTAGTCAACCCAAAAACTCGTATTTCTTGACGTTTTTTTCAAAATATGCATTTTCCAAAATCCTTTTTATTAACTGCGTATTTAGACTCTAAATAACTTATAGTATTTCCCAGTAACCCCATGAACATGGTGACTGAGGGAGAATTGCCCCAGTTGTCCCTCCTCTGTGCCGCCCAATTCATGTACAGCCGTCACACTATTATGAATCGATTCAAAATCTCCACTTCAATCATGCCGGGAGCCATCACCATCGTAGTGTTATATGTGCAGCAGTAATTATTGATAAACCACTGGACACCTTCATATATTAATCATTTTTTCATGAATTATTTATATACAATACCCGTTCATCAAATTCCACTCAGTAATGCTGTGAAATGGAATTCTATATTTAACTCACTTCGGCTATACTAGCTATTGGTAGTGAATCAATCAAAAGGAGGATGTCACTTCGTTTGCATCAATTCTTCCGTTTTGGAGTTTGTCGCCATTGCCCATAGAAAAAATTCATTACTTGGATTGTTATTATGGATCCGTGATAGAGTCAATATCAGATGATTATATGGAACATTATACAACAATAATCAATCATTTTGACATTAGCCTTGCCCAAAATATGTTAGGTGATTTCAAAACGTCAATGTTCGGGTGCCTATCTTTGGATTTTAATTCCGCAGCAGAAATGATATTTTATAGTGCTGTATAAATGGGCACCAATCAATCACTAAAATTTATTCCAGCTATCAACATGATAATGACAAAACTAAAACTACTATTTACAATATACATATTTGAAAACTTCTTTCTTCGTCCTGTTCCAATGGTGATACGTAGAGGGAAAGGAGTTTTTGCCAAGGTATGGGAAATTTTCAAGCTGCCAGCTTGCCCTCCCGTGGAGGCAAAGGAGCAGCCCCTGCTGATGTTAGCATGCAGCCGTTAGATTTACATACTAGTTTTGTTTTTCCAAAAAATTCTAGTTATTGAAGACGCCTCCTACTTCTGTATATGCTTCTGCTCGAGTTTTCACCTGACTCCGATAATTCAAATAGTGCTATCCTAAATATATTAGTTGCTGAATGGCGATTATATACTGGAAAAATATTCTGGGCACCGGTGGCTGGTCAGGTTGACGAGAGTCTTATCGATATCTGAGTCAATCAACGTCGGGCGCCTTTAGTACTTGAATGGGTGACCACCTGACAAGGAAGGTGCGCGTGAAATGCCCTAACAACTGTAGCGTAGTAGCATATTCGTAGCTACAGGTGTCTTATCAATGAGCACGAGGTAAGAGTAGAGTAGAGTAGAGTATATTTATTTAACTACATTACAAATACATGTTTGTAGCACGTCATTGATAAAACGACAATACTGTAGAGCAGACAATTGTTGAAATATAAAATATTGTTAAAATATAAAATATGATACATTGTTGGAATATATAATAATAATACATCACGTATAGTGTAAAAATATTGTAAATTATTGTAAGAAATGGTGCTAAAGTGTGGTAAATAGATAGAAAAAAACCCCATAGAAAGTGAACATAAGAATGGAAAGTAGGCGAGACGAATTCTATTCCCTACAAAGTCTGAAATGTCCAATGTTTCCTTCTGTGGAATGGAAGCAATGCGTCAAAAATTATTTTTTTATCCTTATTTTGAATAAGTTTGAACTTAATGATTTCAATTCTGGTGGTAGTGTATTGTAGATATAATAATTCAGTGAACTTCTCTTAGATTTGGTTAGGCGGAACCTGTTTGGTCTCAGGTTATCTGCTCATCTAGTACCATAGCTGTGTATATCAGATTGCTCAGTGAGCATCGGGGAGTTTTTGTGAATCTCTATCAGAACTTGAAAAATATACAAACAAGGCGAGGGCATTATTCTGTGCTTGATAAACAAAGGTTGGCAGTGTTCCAGATAGCTCACACTGGATAAGATCCTGACAGTTTTTTTTCTGTAAACGAAAAATTTTGAGAGAATCAGGCAAACCACCCCAAAGAATAGTAGCGTAACTGATGTGCGAATGAAATAACGAAAAATATGTTGTTCTGAGTGCATTGAAATTTGTTACAGTTTGAAGTTGTCGTAGGACAAACAGAGCACTGCTGAGTTTGCTTTTCAATTTGGCAATATGAGGTTTCCATGATAGATCACTTTCCAGAGTTACTCCTAGTAGATTTGCAGAATGAGTTTCTGTGGCATTTGTGGACGAAAGTTAAAGAGATTGCGATTTATCGTTGGTCAGTTTGAGTTTATTGGCTGCGAACCAATTTCTAGATTTAATAGATAATTCTTCATGAGTTCTGTACAGCTCCGATCTCAGTTTTCCAGAATACGATAGATATGCCGTCCTTCGGAGGGTACCTTGAGATGGCGGTCCCGAGTTCATCGATGTTGAGCTCGTCAAAGAACCTTGAAACAACAGAGGATTCGGCAAATTTTTTGGTTGGGGGAGTGTGCTCACCGGCGTCGGTGTTTAGTCCTGGTTGCAGAAATAGGCCGACGTTAAATAAAGCAATAACAAAAATAGTGCTGTATCGACCAATTTCGAAAAAATTGTAGCGCTATGCTCAACTGATTCTTTTTCGTTTGACACATTACTTTCTTGATACTGGAAGCTTACGAAAGACTCTGGTGGTTTAAAAAAATGTGTAATTAGTATATTATGCAACGATCATGTAATGATAGCTATTAGGACATGAGCACGAGGTAAGTTACCATGTGCAAGTGTATTAATAGCCATTACATGACCGTTGCATACACTATTTTTTCAACGACCAATAAATAATGAGTTATAAACAAGAATTTCTGGTGATGGATAATGGATCTTGAAGGTGAATTTATAAACTGCTGTCGCAGTTGAGTTATCAATATGGACGGAAGTCTTAAATTCAGTCTGATTATGTTCTGATTTATTCAAATATTATTTTCTTCCTTTTCCAAAAATCCCTCCACAAAACTTTCAGGATATATCAATATTTCTGGTATATAATTGGAAATGTGAGTTATTCGATGAAAGCATTTTTTTGTACACTTATATTAGGAAAGATCCAATTTATGAATTTGTAGAATTCAATCAATCAATCAATCAAAATATACATAATTGTCTAAAGAATCATAATCTCATTGACAAAGCATAGTGTTAGATCACAACTACCATCATTATAATTATTACAGAGGAAACAGTGTGGAGTCAGCTTTAAAATAACAAAGAGTCAATGAATAAACAGTACACACACCTAATATAATAATGTAAAAGAATAAAAGATCCAAATGTTGAAATGGTTAAATCACTAACTGTTAATCTGTGAAAAACAGAAATCGTCAAAAAAAAAATACTAAACAAAAACAAATTAGACAGAAATGAAATTGAATAAAATCAAATAAAAAGTTGGATATCTTATATCTATCAAATGTAAGATCACAATTTGAAACGCCTAACAAAAACCAATAAGACACGTTCAGATTAAATATAAAGTAGAAAGTTAAAATTATATAAAATGTTGAGATCCCTCTATCTATAAAATAAAACGATCGTTGAAAAACTCCTCTAAACTATGATAGGGTCCATCAGAAAGTAATGCGTTGACTTCTTTTCTAAAAATAACACCAGATACCACTCCTTTGATATTTACTGGTGGTTGAATATCTTGCATCCATTATATATTGAGGAATCTTCCACAAGAGAAGATGAAAGATTGGGCTTTAAATGCTGATTTTGTCGGGTAGAATAAGTGTTTTTTCTATTAAAATTAGATTTGTGTTTGTGTATGAGGCATAATGTTTCCATCATATATATGGATATGACAGTCAGTATTTTGTGATTTTTAAAGTGAAGTCTGCATGAGTTTCGAAGTCTTAGTTTGCATAGGCTTCTCAGAGCACGTGTTTGTTGAACAAAGGCACTTTGTAGAGAGGAACTATTACATGCTCCCCAAAATGGAATGCTATGTCCTAGTTGCGAGTCTATTAAAGCATAATAAACTGCTTTTGCAGCTGAATATCCCAACTCATTTGATGCCATTTTGACGGAATAGCAACCAGAAAATAACTTTTTATTGAGGTTGTTTACACAATATAATTTTCAATGTGGTTTACACTTTGCTTCCTTGTATAAAATTGTATAAAGTCACGAAAACTGACATATTTTCTTCATTTTGAATCATATCAAAATCAAGAAGTGAAGAAGTATGAAAAAAAAAATAACATATAATTTATTCAGTAAATCATAATGTCAACATAGTTCAACATGTACTCGTGTTTTCTATATTCGATTTCGAATCAATATTGTAGATGTCCCTTCCTGAATATTTTTTATTTGAAATCAGTAGTAGCAATCGGGTTTTTTCATCTATACGTATTATCCATACAAGATTTGTTTGTGAATTATGAAGGTGGGAAAAAAAATAAATGATAATTAATTGATATTTCCATTCCAGACACGCAAGTTGAAGCCATATAATCAGGAAAACTGATGATGCATTAACTTCGATTCCGGAGACAGCCGATTGAAATGGATTCCAGTCGACCACATCTCGTATTGGCTGTTTGCCTACTCTGGGGTAAGTTCTACTATTAGGCCTCTACTGACGTCTTCGTGTCCATTCCCCAAATGTAGAATTGTGAGAATCTTTGCGATAGGAAAGAGTATGATACACAAGATTCGTCTGTTTTAGAGTATTTCATTAAATGGAACATTGTTGGTTATTGTGTATCGTGGATGAATGGCTCATGTTCCACAAGAATAATGTGTATCCCAGGTAACTCATACCTTCTACCTATGAGAAAATCTTCGACTATTGTGAAAAAGTTGGAATTAATTGACGTTTTTATGACATGGTGAATGATTTCTCTGAGCTCACTTTGTAAATAATCGCGATACCTGATACGAATAGACATTGTATGACAAAATATACTGTCGATCAGTCGAGTCAGAAGTTGAGAATATAACTGCTCAATTTGGTATGAGAATCTTAGTTAACCAATTATTAAGAAATGAATCATCCTCATAGCCCGTTGACTTGAACGATTGAAGCTCATCGAACCAACTACTGCAATTTTGATGAATGCAATTGCAAAACATGAGGGCGTGGTGTTGAATACCTGTGTCGTGCATCTCGAATGTCCTTAATAACGGTGAGTACCGTAGATTACGAGAGATTCAAGGCTATGCGTGTTTACAAACGTGCCGTATCCTATAACATGTGCATCGGATAAGTGTGGGTGACACGATACCGCCAGGACTGAACTCTCCCAGTTATATCCTTATAGAAAATCGATGGATGACGAAAGTGGCTGGTTTCAGTTGCAGTTGACTTTCTTTCATTCGTCTCAGCTTGTAAGCGATACGTTCCACCAGGCAAAAAGTTCGTCTTCAAGCGTTTCTCATTATGAGCCTTCATCATGAATTCACTCAACCGTGATGACAAAGCCAATTCACACTGATCCGGATGCCCACTATAACCCCAATAATTATATATACCATATTTCTCATGAGTAGTACATTGTTCTGAAATACACATTTGCGGATTACTGAAAATGAATACATATGATGACAAAGATATAAGAGCAGTCCACGTCAACGTCATTTTTCAGATAGTTTATCCTATCCCTTCCACAAAAACCAGAAAAGAAAACTCAATAATATTTCTACGCTTATCTTGTATATTTTTTCTGTAATTCATATGTCTTCAATAAAGAGTATTTTGCTCTGGAACTTCAGAATATTTTCGATTCCTCATGAAAACAAGAGAAGGCAAAAATCGAAAAATTATGTATCTTGGGCAAGTGGTTTACGATGATTTTCTAACGAGCTCAACATCCATAAACTCGTGACCACCACCGTAACGTCCCCTTCAAAGTACAAAGTATCTCTTGCTATATCTCGTGTTCATTGATATAGCTCATGTACCAGTGAATATGCTAGTATGGTTATACGGGCTTCCTACATGCAACATGGACATTGCTTGAAATAAAATCTTCAACCATAAGGTATTCACAGAACAATTTTTAATTCGAAGCGAGAGTTGTACGTGAATACAACTCAACAATTTGGTGAAACTTTCGACTCAGAATGAATAGCGTATTTGCATTGTGAACGTTTTCAAGTAGAAGTTATTATCTTCTTTCGATTCCTTTCGATTCATTATCTGAATTATCAGAATCATTTCTACCCCCGAGTCAGATAATTACACAGATTATTTTTCCGACCCAAATATCGACCAATAGAATTGCACCATTCGACGTCACGTGGTACAACCTACATGGTATTATACTGATTATTTTTCCGACCCAAATATCGACCAATAGAATTGCACCATTCGACGTCACGTGGTACAACCTACATGGTATTATACTGATAATTTTTTGAAAATTTTCTCTGGTAGTTGCTATATATAAAACAAAACATGATCCAGTCAAATTAACCACACTTCAAACTGACAGGTTGAATTCAATTGTGACAATTGGAGATTTTGCATGAAAATGAGTCGATTTGGAGTTTGTTCTCTGTCCACCATCGATAAAAAGTCAAAGGAAATGTTCCCATTAATACGGAGAAGGCAAAAAACAGTTTGGAACCAATTTACTACTTTTTGGGACGGAAAATAATCCCCGAATACCAACGAGCTTCAAATTATCTGGCATTTCCCTCAGAGGTTCCTGCAACAAATAAAGTCGTCAAGTTTTCAGGAAAATCACTGCGCTTCGCGCTCGTGATTTTAACCTGAAAAACTTGACTCCTAATTGTTTGAACGAACCTATCGGGAAATACCCGATAATTTTGAAGCTCTTGTGGTATTATAAGTGATAATTTTTTGAAAATTTTCTCTGGTAGTTGCTATATATAAAAAACAAAACATGATCCAGTCAAATTAACCACACTTCAAACTGACAGGTTGAATTCAATTGTGACAATTGGAGATTTTGCATGAAAATGAGTCGATTTGGAGTTTGTTCTCTGTCCACCATCGATAAAAAAATCAAGGAAATGTTCCCATTAATACGGAGAAGGCAAAAAACAGTTTGGAACCAATTTACTACTTTTTGGGACGGAAAAATAATCCCCGAATACCACACGAGCTTCAAAATTATCTGGCATTTCCCTCAAGGTTCCCTGCAAACAAATAAAGTCGTCAAGTTCTTCAGGAAAAATCACTCGCGCTTCGCGCTCGTGATTTTTTAACCTGAAAAACTTGACTCCTTAATTTGTTTGCAACGAACCTATCGGGAAATACCCGATAATTTTGAAGCTCTTGTGGTATTATAAGTGAGAATATCATGATTCGTTTTCTCCAGTAATCTCAAATTAGTATGTTCCAGTGTATTTACCACAAATGATTGACATGTCTGGTGTATATTTTGACAGAGCTTCGAAACATAACATTCTGACTCTGTCTTCATCGAAATAAGGGGGAGGGGGGCAATGTGTATAGTAAGGGGCTGATACTAAAATTTCGTGTTTTTAGTTTTGCAATTTTGTCAGTAATCCATGTTTTGTCTCTTTGTATGCATGAAATATCATGGTAATGGTTGGCAATATATATATATATATATATATATATATATATATATATATATATATATATATATATATATATATATATATATATATATATATATATATATATATCTATATATATATAATTCAAACAGGATCTCTGCCACAAATATCCGACTTTCACAGCTTGCATCTGTTCATCCAATAAATTTCCTTAATACCTACCATTAAGGAAATGGCGCGATTTCGGCAAGTTTCCATTGGTTTTGCAGTCCTTGTTAGTTCGTTATGATGTAGTACTTACACTAATGCTATATAATTCATCAAGTAGTTGAAGAACAAAGGGATGAGGGATAAGAGAGTGAGAGTGTATGTATCAAAGGTGGAGGGGAACTGGAGTTGCTGAATGTTATAAAATATATCAATATACGTTACGAACTGTATTGTATGGAAAAAAAAATTCATAACTGAAGATAGGTCGTTCTATTAATTGAGTTGTGACATGAATTTTGTCGTCTGCACATTGCACATATCACAGTGGTTCGTCAGTGGTGGTTCGTCACGAAGGTAACTTGAAGTGAGGCGTAACTGTCCAATGCGAAGATAATTTTTCAGGGAGTTTCTATGGTTTGACAGATGTTTTGACATCTTCGAGCTTGCCTCTGATCAAGTTCTATTCGGCCTGCCATAGACGATCTAATTTGGTATTCAGAAATGATTTCCGAACTTTGGATGTGGGCAGCAGGATCAACTGATTCGTTGCCGTTTGGTGACTGGGTATCCATATGAACAACTCATTGATCAGATGGATACATGCAATGCTGAGAAGCAGAATCATTGTAGCTGTTCTCGAAGAGAAAACGGTCAGAATGCAGCGGACGAAGGTTGTCTCCAAAGAGGGGTTCTATCGCCACTGACCGTGGATAATCTGCTAGTGAAGGTACATGAATCTGGAATCATGACTTGAGGTTGCGCCGATGACCTGGTTGTAACTATTAGGGATAAACTGATGATATAATATCTGATCGCATGCATACAGCTCTAAATATAATCAGAAGCTTGTGTGCAATTGAGAGACTGAAGGTGAATCCTAGCAAAACAGTGCTGATTCCATTCACAAAGACGCGTAAGTATGAACTGAAAGCCCCAACTCTGAATAGAACACAACTAACTTTTTTTAAGTCGAATACCTGGGCGTCATAACAGACCAGAGACTAACATGGAACATTCATATCAAAAATATTATTTCCAAGACTACAGCGGCAACCTGGACGTGCCGTAGAGTATTTGGCAAGACATGGATTTGAAGCCAAAAATTATATACCGGTTATATCAAACAATTATCAAACTCATGGTCACCTATGCCTCATCTGTATGGTGGCCAAAAACTCAACAGCACTCGGCACAAATAAAGCTGTAGAAAGTGAAGCCTGTCTGGAAATCACAGGGGCCTTGTTCACGTGCCCCACTGCAGCACTAGAGGTAATGCTGAATCTTCCGTCATTGCAGTTGTGTGCAATGGAAGAAGAGGCAAAAAGTGCCTCCAGAATAGGCATCAAATGTGAAGGCTGGAAATCTGATTGGACATCTGAAGATTCTGGAGAATATTCCGCTAGAATCCAGGTACAAGCCATCAGTTATTATGCCAGCTAGGCATGAATTTGTAGTGTAGGTTATACCCCATATATTCAAAACGAACGGGCCTCAAGAAGAAAGGAATGCGACAGTATGGTATACGGATGGTTCCAAAATGGACGGAAGGGCTGGAGTGGGAGTAACGGGTCCTGATTTCAGGCTCTTAAAATCCCTAGGCAAAGCCCCAACAATTTTTCAAGAACAAACCCGTGCTATAGAAATTTGCGCCCAAGAATGCCTTGAAAGAGGTTTCAGGGAGACACTTGTGAGTCTAGACTGATTTGCTAAGACAATTGGCTACGAACAATATGGTTACTCTGATGTGAGTGTCAGGTCAAAAGGGAATCAGTGGATAGCCTCGCCAAGGAAAACGCAAACACTCAATTTTTTGGTTCGGAACCTTCTTGTGGTCCTTCCGATGTCCACATCAATGAAGAGTTTCGGCGCTGGGAAGCTGACCAAACTGAAATCCACTGAAATGAGTTTCCAGGGCAGAAACCAGCGAAAAAGCTTCTGAGCCCATCGAGTTGGACTAGAAAGACTTGAAACTGGTAACGGGATAGCTCACCGAACATTGTCCTCTGAGGCATCACGTCCAAAAAATGGATAGATCTGACAGTGAACTGTACTGTTACTGCGAGAAGTTCACTGAAACTGCAGAACAGCTGCTTTGCAATTGCCAAGCGCTCTTTTGCAAAAGCCTTGAGTTTCTCGAAGGGGTTGTTACTCACTAACGCCCTCAGACATCAGGAACTCAGCTCCCACGAAACTGATACATTTCGCAAGGAGTCGCGGGATTCTGGGTATTGAATGGATGAAGGGTAATGTACAAAAAACCTCATAGGTCGAGGTACGTGAAGACTGGAAAGCTGTTTCGACCCTCCTACAATCCAATATACTCATATGAACACATTTTTTTTTCGTTTCAGCATAGCGTATGTAGAGTACTCGATATCAATTGAACCCATGGATGTACTGAGGCAATTTTGGTTATACTCTGAATGGCACTAAGGAAGTGCAAATAAAAAACTACACTCTTTTATCGTGATCGCAATAACGTAAGACTTGCGAGATCGCATACAATTCAGCGATGTAGATACTTGCTTCACTTGGAAGTTTCCCCGAATGTGATTTTCCTGACGTATGGAATGCGGAGCCGACTCCCAAGTCAGTTTAAGATCCATCCATGTAGATGGAGGGCTGTGAGTTAGTATAATCTTGCAGAATTTAAAAAAAATAATGATGTACGAGACAAGGATTCCTGGAGTGTCTTGAATGAGTTGTTAGGTCTAACCTCATATTGGTCACGAGAAGTGTCTAGGGCGGGACTTCACAGATGGTTAAGTTGAGTGGTTTGAGTAGTTGTATGTTGAGATTTCCAAGTAGTGCGTTCGCTCTGATATCTTCTGGTCGGGATATTGTTGGGAGTTATTGATATTGATTGTTTTGGAGGTAAAACTTCCGTTATTCTGATGATAAGATTGGGTTATGATATTCATCATGTATGACAATAGCATTCAATCGCGTCTGAAGTACAGTGGTGGTATAGCGGACTCGCAGCAAAGGCTGGTAGCAGGGCATATTATCATTGGATGTGAGTTGATCGAACAGTGCGATGGTTTGTTGTGCCATATTTTCAGCATTTTCTCCACCCTGGAACTGAAAATCATTAGTATTGATACTCAAATGGCAAATTACTGAATTTGCCCTGATAGGTTACTTTGAATATAGGAATGGAGAAAACTTGTAAGTAAGCTACTGAATAAAAACTTTTTAACAAAAAATCCAACCGACGAAAAAATCTACTGAAAAGCAAAGAATAAAATAAACCTTTTTGGGCTAAATGATAATTGAGCTCCTTATATGAGTATGAGTATGAGTAACTGATATTGAGGCGGCGCCAAACAAACAATTATTGAAGATCATTATATTACTTTGGAAGAAGTAATCAAAACGCAGTCGTGCATCTCGCTGCCATCGTTTTACGGTTTGCCTAATTCAATTGCTAGTTTGTTAGGCGCCGACTCAAAATCAGTTACTCACATTAGTTTAGGAGCTCAATTATCATTTGGACTAAGAAGTTTCATTTAATTTTTTGCTTTTCAGTTGATTTTTTCGTCGGTTTAATTTTTTGTTAAAAAGTTTTTTATTTTTGAAAACTTTCAAAATACTTACTTACCTAGCTTACTTCAACTATTGACTATTAAATAATATGATTTCCTATTTTAACTATTTATTGTTATATAATATGAATTGATTTCGAAAGATCTGGTTAGTTGATTTCATCACTTTGTATATGATTCCATCCTTTCATAGAATGCAATCATTTTGACGGATGAAGGAGGGTCTGTCAATGTCAACTACATATGTGTTCCAAAGTTCAAAAGTGAAAAATCAATCATCCCCTATTTTTCTACTCAGAGGGGTTGATCATTTCATTCCAAATTGGAATATGATCAACTATGAGGTATATCCTTTTTAATGAAAGAAGAATTATCCAAATCGGAAAACCCACTACAAAATTATGCATGATAGAATGGGTTAACGGAACAAAATTCAGAGGGTGAACGATCAATATCCTTCATTTTGCTACCCTTAGAGATGGATTTTGTTATTCAAATTGGAATAGGACCTACTTCGAAGTACACCCTATCCAATGAAAAAAAAATCGTAATCGAACCGCTCTGTGAACAGTTGTGCGTGATCATACATAAAAAAAATATACGCGTCGAATAGAGAACTTACTTCTTTTTGGTTTCGTCGGTTAAAAAATTATTCCCAACATGACTATAAACATTTTCCATGGAAAATATACCCGAATTGGTAATGTTCCTTCATTTTCCTTCCTCCGACTCATTTGGATATTTCAAATTGATTATTTCTGCACAAGGAATTGCTTGTAACGTATCACGAATTCGTCATTTCAGAATTATTGAAAACAAATAATTTCTATTTCCAGGAAAATACAAATAAATGTATATCCACCATCCCAAAAAATATTCAAACTCAGAACACATCCCCTCATTATAGGACCTCTGTTATAATTATATACTGAAGAATTTGAACTGTTTTTTGTTGTTTCGGGAGAATAACATGGGGAGTAGAGATCGAGATCGAGATCGAGATCGAGAAGAGACTCCATCATCTCGCCTTGAATGGATCACTTTTGGTATTTTTCTAACACCTTCACTTTTCCATAAGCCATCTGACTCGCGAAAGAAACTTACAGTGGTTTTGATATAATGAGCCTAAGTACGGTCCTGGTCATATCAGGTTTTTGTTACAAGGTAGCGGTTACAAGGTTGATATTGCAGTTATAATAAACGTTATGCATTTCATCGATAGAAGATCGAGAGCAATAAATTGAGTGTCTTTTTTCTATTCTATGATTTTTCTCCATGGTTATTATGTTAACATATTAAGCCCTAAGAATTCACTTTCTTGCAGTGTTTACGATATAATGACTTGGTAGCTACATTCATATATGGACCATCCATAATGGGAAGTAATTTTTTCCTACAATGCGTTACTGGTAATGAGGTTATATTGTTTCTCATGATTTTTTATACTCCATTATGTGGTAATTCATAGGGATACCTTGAGCAGACAGTTGATTGAAAAAAATATGTAGAAAACTTTGATGATGACAGTTGTTGTTATTATCTGGATGCAATCACACTATCTCCTTCTTATCAGGAAAATATACTCAGATATTATCTCATTGATATTATATCAATTAGTATAAAATATTACCACCTGGCAATATTTTCCTTATTGTTCATGGAATTGAAATTATATCAGTGGTATTTATTGAATCTCCAGACTCATTTTGGGTCCATACATGTGGAGCAATTACTTTTCTCAGTTGTTTCAGTGAGGAATTCAGAAATTTAACATTTTTATATTTCCAGAAAACCAGTGTGTAAATTTTTTTTTCACTGTGGAATGAACAAAAAATAATTTCAAGATACATTAAAATAAACCATTCCGAATCGTGAATGATTCCAAAAATATCCCAAAATGTTGGACCATTCATTTGAAATGGAATTTTTCTTCCATGTCTGAGACCATCAAATCGATCCGTGAAATTGGTTCCTATCAATAAATTCAAAACTTTCAGAATATTTTGGAAAAATACAAAAAAAAAACCATCAACGCTGTTTTGGAGTTTGTGGTCTAGTTGATCTATGGATGTGCTACTACTGCGATCGTTTATTATTTTTCTGTAGCATCTGACTTTCAATAAATTTAATCGATGAGAACGTATACCGTGTGTCCTTCTAGTGCGTAATTCTCTATAGCTTGTTGGTCTCAATATGGAGAAAAAAATCACATTCGTTGCAGAGACTTGTATATTAGGTTGTGGTGTGTTTGAATTTGTCTTCGGGATGGGAAACAGTGAGTATGAGATGAACGCATCTACCACTAACTCATTGACCCCTGCTATGTGGAGAGAAATAACTAGATAAAATAATGAACTGGTGTGACATCCATGAAGAATGAAAGATTCTGTATTTGATGTTCCAATGTTCATTGTTTGTATCTGCCGGAAGAAGTGTAGCAGTTGTCGACACTAAAATGGCTCGAAGTATAGAAGAAGGGGAAGTAGATAATGCATAATCGATTGATGAAAATAATTTGGAAAAAAATTCTGGTAATATTTTTTCTATCCCCAAACCTGTGGTTGTTGTAGGTTGTTATTGAGTAGTAGCATAAATTCAGAAATCCCCGAATTGACTTAGTAACCGGTATTGTTATCACTAGATTAAATTCCCAAACAATATTGTTGAGGTCGATACTACAAATTTTCAACACGAGGAACTTATTCACAATGAATATCTTCCACTTTGATTTGAGTATCTATTTGATATAATTTCGAATTGTTTTTTTTTTTCCAAATATATGAAATGTTTATAGTTTAGTGAATTCCAGCGATCAGAATTGTTCTTGTATATTTTCGAAAATTGTGTCAGGACAGAGAATCATATTTGCTGAAAAAAAATTGCATTCATTCCTGTATGAAAGGCGATCAATATCAATTTCAATCACTCGATGCCAAACCTGCATAACAATCTGCCATCCCTGATATAAAATCATTTAGAATGTTGATGAAGTATAAAATAATTGGAATTCATAGCTTTCACCACTCTGCAACACATTTTGTTTTCGTTTTTATATGTGCATCATCCATCACATCCTATTTACCAATGTGATTCGCAGTGGAAACAAACCTGCGGTTATATCAGACTATCGATTCCATAATATTGATTGGATGACCAGTTGCGTCAAAGCTTTAGGGTAGTGATTCGTGAAATTCTGTCCATATTCAATATAGAAAACTGACTATTGTCATTGTTGGGAATACGAGTCCATCATACAGTGCTTCTCAAAAGTCCCCTGCCTCCCTCTTATTCTTGGTACGATTATACATAAACAAGTGAAATGTGGAAACTGAATCTTAAAGTTTGTAAACTTCCCTACTAGTGATGATAGATGACGAAATCGTCAAAGATGACGTCACAAGGCCATTGTGACCAATTATTTTAAATGGAACCCTACGGCAAGCGACACCTCTTTCAAAAGGTATCGAAAAAACCTATTCAGTGATACTAATTTTGTTTGTGTTTATGGCAGTTTTGATAGCTCATTAGTAAACATTAAAATTTAAATTCCATTCGGTATGATATTAATTACAGATTTAAGAGTCAGTATCTACTTCAAGAAATTGCTCGAAGTTTCCTCCATTTACTTCCTGGCAGTGAAATATCCTATTTTTAAACTCTTCTCGTACTTTTGCAAATGTGTCTGCGGAAACAGCCTCACATGCTGCAACAATACGTTGTTTTAAAACGTCAATAGGGTCAGGTTCAGTAGCATAAACCTTCTATTTGAGGTACCCCACAGAAAAAAATCCAAAGGTGTGAGTTCCGGTGATCGAGCTGGCCATTCCTTTGAACCTCGTCGTCCAATCCATCTACCACGATACTCATCATCCAAATACCGTCTTACTGCACCGTAATAGTGTGGAGAAGCACCATCCAGTTGGAATGTTATTGCCGAATTCATCTGGATTATCTTTCATAATTTCAAGTATTAACGGTTCTATTCCGTTTTGCAACACGTCCAGATAAACCTCACCAGTTGAATTAGTATTCAACATAAGAGGCCCAAAGATATGGTTTCCCAGGATACCTGCCCAAACATTCACCTTCTGGGGAAATTGGGTATGTGTTTCACGAAACATCACTCCAATACCTCACATTCTATGTATTTACATTTCCATCTAGATAGAAAGTACTTTAGTCACTAAAACAAATTGTTTTGACATAGTCTGGCTGTTGGTTGATTTTAGTTTCCATATTTTCACAAAATTCTAGTCTTCGGTCTGGGTCGTCGTCTGAGAGTTGATGAACCATTTTTAATTTCTATGGATTGAATTTGTTTTTTTTCAACACTCTGTGAACTGTACTTCAACTGACTTCACAGGTAGATGCAACGTGAGTTGTTGAAGAAGTAGGATCAACTATTACTTCTGCCAGTATTTCAATTTTTTTCTCATCAGAAATTTGTGGTCTGCCAGATAGTTTCGCATCATTAATACTACCCGTTGTTTCAAACTTACGAAGGAGCTCCCTTAATAAGTCCTCGAAACGGGGCGATCGGGAAACCTCTCATTAAAAATGCGTTCTGCTGCATGAATATTTTTTCCAGTTTCACCAAGAATTAGGATCGCTGCTACTTCATCACCTAAAGTACGTACCATTTCGCTTCTTGAAGCACTCAAACGTTGGGCCCACAAGAGTTTAACAAATTATTAAAATGTACAAAAATATTAAAAGTACCAAAAGCTGCTGAATCAGTCAAACGTTCGATCGACAATACACAAATTATTAAATGTACAAAAACTTGGACATTTACAAAATGTCAAATCAGGGAGACTAACGAAACGTCAGCTTATTTGACAACTATTCAAAGGCGGAGCTTGAATTTTGAATTTTAGTATTAACTGATTCAATTCATCACAGCTTTGCGGTTTTTAGAAGCGAGTTGCCAAAACTGCCATAAACACAAACAAAATTAGTATCATTGAATATGTTTTTTCGATACCTTTCAAAAGAGGTGTCGCTTGCCGTAGGGTTCCATTTAAAATGATTGGTCACAATGGCTTTGTGACGTCATCTTTGACGATTTCGTCATCTATCATCACTAGTAGGGAAGTTTACAACCTTTAATATTCAGTTTCCAAATTTCACTTGTTTATGTATAATCGTTCCAAAAATAAGAGGGGGGGGAGCGGACTTTCGAGAAGCATTCAATATTTTGACCTTTTTTTACCCCAACAAATATTATGGAAAAATCATACCAAGCAGAGGGAAAAAATGTACTAAAGTACATACTTTTTTTTCACACAATCATTTCAAAGTGAAGTCATAACTCGAAGTCATGATTCCGGTTGCAACAATCATGGTTGGGACCAACCAATCTCTTTCAAAATCCATCGAATTCATAGACAAAATGCATAGTTGGAAACCACCCATTATTATCAACAAATAAACCTTTATATCCCCAAATAAGTAATAGTTATTTGTGAGACCCACCAGCAATATTATTTTTCGTGAACTTTCAAGGATAATTTTGAAGAAAAAATTCACCTGATTATAACCTTGTAGAACGCCGCCCCTGTTTGTTTGATTTTTTGTTTTGTTATAGAATTGCTTTTCTGAGAAACAATTCGAAAAATAACTTGTAGACATATTATCGACTCAGGTACATCGTTCGGGATCCCCATATTTGTTGGTATGCACTGTTTCCACCATTGGATGAAAAAAAAAAAAATAATAATGACTACATTTTTTAATCTAACTCTTGAAGTGTTTTAAAGAAAATATTGATGGAATTCACGTAATTTTATCTGATATTTCTCCAGCAAATAATATTAAGGAGATCCCATTTGTTCGAAACGAGTAGAAAGACTAGAACTAACTCAATCCATATTAATCTCCCTCAATGAGTTCAGAATGAGAGTAATTCTCCCTGAGCCATGTTTATATTTTCATTTGAATTGTTCTGACTGAAAGTCCTTATTGCCATATATGCGCATTCTTTTAGATTTTTCATACAAGGAAGTCAAAATGCCATAAATGTGACCTATAATAATAATAATGTTTATTGTACATAAAAAAAAATCTTACACACAAAGGGAAAGAGGGTAAGCCATAAGCTATTTTCCACCCTTCCCAAAATTGACATGTATTTTAGTAATATAATTAAATTAAATGCATTAAATAAAAAAAAACTTAATATGTGTTCAAGAAATAATGAGATTACTAACTACAGGACAATAAACTGATAGCATTATTCACACACGAGTTGTGTGGAAATATACGAATTGTGAATAGATTAAGATCTATAGACGATTAATAATATCTCCATTAGGAATTAATCAGTTGTGATTTCAATGCTTTTGTAAATTGAGTAATCGTAAGATCCAGCAATGGTAGGATATGATGAAGGGGCCAAAAATAAAGAGCATCGTTCAGATTTCGAAGTATTATGAAAAGGAATATTGGAAGAATCAATCCTGATATTTACTAAATGATCGGATCTCCTAATTATCAAACTATCTAGGTTCTTAGGAGTTTGAGCTTGTAGCAACCTGTACACAAATATACTAATAAGATATTGAACTCTGCCTCTGACTGTGGTAAGAAATTTGGTAGTTTCATTCCTATAGAAAGCTGATAGTTGAGTTAATATAAATTCTTCAGTTTGAAAAAAGATGTTCTGAATATTTTTTCCACATGTTTATCGAATGAAAGAGAAGAATCAATAATAACGCCCAAATTTTTTGTAGAATCGGCCCATTCGATCTCAGAATTAGTCAGTGAGAGCCTATGATGAGTTTGAATTTCTGTTTTCTGTCTCAGTGGTCCAAAGCATAGTGCAACAACTGTTTTACTAGGATTCATTCACAAACCGTGATTTCCAGAGTAAATTAACGTATTATGTGAGTCTTGGTTGATATGTGTAATACAATGTATTCTGGAAGATGATTATCAGTCCTGGTGATCTGAAATATTGAGATGCTCCCCCAAAATATTCTTAAAATTATATCAATAATCAAATTTTAACTGAAAATTTGAATATTTCCTGCCTCAAGAAAAAGTAGTCACATTGCACTCGGGGGGAAGTTAGCCTAGTCCATAATGTGTATTATAATAATAATAATAATAATAGTGAAAAAAAAAATTGTGAATAAAAAGATATCACAGAAGGAAGATATGACCATAAGTGATTATTATGAAATGTAATAATATGATTAGTATTAGTTAAATAAATGTAAAATAATGAATATGTTATACAAAAAAAGTAAAAGAAGAAAAAAAAAACATATTTTGACTTACAAATAACATTATAAATTTTGAAACATAAAATAAAGATATACACATACACACATATATATATATATATATATATATATATATATATATATATATATATATATATATATAAATATGAAAGAGAGTAATATCGAGGGGACTGTTAGAAACAAAATGGAAGGAATTTAATGGACATAGCCCTCAGAGAAAAGTGCTAACCGTAGACACGTGTTTCGGGCTTTCGGCCCTCATCAGTACGGTGGAGAAGTGGAAGGATGAACAACACTTGGTAGAAAACGACAAATCAACGGAGTCAACGAACATATATATATTTGGCTTGTTTTTCTTGGGTTTTAGGTTCGTGGATCTGACTTTCATAAATTAATTACAACTTTGTTCTGGTATAACATCTGTAATTCAGTTTTTACGTTTCGACGGGGGATCCTCGTCTTATCAGGATTAAAAACATAACAACTCTTCAAACATAGTATTCGTTTGGACCTTCTTGGTTTGTTATGGTTTTTCGTTTCATATCCATAATAAGGTAGTGGTTGAGTTGTTTACTTTACGATCTGCTGATATTAATCAAGAAATCACCAACAATATATATATATAATATATATAATATATTATATATAATATATATATATATATATATATATATATATATATATTTCCTTCCCTAACTGTGATTGTTAGTTGGAACTTGGATACACAAATATGTATATTATATTCGATTATGATTCGAAGAGTTGGGAAAACAGTTTTCTCTCATTTTCATATATATATATATATATATATATATATATATATATTTTTTTCCTTTTGAGATTAATTATATTGAAACATTTCGTTATTTCTTCAGGCAACGTATTATATATTTTTATTGCAATATTAGAATGAATTATTTGTGTTATAGATTCTGTAACATGTGGAAGAATGTGCTCATTTCGATTTTGTGTGTTGTACTCATGATTAGGAATCTCAATTTTATTTTGATTACCTCAAGTTCAGTCATCACACCCCTTCGTGGTCACTTTGGAGACCTGCAGAATATCACTTTCCAAAGACTCGTTCATCCAACGAACAGCGAGGCTTTGGAACTCATTGCCTAGGAAGGTGTTCCCCGAGGCATACAACCTCCAGAAATTTAAGAAGAACACCAACTCCTACCTTCTTTCCCTTGGTTCCCACGATGTTCTCTGAACATTACAGGATATCCCCTTTCGTGGGAACCAGAACATAAAAAAAAATAAAAATCTGCAGAGAGATACATTTTATTTCTGAGCCAGATCCTCGAATGGCTTGGGAGGTGTTGTAATTTTTGTATTCATGGAGAACTACTGAAGAACAGGAGCAGAATCATAAGTTCAGTTTTCATCAGGTAGAAATTTGAAGTGATAGTGTAGTCAAATTTCCGCAATTTCTGCATTTCTTGTGCAACAAATTTCTTTCACCATGAAATGAACCAACCCATTCGGAGGAATTCAAGGGCAAATATTCATCATGTTGTCTAATATAAATCCAATATCAATATATATTCGAAGATGAGATGGTACGTGCATATAAACTCCATATTCAATTGATTACAAACTGTTATTCATAGATGAATCATCATCATCAACGCGTATCGAAGAGTCATTTACGATATTACATCCTGGACTGGGGTGGGGCACTCGCAACAAAACAAATTGGAAATATATAATTGTTGTGTGCTTTTACCATTTCATTATTTCCTCACGTTTTATGATATCAACATATTCGATGAAAACCCACATAAACAAAATACGCTTCACAAAATTATTTTTACTGAAATGGGTTGAAAAAAAGTGTTTCTCTCTACGTACGTATCGCAGTTTTGTCGATGCATTTTAGAGGAAATTATCCAGTGAAGTGTGTACTTCAATATTTGGGCATGTTAACTTAATTTGTGGGCCTAGTTTGGTTCATTTTTTTGACAAGCTTTTATTTAGTTTCATCTGTCCCGGTGTCTGCCTGTCTGTGTGTCTGTCTGTGATCGAATATTGCAAATTAAATTTTACCCACTTCTAATCGTCCGATTGATTTAAAATCTGGCAGGTGTACAAGATCCTGGTGACGCATTATACATTTTTTGCAAGGAAAAGAAAAACAAAATAGCGGCTCCAATATAGCGGAAAATTTTTGTGTTTGTGGTCCGATTCTATGCAATTGTATTTAGGGGTTTCTGGGCTCGGAGATTTTTCATCAAAATTCAAAAATTTAATATAGCGGCTCCAAAATGTCGGACGAATTTTGTGATTATGGCCCGATTCTATTGAAAGTTTTTATTTTACAATCTTTTATTTTCAGTTTTACCTGTCCCTATGTCTGTCTGACTGATCAAATCTTGCAAGTTAAATTTGTCCCACTTCGTCCGATTTGAAATTTGGCGGGTGTACCGAGTGGTCCAAATTGGACACTTTTAAAGGAAAAGTCCTGTTTTCAAACTAGATAGATGAAAATTGATGGCTGTGTCTGAGGGTAAATTTTGATGACAAACTCAAAGGTGAAAACTGCATATCGATATCTATCATCGTTTCTGAGTTACGGCATGTTTTTCAAAAATGTGCATTTTGGAAAAGTTGCAAAAACTCTTTTACTGTCAAAAATTCTTTTTTTCTGTAAAACTATTTCTGGAGCACTTTTTTACGTAGAATTCAATGGTGTGAGTAATTTATTTTTTCAAAGCATATATCAACAGTAATTGATAAAAAAATCTTTTTTTCAAAAGAGCCTACCTGTATATCCCTTCATATTTCAATAGAACTTAAAATTACCATTCCAAAAATATCGCACACTTTATGTTTTGCTAGAGTCACCTTTGAAATGCAGAGCTTTTAGGTTTTTTCATGTTTACTTTGAAACGCACACTTTGAACAAGTAGGCTTTGGACGACGCGGCGATAAAAAAGAATGCAAATGTTTACTGGTATCTGTCAAACTTTGATTTGAGCAGTAAACACGCTCCTCAATTATTAGTTTTTGTTCATTTTTCAAACACATTTGCATTGAAGTATGAGAATTATGAAAAACCGGGGAAAATGCAGGGGCAGCAAGCAATTCGTACCACGAGAGGTATCCAGAGAGAAGACAACCTTTCAGACCTACTTGATGGTGGTCAAAGGTCAAAATTATATGCATCAAATAGGGATAGGGAGTTGGAAGAAATAGTCGTTTCAGGAGCTGTTGCAAATAATCCCTAAGCGTCAACTGGAAATTTAAAACTATCAACAGGCCTACCAAGAAGAAACGTTAGGCAGATTTTGAGAAAGCACAAATTCAAGCCATACAGGACCAGAAGAGTTCATAAACTCAGACCAGGAGATTTTGAACGCCTCATGGATTTTTGCCAGTGGTTCCTGGAAAATTGTAACCAAGTTCTTGATTTTTCGTTGAATTGTATTCGGACAGACAAAGCTTATTTAAGCTGTGACAGCATTTTCAACCGCTACAATTCTCATACGTGGCCACAACAAAATCCTTATTCTATTGTGGAAGAGAGAAGTCGAGGAAGATATGGATTTAGAGTATGGGCAGGTGTTTTAGGGGTAGAATTATTGGACCATTAATTTATAATGACAGTCTCACATCTCAGAGGTATTTAGAAATTTTAAGGCAACAAATTAAACGCCTTGTTGATGAATAGCCGCTAATGAAACTCAGGAAAATATATTTTCAGCAAGATGGGGGCTTCGCCTCACAACACTGTAATTGTCAACCATTTTTTTGTGCGAATTTTGGCAATAACTGGATAGCCAACCAATGACCCAACCGTCAGATCACCGGACCTAACGCCTATGGACTTTCACCTCTGGGGATGGTTGAAAGATCTTATTTTAAAATTGCCGACCAACTCTAGATACGAAGTGGAAGCGGCAGTGCTGCAAAGTTTTGCTTCTTTCACTCCCATAGAACTAATTACTTCAATTGAGAATGTTTCCCTTTTCAACATCGGCAAGATATGTTCAAGAAAGGTGCCGCCTCTCTGTAGGAGGCGCTGGTTCAACATTTCGAACACCTCCTCTAAAGAAATATTTTGTTCTTTATTATAATTATTATAATAATTATTATTATTATTATTGTTGGAGTTGCATTTATCAGTAGTAAATATAGTATAAATTGTTATCAGTTTTATTGAAACTATGAGTTTTAATTACTGCTGTGAACAGCTTTCTTGACATTTGCTAGCTACTAGTGAACACTTGCTTTCTGTTTTATCACCGCGTCGTCCAAAGCCCACTTTTTCAAAGTGTGCGTTTCAAAGTCTACATGAAAAATCCTAAAAGCTCTGCATTTCAAAGGTGACTCTAGCTAAACATCAAGTGTCCTACATTTTTGGAATGGTAATTTCAAACACTGTTGACATATGCAAGAATAAACAGGTTGTCTCATTTAAAAAAAATTATGTTTCCATCAATTACTATTGATATACATTATCGAAAAGTATTTATCTTGGGTATGGTGGTTTCATGAGAGCGTAAATAATAGATTGCTATATGTTGAGGGAGCATTACGATTTCTCCTCGACTCGCTCGAGGAAGGGATATCGACGTCACGACACAGATATAGGAAAGCCAGGGCGGTCAACTCAGGACGTCAGCACAGTTTATAGCTAAAGAAGCAGTTAGCTCACTTGGCCCAAATGCAGGTTCCAAGGTAACATCCACTCCAGGGAAAGGATGCAGGATGCGCAGGAGACTGTACGCGATTATCGCTCTTCGAAGTATACGAAAAATGTCAGTATTAGTAACACAGTAACACGCGGTATGCGCGAGGGATAAAAATCAGAGTTGCGCAGTGTACAAACGGGAACATAAAGATCAAAGTGACGACGCCAAGTGAGCGAACTGTTTCTTTAGCTTTAAACTGTGACGTCAGTATCATACCAGCAGCATTCGGGGGAATGTGTGAGCTGCAATGAAGAAGAATTATTGACGATAATTTCACATCAGATAATTTGAACAAATTAAACTAAATCATTGATTCAATTTAATCTGTCGGACGACAGGCAGATCGAAATGTCTTTGGTGCCGTGGTGGCCGCGAAAACAAAAAAAAATTCTTGAACATTAACAAAAGCAAAATTTAATTGAGAGGCCAGTTGCTTCCGTAGGTACAGGTCTATCTGCAAAAGCCACTATGAATAGATTTCTAGTATCTTGTACAGAATTACCCCCAAAGTACCACTCAACGATATTACTTTCCCTGCGGTTGTGTGAATAGGCGGCATGTTTCAAAAGGTAATAGTCGTCACGGTCTTTTGTTTTCGCAACCACGGCTCGGCAAGAATGAGTCGCTGTGTCGCATTGCCACGTGGTCAGTTGATGCATCGGGTGGGGTAACAGGAAGGGGACACAGCAGTGCGTCTCTCTTGTTTATGTGGTATTATCATATCATTGCGTTCCTTGTTGCTCGTGTAGATTTCTGTCTATACCCCAGATGAATTGTTTTCGATACTGTAAGATTTGAAAGGATAAATCACTCACACCATTGGATTCTACGTGAAAAAGTGCTCCAGAAATGTGTTTATGGAAACAAAGAATTGTTGACAGGAAAAAGTTACAGCCACTTTTTGAAAATGCACATTTTTGAAAAACATGCTGTTATTCAGAAAATATGAAATATATATCGATATGCGGTTTTCACCATTGAATTTGTCATAAAAATTTACCTTCAGTTTTCATCTATCTGTTTTGAAAACAGAACTTTCCCTTTGAAAGTGCCAAATTTGGCTGACTCGGTACATAATGCATTATGAAATTTTTATAAGTAGAAAAACAAAATGACGGCTCCAATATGGCGAACAATATTTGTGATTATGCTCCGATTCTATTCAAAATATTTTCCACTGATTTGCATTCGATACATGTAACATATTACAAAGTTTCCTCTTGCTGGAATATGTTGGTGGGTGTATTTGGTATGGCCAATGCTCAGTTGTGAGGTTTGATAGCTCCTGTTTTTTGGGCTATATTTTCATTTGTGAAAAATGTCCATCGTATCTCGAAGTGGAAGGAATGTTCCGAAAAAACTCTTAGTCATACCCCTACAATTTTCATTAACCTCTTGAATGGGGAAGGTATAGGTTTCGAACCTATGAAGGTCCATCATCAGCCAAAAGCGAAGCCAGGTATTATGGGGTTTGGAAAAAGAATATAGAAAAAAAAAAAGTCAAATTTTCAAGGATTTATGTTAGTTGTAGTGGAGATCACTCTTGAAATAAAATCAATCATAAAAACAAATGCAAAACACAAATGCATGACGGATAACGTGTAATCAATATACCATCCGACCTCCCAGCCGTAGTTTCCATCATCTTCCAAATTTACTTACCATGTTTGCTCTTCGAGTGCTCCGCATCTTGCCTCCTAAAATATTTTGAACTGCCATCATCACAACCGGTAGAAGAACAGTGTTTCTTATTCGCAGTCCATCCAAAGAATGGCTTTTCACACCTCTGATAAAATGAGAATCATTATTCATGCTCCCTTACAGGAGGAGCGGAAATGTCGGGGGAATGTGTGGGCTGCAATGAAGAAGAATTATTGACGATAATTTCACATCAGATAATTTGAACAAATTAAACTAAATCATTGATTCAATTTAATCTGTCGGACGACAGGCAGATCGAAATATCTTTGGTGCCGTGGTGGCCGCGAAAACAAAAAAAAAATCTTGAACATAAACAAAAGCAAAATTTAATTGAAAGGACAGTTGCTTCCGTAGGTACAGGTCTATCTGCAAAAGCCACTATGAATAGATTTCTAGTATCTTGTACAGAATTACCCCCAAAGTACCACTCAACGATATTACTTTCCCTGCGGTTGTGTGAATAGGCGGCATGTTTCAAAAGGTAATAGTCGTCACGGTCTTTTGTTTTCGCAACCACGGCTCGGCAAGAATGAGTCGCTGTGTCGCATTGCCACGTGGTCAGTTGATGCATCGGGTGCGGTAACAGGAAGGGGACACAGCAGTGCGTCTCTCTTGTTTATGTGGTATTATCATATCATTGCGTTCCTTGTTGCTCGTGTAGATTTCTGTCTATACCCCAGATGAATTGTTTTCGATACTGTATGATTTGAAAGGATAAATCACTCACACCATTGAATTCTACGTGAAAAAGTGCTCCAGAAATGTGTTTATGGAAACAAAGAATTGTTGACAGGAAAAAGTTACAGCCACTTTTTGAAAATGCACATTTTTGAAAAACATGCAGTTATTCAGAAAATATGGAATATATATCGATATGCGGTTTTCACCATTGAATTTGTCATAAAAATTTACCTTCAGTTTTCTTTCATCTATCTGTTTTGAAAACAGAACTTTCCCTTTGAAAGTGCCAAATTTGGCTGACTCGGTACATAATGCATTATGAAATTTTTATAAGTAGAAAAACAAAATGACGGCTCCAATATGGCGAACAATATTTGTGATTATGCTCCGATTCTATTCAAAATATTTTCCACTGATTTGCATTCGATACATGTAACATATTACAAAGTTTCCTCTTGCTGGAATATGTTGGTGGGTGTATTTGGTATGGCCAATGCTTAGTTGTGAGGTTTGATAGCTCCTGTTTTTTGGGCTATATTTTCATTTGTGAAAAATGTCCATCGTATCTCGAAGTGGAAGGGAATGTTCCGAAAAAACTCTTAGTCATACCCCTACAATTTTCATTAACCTCTTGAATGGGGAAGGTATAGGTTTCGAACCTATGAAGGTCCATCATCAGCCAAAAGCGAAGCCTGGTATTATGGGGTTTGGAAAAAGAATATAGAAAAAAAAAATGTCAAATTTTCAAGGATTTATGTTAGTTGTAGTGGAGATCACTCTTGAAATAAAATCAATCATAAAAACAAATGCAAAACACAAATACATGACGGATAACGTGTAATCAATATACCATCCGACCTCCCAGCCGTAGTTTCCATCATCTTTCAAATTTACTTACCATGTTTGCTCTTCAAGTGCTCCGCATCTTGCCTCCTAAAATATTTCGAACTGCCATCATCACAACCGGTAGAAGAACAGTGTTTCTTATTCGCAGTCCATCCGAAGAATGGCTTTTCACACCTCTGATAAAATGAGAATCATTATTCATGCTCCCTTACAGGAGGAGCGGAAAAGCCATAATTTTCACGAGCGACGTCGTCGTGTAGGTTGTGTTATAAATTAAACACAGACATGGAATCTTTTCGAGCGAAGGTGTTGTATCTCGAAAGCTAACGGTAGGGAGTTGTGAGTTCAACTTGTGTAGAATGAAAAGAAAGAACGCGAGAGGGATTGGAGGTCCGCATTTTCTATTTTCCATTTTATCGTCATATAAAATAATGAAACCTTCCGTAGGCTACAGTATTTTTGGATATGAGGAGGTTTAATTTACAAAAATACTCGTTAGCAATCGCTATCATGTCGGATGGGGCATAACGGGGTATGTTTTATCAGAATTCGCGAATGAATTATTTTTTTATTCCGATTACCATCGGTATGATTAAAAATTATGGATATTTAGATTTTTATTTAATGAGCTCTCATGCATTTTAATATATACAACCAAACTGTTCCGTGATACAACGCAGAGGAAGGTAATACTACCGTGAAATGTGTTGAATAGAACTGGTGTGGTGAATAGGGTTGAGATTTTCCCGCGACAGACAAATATGCGTGAAATATTTCCGAAGAATAATAATATGAATCTGGCAACGTTGTTTTCAAATCGGAGGTCTGATGGAACTCTGGATAATAGTTCACATAGCTTGATCTACATTCACTGTGATTCTATCGTAACGAAGTTACTATTTTCCGTTTTAGTTAGACAACCAATAGCATCAAGTAAAGTTGAAATTCGTATCTCCGTTGATAAGAGGCATAAAAATACCGTTCATGTTAGAAATAAATCCCCGAATTAAAACTAACAAGATAAGTGATATGGGTTCCATCCGAACCATTACATAATATAACTGAATCGCCACACCGAACGCTTGAATAACATAACGGTATTTTTTCTACAAAGCTTCGATGAAATCATGTACGCTGCACAGCGGAATATACTACCGCTCGCCAAGATCGAGGTGATTTTTCGCCAGCCGCGATCGAAGTAGCTAGCAACAGCAAAGAAAAAAAAAATATAAAAAAACATTTTTAAAGACAAGCTTTCATACAAATGCATTAAAAAGGAAAAATAAATATTTATTTCATTGTTGATCTAGGTTATTCTGTGAGTAACAGATTCAAAATCTTGACGCGCAAGATTACCTACTTTGTATCCTCAAAAAAATGCCGAAATTGAGTTTCTAATTCTAATGATGCATTATATGTATACATGAAATGTATTCATTCATTATTATTGCACTCACAACTCAGTTGACGAAGTTTTTGATTAATTTCAAGCCGATGATCTGGTTGACCCCACCCTCAAAGTGAGTCGGGTCAGAGAACATGGAAATATCAATTCCAAATTCCAACAACAAAAAAACAGCTGCATAAAGTTGAGAATTGGCCCTATTCACCCCGTTTTGCGGTGATGTATCTGTATAGAAAAGGGTACTTTAGACTCAGCAAATCAGTCAGATTGTCAGCACTCTCCTCTGCCAGTTCAATAGATCAATAAAATATTACCCAACAGATAAGAATTCAATTAGAAAAGAGGTTGTTTCATTGCAATGACGTGAATAATAAGAATCAATATTTTGTTGTTAGTGAAACTTCTACTAACAACATACAAACACATTGTCATGTGCTTCACATCCAAACAATTCCATATATATATATATATATATATATATATATATATATATATATATATATATATATATATATATATGGAATGCAGCAATGTCAGAAAAAAAACTCTTGTAGTTTGTGCAAGCTATCGGAATTAATTTTATTCCATCATCAGGAAACTACCAATTGGAAATTTGCAACATATGATAGATAATGAATCAGTGATGTATTCAACCTGACAACTAAGTCCCCTCCCCCCCCTCTTATTTTTGGAACGATTATACATAAACAAGTGAAATTTGGAAACTGATTATTAAAGGTTGTAAACTTCCTTAGTAGTGATGATAGATGACGAAATCGTCAAAGATGACGTCACAAGGCCATTATGACCAATAATTTCAAATGGAACCCTACGGCAAGCGACACCTCATTTAAAAGGTATCGAAAGAACCTATTCAATGATACTAAGTTTGTTTGTTTTTATGGCAGTTTTGGCAACTCGCTTTTAAGAAATGCAAAGCTGTGAATTAAATCAGTTAATACTAAAATTCCAAATTCAAGCTCCGCCTCTGGATAGTTGTCAAACAAGCTGATGTTTTTGTTCGTCTCCCTAATTCGACGTTTTTGTAATTGACGAAGTTTTTGTTCATTTAATAATTTGTGTATAGTTGATCGAACGTTTAACTGTTTTAGCAAGCAGCTTTTGGTACTTTTAATATTTTTGTACATTTTGATGATTTGTTAAACTGTTGTGAGCCGAACGTTTGAGTGCTTCGAGGAGCGAAATGGTACGTGCTATAAGTGATAAAGTAGCAGCGATCCTAATTCTTGGTGAAACTGAACAAAATATTCATGCAGCAGAACGCATTTTCAATGAGAGGTTTCCCGATCGCCCCGTTTCGAGGACTTATTTAAGGGAGCTTCTTCGTTTGAAACAACGGATAGAATTGATGTTGCGAAACGATCTGACAGACCACAAATTTCTGATGAGAAAAAAATTGATATACTGGTAGAAGTATAGTTAATCCTACTTCTTCAACAACTCACGTTGTATCTACCTGTGAAGTCAGTCGGAGTACAAAACACAGGGTGTTGAAAAAAAATATTTCATCCATACAAATTATAAATGGTTCATCAACTCAGACGACGACCCAGACCGAAGACTAGAATTTTGTGAAAATATGGAAACTAAAATTAACCAACAGCCAGACTATGTCAAAACAATTTGTTTTAGTGACGAAAGTATTTTCTATCTAAATGAAAATGTGAATACACAGAATGTGAGGTAAAGGAGTGACGCAAATCCTCACTTGTTTCGTGAAAAACATACCCAATTTCCCCAGAAGGTGAATGTTTGGGCAGGTATCCTGAGGAACTACATCGTTAGGCCTCTTCTTTTAAATACTAATTTAACTGGTGAGGTTCATCTGAAGCTATTACAAAACGCAATAGAACCGTTAATCCCTGATATTTTGGAAGATAATCCGGATGAATTCGGCAATTTGGAAATAACATTCCAACAGGATGGTGCTCCTCCACACTATTACGGTGCAGTAAGTCGGTATTTGGATGAGGAGTATCGTGGTAGATGGATTGGACGACGACGTTCAACGGAATGGCCAGCTCGATCACCGGACCTCACACCTTTCGATTTTTTTCTGTAGGGGGTAGCTTGAATCGAAGGTTAACGCCACTGCTCCTGACAATATTGACGTTTTAAAACAACGTATCGTTGCAGAATGTGAGGCTGTTTCCGCAGACACATTTGCAAAAGTACGAGAAGAGTTTGAAAATAGGTGATTTCTCTGTCAGGAAATGAATGGAGGTCACTTCGAGCAATTTCTTCGAGTAGATACTGATTCTTAAATCTGTAATTAATATCATACTGAATGGAATTTAAATTTTAATGTTTACTAATGACCCATTGAAACTGCCATAAACACGAACAAAATTAGTATCATTGAATAGGTTTTTTCGATACCTTCGAAAAGAGGTGTCGCTCGCCGTAGGGTTCCATTTGAAATTATTGGTCACAATGGCCTTGTGACGTCACCTTTGACGATTTCGTCATCTATCATCACTAGTAGGAAAGTTTACAACCTTTAATATTCAGTTTCCAAATTTCACTTCCAAAAATAAGAGGGGAGGAGCGGACTTTTGAGAAGCACTGTATATATATATATATATATATATATATATATATATATATATATATATATATATATATATATATTCAGATTAATCATAATTACAAAAGATTCATATATATATATATATTCAGTTAACGCCATAAAGTTGCCTACATATGGGAAAAAATTTGTTATTGAAATTTCTGAAAAATCCCAATGGCGGTTCGTTCCTGCATCTGGCCCAGTTTTCGGCACCAAAGAAATTTTTTTTCTAAATTCACGCCAAGTCTGAGGTCACGTGATATATGTCGCAACGGATTTTCTAGTTGTCAGACATGTAGAAACGATCCGCCATTAGACTTTTTCAGAAATTTCCATAACACATTTTTTTGCCATATTCAGCCAACTTCATGACAGGCACTGATTCATCCTAATTACAAAATATTCATCGGAATGTATCATCGATAGACCTCCTGAAAAATTATCTATAGATGAAAAATAAATGTTCATGTACCTTTCATACACTCCAGTTCGTAATTCACATACACATTCTTCTTTTTCCACTCGCATGCAAGGGCCCCCAATATTATTTGTTTTCGACAAACAATATGCCCGATATTAACAATGCTTGTTTATTCTGGAATCTCAACATATCAACACTCACACTTATAACATAAATATCCAATAAAACGTCAACGGAAAATCAATTCAACCATAATGTTCCAGTTGTGAGAAACACAAACCAAGAGAAATTATTTTCCTCAAAGAAATTGGTATTTACGTTTAATCAAACGATGTTTGATGGAGAACTCCATCCAGAGGATCTTTCTTTATGCCAATCGCCACATAACAAGTATGTGAAAACGATAAAATATTTGGATAGCGGACCCTATTAACCACACATCTTGAAAGTTCTTAGAAGAACCTAACAAAACATTTCAGAAGCATCAACTTGCTATCGTCATTTGTTTTTTCGGCCACATCCTTTTTTCTGGATAAACGTGCGTGTATTTGATGTTTCCTTCGTGAGAAAAGCTGTGTTTCCACTCCTTTCACGACATCCAGTCACTTCAATTGATCCTGCTAAACGATGAGATATATTATTTTCGCGTTTCGGACCAGACTTACCAGTAGTAAAATATTCCTTATCAAGGGATAATTTATGTTTTTAAAGTTGAAGTGTTATTGAAACATATTTCAGAATAGGTAGAAAGGAATAATATTCTATGGAGAAATACAAGAATCTACGATGAAGGTGAAGCAATTTTCCATAGTGACTAATGGAAAATAACTGCTTCTGCAGTATATTAGGCTGATCCATATTTGCCAAGAACACTATCATATGATCTACAATTGTTATTGAACCATTCGAAATACATAACAAAACAATTTCTATTTCATTTCATTTCAGTTCAATATTTCAAATTTAATTACTCATCAGATGAGATATTGGAGCTGATCAATGGGTAAACAAATTTTTTTTTCAATTATCCCCATTAAATGAGTATGCTAGTAACAATATATTCATTGGTATCTTTGTGTATCTCGTGGTTTATATCTGTTCATAATTATGTTAATGTATTTCAGAAAAAAAATTGAGCCTTCAAATTATTATTTAGAGTTCGCTCGATAACGTTTAATCTATAGTACTCCCCAAGATTCGAAATTCTTGAGCGACCTTTGAAAACTTATACTTTGGGCTAAAATTTTCAGGGTCTAATTTTTTTTATATGTACAAACAATTGCCGATATGAGAAAAATCAAATTAAAACAAAAAAAAAATTAAAATGGACCATTTTGCCCCCTTCAATATATTTGATTTATCTTAAATTTCAAGACGGCTCCTCAATAACAAAAAACTAACATATTTCCATGCGAGAAAAAAATATAATCCGTCAAAATGTTTCACCTTAATACATACATGCATATATATAAATCTATATATATTTATATATATATGTATATATACATGCATATATATATAAATCTATATATATTTATATATATATATATATATATATATATATATATATATATATGAACAGTTATTTTTAAATTTATATATATATATATATTTATATGTATGAATCTATATTTATATATATATACATTGTGAAGTAAATATCTAGCGTTAGCATTGCATTGCGGAAGTAATTATGTCAGATATTCCGGAAAAAAAACCATTTCCAAAGAGATCATCTTGAACGATAACAGATAATTCTTCATCTGATTACATGAACATCCTGTTTATATCTCCTGATGAATCAAAATTGTAGGGAAACCATGACTTCATTTTCTATGGTCTAGTTAACTATTCAAGTCACGGATTTGAAAATATTGAACCGATTTATCCACGATTCCATTAATCATGTTGTTGAAAAATGAATGTCAGAACTATTACACAAAAATTATTGATTATTCAATTTTCCCAATCTCGATTGAATTCATCATGGTGTGTCCATTATCATGTTTTGATCCCATCCGCTCATTTTTGTAGAACCCAATGAAATTATCCATGATTATTCATGACCAGTTACATCAACTTCATAAAAATATTGAATTAATAACGATGACGAAGTAATAATAAAATTTTAATTCATTTGATGTGAAAATATGGAAATAGTTGAGGAAATGAAATAAAGTTGAATTTTGAAATGGATATGGAATCATTTGATTCAGATATGTCTTAATTATACACAATGAATCGCTCAACTAAATTGAGGAGTTGATATCATAAATATTTCTTCGGGAATTTTGGGTCTTTCAATATTTTTTTTACTTAAAATTTCATTTTCAATATTTACTATCACTTTTTTCAGGTTTCTCCTAGTATATGGCTTGAAGTAAGTTTTATTCTCTGATCCAATAACATATACGTTTTTTCCGAAGTTTGATTTCCAGTGGTCGCTTCAAAATTTGTTTTGGTCCTATTGTTGGTGTAGAGGTGTACTCAAATTTCATCCGTGGATTGTTTTCTCAAAATTGCATTCTTCTCTTGTTTTTTTCTTTTTTATCCTTCAGTTGATAATAGCTGAAGCTCTCTTCATTAACAATCACGTAATTTCCTACAATTGTAGGCAACTGATGTTTTCTCTAGACCACTCTGAATGCTTTTTTTATGTACTTCTCTCTTGTCTTCTATTCAAGAACAAATTGGAGCAAGTTATCCGTTCGTTATTTCTATAGGAAATTATTTTCCATCGAAATAGTTGCTATCTGATCCAGGTCATTGTTCTACTTGATAGCCTTCAAATGTTTAGTGGGTATGAATACTTGTTAGTGGGTATGTATAGCTGCTGATCAATTTGTATCCTTTAATTTGTATTTTTATTTCTTCGTGATCGTCATATTACATCGAGAGATATTATCCACTTTGCTTATTTTCAAGAAAGCCATTGTTGATTTCGAGATAGATACTTTGTTGACAAACGAATATTGAAATTGACAGCTAGCTCATTTTTATTCGAATTTGATGACATATTGATAATCAAAAAGAATAATTTTCATGTGTTTATCTACGATGTTTGCAAATCATGTTCAAAGAACTCATCATGATGACCAAGCTATGATTTTCTTTTTCGTGTACCACCGATGATATTCTGTGGGGATTTCACTTGACAATTAAATACGATGAATATTTCGCATGAATTCGCATTCAACTCCACACACTCCGTGAAACATTCCCCCCCAACAAAGTTACTTTCAAAACAACGCCATTAAAATTCATAAGACAGCGCTTAGCACTTTGGGGATTTTCACTTATTCAGCTTGATAGCATTATTCAAACTAAGCGAGGAGTGGTGAAACGTAAAGGGTTGAAATGCTTTCAAATTCCCACGGAAATAAACGAATAACCCAGGATGGAATTGAGAAGTTTTGAATTTTGAATAAGTTGAATTGATGACTCTTCAGATTCTGTGACGCTTCTTGTATCATAATCATATATGATCTCGTTGACGGAATACTTATTATTGCCTTGTATTTGGAATGCTTTGGATTCAAAGGGAGTTGGAGTTCATATATATTGACGGTAATTTGCTCGATGTTGATTTTTTCTGAGTTTACAACAAGCAACAAAAAAAATACAGATCATTGATTGTTACGAGCATAGTATCAGAAATACCCGACTCGACGTATAGTTGGCGAATGTTGTTTAAAAACAATGTCTCTGGTAGAAATCACCTACCTTGTGATATACCAGTTGCGAAAGCAATAGCAAAAAATAGCAATAATAGCAAAAAGTAAAAATAGCAATGATGATTGCCAACCTTCGACTCGGAGATGGCACTTGAAGAAGAATGTACCAGTTGATACGTTACTATACCACTGGTCTCTCAATAAATTAAACAGAAAAATATTCCTAAAAAAAAACACAGTTCCTGACATTATACTTTATCGCCGATTTAACTCTATAAAATCAATATACAACTGGCGTGGATTCGCAAATGCGACAAGAGATTTGTCGTAGGAACACTCAAACGTTTTCCATACAGAAAATTCTAACTTTGAAGACCCTTGACCGTCTATGGACTACATCACTATGGATACTTAGCACTTCCACTGATTCTATACTTTCGGTTCTCGATTACCAAAAGACTTATCGACTCTGTTGAGAACTGTTACTTCTGTAAAGTTCCAGATTTTCTTTCTATTATTTTCTCTCTTTCTTCCAATGAAACAACGTTGAGCTCTCCACAACATATATTACTTTATTAGCTCAGCAATGAATAACTGTGTGACTTGGACTCTAGATTAACCAATACAATTCCAGAAAAGATATCCATACGAGAAATCTTAGTATTTGATCGAATTGAACTTGATCTAGATCGTACTATTACTTGATTGGATGATAAGAAATTTTGAATAAATTACACTCAGATTGGCAAGAGCTCTACCGGGTGACAATGGAAATAGGGCCTTGCCTATATCCCCTTCACTTATCAACCGATTTGAATGGAATTTTGTACATAGATATGAGACACAATTTTGGATTGACAAACATATGTAAACGAAATGGTCAACGTCGGGTTCCGCCAGAATAGCTACAAACTTAGATTTTTCGAATAGAACACCCTGTATGTTTGATGTTTTGATTTATAGAATGAAGTTATTTCTTCAACGTCACTTTTGGTGTGTGTATTATTGGGGTTAAAGTGGATGTACAAAGATTCAGCCGTTATGAAGACTTTCAGGTCATTGATTTCCTAAGGTTATGTTGTGACAGCAAACATCGTGAAGACACATCTAATCTTCTTCTTCTGCCAAACTCAGTGTCGTCTTCTTCTATAATCTGCTTTCACTTTTTTTGTTCCTTCTCTCATATACACCCTCATTTTCAATTCATCGTCATTTTAGTCTCAACCTTTCTCAACCTTATATATACTTACTTGTATTTGACCGTTGACATGATAGATAGGTACTATCGTATTTATCTGATGTGGTATCGCTGCCACTACCATGATGAACATCCACCTTATTGGAAATAACTTGAAATTGAAGCAAATTTGAATGTTTGCCAGTAAAACACGCGGCGTGCCAATAATCCCTTTCTATTCGCTGTGAGCAATACTGGTAATGCCCTCTAGTGACTTGATAGCTGAAGTTTTCCTGGTTCATTTCCAATACTCACTGTGCAACAATTTAATTTTTTTAGCAGTTCCCAAATAATCTACTACGATGTAACAATTTTGTGCTCACTACTAGTTCCAGATGAATCAGAAGATTTTTTCTGCCAAAAAAAGTGAGTTAATGATGGAAAATATGTTTATTGATAGGGAAGTAATGCTACTTCTGTGTACTTTTAGGCAGGGCAAGTGATGTGCTTGCTCGTTAGTTTATTAAGGTCGCAGGTCCATAAGATCTTGAAAACACGAAAAAGTGAGGGCGCCAAATGTAATTTAACAAATTAAAAAAAGTACCCATATAAACCTGACGGGCAACCACTGAATAACATCAAATTCAACGCTAAACTATTTGATGGGATTCTCAAATAATATAATGATCAGAAAAGGAATGAGGTTTACAATTTTAGTTGAATATGGGATCCCACTTCCACCCTTGTGTGTATGATAGACAACTCGGAAAAACATCGAAAGTATCTCTGTCCCCTGTTCATAAGGCTGATTAGTTTACATTACAATACCATCCAGGAGTTCCCAAATTCGCAGCTTAAGTCACTATTTGCTTTTTATCACCGGCTCAAGACCGTCTCACGAAACTTGAGTCCAGTTCATTCGAAATGCTCAGCCTGCTCAAAAAATCATGAAGATCTGATTTAATTTTTATGATCGAGTAGCAAAAATATCTAATTGCTCAAACTCAAACGAACACTGAGCAAATCATAACCTAATTATTTATAAACTTTCTTTTTCTGATAACATTGTGTGTACCTATGAACGTTTTCATATTATTTATTTTTTCACCTATAATTAAAACCACCACCTGTTCGAACTAGATAATAATCTGAATTTGCATCTATCATATCTCCATTTGATACTGTTTCCAATAACTTCCTCCATTTTTTTATTGCCGCCTTCTGATCACTTTGATTTGATTTTACTGCTCCATGAACAACGAACAACCAAATATTGCTCAAATCAGATTAGAGCAACGTGGGCACGACAAACGAACAGGCATTTGGTTATACTTTTACTGTCCACTTACAGACGATCAAATGGAAAACGGAAAACATCTTAAATATTCATCGAATGAAAATCACATGTCCTGGAATTAGAAAATGGAATATCGTGGATCAACAGAACACTTATCTCTTTGCTGAAGCTCATGTGATGCCGTCAGAAATGTAGGTATAAAATTGACACGTACTATTTTGGAAATCGACTTCACAGCAATAGCGAGGGCTCATTGTTATTAAATGTTGTGATGCTACCCAACCGTAACCGTTGCCACTACGATAACCAGGATTAATACCTACTCCTGCCACCATGGGCACATAGCGAATAGTAACGACAAGGAAATATGACGGGATGCTGTGAAATTGTATAGGAAGTATTGATTGAATGTTTGTTTTTGTGTAGAAAATTCACTTCTTGACATAAACTAAGGAATTAGTTTGTTCTGAACCAAGTCAAGATATATATACATATAGAAAGTATTTTCTCATGACTTGTTTCAGACGATATTTAACAATTCAAATTTACAGTACTACAAGAAATTTTGTTTGTATTCCGTTTATAAAATTTGTGTTTCCATGGCACAATCGAGATAATTTCAAATTAACCCTCTCAAATGCCATTGAAAAACTCTCATTATAGGCACTTATTACTACAAAAATAACTATTCTTTGTTATTATTTGAATGGAGATGACGACATCTCATTGGCTTTTCTCCCACTGGTCGAATTTTTATAGAATGACTTTCCCGTGTATATCGAGAATTTCTGAAGGAAACTCAAGTCAAATATAAATGAAAATTATTTCCGGACAGCAATTGAGAAATTGTCACGTTTCCGGAAAATGGACTAAACTTGTACACTTGGAACAAATCGCTCTACAGAGACCTTCCTTTCAACAACTCGATATAATATAGACCACCATGGAGATATTGGGAAAGTTCCGATCGAATGTTTGTCAGAGAAATGAGTCACCAATGAAAACCATTCCCATGACAAGGGTCGACATCTGTATTGGAAAGGCCAGATTAGGTTTAATCGCATGATCACAAAGAAACTGATCGGTATTGTGAGAGCAGGAACTTTATCCCTCCAACATCACACACATGGATTCTTTATAGTGACCCGATAAGAGCAAGCTGAACTTTTGGGAAAGAACTGCGATTAGAAAGATGATACGGCGAGATGGCTTGATACGTTATTTTTAGGAAGCACGTGCCACTCGATAAATGTCTTCTTGTTACAGATATTCCTGTTATCAGAACATTGATGTCATCAAATTAATGTATTTCTCAAGTTCTCATGAAATATTGAAGTATTACTAATTGATACTGATTTTTTGTATACGTTGTTACTTCTCTAGAATTGATGGCGATGCCAACAAATGAACATGAATTAATTTTATTGCGAGCATACGTTGATGGAAGAACAACTATTTTTTGGAACAGATATTTGCATGCGGAGTTGTTTTGTTTCATGTTAAAATTATAAAGTTACCTTCGAAAATAATTCCCATAATTTGCGACTGCGTCGTATAAGTAACATAAAAATACTGGTTTTGAGTTTCATCAATTCTATCACATCCTTAAATGAAGTAATGTTTCAGTTTTATATCACTTGCCTACCAGCAAATGTCACTCTTTTCTATTTGCATTTGTGTAATGGCCAATAAAAGTGAATATTTTTAAGTTTTCATATATGTTGGTTTCTTTGTCATATTGGGTTTACTTCTCGTTTATCCCAAGTATATTCACTAAAACGTCAACAATATAATAACACAGAACAATAATATTATAAATTTCTACCCAAGCAAGAATCGTAAAGACGAGTAGGTACTATAAAAAGATCTATAAGAAAACATATTTCTTCAAGAATGAAAAACCATGAATCTAAAAACTAAAATAATAGAATTCTCAAGTAAAATTGTTCATCAAAATATAAAAAAATCAAAACTATGAAAGAGAATCATATATTTCCATTATAACATAACATAAGCTAACTTCATAAAAACTAACTCCACCAAAAACGAATAAAATCAGAATCAGGTCTTGGAGTTTTTCTTTCAAAGTATTGGTTATTCCTCTCTCTCTCTCTCCCCCATATGTTGTTCAAATTCCTTGGTGCTACTGAAAATAACTAATCTGATTCCCAAAATTTTGTTTGTAATTTTATTCTTTGGAAGATAGTGTTCTTGCCTCTCGATAATATTGAGCAAAAGTTTAAGTTTCGTCATCTTGAAGAGGGTTGTTGTATTTGCGTTTCTCCCGCTCAGTGTACTGTGTTATCATTTAATGATGTTCAGTCTGACGGAATTTCTAAATATGGAGAGAGGTCCTATTTTCCAACAGAATGAAACAAAATTCGGCTCAGGAATATTGTTCACCAATATCTTGATGTAATTGAAAAATGGGTCAAATCTGTTGAGTAGTTTAAAATTGGGGCTATTGGAAGAATGAAAACAATCTCAATTTCTAATTTTCATACTAATATTAGTTAACTTTGGGTCATTTGATATACCTTCATGTGCTGCACAACTTTCATCCATAAAGTTGTTCTCTAACATGTACACATAAACAGCTTATTTTTTCAACTGAATCAATTCCCAACGAATTCTTATTTTGTGTTTGCCCTATATTCTTCTTTCAGTTGAGGTTCTTCCATTCATCCATATATGTCAGGTCAGAATGTTATTGGACTTTTCTCGAATACAAAGTTGAACTATCCAAATAATTTTTAGTTGTTAGTCTCCGACGTGATATTGAGATTGAAATCCAAGAATGTACTGTCTATATTCTTGTGTTCATTGTTTTCTCATATTTATAGCCCATGCCTGATGGATTTCGAGGCTTATATTGTTTATTCAACTGATTTTGATAATTGTCACAAATCATAGGAAACATCTCTCAATAATATTTCTCCATTTGTCTGAATAAAAAATATGTGGTATAATTTTTGTAATCGCCCAATTTCTCAAAATGGAGTGAGCGTGAAGCACGAAGTCATCTTCACAAGTTTAATGGAGCTCAGAGGGCAATTCAAAAAATTGTCAATGACAATGATACATGTTTCAAACCTATGAGGATTCACCCTCAGTCGCGGTTAGAGCTACAATACAAGAAAAACCACAATAGTCTTATATAGAATATATTCCCAAACACGAAGGGGGCTGTGAGTGTTAAACTTACATGAAAAAAATAACATGTTGAAGTTTCTTGATGAAAATTTGAAAGTAAACAAGATGAAGTGTTGTTGGAAGTACCAACAACTAGACTTATGGTGAATAATCATGTGAAATAATTATAAATTCAACAAAAGTGATGTGAAAGATAAACAACATTTCGGTCAGATGACGTTCTACAGTAGCATTGCCAAATAAGCTGCTAATAAGATAAAATGGTTTTTGGAGCGCCATCTTATGTGATAGTATTAAACAGAAAGAGAGGGAAAGAAAGGAACGAATTAATTCAATCATTAAATTGACTGTAAGGAGAAACACCGTTTTTGGTAGAATATAAATTTGGAAATGTATAAAATAACAATGATTCCCATAGAAATGGTAGAGAATTGAAGAGAAATATACAATCAAAGTTGATTTGTTCATTTAATGATGTTATGAAAGGATTTCTTATGTTAGAATAAATTTCAAAAATTTCGAGAGCGTTAAGTAAATGACCTTTGTATGGTTGGTGGAGTATTTTATCTCTTTTTCAGGATGAACCTTCACGGTTTGAAACATGTATCATTATCATTAACAATTTTTGGAATAACCCTCTGGGCGCCATTGAATTTGCGGAGACTTCGTGCTTTTCCTTCGGATATGTGGTAGAATGATAGGTCATTCTTACGCCTGCATGTCACAACCCTAGAATATCAAGGCATTCTTAAAAAGAAGTAGGACCCAAAAATTTCCAATAATTCTGAATCCCTATGAACACAACTGGCATTGTGATACCACGATTCGAACGGTCGAATAATTTCTTCACCAAACGCGTTCAGAGAGCGTTTACCCCACTATAATGAGACCACAATGATAATAATTTTTAATTTCCCACTCACCATTCACCAACACAATTCGAACAACTCTTCATCCCCCTTTACTCGTCGAATGAATCTGAATCGCCGTAATGTTGGATGCTAATTTCAGTTGTAGCCTGGTGATAAATCCAACGGAATGTCTGTTTCGAAAATATTGTAGCACGCCCAAGGCAGATGAAGGCAACAATAGACCAATTTTACATTTGGATGCCAATTACGCCGACAGGATCCAATGATGTAGCAAATAACATGTACACCACACTGGATAAATCGATGAGACCTACGCTGGCCACTGGAGAGAGTTATTGGTATCAGTGTTTTGCTGCGTAATATCGGATTTTTCTCAGTACATTTGTTATTTGATATGCGATTCACATGTCATGATTCGTTTGTGTCGTCTATCAATAAATACTGCGTTATGTTTCAGTGAATAGAATTAATTGAGAGTCATCCATTTCACTATCTTCCAGTGTATTTTTTCTGATTTTAGTTTTTTAACATAGAATAATATTTCCCTTCAACCACGTTTTCACTGACTTGCTTTCTGTTCGGTACACATTTTGCAGAAGATTTTAAACTAACTTTTCGATGAGCTAGAGACTTGAAACCTCAAACATGGCTCAGAGCTGAGTGACAATACAATATCACCTCGAATTCTTAACGTCTTTTTGTATATTTGTTAAAAATGTTGCAATCAACTTTGAACCCTCTATTGCATGAATTTGAAAAAAAATCCTAAAAAAAATATATTTTGTTGATTTATGTGAATATACATCATAATTAATCAGGAAATATTTTTTTTTCTTGAAATGTATTTTGTTCAGGAATCAATAATTGTGCCCTATCGAGAACATCATGCACCAAAGCGAGATTATGAAAAATGTAGGCTTTGGAATAATATCGAAAACATTCATTCATTTTCAGGTGCATGTTCAAGTTACAACATTCATTTCCTCAAAACATAAATGAACGTTACACTCTACGCATTTTACTTTTGACTTTTCACGACAATCTAATTTATTGCACCTTTCTCTGTTTTCTGTCCACACTGGCCACTGTGACACCTGATCTGATTGAGTATATTGATTTGGTCTAGGTTCAATGCATCTCCTTTTTGGTAGAGCCTCTAAAAACTTCTTGGGTGGCCTTTTTTTCTGTTTTCCAATGAAACATCACGCTTGCACAGTTGCTTGGCCAGGACTGTTTGGAAAGAAAGACACGACTTCTTTTTTTTTTCCAAGCTGTTTCTTTATTTTCCCACCAACTAACAAAGTTCTGACCACAGCGGCATCAAACATATGACAAAAAATTATATAGTTCCACCTCCTGCTTTTTACCTTTATGGGGTGAAGACCTAAAAGTGAATCTTGTGGGTCAATTTCGCCCATATGTTTGTTATATTCTTTGGCAACATCAGGGCAAGGTATTTTTTTTTTCTCATTTTCAGAGCGAAAAAACCGTTTACTTGGGCTAATTCTGTACCACAATAATCTGAGATCAGTGACACAGCTTTACTGTCATAAGTACCATTGGACTCCTCGGATTTCAGTGTGCTAGAGTTAATCTGTTTGTTCTGATATACTACCCCATCCTTTATGTTTAATATGCCTTTATAATTCGGCAATCTATTTGTACGTTCAGTAGCTACTGTTTTTTTTTCGGATTGATATGCTACCAAAGGAGGACTGCAAAAATAAATGTCATAAGCTTGTAGTACTTATCTTTAGGAATTGATGATACATTAAGGTGTAAACGGGGCATAGTAAAAAAATCGTTTGTTTCTGATTTTTTTCCAGCACTATTTCAAAACCAATAAGTTATATTTTGTTGAGATATCATAGTTCCAGTCTATTGTAAGCGAAATAACGTGTTTTGTTTCTTGATGACTCTCTCTGTTTGAAATATATATATTTTTTAATTTTCGAGTATGGGACCCCTATACTAAAAACAATTGACAGATCGTTTTTGATTACAAAAAAAATAAATTATTGCTACTGCCCATTGGAAAAAAAGAAAGGGTAACATTATGATTAACTCAATTGTTCAATATTACCTTTCATTTAGATAGAGGGTGCGTTACATTTTTTTAGGTCATTCACAATGCTTTCAATTTCTATCTGGAAAACTGTTCCGTTAATTTGGACCATATTCCACTCACAAAATTTTGAAAATGTTGACTATCATATACGATAGTTTTATCATTGTTGTATGTTGCGTTTCTGAGATATGCATTTTTGAAGTTTACGGTATTACGATATATGGGGTAACCTATCGATTTAACAAAATTTTATGGAACCTTTCGAAACATTCAATTCTATTATAAAAAATTTCGGAATCAATTATTTGATATTATAAACAAAACAAACCACACTCAACAATAATTTGGAACACAACAGTATAGACTAAAAAAATAGAATTATAAAAAACGACTTCTAACATAAAAAGTCAATTAATATGATGCAAATTATAATCAAACAAATCGAAATGGAGCTATTGTATAGCTAATCACGCGTCGTGCTTCAGTGAACCGTTAAGTAGTGAAAATCCTATAGTGTATTGAAGTAGTGAAGTCTAAATCGGAATTTAGTCAAATTAGTTATAAACAACATGAACAATAATTCACATAATTTAACTCTCAAAAAACAAACAATAAACAAAACATGAATTCAAATAATATTATTAATATTGTTATTTATTGGCCTATTTGCGCAATCTGGAACATTGTTCAATAGTTCATGGCTTGGGTACTTTATTGTTTCTTGATGACGAGCATATCCTAGGTACCAAAGTACGCTGCAAATAAGGGAACAGCAACCCACTGTTCTTGCTCTACTTTTGCAGGTACAGTAGTAGCCTAGAATACGTTCATTTGCAGCTGCATCAGAAATAATACTAAAGGATATCCACAGTTGATAATTTATAGCATTCCCAAATCTGGACGCTATGCGACAACTTAATAGCCTAGGTTCAGGATTACGCATATCACTTTCAAATAGAAAAAATAAAGTAACCTAACTACTGAGAGATGTTTTAGATTTCACAAATAGACCAATCAATAACAATATTAATAATTTTATTTGAATTTGGGTTGGGGTTATTGTTTGTTTTTTGAGAGTTCCATATTGTGAATTGTTGATTATGTTGTTTGTAACTAATTAGTTTCAATTGCGATTTGTTATATTATAATTTCAATAATATTAATTGACTTTTTATGTTAGAAGTCATTATTTATATTCGATTTTGTTTTGAGTCTATACTGTTGAGTTCCAAATTGTTGTTGAGTGTGGTTGGTGTTGTCTATAGTATCAAATATTTGATTCCGAAAAGTTGTATAATAGAATTGAATGTGTCGAAAGGTTCCATAAAATTCTGTTAAATCGATGGGTTACCCCATATATGGTAATACCGTTAACTTCAAAAACGCATATCTTAGAAACGCAAAATACAAAGTTGATAAAACTATCGTATATGTCAGTCAACATTTCCAAAATATCGTGAGTAAAATATGGTCCAAATTTCCCAAACAATTTTCTAGATATTCGATAAAAACTTTGGTAATGACCTAAAAAAAAATGTAACCCACCCTTTATCTAAACAAACGGTAATATTGGACAATTGAGTTCATCAGAATGTTACCCTATTCTTTATTCAATGGGCAGTAGCAATTAATTTTTTTTTTGTAATCAATTGTCAATTGTTTTCAGTTTAGGGGTATACTCGAAAACTAAAAAAAATATATATTTCAAACAGAGAGAGTCATCAAGAAACAAATCACGTTTTTTTGCCAACAATAGACTGAAACTATGATATTCCAACAAAATATAACTTGTTGGTTTTGAAATAGCGCTGGAAAAAAAGTCCGAAAAAACATTTTTTTTACTATGCCCCGTATACACCCTAGTGTGCTATCATCAATAAGATTATAATTGAAGATGTTTATGAGTTCCGATCAATACATTTTCATCGTTACTTTGTCTTATTTCGACTAAAAACGGTTTTTTTCTTTGTCAATCCTACCCCAATACGACGTTTTTACGAACTTTGGCCGCTTGTATCTCAGAAACTAAACATACCAAATCATTTAAACTCACACTCCTTTCTAATGACCCAACCTACTATATCATAGTCAAATTTCAGCCAATTCGACCGAGAGCCAATTTCCCATGTTTTCGTTTTCGCGCGGGGTTCTTGATGAACCTACATATAGTACATATGAAATTAATTTACTTGTGGCTCTCTAGCATGTTTCTAAATAGTCCAAACAGGCAGAACATTGTGAAAGCGATTATGAGAATAAATAAACTGTTTTCGTAATGAAAAAACAAATTCAACTTTTGACTGAAAAACAATGTTTTTTAAACGAAATGGAAATATTACATATAGAAAAGAAAGATTTTAAACTCAACCTTCTAAAAAGTTTACTGATTAAAGAATACAAAGAGTCACAATACTTGCTTACTGACTAGATCAACTTGAAATAATTTTCTTTTGTTCAATTAGTGTCACTCAAGATTAAACAGGTAATGGCTATTATTCCCGTCCTAATAATCACCTATTGGATTATAATTATTATTTTTGATTGTATTTTTATTCCCACTACTACGTGCCTTGATTATTCAACATGATACATCGTGATTGGCGAATTGGTATTATGTCCACCTGAAGACGCTATTGTATTGCGAAACACGTGTCGTGGTTTTGTAAAACCAGTCTAGTTGAACATATTTAGAAAAGTTAGTGTCTTTTGTTTGCTTAAACATTGATTTTCATCGAATGTCGGCCGCATAAAAACAAATGAAACACGAAATTCTCAAAAAAGGTTTATGTAATATCTGGCTTCCCATATATTATTCACCTCTGATGTCATCCAGCAGATCGTTCGCCTTCATGGCTCTGAAAGCGGGATTGTATGCGAATAATTGACAGATGAGCAATTGAACGATAATTTCCATTCAGTGAATTAATGATTCTCACATTTCAAGAGACTTTTTCTTTAAACCTAAAAGCCAATTTGGAATATCAATCAAGCTGTCATTTTGTGTGAGTATCTTCCTACTTTTTGAAATGAAAATATAATCATCTGCAAATGTATCTAGTTCGGTATAGAAGAACTTCTATTGGGATCTATCAGGAAACTTCAAAATAAAAGTGGAAGAATAATCCATAGGAAAATACAAACTTCTATATATTTCGAACAACAATTGAAATTCAGAGTGAGATTGTGTCCTGGCATGTTACAAACTTCTTTTATTGACATTCCACGGAAATAAATTTCATTAAAATCCGTCGAACACGATAAATCATATTCGGGAAATATTTTTGTGTGAAGTTATTTCTCTTTCTGAAATATTACCAACTAGCACCTGTGACCAAAATCAGCCCTCGTGCATTTGCACCGCCATTCGTCTTCCAGACGATATTGATTTTTTTGTTATAAATCAAGGCAAATTCGCCAGACGACGGCTCATTTTCGAATCTGAGAAAGGAATTGTTGCCCGATTCTTCAACATTGGAGTGTGAGGAATGTGGAGTTTAGTTACTCACTTCAATTGAGTGATTGAAAGTAATGGGGAATGCTCATAATTCTTTTCCTGTTTGTCTGGTCCCAGTGGTATATTTTTCGGGAGCTTTATTTTTCATGTTATTAATTTAAAATTCATCATGTTTAATAACTTATCTTGATGCTAGAATCAAGTCCTAATAGGAGAAGTAACGACCGCTGAAAACAAGGTAAAAAGTTCCACATAAATCAAACATTCACTATATATATATATATATATATATATATATATAATATATATATATATATATATATATATATAATTGAAGGAATTTAATGGACATAACCCTCAGAGAAGTGTTAACCGTAGACACGTGTTTCGGGCTCTCGGCCCTCATCAGTACGGTGGAGAAGTGCAAGGATGAACAACACTTGGTGGAAACGACAAATCAACGGAGTCAACAAACAGAAGCCAGCCGCTCATTTGTGGTTTCGATCAGCAGACCCTGCATTCAAAGGCAACAACCAACGTCACCACGGAGGCAGCTATAGCTACCTGCGTGACATCCGAGTAATATTGACTGTTAAAAACAAAATAGAAGGAATTCGATGGACAAAGCCCCCAGAGAAGTGTTAACCGTAGACACGTGTTTCGGGCTCTCGGCCCTCATCAGTACGGTGGAGAAGTGCAAGGATGAACAACACTTGGTAGAAAACTACAAATCAACGGAGTCAACAAATAGAAGCCAGCCGCTCATTTGTAGTTTCGGTCAGCAGACTCCGAATTCCAGGGCAACAACCAACGTCACCACGGAGGCAGTTATAGCTACCTGCGTGACATCCGAGTCCAGGAATATAAATATGAAAGAGAGTAATATTGAGGGGACTTTTAAAAACAAAATAGAAATAATTTAATGGACAAAGCCCTCTCTTTCATATTTATATTCCTGGATTCGGATGTCACGCAGGTAGCGCTGCCTCCGTGGCGACGTTGGTTGTTGCCCTGGAATTCAGGGTCTTCTGACCGAAACCACAAATGAGTGGCTGGCTTCTGTTTGTTGACTTCTCCACCGTACTGATGAGGGTCGAGAGCCCGAAACACGTGTCTACGGTTAACACTTTTCTCTGAGGGCTTTGTCTATATATAGATATATATATATATATATATATATATATATATATATATATATATATATATATATATATATATATATATATATATATATATAATATATATATATATATATATATATATATATTATATATATATATATATACATATATATATATATAGTGGTAATTTCTTGAACCTGAGGGTATATTTTTGGCTTGTTTTTCTTGGGTTTTAGGTTCGTGGATCTGACTTTCATAAATCAATTACAACTTTGTTTTGGTATAACACGTGTAATTCATACGTTTCTACGTTTCGACGGGAGGATCCTCGTCTTCATCAGGATTACAAACATTACAACTCTACAAGGTAAAAACAATGAGTAAGTAAAATTGTACAAATTAAAAACAAATAATAATTACGGTTATTAAAAATGTTAATGCCGTACCTTCAAACATAGGATTCGTTTGGACCTTCTTAGTTTGTCATGGTTTCTTGTTTTATATCCATAACAAGGTACTGATTGAGTTGTTTACTTTACGATCTGGTGATATTAATTAGTTGCGCATGTGTAAGGTGGAAATGATTTATGGAGAGATAGTGTTGTGGACATCTGTGGGAAGTGTTTTGAATTGCATATTTTATTTGGTTAGGGAGCTATGTTGTTTTCGAGGGATTGTGTGCTCGGCTTGGATAGGTGGCGTTACTGTTTTCATATTAGATTGTAATAGATGCTGTTCAAGTCGGCGATATCAGTTTTATCGTTTACGCAGTTGGGAGTATTTTTTATGTGAATCATCTCAAATATTTCTCTCTTTTTTTTGTTTTTTTCTGAACATAGAATGGTTGTTTTGGTATAATCGAACTCGTGGGTGGTTGTTTTTTTGTGTTTGTTGAGTGCTGTTGCCGCGTTGTTTGTATATTTGTGTGATTTTATTCTATTTTCTAAATATTGTTTGGATTGGCCAATATAGACTTTGTTACAGTTTGGCTCTTTGCAAGGTATTTTATAGACGGTGTGTGTTTTTTTGTTGTGGGGGATTTCAGGTTTTAATTTGGAGAAACAAGGCTTGAGGGTTTTATAACTTTTATGTGCGATTTTTAGGTTTAGTGGATCGAGCAGGTGTGAGATATTCTCTGAAAGGTGTTTTATGTATGGAATGGCTATATGTGTGGATTGGTGGGTTGTTTTTTTATCGTTAAGATGTTTGTTGTATAGCAGGTTGATACGTGATTTGAATATAGAGTCGATTAATTTTTTGGGGTAATTGTTTTTTAGTAAGGCTGATTTTGCTTTCTTAACGCCACCTATCCAAGCCGAGCACACAATCCCTCGAAAACAACATAGCTCCCTAACCAAATAAAATATGCAATTCAAAACACTTCCCACAGATGTCCACAACACTATCTCTCCATAAATCATTTCCACCTTACACATGCGCAACTAATTAATATCACCAGATCGTAAAGTAAACAACTCAATCACTACCTTGTTATGGATATGAAACAAAAAACCATGACAAACTAAGAAGGTCCAAACGAATCCTATGTTTGAAGGTACGGCATTAACATTTTTAATAACCGTAATTATTATTTGTTTTTAATTTGTACAATTTTACTTACTCATTGTTCTTACCTTGTAGAGTTGTAATGTTTGTAATCCTGATGAAGACGAGGATCCTCCCGTCGAAACGTAGAAACGTATGAATTACACGTGTTATACCAAAACAAAGTTGTAATTGATTTATGAAAGTCAGATCCACGAACCTAAAACCCAAGAAAAACAAGCCAAAATATATATATATATATATATATATATATATATATATATATATATACTTGGGGTAAATTCTTGGGTTATGAGGTTCGGTGGGACATACTAGGACTCGTTTGAAATTATTTAATTTTGGGATTTATTGTGAAGTTTCGACGGGAGCTCCTCGTCTTCTTCATTGACAGGATGTGTTTGGTCGTAACTTGACTACTGTACGCTATATAAACTTTTTCTTCAGCAATGTGGCAGATGTTTTCCTTTGTTACCAGCGTGGCATAGGTTTATTTCATTTGTTATTCTTTTTTTGGAAATGGCTGTCGAAAGTCAAGAATTTTTGTCAATGAAGAAGACGAGGAGCTCCCGTCGAAACGTCACAATAAATCCCAAAATGGAATAATTTCAAACGAGTCTTAGTATGTCCCACCGAACCTTATAACCCAAAAAACTACCCCAAAGCATGAAAATGAAGGTTCAAGAAAATCAAACTCTACATATATATATATATATATATATATATATATATATGTAGAGTTTGATTTTCTTGAACCTTCATGATAGGATTCAGAAATTATAATCTAGGAAATAAATTCTTAAAATCATATAAACAACCCATTATAACAATATATATATATATATATATATATATATATATATATATATATATATATATATAAAAGAAAATTAAGTTTAGGAAACACAAAAACCAAATTTTATGTTTTTTTTGAGGTTGCAATAGCAAATGGCCATGTAAAGAAGACTCTTCGTTAAATTGTCGAGCTTTTGAAAAACTTTATTTCATTATCAAGACATCTGAAGGGAACAAAATCATATTGTAAAAATGCTCTGTTATTAAAATATAAAAAACTTACTGGAGATTGCTAACAGGAAAATATCGGTACACATCATGAATAAAATCTTAAATATCAACTTGTAAAAAGCATCTTCGACTACTTGAAAAATCTCATGTTAACTATGCAAATTCAAGTCGAGATTGATTGAAATAAACACGTGGTGATCCATGCCATGGGTCATCGAGAAAGGGCCGTGAAAGTGGTCAGAATGAATTGACAGGATGTTCGAACCAATGACAGGAGAGCACATGTTTATCCCACTCTTCGACGATGATCTATGGCGGGCGATTCAAGAGTTGTACAGGGTCACTTTCGCCTTTGTTGTCAAAATTCAGTTGGTGATTATATATCACGCTGATATTTGCAATATCAGAATGTTTTTTCTTACAATTAGGTTGATTCACAGGTCTACAATGATTTTGGTGCCGCTAAAAGTAAAATTGGTCTCAAGTACATTCGGTACCCTGATAAAAATTCGATACTTACTTTTTTAATGCTACGTATAGTTATCGAGATTTCATTTATCAAAAAACGAAAGAACATTTAATTCAAAACATTTAATTACACATTTTATTTTACAGGTTACAAGCTTCTCTTTTCAGATTTTTTCCGACGGATGTCTTCAGGACATTCCCGTGTAATACTCCAACAGTAATCTGCCATCATATACTCATCCCAGCGACCTTGGTATCTATCTTCCATCGCCTTTAAATCTCGATGGAAACATTCTCCTTGTTCTTCGCTATACGCTCCGAGATTTTCAGGAAACTTGTCTAAATGATTGTCCAGATAGTGTACTTTCATGCTCATATTACATCCAAGATTTTTAGAGCTAATTAAGAGGTTTTGAACTAACTCTTTGTAATTTTCGGTTTTCTGTTTTCTTAAGAATTTTTTTACAACAGCAACAAAAGATTTCCAAGCCGCTGCTTTAAAATTATTCATTGAATGTATGAAATCGTTGTCTTTCATTGAAAGTCTTATCTGTGGGCCATCGAGAATACCAGCTTTTAGTTTTTCATTACTTAAACCGGGAAACTTTCTTGAAAGATATACAAAACACGGAGAGTAATCAACGTATGTCTTCTTCACTGAATCTGTAATAGGTTTTCTAAACTTTCTCACTACATATTCACCACAAATGTAACAAAATGTATTTGGATTATTCACACAACACCTTCTCGACGACGGCATATCAATATTATTAATTAAAACGAGAAATTCATTGATTATAATGACATTAAATATGATAAAATAAGTTTTTTAGGTTATTATATTGATCGATACAAACCTGAACGTAGCTTCAAGATTTTGACAGCTTCGCACGACATCTTGCGGGCTAATTAACCAAATTATAACCTAGAATTAGCGGCACCACCCAAAAATTTTTTTTTGGAGACCTTTGTTATTAATGTGTATTATTTCTAGAAAATTTCTTTCGTACATGTTGTTTTCTCTGCCGAAAATACTGGGATTATTGAAATTACCAAATTGTTCAAGTTTAATCGTGTGCTCAGCAAGTGCACAACTATTTTTTTTCTAATTGCAATCACTTTTATGAGAATTAATGCGGCCTGATAAATTTCTTTTAGTTTGTCCAATATAGACATTATCACAATTCAGACAAGGAATACTATATATGACATTGGAACATTCTAATGTTGTTAACGGAGATTTAGTTTTAGTAAATAGGGTTGAAATTGTTTTCAGGATTTTTTTTGGAAACCGGAGATTTGCTGATTTGAAAATATTTACGAGTTTTGGCGTTAGTTCTTCAATGAATGGTGAAGTTCTATCTCTTGATAATGTTTGGTGAGGAGGAGAATCTTCATTGGTGGTGGCAATTTTGGTAGCAATGTTGTTGACATTAGGGTTTGTATCTATTTGTGTTAAATTATTTACGTTTTGTTGTTGTTCAGCATTAAATAAGATATTGTTCATCAGCTTTACTGGATATGAGGTTTCCTTCAGGATTTTTCTTGATTCCCTTAGATACTCTAGCCGGTGGGACGGATGTGACAGCGTGGTGACTCTGTTTTTTAAAGCGATGATTAAGTTTATTTTCATATTTGCAGGATGGTATGAATGGTAGCTTATGGATCTATTGCTACAGATTGGTTTTCTATACCATTTAGTGCGGAGAATATTGTCATTCTCTCTGCAAACTCTCATGTCGAGGAAAGGAATACTATGTAATTCTTCCTTTTCAGCAGTGAACTATAAGTTCATGTCATAACTATTGAAACGAGAAAGAGCCTCATCAACTTGTCTGCTGGTACAGCAAGAATCAGGTGGTCAACGTACCGCTTCACGAAAGGGATGTCAAAGGGGATTGATGTCAAATCATCTTTTATAAGATCATCAAGTACAAAATTTACAAGTATAGGTGAAAATGTTGATCCCATGGGGGTGCCAAAAATCTGTTTATAATATATATTGTCAAAAATTAAAAATTCGAATCAAATATAAATACCAAAATGTCAACAAACATATTCCACGTTAAGTTGCAATAGTTTGAAATTGAATTCCATTTGTTCGAGAGACTTTGCCTAACAACCCTAAGTAGTAGGTTGGTAAACAGAGAAACATCAAAACTCACATTCATGTAATTTTCTGGTAACTGGTAATTATTTATAAAATCACTGAAGGTGAAATTTTTTTTGATATATATATATATATATATATATAGATATATATATATATAAATATTTGTATATATGTAGGTCCATATGTATATAAGTGTGCAAACTTGTTTACCATGATAATTCAAGGGTTATTACATCATACATAAAGACATTATCATACATTTTTCAATGCATTATTATTCTTTACCAAAATAGTGGAAATGCACAAGATCATGCATAACCCTTTTAGTTCCTGTGGACAGTTTCTATTCAACTATGACACAGAAGAAATAATTTTATACCCCGAAACCTTTGAGTCATAAATAGGCCATTATCCAGTTATATTTATTAATTATTATCTGTAAATAACCTCATTGTATGACCTGTAATCAATGTACATAATTATGAGCCACATATAAGCTTCCAATGCTTCGATGAACCGCCCTTGTTATTATATTCAAGATCAATTTTCTTACTATTCTGTTCGTGAATATTTGAAAATAGGCCGTCCTATTGTTATCATCAAATGATTGATTAGTATCCAAATAATCAATATTTCAAAGAGTTCGCCAGACTACCGAAAAACCAAACGGGACAATAATGCTTGATAATCAATTGCCTTATTTGGAAAAAAATACCTAATTTGTTTACCATCTCGTCTACGCTTTTGTCAATTGAAGGGGTTTTTTCTCAGTTACTTCATTCCGTGTTCAAAGATTGCATAGACAGTAATTCAAAATACCGATTCCCAAAAATCCAATATTTGAAGAATAAGTAGGTATGTCAATATCATCACTCTACCAATTAGCTAAAAGACAATTTAGGATTACTTTTTTGCGTCTCCGAAAGAAAAACCAATCCTAGAAATGAACTCGGTAATGTGCACGTCGAGATTTTATCGAGTTCCCAACTGCTTGACCCTACGTGAAAGCCGATGAATAATCCCCCATATGGGAAGAAAGATGAATGGAATTGTCTTACGTTTTTTTGCATTTCCCGAGAGATTCGAAGGATAATTCTCAGGAAGGTTTCTTCATACGATGCCAGGAAAGCGAACAAAATTATTGATTCATTTCTATAGGAAAGAGAAGTATAGTAGGAGTTATGGAGAAGAAAATATTCCAGGGTTGTACTGGGATCTTTCCTGATGAAATATCTCACACGAATGACTGGGATGAAAAATCGAAACCACTGTATATATAATAATTATAATGAACTTATAATTAATAATTCAGATCATAGAAACTTTGGTTGAGAACAACAAATCTCATTTATTTGCTTGAAAATATGAACAGGATGTTCATAAAATCAGATGTGGAATCATCTGCGAGTGAAAGATAAACTTTAGTCACTATCTTCCAACGTTCAAGATAACCTCTTGTGGGTTATTCATGTTGAAAAGGGGAACATTCTCAATTGAATATTGAATAGAAATATTTTTCTGTGATTTGAGAAATCCACGATAAAAATGAAGTAACAATTTTTTTGTGATCTAACAGAATAAAAATCTTATTGTTTATAATCTTTTTTTTATATATTTCCATTATTTATATAATTATTTAAGATTTTAATTTTTTTTCCAAAATCATATTTCCAATAGAATAACGAAAAATAAAAAAATATAATTATTGTTCATTAAGTTAACAATCTGTTATAAACAAATTCCAAATCCCATCATATTGTTTTGCTGGAACTACTAATAATTACAAAAACTATATGCAACAAAGTCTCGAAATTTTTATTTTTTATAGTTTTTTTTTAAACTACGATTTATAATTTTTCATAAAAATAGTTGAAAAAACACATAATGAATAATTTCACAAAAAACTGTATACCTTGAGTATTCATTAACAAATATGTGATTAAACACCGCTAGAATACATGATGGAGTTGACATTATTTAAATAAATCCGTGTATTTCATGAACGATTAATGTAAATGACTGACACCAACATTTTTTTAATTATTCAAATACAATCCTACAAAATCGTGTGATAGTACAAAAGTTTAAAAGATATAAGAAGTAGATAATTGATTTTTTATAAACGAATGCATATAAACAGGAAACCATGACAGATACAGAATTGGTGAAAAATTTATTTAATAGATCAAGTATCTATAAAATCATTTCGGGAGTATATAACTGTATCTTTAATGTTTCAAAAGTTACAGCGGTGTGTCAATTGAAGACTCAAGTGGCCGCTACAACTTTCATACACCGTAATTCTAGAAAAATATATAAAATAATTATTGACACTTTGTTGCATATGGCTGTTTCTATAATCTCTGAAAGTTTCAGAAAAAACATATGGGAATTAAAATTTGTTTATAACTTAATAAACAATAAAAGTTTTAATAAAAAAAAGGGTTATTCAATTGAGAAATGCCATAGGATTCTCAAAGAACAAAACATTCCTAACTTATTATCTAAATAATGGAAATATAGAATAAAGATTATAAAAAATTAAAAATAAAGTTTTTTTTTTCTGTAAAATATATTCTCTGGACATCGAAGTAGCAAAAACCTTTCTTTCTAAAATATTAAACTAATTGATTTGTTCATAAACAATTGAGTTCAGGGAGTCGGTACTTTTTTATTGGAAATTTCCTCTTCTTTAAGATTTATTTTTCATTTTTGCTAACGTTATTAGTTTTTGAGTTATTCCCAAAGGACTGAACCCCTTTTTTTGTTATTGTTTTTTGTTAATAAGAATTGCTATTTCCGTCAGCAGAAAACACATGAATGGCTTTCTCAGAATTGCATCCCGAATCGATTGAGCTATTGCTCGTATTTGTTGGAGACTATTTTTCGGAGAAAACTCACCTACTAGTCTATAAATCAATCTCAGAATTCGTCAAAACACATACCACTGGAAAAAAGCTGTTGTGATGGATAGGCTTTCACAAAATTTTAATTTCCTGACGAATTCATGGGTATATACGATGAACAATGTTGGACCTTCTGAAGACCCTTGTGGTACACTGTTTTCCACTGAAATAGTATACGAGTGGCATCCATCAATGAGTACGGGCAGGAAGCGATACATGATAAAACTATCTAATAACTTTATTGCCACAGTAGTCATACTGGAGTTGATGAATGATCCCTGAACTGTGGGAGGCAGAATGAATGAAATTGCTTTCTATCAAGGAAATGATAATGATAACGGTCCAAGAACTTGTTGCAGATTCCCCTGGAAAATAGTTCGAATCTATATCCAGTCCTTCGTTCGATAGAGTAGTTGAGTTGTTGGGAAAACTCCGCTATGATCATGTACACAAAAAAGCTTGTTATCTTTGAAAAATAGAGATTTAATCGACGCACCCTTGGCCTGCTGTCAATGGATTCGTCCCGAATTCCAACTTCAAAGAGGAAATTGGTTATCAACGCACTGAAATTGAATGACGAGCGAATTACAATCATGGAACTGAAAACATAGACGCATTCTATCGACATGAATCAATTGGTCTACGGCTACAGAAAATCAATTAGCGCTGAACAACACTGACTCCATTGCTGCCCGAATTGGTCTGGTCGAAAAAATAACTGAATGGTGCAAAGTCTGATACTGTCAAAATGGTGAGATGCCTGGAAAATGTTCTGTGTTCTGAAGGGTGGATAACTGAATTGAATGTATTTTGTCCCAGATATGTCCCGCTCAGAACACACATTCGAATGAAAATGAATAGGGTAAATACGCGCTGAATGCAGTGCATAAATTCATGAGATCAAGTATTTCAGGAATAAAATGGATTTACAATTATCGGGATCTGTGTTTATAATCCATAAAATATGAGGATGCTTTTTGACAAATCGAGACTTTTAAAGCTAATTTTCCAGCAACAAATTTTTTATTGGATATTGGGAGTCTAACCTAAATGAACAGCAGGGTTACGTACCACATTGAGTTTTTAGGACAAAAAGGAATGATGTTTTCATAAAAAAAAAGAAATGAAATTTTGGAATTGAGGTAGAATAAATTCAAACGAAGTTATCAAATGGAAATGAAAATCAACGGAATTATAGTTCCTAATACTCGATATAATTGAAATATGAATTGTTCATCCAAGGATATCAAGTATACTCTCCTAGTTGATTAATTCTGAATGAAAATAAAAAATCTTTCTAAAATATGAAAATACCTTGGTTTAATTCTTCTTCATTTCATATATTTTTTTAAACGTAGCACATTGAACAAATGTTTTAATTATTTGACGCATACAGGGTGTTTGAAAGTTAGTCATTGATAATAATAATTTGTCACAAATACGGACATGTCCTCTCGTTTTTCAATAAGGTTGGGATCCTGAAATTAGGAGAATAAGGAATAGGGGATGATTTTATGGATTAAAGCTGGAAAAGTACTATTTAGGGAAAAAAATGATTTTGTGCCACCACATTATCGAAACATCTAGATTTGACTCGAATTAATAAGTAAAAAATTTGTATAGGGAAACACAAAATACATTGGGTCTTACCTATTTTCTTCTGCTCTTTCCAAATTTTTAAATACAATTTCAAAATATTGATATACAGGGTGTTGTTTCGACTCGAAACCTACTTATTAATTTTTTTGAGGCCGAACCTGGAATAAGACTTTTTTTATTATGTTAATCGACACCACTGTGGACAAAGAACATACGAACCACATATCACAAAAATATATAGGATGGTTCATAAGTTATGATTAATTGAAAAAATGGGGAAATTAATAAATCAACCTATATCTTGATTATAAAGAACGATAAACCCATAAAATATAGGTTATTTAGAAGCACATCGGTGTCCTCCATCTACCCCCACTGTATGCGCATTTTCCAATGAATAGCCCTGTATAAGAAATCGCGGTCTGAATTACTTTCAACTCTGGATGAATGCAATCAATTGAAATATCACCATCGCTATCAAATATTCTGATGATTTTTATATCACTGTAAAAATTGTTTCCGATGTCTAAATTGCAGAAGATGTCCTCTCTTCAGAATAGCTGGGATATTGTGACCACCTAATACATTGAACTGTTCTGTATGGGGTTCAAAGCATCCATTTTTTTATTAAACATTTTTACGTTTGCACAAAATATCAAGATCACCCCATGACTGCTGAATGTTGTGCGACCCCGAAAGCAACCTCAGCGATGATCTGTCCATCGATACGATGAAAACGAATTCTGCAGCATTGGCATACATATAACTATTCCGCATCAATGTTTCATAGACTTCATTGCTGAATGCAATATCCTGAAATGCAATCGGAAGTACAGACTATACTTTGGGGAATTTATGTACATGTTGAACTCTTTTTTCATTTCCAATACCTTCCTTAACTACTAACTCTTTTAGTTCTTCGATGATGTTGATACGTCAACTCAGGAATATTATATATTATTTAAAAAATAAGCAGTTGGTTTGATTTACTTTACTCTTTAGATTTTCAACGGAATTTTCAATCAATGTCTCATTTGTCTATCATGGTGAATCTGCCCGTTATCAACTATATTTAAAAAAATTGAATATGAGAGTATACAGAAATTTTCACTTTTTTGGCAGAAATAATGGTTTGCCTGACAATAAGAAATATAAGGAAATTAATTCCAAGAGTTCTGGAAACGGAGGAGTTTGTATGGAATTGTTGCCAGAAAAGTATTACATTTCATTAATTTTATTCAATTCCTCAACGATCAGTTTAGACCAGGGCTGAAGCCTTTGTAAATGGTAAAGAGTTAAAAAAAAATAATGGTAGGATGAAACCCATTTGACAAAAAAGATGATATAACAAAAATGAAACAAAAAATAATTTACGGGCGATCTGAGGTCGGGAAGTGGAAGGGGGTGAGTTTTTAATGGTAAAAAACGGTTTATTTCGATTTTCGGCAAAACTACAAGCCCTATGGAAAAAAGTTGAGAAACAAAGTTGTAGGTAATGAGAAGATCTACTTTTGTATCGACGCTTTTTTTACATAACCTCAAAATTTATGTGAAAAATTCAAATGACCAAGTTTTTGGTTTTTAATTTTTATCTTTTACAAAAAACAAATTCTCCACGAAATTTAGTGGAAATTCACCTTTCTATGTTCCAAACACACTGTAATTTTTTTGATTTAAAATTTCAATTTTTTCACCTTATTTTGACTTAATATCGAAAAAGCGCCCTTATTTTCAATCGAAAATTATCCCGTCAAAATATCAGCTTTTTTAAAAGAGTCGGTAGGCTTTTTGTTCGTTGAAATCTCTACTTTCTGATGGTATGAAAAAAAGTACATTACTATGGCAGAAAATGCAAAGAAACGAAAAAAACTCGAATCCGAATTCAATAAGACATCTACAATATTTTGAGAAAGTTGTAGAATCTTCTTTAAATTATATGCGTAGATGCCTATTCATTGCTATTTTAAGATAACTTATATACCTGAGTGACCTACGGAAAATTTTAGCCCATCAAAAGGTATTTCATAGAGAAGTGGGGAAGGGGCTAGGAGGGTCTGGGCCTTACTACCTGTTATTTCTTTGCATTTTCTGAGAACATTTACCATAGTAATGTACTTTTTTTTCACACCATCAGAAAGTAGAGAATTCAGCGAACAAAAAGCACCGACTTTTTTTAAAAACCTGATATTTTGACGGGAGAACTTCTGATTGAAAATTAGGGTGCTTTTTCGATATTAAGTCAAAATAAGGTGAAAAAATAAATATTTTAAGTCAAAAAAATTACAGTGTGCTTGGGACATGAAAAGGTACGTTTCACCAGATTTCGTGTTTTTTTTTTGTTTGAGATAAAAATAAAAAACCAAAAACTTGGTTATTTGAATTTTTCACATACATTTTGAGATTATGTGGAAAAAGTGTGGAGACCAAAGTTGTAGATCTTCTCATTACCTACAACTTTGCAATCCAATTTCTTCCATTGGACTCGTAGTTTTGCCGGAAATCGAGATAAACCGTTTTTTACCCTTAAAAACTCACCCCCTTCCACTTCCCGACCTCAGATCGCCCGTAAATTATTTTTCCTTTCATTTTTGTTATATTCTCTCCCTTTACCAATGGGTTTCATGCTTCTATTATTTTTTCTGGTTTCAAAAATTATCGACCCTGGTCTAGTTGGAACTGTCATCATTTTCTATTCGAAATCAAAATGCATTAACACAAAATAACTAATTTACCATTCATTCAACACGAGATGAAAACCAGTTATCTCTGATTGCAATGGACAGAAATCCCCAAAAATCCTAGAGAAAGTTTATCTACATTCTTAAGAAAAATCAGAATTACAGCTGTGTGATTTCCGATACAGTGAAAAGATATTGGCTGTCATTAAAATTTCCTCATTCTATTTTTCAAATGTTACGTCTATTGCGATGTTATAATTGTTCACTCTGTGCCATCCTTTGATATGCGATGATTATTTTTGGAAATACATCTTTTTGGAGAGCTTTATACCCAATAGAATGAGAGTATTGAATTATTTTTTTCCATATTAATATTAATTCGTGCATCAAATAATCGCTGACATATATTTTAGGAACTATCAGTTCAACGGTGGTCTTGCTCATGGAATGGTCTTCAATGGTGTAGTAAATTCATCACTTATTTTCATCACTGGAAATCTGAAACAAAATACATATGCGCAACAACGTCTTTCCTCTAATGGTTCAATGCAACCACGGAGATGTCAACATATTTCACGGACAATTCGCCTCTTCTCACATTCCTTCGAGCTAATTAGCGAAAGCCCGCAGACCCTGTATAATGGATGAATTCTATCCCGCAGCCACTCCAGAATGGTCTCATGTATTAGAGTTTATAGTGTCGTACATAGTTGATGCTGGAAATGTATGCATAACACAATTTGTTTTCTTTGTCACGGGGGACAATGCGGGGATAGTGGTATGCCCCAGAGGAATTTCTGGTTGAGTAACGTGATATGCAGGGATAATTATCACTTTCCTCGTGGATATAGCAGATTATATGCGATTATATGCACTTGATGTATTCCACGTACTGCGCATAGGATCAGTTCCATTTCCTCCGTTGCATTACTATTTGACCTAGATATTGTCATGACAGATTTTCCACACCATTTGTTGTTTTTTGTTGACGGGAAATATTTGTAAATCATTTCTCGAAATTGATATATAGTCCATTGAAATGTTACATGAGCTTTGCATGTTTCAGAGGACGCAATTTTATTTTTGGGACATGTGTGAGGGGTCAATAGAAGCTCAACCTCAAGTTTGTGGGGTCGCCACCCTTGTCCCCCGGCCGCCATCTTGGAAAATGCGATGAAAACACCTTTTCCGCGATATCTCGAGAAAATGTGTGGTATCATAATCTGTAGCAAATTGTTTTACCTACAAATATGTTGTCGAAACTTTTCGCCTTAAATTGGAAATTAAAGAAGTTATAAGCAAAAAAGTGAGAAGATTTCTGTAAAAATTTTCTTTTTTGCTCTATAACTTTTTTTTTATACATTTTACAAAAAAATTACCTCAGACCAATCTTGTAGATGAACTATTGAGAAAAATTTTTCTCTTTCAATTTTTTTTAACTCCATTCATTCAAAACGCTGTTACAGCGCTCCAAAGTTGACCGGGTTCGTCAATGCTCATGAGAATCCGGTCGAAACGAAATGTTTAACTTATTTTTGTTTTTTTTTTATTGTAAATATATTCTTAAAAAATTTTTGTTAAATTCGAACAACTTTACTTATTCATTCCTAACTCTTTTCCCCGCCACCTATGAGGTAGAGTCTGTAAGCGCGTTTTTTTCAACGTGGTATCCCCAGTAGGCCTACTCCACGGACATCTTGCTCATAAGGTGATCCTCGTCATCTAATATGTTCAATCACTATTATATTTAATTTATGTCGTGTTCACCTAACATACGGCATACCGGTTTCAGGCTTTTTTTTGGCCCTCATCAGTACGGAGTAGTCGAGCTTATTAGAAAGAAACATTTGCATACAATGTCCATTTATATGGAGGTATGCATGGATTTTCAGGTGAATATCATTCAACGTTCTGCGTGGTATTTGCCCGGAAAGTAGTTGTTTTTCACCTGAGATCTACCATTTTCTGGTTCAATTTATATTGAATCTTTTATGTGAAGAAAACCGTTTAATTCGATACTTTTTTCCATTCATTCCACTTCACATGGCGTTTATCTTTCACTATATGCTAGTCGGGCTTGCCACTCCTACTGAGAAGGAATCTTCCATTTAGAAACCTATCGAGGTGGGAGATTTTCGGAGTGTTTCTTTCTGTCACTAGGTACCGCCAGTTAAAAGTTTTCTTTTCCGGCGTACCTATAGGTGTTATAGACTCGATGATGGTTTTGGTTATGTTGTGTCTCGCTTCAGCCAGAGCTCTTCGGACCTTTGGCTGGTTGACTACTCCGTACTGATGAGGGCCAAAAAAAGCCTGAACCCGGTATGCGGATTGTTAGGTGAACACGACATAAATTAAACATAATCGAGCTTATCAGAAAGAAACATTTGCATTCAATGTCCATTCATATGGAGGTATTCAGGTGAATATCATTCAACGTTCTGCGTGGTATTTGCCAGGAAAGTAGTTGTTTTTCTCCTGAGATGTACCATTTTCTGGTTCAATTTATATTGAATCTTTTATGTGAAAAAACCCGTTTAATTCGATTTTTTCTAGTAGATTTATTGATATAAAAAACAAGTTTTGATTTTCAAACAGAATCTTATAGAAGAATAATAATTTTTTAACTCAAAACTTTTCCAGAAATACTAGCGTTTCAACGGGTTGACACTTTTTCACACGGGACTACAATTTCCTTCAATTTTCGTATCAATTTTATATTCCTTTTCTTCAGTCTCAATATTAAATTTCCGTTTCGCAGTCTTATTGCCATTATCTCGCGTTTCAGTATTACTCATTATCATTATTAGTTTCATTTTCAATCCTATATCATTGTATTTTCCTTTATAGTGTACTTCTTGGTATCATCATGTAATTATTCTGCTGACTCATCGCCGCTTCATTTCTTCATTTCTGCTTTTTCAAACGATTCCCGTCTTTTCTTGGGAATACGTGAATCAAAATATAGGAACGTAAATTGGCTTGATTCGTTCTATCCAGTCTTCATCACCCAAAGTTCGCGAAGCATCGTAAATACATTTTTTGAAATCTACTGCCTCGACTACATGTTTCATGCTTCTCTTTTCTAATAACAGTGATGAAGTGACTCAATACAATCAATAATAATCAGAAACAACCTTTTCTATTTCCTTTCACATTATTTATTGAAGTAGCATGCGATGCCCCATACCCCATACAGCCTCTTCGATTGTCTAATATTGCTAACATCGCTCACAGCCTGTTTCATTCATACCTTCGTATATTCTAAAAATCTTCTGTTAGTTTCATTTATTTTTTCTGTGAAATACACTGGTTTTACTAAACCTGTATTTGAAATGTTATCTAATGTTATCCTTGAAAAAATGTTCTCTGTGTATTTCTGATACGATTGTCATGATACTTATATGATTGTCAGTTGTACCCCCGTGATCTCAACTCCTACAAGATTCCATTAACTTCTGAGGATTGGTCAAACAACTAAGGAAAGCGGTTAAAAACAAACGAACAAACATTTCTTGAGTATGAAATTTCCATTCTCTATGAGGACTATAGCCTTTGTTCTCCAGAAATTAATTTTTTATATTCTGTAGAACTCAAGACCCTTCCTATTTTTTCTTGTATTTGTGGTGAGGTACATCGTGATTTTTTGGTGGGTTGATAAGATTTCTATATTATGTACCACTGGTTAGATTTTCATAGCACCTTTGGTTTTGTAATTATGTCTGGTATCAATGCCTTACTAACCAACGTACAGAAAAAATATCAGAGCTGCAAACTTGGCATTTAGGAACATTTTGACTTCTGTAATCATACTGATATATAACTTTCTAAACGAAAAAGTAAATAAACTGATGACCAATTCTAAATATTTTTCATATAAACCCCAGAACCATGGAATATAAGATGACCAAATAGCGTACATATATTTCAGAAGGTGGGCATAATAATGACGCCTTTGTGTGTATTTTCTTCCATATATCCGTAACTAGATGTATCACAACTTATCTGATTTCCATCTTGCACTTCTGAGGTTGAAACCTAATTACTACCATTACTACCGATAGTCATCGGATAGTTATATATATTTCAAAATTCTAACATTGAGAATGATTGACTGACATCACATGTAACTAGGCTTGGGCAAGTCAAGGTCTATGTTGCGGTGTTGTATAAATAATCATAAAACACGCGACTCTGGGACGCTCGTGATTTATGGTTTCAAATATAAAATGAGATTGATTATTTTTGGACACGAGTACACGCTATTTACCTGTCGTGTATAACATCGGATGTATTTGATGAATAAAAAATAAGGATGTTCTGTAGAGGTCACCTCAGTTTCTTGACCATATACATTTGCTTTCTTCGATTTCTCGGAATTCGTATAATTTCTTTCGACAACATTTTGACATGGTTGTTGTTATTTTCAGGTTAAAAACACTAAATCAATTTAAAACATATAATTTGTCACTTTCAGGTTAAAAACACTGAAATATTGAAAAATATGGAGACACAACACTTTATTTGACATAATATTGAAATATCTGTGATATGTATCAATGTGAGTTATCACTTACAAAATATTCTATTTATATCTTTGCTTCTGCATTGTACGAATGTTGTTGGAAATGGAAGATTTCATTGTTATCAGGAATGGTTTGCCTTTCATATTTTTTTCAGTATACTTATGAATATCATATATTTCTCACTAGTTTTTTTTATATTCAAGTATGTGAGAATAGGGAGTATTGAACTTTCCCGTCTGGTGCCATAGGTTTTTTCATTGTTCCACCGATCCACTATCATTTCTGTATTCAACTGAGCTCTTTGTTTAGAAAAATGAGTGGCTTGATTGAGATTTCAATACCAAACGAAAAAAAAAAACATACGACTGACGAAAAACAAGTTTTGCAAATATATGAAATTTTTTCAGTGATCTTTCCAGTCCAGTCTCAATTTCAGTAGCCGCATCCTCGTTAGTGCTGGTAATTGAAAGCACAACCCGTCATGAGGATTTTTATATTTCGATCTGGGAATGGACTGCGCTTTGTTAGAAACGGAAAAAATAATTTGGCGTTAGTGGAGAACGAAATTGGCGCTCTGCAGATAGGGATTACTGAAATTGGACGAGTATGTAGAATAATAAAAGTTTCAATTTCTTTTTTGTTTTAATCATGTTTTTCTGTACTATTCTATTCACTGGATGATTTATATTATCCGATTGTATTCGGATTAGTTGGTCAGCAAATAATTTACTAAATTATTGACGTCCTCATCTTAGTTGGGAGCAAATACAATGAAAGAGCTTTGAATCACATGTAACAAGTCTTCCATATTAGAATAAGAGGAACAGTTTTGGAAAGATTGGTAATGAACTGAACTCTAGGGACAGGCCTACAAATTTGAAGATAATATGAAGCTAATATATTAAACCGAATAGGGATGGAGGCAGCATCGTTTGTAGCCAGATGACTTCATAAAAAAATATCGATTGAAATGACAAATAATGTGGAACAGGAATACAATTGGAGGAAAAAAACTCGAAACCTTATGGAACGATGATAAGCCTGCAAAACAACGATCAATAGTCAGATATATATATATATATATATATATATATATATATATATATATATATAAATATATATATATATATATATATATATACAGGGTGAGTCAACAGGATTCCCGTGGTTCATTGCTCCTTAATGTATCACTATTTCGATTTCTTATATTTTTTTTGTCAAAGGGACCATCTGAGACCACCTTCCAAAATTATTCTCATACATACAGGGTGCATCATTGATGCGTGGCTAACCAAAGTTGATTTTTTTCAAATGAAAGACCCGGTATATTTTCATATATTCCGATCGACTGTTTCATTGGCTGCTCAACGATTTTTTCAATTTTGAATTCTGTTGCGGCGTTGCCGAGTTATTCGAAAGAAATCTATTTTGTAGATTTCTTTTCGGAAAATTACCTATGTCACATTTCTAAATATTCAGTAGAGATAATTGGGAAATCGTTGGTCGATATGATGATGTTCATGGAGAATATCAAGAATTTTGAATAAATTGTACAGGATGTTCGATACAACAACACAAACTAAGCCATTTTCAAACCTCGGTATTTTGATTTTTTCAGATGGAACACCCTATATATTTTCTTTCAAATCAACTCCTTTTCAATAACTCTACACTTCCCCTTCCCCATGTCATGTACCTAAAACAACTCGTTTCCGAGATATTCTGGTTTAAAGGAATTGGTCAATATCAAATCAACAATTCTATAGATTTTTCATCTACATGTTTGTTCATAGAAAATACTGATACTGAATGATGTTTCAATTTTTTTTCCATCTTCAAAAGCATTCTTGGCAACTCATGAATAACTAGCATAGCAAAAGAAATTTTCGAATGTAACTATTTTTTCTAGTTTAGTTATCCATGACTACCGCTGAAATAATGATTATCGGAATTTGTAAATAGAGGTAACTGTCAAATTACAATCCAGGTGTGTTAAAAATATTGTGTCATTATGAATTATCATTCAGAGGACATGGTTAAAATTACGTATGCTTTGAGGGAAAGTGATGGTAATTGCTTACTGGCATGTAGATTATACGAACAAAAGTTTCCTGAGAAAGACATCCAGACCAGCGAACATTTCGAGACCTCAAAACAAGATTTGAGGAAACCGGAAAAGTATTTCACGAAAAGTTTGATCGTGCTTGTCCTGTAACGAATGATGAAAATACTCTTGATATTGCATTGCATATTACCGAGAATCCCCATTTGAGTACACGTATTTTCAGTAGGGAGTTAGAAATATCTCAATGTGGTGTTTCTCGGATGGTGAGAAAATGCAATTACCATCCATATCATATGCAGTTAATGCAGGAGCTGACTGAAAAACATTTTTCAAAGCGAATGCGGTTTTGCCAATGGAGTGTAGATAAAATCAACCAAGAACCTGATTTTTTTGAGTATGTTTTATTTTCGGACGAAGCCACGTTTCAAACAATGGCCATGTGAATCGGCATAATATGCACTATTATACAACTGGAAATCCTCACTTTGTTAGATATGTCAATCACCAACAACGTTGGTCACTGAATGTTTGGGGAGGTAGCATTGGACGGCGTGTAATTGGGCCCTTTTTTTTCAACGGTCATCTCAATGGAAGAAAATATCTAAGATTTCTGCGAAGTCAGTTATCAAATTTATCAGATGATATTCCATTGGCAATAAGGCAGAGAATGTGGCTACAATAAGATGGCGCGCCTGCACATTACCACACTGATGTGCGGGAATACATTGGTAATGAATTCCGTGAAATATGGATAGGTAGAGGCAGTGGCCTCCAAGGTCACCGGACGTTACAAAAATTGATTTTTTTCTATGAGGATACATTAAATGGGTTGTCTATCAAACTCCGCCTACAACTCCTGAAAATATGAAAGCAAGAATTCGTACTGCTTTCAGGGAAATTTCAGAGGAAAAGCTGGCACATGTGGATACTAATTTCCGAAACAGATTGAGAGTGTGTATTGGTGAAAATGGCAGGCACATTGAACATTTGCTGCATTAATTATTGTTATTTGCTGTTAGATTCGAATAAATATGATTTTTATGCTAAGTTCAATTCTATATATGATACCAAAGGCGAACATTGTCAATATTTTCTGTGGAAAAATATCTATCTTTTGGATGTAGAATATCTCGGAAACGAGTTGTTTTAGGTACATGACATGAGGAATGAAAAGTGTAGAGTTATTGAAAGGAACTGAAATGTGAGGTAATAAAATAGCTAAACAATACAGTATAAAATCGAGGAAATTTTCATTCTTGTACGGTTTATCGTAAAAAACATTGAATTAAGACTATCACATACATTCAGATGAAAAACTTGTTATAAAAATAATTAAAAAAGGATGTTCTGCTCAGCAGATCATTGAAAACATAAACAATCATGTGAACCATAAGTGTTGTTTGTTGTGACATGGTATTTCATAAATTGCGGCAAGTGAAAGGGATTTTTAACCTCACTTTCAGTTCCTGATGAAGAGACAATAAATGACTCGAAAGCTTGAATATATATATATATATATATATATATATTATATATATATATATATATATATATATATATATATTTATATATATGTATATATATCCTCTCGCTGTCAGTACGCGAGTTAATTTCAGACTTCAAATATTTGTTTTCTCATTCCGATAGTACAAATTGCGAGTGTAATGAAACAATACAATTCAAATATATCTCTCCTATAATAATTCAGACGCTTATACATTAACATTTTGAATATCTTGACATGTTTTTTGGGTAACCTTCCACAGTCTGAAAATGAAAATATAGTTGGAAAAATCTATACAAGTGTAGAAAGGGCAAACCAATTAGTTCACCCCGATGAGTTACTGCGTTCACCAAATTATATTTCCTATAGAAAGATGATTCGATTTGTCAGTAACTTCTCGTTCCCTGAATATGCCTATAAAAAATAGTAAAAATTCGAAAGGTACTTCTCTAAATAGGTTTTGATTGACGTTTCGGGGACTATAACTGCCCCCGTTCTCAAAATTTTCTAAATCTCTCTAATTGTTTGAATAATTTGGATTTTTTCTTGCAGAGTCTTCTTCGCTTTTTCCACAAAAAACCACATTCATTCAGAATTTTGAATATGTATATGTATAATGTATATGTATTCAGTATGTTATTTCCCAATGAAAAATCTATCCGCAACGCTGCAAACATTCCACCTGTGTGTTTATTTATAAAGCAACTATTATAGAATCACTTAATGTACCAGACTTCCTTATTTCATGAATACGAAAGAAATAATCCCATCTGCGAATTTCAATGAGCGCTTCAGAATTTAATTTTCCTTTAAAAGATTTACATACATTTCTATAATGATAAATAAACCCATTCTTCTGCAGAATTCACATTGAGGGCATATTTTATGAGGTGATATATTCCATGGAGTCGTTTTGTTCCTACCACTAGAATTTCGAGAAAATGGAAAACTGAAATGGAATGAATGTCAATGTGAACTCACAGATAGAATTCGGATAGTACAGTTATGAAAATGAGACATTGAACGTGAATATCAAATTATTACATGTCGAATCAATAGTGGATATTATTGAATGACTCATCACTTCATCTCTCAAACGGTGAATCCCATGATTTGGCATGAAAGTCTTCCGAAGAATGGACGGATATTTCCAAAGTTCTATCCCTCAAAACTCAAAACAGCCCCTGAAAATTTAATTCAGTCAATATCTAAGCGATGCTAGGTACAATTGCTGAAATATGACAAAATCTTCTTCGAAATGGAGGCATATTTTGGTGATAGAAAACAAATACTTTCCTGGCATTATGCCAACTGGACATATGTTGGAGATTCTGAAAGGACACCAATTGAAAGAAACGTGGCATAAAATTTGCATTTTCGTTTGAAAAATTGTTAGAATGTTTCAACAATTTCATTTTCTTGTATAAAATGTGTTGTTTATTTTCGTGATGGTTCCTCCTAACAAAGAAAGCCTTTTCAGTCTGGGTGAAAAAATTATTTCAGGATTCGAATCATTGTTGAAATGGAATATTCCCAATCTTTCAACTGGAGAGTTGAACATTCCTTGGATTAAGAATTTGATGCTATGAAAATCATTGTGGAATTTTTCATGAATTCATGGGTTGATGTGGAATATCCTATAATTTCTTTGGAATAATACATCGTGTATCAAGTTGTAAAAGCAATACATTCCCGGATGGCAATGTAAATTATTGGCAGAGGCAAACAAGTATTGAAGTCTGGGAATGTGCTTTTACTAAGAGGTAAAGTAGAACCAGAAATCTAGGGAGGTCGTAAATCAATATCAGCCGACGACCCTCATTATTACCTATTGTTCGAAATATAGATAAGCAATAAAAGTGTGTGTCCCTCCAAAGATTCCCAGGTCCGGATTGAAATATCTCATGAAATAGTTTGGCATTTCAATAATAGTGGGCTCTCCATTATTCTTGGATTTTGTTGACAGTTTTGTATTTAAATTTATTTGATAATAAAGAATCTCGTAAGGTTGATTTAGAACCCTTGGTATGGATATGTTTAAATGTGTGTAAATAATAAAATTCGCTTACCTAGCCACCAGACTTTCAGTACCAATGGGCTATTAACGAGATTATAGCGATAATGGTCTATTTACGGTTACAAAATAAATTACCTACGAGGTTTGGAAAACAAGACTGTTTTGAGAACTGACCGCTTTCCAATTCCAGAAATAAAAGGAGGAATGTCAAACAACATTTATTCTTTACCTACGTAATATTCCGTTGTGTCAGTTGGTCTATTTTAAAGTGTCCATTCGATCATTGTATCGTGAAAAATGTGGCGTCCATGGGCTCATCCTGAAGCTAGTACTTCAACTGGTGTCGTGGTATCACTAGTCGACAAATGTTACACCCTCATGAGAAACAAATTATATTAAATGTTTATACTCCCCTTCTGGAACGTGGAATGTCCAAGAATCAAGCTGTGCAAGGAAGTGCATCTTCAACAAAAACACGGTATTCCACAGTGTTTAAAATAGTAAGTAACCCTATTTCAAAAAGAATGAAACGAAAACACTCTGGCGGTTCATGAAAACGAGATGGCTGTGATGTAGATATGATTCGAAGAACAATATATGTGAAAGATAAGTGCCATGTGAAGTGGAATGAATAGAAAAATTTTCAGGTGAATATCATCCAACGTTCTGCGTGGTATTTGCCAGGAAAGTAGTTGTTTTTCACCTGAGATCTACCATTTTCTGGTTCAAATTTATATTGAATCCCTTATTTGATGAAAACCGTTTAATTCGATTTTTTTCCAACAATATATGTCTTGTACAAAGAGGAAATTGTGCCTACATAAGATATTTTAATGCAACGGCTTGAAAATAATGAAACTGGTATCCACTGTTGCGAAAAGACTTTAAGGAAGTCTCTTTTACAAAACAAATTTGAATTAAAAAAACTCACTAGTAGCAGAAAAATTATAACGGGATGTCTGCGCCTTGAGAAATAGAGATATTAATATTAATTGGCAATAAACGAATTTAGAGAATATGGTAATACAGAAGGGTATTTGGATGAAACTTGGTTCGATACAGACGATATTACAAACAGAAGTTGGGTAGACTCATCTGACCTGTGCCAAACTTATGCGCCGTCTAATAAAGGAAAACGCATTACGATAATTCACGCAGCAACCGAAAATGGTTTCATACCAAATGCGTTGTCTTCATGGACAAAGAACATCATGGACTCTCCAGTCGATTATCATGATGATACAGCCGAATTATTTGAAGACTGGTTCCAAAATACATTCATACCAAATATTCCACTCAACAGTATTATCGTCATGGATAATGCTACCCACCACAGTCGAATACTAGATAAAGCACCATGTTCAGATGACACCAAAGCCACTATACAAGAATATATGTTGACCAATCATATGTACTATGAGGAAAAGTACACAAAAAACAGTTACTAGAAATTTTACGCAGTTATTCAATAAATAAAATATATTTTTGTGAATCATTGTTCGAAAGCTTGAAACATACGGTGCTCAGACTTCCCCCTTATCATTGTATGTTTAACTCAATTGAACATATATGGCATCAGCTTGAGTCAGCAGTCCGAAGAAATAATACTTCTCCAACCTTGAGTTCAACTGTGGTAGCTCTTGTTCAAACAGAAACTGCAAACATTCCTGATAGCAGCTCGGCCAAGTGTGTTTTCCATATTAAAAAGTTGTGAAAGACATATATGGATATAGTAAAAATTCCCAAAGGAAAGTTCATCATCAATTTGGATGACGACAGTGAAACTGATCTTCATGAGTAATTTTGTTCATAAATACCTTTTATCGAGAAACTGAACTTATTATGAAGTATAAAGTTTGACATTTCACATTAATTAGGTATATCATATATTATTATATAATATAATATAATTATTTATAAATTATTATCATATATTATATATTAATGAACAAGTTTCAAATATATTCAAGCGATTTTTCTTGATAATTTAACCCAATATCATTATACCTACCTATAAAACAAAATTTTATGGCTAGGACAGGTACAACTCTGCGGAGAATCTACCGCCTGCTGATAACTCAAGTGATTGGTGATTTACGACCATACACATACTATTTATTCTGGAATCACAATCAACATTATCATAAATTGAAGATTTTTTTCAATGCACAACATATTTTGATCACCATCTTAATGCCTATGAAATCGTTTCCTTGACGGTCACTGTTTTTCACTACTTATTTCGGTTTCATACCTAATATCGTCAAAAAAACATTTAAATATATCCAGAATGGAGACTAATGATTATGTCCATGTGTGCGGGACACCACCAGAGTAAGTAAATGCTGCTAAAAATGTCATCTTATATGTATTGCCAAATAAATCCAAGGCAAAATATGAATACGCTCCACGTTTCATGGAAGACGACCATCCGATCTGAAACTGTCATGATTGCACACTTTTCCGATTTATCTACAAAGTTGGAGGCATCTACGTTATGGTCAAATTACGCTAAGAGCTACACTTAGTACGAAAGAAGGTATTACAAAATATTCGAAATTACGTGCTTTCCTGAAACGTCAAAGTGACAACTATAAACCAAAGAAGTCAAAAGTTACTGAACAAATTAAAACGTTTATTATTCAAGCACCAGATTATATATAGTTAATCACCTAGATATTTATATAGTGTACGTTTTAGGTTGCCTTGATATCTGATGTTGCCGGTGCATATCGCCGACATGAACTATATCAATCAAATTTGATGATATAGAAGATTTTGGATCTAAGCTTTCGATTGAAATACCCGATAATGAAACAAACAAAACAAGATCATTTGTGATAAACGAAACTTATATGAGTTGGATGTTTGCGTTTATTTATTTACTGTCTATTTGACGGCCTAGGCCGGCAAAAATTTTCCCGGACCGGGAAAGTTCGTTGCTTAGCAATGGACTAATATTTGATGAGCGTATTTTGGGGTGAAAATTGGCTCCGAGAAAGTGGGCATTCTTGCGCAATTTCAGAAAATAGTAGTTTATGTAACAAGTACGTAAAATGAGGCTTTTGCGGCGAATCGTAATTTTACGAACGAGGCGCTAGCTAGTCTTAACACATCATGGACATCCCTGCAGAACAAAAACCTGTAGAACACGAACCCACTGAAATGAAGTCAATACCATATTTTCGTTGGTTCACCATGGGGGAAAATTGAAGACATTCAGAAGTGGAAATATTGATTATCAAGAAATTAATTCCAATTCCAGGTTGAAGTTACGAATGGAAGAAAATATATTCCGTATATCCGAAAATAACTATTCGCGAGAGCTTTCCATTTTTAATAAAAAAGAACCCACTGTTATTGTAAGGAACCTGTTGTTTTGTCCGTCCAATTTCACTTTGCAGTCTCTATTCTTCATTTAATCTCTGGACATATTATGTTCATAAGAAAAAACAAATATTTGAATATTTTACAGACAAAATTCATATAGTAGTATCTAGATGATGGATTTCTTTCGTCAACATGTTCATTTCGTGATTGTGGAGTCACAAAATGACATTCAATATTATATTCAAATGAATAAGGTCTGCGGCTGATTGTTAACGAAATTCGTTCAACACTAGAATGAATATCAAACAATCACCAAGAAGATTATATCAATAATCGGGTAACCCTACCAATATCCAAGGAAGGATTAGAAGTTTGCTCTTCAATTTCGATTATATTACCAGCTTTATTTCACCATTTTGCGGTGTCACGGAGATCATCTATTAATAAGACATCTGGTTGAAGATGATGTTTTTTTTCTGTTATTCATTTCATTAATATAGTTGTTTTTTTCATTCTATAGATTAATTCCGTTGTTCATAATTCTTGAAGTTTTTTCATATCAATATATCAATGAATTATAACATCGATACTCTTTTCATGCCCGTTGCAAAAGCAGGATTCGAATGCAATAATGGTAGAAGTAATAGCAAGAAACACAACTAAAAACTAATTTAATACAAACACAAAGTTTTGCTTCCGTAAAAGTTTGTTCAACAAAAACTATTAATATTCAACACTTACACCCCACTCATCGTCAACCGGGAATTAATTTCAATCCCTCTAGAGGAATGCAAAAGTTTCCGAGAAGTTTTAATTAAAATTCGTTGTCTATTTAACACTGTCATATCTAGAAACACGAAATTATACATGTAACTTGTCACGCACCGTGATTCAGGAACAGTTCACGAAAGGGTAGTTCAAGGAAGAGTCGGAAGAAGCATTCATATACATTTAATGAGATTGAGGCGCTGCGAGGTGTTCTTGAATGAAGAGTTGAATAGTAATTTCGGACGTAACGTCCGACTTGGAGTGATGCTTTTTTTATTTGATTTGAGTTACGAGTTCCAGCAAGTTCTGCTGGAGTTTTGTAATCATTAAGTCAGCGGATGTTTGTGATTATAATTATGACGGTACGACAGGAAATCTTCGGAATATGTTATGGTGAATATGAAATAATTTTATAGCATGTCTCAGCATTCGCTTTTCTCATCTTCCCCAATTAACTTTCATTATAGCAAAGTAGATTTTGGCAGGTATAATGTGTTGAGATAGTTCCTCGGATTTCTGCCCGCGTTATGTGTTCTTGGTCCTCAAAAGCTCGAATGTTGTTTTCGTGTTGTGCTCCTCAATTTGTAATTGCGCACGAACGTCACGATCGGTTTCCTTGCCTGTTGCGTGTGGAGATGGAAGACGTCGCCAGATCGCCACGATCGGTCTGCTTCCTTCGTGATCTGCTTTGTATGAGGCCGGAAGAGGTCGCTGTTAGACGAGCCGTTGCCAGGTCGCCATGGGTGTTGCTGGGTGAACTCTATGCTGAAAGCCTCGATGTTCCATCCCCGTTGTTGTTTTGTTGTTGATTGTTTTGTCGGTGGGTCAATATAGATCGCCATACGCTTGGTAGTCTTTGACTGTCATCCCTTTTGTTCATAGTATGTGATCGTTTTTTCTTCCTTCTTCTTCTTATCACTTGCCAATGTCCGAGTGTTATCAAGTTATGTCCTGTTGTTAGTACATGAGAATCCGAACAACTGGACATACCAGAATCACTCATGTAATCAACATCGAAGAACTCGAAATGATTTCAGACTACACGCAACCCCTATACTCATTCGAAAAACCATTCAAAACACGGATTGGTGGATCTGGATGGGCCTCGAGTATAGAATCACAATCAACTGCGGACATAGTCTGGTATACAGACGGTTCAAAGACAGTTGAAGGAACGGGAGCAGGAACACATGGGGTAAGGCCAAGAAGGGATTACATAATACCACTTGGCAAATGCTCCACGATATTCCAAGCTGAAACACATGCTATCATGGTATGCATTCAGAAGAATCTAGATAGTGGTTATAGGAAAAAACACATCTACATTCTATCTGACTGTCAAAGTGCTATCAAAGCACTCAACTCCATACAGATAAAGTCCAAACTGGTCTGGGACTGCCTCACGAACCTCATCGAGCTGGAAAAACCCAACAAGGTCACCTCGATGTGGGTGCCAGGTCATAGAGGCATTGAAGGCAACGTCAAAGCGGACCAGCTAGATAGAGAAGCATCTGAAACGCTATTCACAGGGCCAGAACCTGCACATGGGATTAGCAAAAACCGTTGCAGGACCCTGATCGATGAGTGGATAAGAAGAAGACACCAACAATATTGGGATCAAACTGTCGGGCAAATACACAGCAAAGTCATGGTAGGGCATCCAAACCGGACCCTGACGGCTGACCTTCTGAATCTGAACAGAACGAAGGCTCGTATAATAATAGGTATGTTGACTGGACACTGCGGCCTAAGAAAACACCTAAACACCATGGGAGTACGCAGGGAAACCGTGGAGTGTAGGTTATGTGATGAAGAGGAGGGAACAGCCTCTCATATTATCTTTGACTCTGACGCCCTGAGTTGTAGGCGACACAGAACCTTTGAAGGGATCAGCACGGAAACAGGCATGAATCCGAAGAACCTTATCAACAGGCTTCTGAACCTAATTAAGGGCACAAACCTGTCCGAATGAGAAACCACTGACGACAGAGTGATACAATAGACCCCAGCTGGTCGCAGTGTCAAGGGAAGCTAAGTGCCAACCCTGTCTCTGGATCGTCAGCTTTCAACCAACCAACCAACCAACCAACCGTTATTACATGTTGGAATAGTGACGATGTGGTATCCTTGTTTCGTATAAAAATCTTGTGTTCCTCGTTGCGGATGTTGATTCTCTTGTTTGTTTGGTCTAATGTACGTCCTTTCACAATTTCCACATGGTATTTGACAGACTCCTTGGCACTCATTCCTTGAGATTCCTGAGAGTAGATCATATTGTACGGTCTGTTGTAAACGTTGTAAGGATATTTTGTGGGTAAAGAGTTCTACTGATCCTGTCCGTTGAACCCTTTATGTATGGTAAAAATGCCAATCGGTGGTTTCCCAACCTTTCGTTGTTTCTTTTTGACTCTAGATGCTGCTTTGATAGTTCTCTTGGAGTGTCCATTCATCTGAACGGTCGTTCAGATATCAACCAACTCCTCTTTTATGTGGTCGTCGTCCGCCAATCTTCTTGATCGAGTTATTAGTGTCTTCGCCACTGAGGGGATTTGTTGTGGATGGTGATGGGAACTTACATTCAAGTGTTGATTGGTGTGAGTTTTCTTGCGATATACTGTGTTACCCAGGGTGCAGTCGGGCTTCTTCATGATCATAGCGTCTGGGAAAGCCAGTTTGTTTTCTTCTTCTGCTTCTATAGTGGATTCTATCTGCGGATGAATTTCTTTGAGGTGGTTAAAGAATGTCTATAGTTCCTGATATCCATGTGGCCAAATCACAAGAATGAGTTCAACATATCTTAGCCAAATTTTAGGTTTTAAGCTCGATGTTGTGAGTGCTTCCGTTTCTACTTCGTTCCATGGGGTATATATATATATATATATATATATAGATAGATAAAAAAGGAGTATCTTGACTGGTACCGTATTCACTAAAGAAGAATCGGAGGAGAAGAAAATACAATTTTCAAATCTCTCCTGGGGTTGCAGTCAATTCGAAGGCCAGTGCCACTCTGTGTTGTTTGTCAAGCTCTCGAAATATTTAATTTCATCTTCAAGATTCGAATTACTGATTACAGAGTTAACTTGAACTAAACCTACCAGCGTGAGATTGCAACAAAAAAAAAAACAGAATATTTAAACAGCAAACACACATAATATTGAAACATAATTGAAATGCAATCGATTGAACTACAAACACCATTATACATGACATTATTTCTAGGAGGAATATGAACGAAGCTCGAGAAACAACAAAGAGTCGTTATTACACTGGCTTTGGAATTGACTGCAACCCCAGGAGAGAGTTAAACATTGTATTTCTTCTCCTCCGATTCTTCACCCTATATATATATATATATATATATATATATATCTATATATATATATATATATATATATATATATATACAGAGTGAGTCAGAATAAGATCGACAAACTCCGACTACAGATTCCTCACCTCATTTCGAGATGAAAAGTGAACTGTTGATTGGATAATATTTTCCTAGATAATTCAATCAGAAATGGCTTTGATAATGATTCTTCAACATAAACATCAACAAATTAAGAGTACTTATCTTCAGTTTTTCGCAAAAATTATTTCATAACTTAACTCTTATCTAAGTGGAGTATTATGAATTTGAGGTTGGGTTTGTTTGTCAGTTGATCTGTCAAAACAATCATATGCAAGAAAGTATGGCAACAAATCAGTGAATCCACGACATCGATTCGATTAAATAATATGATGAATGAAAAAATGGAGTTATTGGTATCATTATGACTCAGCCGTACTATGTTTCCGATTCTCCCAACATAAAAAAATGTTCAGGAGGTTGACACATATTACGATATGTTGTAAGGAATTAGCATTATGCGATTATTGCACATAGGAAATAAGGTCTCTACTAAGGACATATCTTCAGTTTTTCTCAATTATGTCAGAAAACTCCACTTTTAGACATATGGAATGTTATGACTTTTGGGTTGAGTATTGATTATATATATATATATATATATATATATATATATATATATGAAAATCATCAAATCATAGATAGTTACACCTATAATCTGTGCGGTGGAGCTTAGACCTGTTATCCTGGAATTTTAATGACACGAAATTTCGTGCACATTAATAGGTCACCAACAGATGTCAGCATAGGCCAATCCACGACACCAATAGGCACACTCCTAGTGCGTTCTGAGTAACGCAAAACAAATAACGAGAATAAGAGAAATCTGTTACGAATCCAAGAGAGCCCACCATCCGCTTACAGCCTGTTTTATGGTTTCCCTATCATCAGGACGGCTTGTGGTCTCTTTCATATATATAAATATATATAATAATCGTTTTCTACCAAGTGTTGTTCATCCTTGCACTTCTCCATCGTACTGATGAGGGCCGAGAGCCCGAAACACGTGTCTACGGTTAGCACTTTTCTCTGAGGGCTATGTCCATTAAATTCCTTCCATTTTGTTTCTAACAGTCCCCTCGATATTACTCTTTATATATATATATATATATATATATATATATATATATATATATATATATATATATATATATAAATATATATATATAAATATATGAATTTTCAAAGTGTAGGTGAAAAAACTACTAATTGAAGTATGAAACCAGCCTTGCGAGTTTGTGTAGCAATATTATATCATCACGGATATGATATCGTTACATAAAACCCAATATACAAGCTGCCTTTGCGAATACCTATCTTCTATTCTGCTGAAAAATTTTCCTCAGAAATTCCAATCCCCGTTATTACCACAAATATTATTAAAACAAAGTCGCCTCCGAAATAATTCACTGGCATACCTCGTTCAACATTGGCATTGAGTTATGCAGAACTTCGAAAACTAAGTGGCATTTCACAGGAAATAACCCCTGGATGGGTATTAAATCCTAACAATGTTCCAAGGAGATCCCTGGGCCATAAAAAAGCTCATAGTCTGGCAAGAGAATATTGCATCAAGCAGGCGGAAAGTGACAAATGATATGTGGGGACCAGCCGTCTACAACTAGGCAGGAAAGAGTAATGGATTTAATAATCGCGGGAACAATGAGTTGGTATTTCTGCGCTGCTAACAAAGTTATATGTACACTGGGCTAGATTGGAATAACTGTAGTAATATAAATCTTTCAGATTGTGAGTGTAATATGACTCAAATAATGGTTTCTGTTGCCAGTCTAAATGATATATCAGTAGCCTCACGGATTAGTAAGTTCAATCATATATATAACTCTGGAAGGAGGGATGCAAACGAAAAACACAGAACACGATGGCGCGGCCAGTCGTAAAGGTAGATTGTAGAATGTATCACTCGATTCTCTAATCAAATCTTCCTCTATAATCTGAGTCAAAAAATTAAGCATAACAGAAACAATTTTTTTTTGTATACGCTTCCCAAAACGGCAACTTTGGGAATTGAAAATAATCCGTAAAATGCTACTTTTACGGACTTGTCCGTAGACTGTCGTCATGGCAACACTTTACGAACTGAATTTTATTCTTTCATACAACATAACTGAACATTAACGGGTGTTTATAAATACTATAAAAAATATGAACCGATAACATTTTGCCGCAGGAAAGCTAGGATTTTTTTTTTTTTCAGAATAAAATTGTCAATGATTATTGTTGCGGTAGGTACAAACATGATGACTTTTACACTTTCTTTCTTCGAACAATCGCAAACAAAATGAAGTTTTGATTCCCACACCTAAACCTACATACATTTATTGGATGATAATAATTTATTTATAATTTTTTCCAAATGTCACTTACTATTCAGGATTACCGCAGAGTTGGCGATATCTAGCATTCACGATTAGAATAACAAACTAGGGGAAAACATGATTTTGCTTTATACTGAATACATTTAGGTACAATTTTCTTCCAAATTTGGAGTATTTTTCTGAATGGTTGTCATATTTACTTGAGGGTTCATTATATTCAACTATCTATATCCCCATAATACATAAGTATAATTGGATCCTGAAAGAAATTACTGAAAACACAATTGAAGAACATAACAATAAACGCAAATGTTATTGACTAGTTGACATATTTGACATTTGACACGTAGGTAATAAAAAATCTGATTCGATATTTCACAAGGCCTTCTGCCGGTGCCGCCTACAGTAGTTATTTATGCAACAAGTGCAAAAAGTAAATGTTTATTGCACTCGACGTGAAATTGTCTGACGAGGCCGTCAGGCCGATTTGCAAAAGTCATGCAAAAGTCAAAAAATGTTTTATTTAGGTGGCACTGAGTGTTGGAAAATAAAAAGCGTTATTCAATAGCAAAATATTTAATAATCAAAGCACTATCGATTAGCATTGAGAAAGTAAGGAACTAATACCTATGTTAAAAACAATTTAACTCAAACTTTATTTTTGATAAATTTCATTTTCTAGTAATTTCGTAATCCACTAAGTTACAGATTCAATCTAATAGTTATTTGTGCAACCAGTTGGGAATTGCAGTATTTTACGTAACGAAAGGATTTCTGCGGAACGAGCAAAGGGATTTCCGCAAAAGAAAGCGAGTTACGAAAAATAGTGTATCCCAACGTGTTTCACACAATATTTTTTCTAATTTTGAATATGATGTGATCCCCTTTAATTCAAGTTATACAAAAAAATTTATTTTGAAGAACACGATTCTTGGCATAGTCGTTAAAATTATTTTTTACTTTTTAGTGTTCTTTAGTTTTTTAAAATATCATTTATTTTTCACTTTTTAGTCTTATACCAAAATATTATACCATTTCAAATTAAAAAAAAAACTTTGTCTGTGTGGAGGTTTCGAACCCACGCTTCCTTTCAAGAACTGAACTTGAACCTGGCGCCTCAGACCGCTTGGCCAATGTGAGTTGGCTCACATGTCAGCTGGGGTCAATATCATCATTTGTTCAAATTGTGTTATTAATATTCATATTTAGTTTTTACCATACATATTATATATTGGATTTGAATAAAATGTAATCCACATAATATGTACAAAGAATGTACAAAGGATGTAATAACAATAAAGATGTATTTCAAGTAGTTTATCCTTAAATTTATGACAAATATTATTCATGTATTTTTTGCTATCAATGGTTAAATTAACTTTTCGTCGCCAGTTGCAATTAAAAAAAACAATATTGAGCAGAGATCCAACGGCGCGTGGAGTGGCAATCCTGGATTGAAGGTTGAGTGTCAAGGTTGGCGCAACTAAATGTGTCGGGCCGTTCCGACGGCGCCTGTAGGATCGCGGTTTCAGACGTGGACACGCAGCGGTTCCAGTCTGTTGTAGTTCGGCAGTGTTGGCTGTAAAAATTTGAATAATTTGGTTTAATTGCACGAAAAGATGGACCGTGAGTGGACGCGTATCGTTGCTGCTGCAGCCTATTATTTCATGTTAGGAATTTACAGGATGGCAAGAGGACAAATAAAACGGAAAAGCTGGTGGAGGGTGGAGAGGGATATAAATTCTAACACCACTTCGTTCAACCACGGCACTGACAGTACCACGCGCCTAGCCGCGTCTTTGGAGCGGTATACACGTGTTGAGCGCCATCGTCCGTGCTCCTTTGAACCGTGATCATTAACCGGCAGACGACGCGCCGTCTAGAATATTGTGAATTTGTATCTTATAATATTTTGCAAAATCCCAGCTATTTCAAACATATTTGTTCCAGTGCAACCCCCTATAGATTATTTCATGAACCTTCACAAATCAAGTTGCACTGATACTAATATATGTACCTGCCCAGAAATGGATCAAGTATCATCTATAAAATACCTAGGAGTGACTCTGGATCAGAACATTCACTGGACCGGGCACATCTTGAATGTCAATGAACGACTGAGAGCATTACTGTACATATTTTACACATTAAGAGATATCCTATCACGCAAAAACCTACTAATGCTTTATATTTCCCTAGTAGATTCCATTCTGAGATACAATATTATAATATGGGTAGGAGCTTTCGTGAACAACTCACGTCCTCTACATATCATAAAAAATTTCATCATAAAAATCATATTTAGGAAAAAGAAACAGTATTCCACAAAATTACTATATAAGGAAACAAAAAGTCTTCCAATCAGCCTTTTGTGTGCTCATCAATGTATAATTCGAGTATAAACAACTAAAAACTCACTTCAAAGCAGATCTGTCCAACCAACTAGACAAACTAGAAATGAAGAATTAGCAATACATTCATTTAAAAAAGCTATAACCCAAAGAACGTTTCTATTTTTTGGTCCAAAATTTCACAATTCAATATTTAAAATAAATTGACGAACTAAGTAATTTCAAAACTGAAATAAAAAACTATATCCTGAGAAACAAGGAAACATTCTATAAAATACAACGATAATTATTACAAAAAAAAAAAACTTATCCCACCATTTTGCTGCTATCTCTGCCCTCTACCAATCGTCGAATATCATCAGAATTTTGGTTAAAATTAATGTGCACATATAAAATACACATGTGTGTGGAGTCATGCTTTACACTAGTGAAGGTTACCTTTTCTACTTTTTTCTTGTAAATTTTTGCCCGCCTAAATTTTTAGCATAGTTTATGTACAGTACTAATAGTATTCAGAGAAGCCTTGGATACAACACACACACACAGGCAATTATGCCTAGGTATGTTGTACTCAGAGAGCAAATCTAACCCCATATTTGTGAATTTTTTTTAATATTTTTGTACATGCAATACTTTGAATAAATTAGATTTTGAGTGATGGGGCTACTTTTTTCTTAAACGTGCATAGACTGTTTCGCGAAACTCATACTGAGTTTCCACAAAAAGTTGGTGTGTGGGCAGGAATACTGGGTGGCCACATCATAGGTCCGTTATTTATTAAGGAAAATATGACTGGTGCCCTCTTTTTGGAAATGCTGGAAACAGTGATAGTGGCATCTGCCCCAACCTCGCACCACCCTGTGAGTACCAACCTTCAGAATGTACCCTCCAACATCTACTTCATTGAGTCAGGGAATCGACACAGTTCAAAATTATCAATATAACATCATTCGAATTTATTATAAATATCACGGGGTCCCCTACAGAAATTTTTGGAACGTTGAACAACTAGCAATTTCGTCGGATATTCAGGATGCTGAATGGAAGTCAACTTGTCCAGCTCTATAATTCATTTTTTCTCTTCGCACGGACCCCGCCTGAGGGGAGGTGCCGGGCCTCCCAGACCCCTCCACCCACCGCTACGCCTTGCAGGCCCAGGCTGGACCTACCGTAGGTTGAATTTATTTATTTATTTATTTATTTATTTCCAAAAATACATCCAACAGGCCCAAGAGCCCATTAATAGGTGTACAAAATTATTAATAGGTGATAAGAGTAGTCTTATACTAAGCATAATTAATACTAAGTGACTGAGAGCGTAATGTATAATTATCAATTAGGAAGTATGCTGAGAATATCACGCTTGAATTGTGCAAAAGGTGAGTTGAAGTTATGCACAGTGTTAGGTACGGGTAAGTAAAATGTGTTACATGAGCGAGATGAGAAACGAGGTACATTGAACATCATTTGTGACAATAAAGTTGGACAATCTATTTGATTGTGTATTAATTTGTAAATGAAGCACATGTCTCTCATTTCGCGATATTTTCTTAGTGATATCAAATTAAACTCCTGTAGCAAGAGGTCATAATTATAGCCTCTAGCGGGATAAATACCATGTTTTTTATAATAAGCATATTTCAAGAATTTCTTCTGAACGTTCTCAATAGCCATAATGTATTTGGAATGGGAAGGATTCCAAACAACACTGCAGTACTCAAGTTTGCTTCTGACCATAGATAAGTAGATGTTTTTCAATGAATCAAACGACTTGAAATCTTTACAGTTGCGTATAAGAAAACCTATATTTTTTATCGATTTAGAAATGATATGTTCAATATGATTTGAGAAAGTCAGTTTTTGATCAAAAATAACTCCTAAGTCCTTTGATTCAGTGATACGCAATAGAGTTTTACCATCAAGTTCATAATTAAATGTGAGTGGAACTAGTTTTCGAGTGAAAGTCATAACTTTACATTTTTTGGTATTCAAGTGGAGTTTATTCTGAATGCACCAGTTACTCAGAGAATTCAAATCTTCCTGAAGTACAATGTAATCCGTTTCGTCCTTTATTTCTCTATAAATCTTCATATCATCAGCAAATAATAGCTTGTTAGAATGAATATGATCAGTGATATCATTGATGAATATCAGGAATAATAAAGGACCAAGATTTGACCCCTGAGGAACACCGGATGAGGCTGTAAAGCAGAAGGATTTTATTCCATCACACTCAACAAAGAGTTTCCGTTCTGTTTGGTATGAATTGAGCAGCAACTGAATATTAGTAGATATACCAAAGCTTAGCAACTTCTTGAGTAGTTGAGGGTGAGACACGCGATCAAAAGCTTTACTGAAGTCAGTAAAGATTACATCCACCTGGTTCCTATGGTCAAGTGAATCAGAAACGAATTTTGAAAAAATACAGAGGTTAGATGCAGTGTTTCTAGCTTTGACAAACCCATGCTGAAAGTTAGACAGAGAAGAACTGACATGATTGTATATAAGTTCAGATAGTATAATCTTGAATATTTTTGAGAAAACTGATATAATGACTATTGGTCTATAATTTTCAACATGAGTAATATTGCCGGATTTAAATACAGGACATACTCTGGACAATTTCCAAATCTTTGGATAATAGTTTTTTTGTAAGGCAAGATTGATAATGATATATAGAGGATCAGCCAGAAGGTTAATGTGATTTTTGACTATTTTAACAGGGATCCCATCGGGACCACAAGTGAGTTTATTTTTGAGTTTTTTTGCGGCATTATTGATTCGTTCCTTGGTGATGGTTGAAAGGTTCAAGAAATGGTGACTTGGCATCATTGTCAGATCAGATAGGTTGTCGCTTAAGTCTACGTTATTACCATCATCTTGGCTATACACACTACTAAAGTTCGCTGCAAAACCGTTGACTATTGAGAGAGGTGAAGAAAGTATGTTATTGTTATGAATCATTTCTCCTGGGATGCGAGATTTGTTTTCTTTGAGTTGATATAGTTCCAAAACCCACGAGGGTTATGTTTGAGCATTTCTTCAGATCTCTCGATGTATAACTTATAGTCAGTTGCTATACTCAATTTGATCAATTTTCTGACGTTTTTGACTCGCTGTAAATAAGAAAGGTATTTGGTTTTTTTGTACATTTTCAGATAATGATTTTTTTATTTGATTTTATTTATAGTACATTTGCCAAACCACGCAGGGAACCTACGTGATCTACATTTGAGCAGAGGAGCACATTTGGACATAATGTTGTGCAAAGAGTCATTAAGTATTGTGCACATAGAATCAACACTATCAAGGTGAAGTAAAGCTTGAGACCAGTTCAGTTCACTGAGTAGATGAGAGAACTTAGCTTCGTCAATTCTTTCCAAATCAAACCTTTTAACAGACGAAACAAAATTTTTTACATTACCAGTACTAATAGATAGTTGCACTGTGAGTCCTGGATGATGGAGATCAATAGGAACTATTGGGTCATCATTATGTTGCACTACACACCTAGTTTCAGCTGGACAGATAACCAAATCCAGTAACCTGTTATTGTTGTTTCTCACATAATTGCGTTGTGGTGAATCGCAAAAACCCAAAAAGTTGATAAAGCGACAGGTTAGGTTCGTTAGGCTTCCAATATCATAATAGTCATGTAATTCACTGATGTTGAAGTCTCCAATGATAATTGCCTTATTCAGTTCATCAGAATCTTCAAGGAATCCGAAGAATTCGTCATAGTCATCATATGTTGTATTTGGTGGAATATAAGCTGTACATATTAAAAGAGGTTTTGAGTTATTTGTAGAGACTCTAACGCAAAGAAAGTCAATTTTATCAACTGGACATACAAAATCGCAGGCCTCTGACTGAAAAATAATATTGTTGACAGCAATCATCACACCACCACCGCGAGTTTTCCGGTCCTTACGATAAGCTAGGAAATTTTCTGGAAAAAGCTCCTCATTGTTCACTCCTTCCTTAAGCCAGGTTTCAGTTACTATTATAACATTATGATCAGTATCAAGTATATTTTTATAGAACAGATGGGTTTTCGAGTTCAGGCCTCTACAGTTTTGATATGAAATTGAGAGATTATTGGCAACTTGGGAAGATCCGTTGGATGTGCAAACTGGTTTTTTTTAGCAATGACAGGAATGCCGTTTTTATATCTGATAATCAAGTCTTGTTCCCCCAAATCTTGCCGGTTTTTCCGTTCTTGTCGCAATCTTATGAGATGCTCTCTTTGCAAAACTGTTTGGTCAGGTTTGATGTAGATATCCTTGAACTGATCAACAGCCTGTATTTTTCTATTGTTTTTGATTAGCAGGGAATGGTGATTATTGTTAGGCATAATAATCTTTATTGGACGATTTTTTCCTGGAGAGGGTTTACCTAAGCGATAAGTCTTAGATCCTGTCATCTCAAAATCAGGAACAACTGTTCTGATCACGTCCTTGACCGCATCAGAATCCAATGCACTTTCTAGAATTCCAAACACCAATAAATTGTTTTCACGTTGTTTGATTTCTGTGATTTCGGATATTATTTGTAAGGGATTATAGGACAACCCTGTACAATCACTTGTTTTAGCATTTAGGAGGTCGATCTTATCGTTCAGGTTTTTTACAACCTTTTTATTTGCCTCGGTCAAGACATTGATGTCTGCTTCTAATGTTTCCACTTTTTTCTCGAATGAAGGAAGTTGTTGTTTCAAGTTTTTCATGATTTCGTTAGAGACACTATCCGTTATTGTTTTGAGGAATGTTTCGTCCTTGAATAATTGTTTTATAATAACATCTGCCGCACTTTTTAGTTCACACAATTGATCACGAGTTAACGGCATGTTGAAAGGAATAAATGTCGACAAGAAATCAATCAGAAACACCACCGAAACAATCAAATTGCACACAGCTCTAATAAACACGTCCACCACCGGTGGAGAATAAAGTATATGTGAATTAATCCAATAAAACACAATAGTATGCATCAAAAATTTTATTTATCAACTATTCGCTTTGAATGAGCGTTGAATCAATGTCAATAATATATACAGATATCTATTTTGACAATTCAAATATAAATTTTTCAGCTAATTTGAGTTTTGTGAATGATACCATTCTTTCATTTCGGCATTCAATAAACTGATTAATCCAATCTACTTCCGGAATTCATGCCATATTCTTCGGAAAAAATTCAACTATGTTATTATATATACGGATAGTTTCATTGGGATCGCACTGATAGAACTCAATGTCATTGTGACTCCAAGGGAGAGTTTGTGCTGTATTGGGAGTTATGAATCTTCTATCATCATCATATGATAGTGCTACTTTATTTTCCAATTCCGTATACATATCATGTGAGATGCTTCTGAACGAATTCATCTTCCTAGAAGTTTCACCACCATTCTTGTAATATTGTGAAAAAATGTATCGATAAAATTAAAAGAAAACTAGATGGTTGAGAAGAGAATCGAATTGTCTTTTCAACGATGTGCCACTCGACCCCCCATGATGTTTTAAATTTTCAAGTTGGTGTTCTTCTCCGCGCCATCTATCGAGCAATCACGATGTCTTCTATTTCAAAAAGTAGTATCGGTGATAAAATTCAAAATAGTCGTGGTCCAGTTGTTCTATGTCGAACCGTTCAAAAGTTAACAGGGGATTATAAAAAGCCGCACTCGCAATTGTGATTCCGTAGAATAACTATAGTTGAAGGAAAAATTGAATAATCTTTTCAACGATGTGCAACTCGACTTCTATGCCTTTCGAAACTTCCCCCCGGCGCCCTCTGTCGAGTAATTGCAATGTATCTTTTCTGAAAAAGTGAGATCGGTAATACCATTCAATATATTTCATATCTCATTTTTTCACATCAAACTGTTCAAAAGCTATCGAGATAAGGGTAGCATTCAGATCCGCACGTATACTTGACATTTCAAATGCATATTGTGAAGGAACGTTCAGAAGGAATTCGAAAAAAATAAGATGTTGAATTATATGTTCAAGGATGTGCCAATTGACCCCCATGCTATTTGAAATTTTTAAGTTGATTTGCCTCCTCGCGCCATCTATCCAGCAATCACAATATCTTTCATTTCAAAAAGCAGTATCGGTGATATCAATCGAAACGGTTTTTGTCCCGTCAAAAGTTAACAGGGGGCACTATAAAAAGCAGCACTGTATATTCATCATTGGTAGAGTGAACCACGAGAGTTTTTTCTCATTAATGAAATTGCTTCTCTATCACTGACATTTTTGCCGTGAATAAATTTAATTCAATTAGTAACTAAGCTGATGAAACCCAGCAAGGACCTGAATTAATTGAATCAGAGTTCAAAGCAGCTTCCGGCAACTTTTTCATCCTGAGCTCAAGTTATGAATCCCTAATTGAAAATCCCAATACGTCCCCCACCCGAGAAGATTTTTAATTCGTATATCAGCATGGACGCAGATCCTAAGGGATTTTCACAACAACTGGAAACTTTCTGGTTGAATTATACACAAAATTGAAACTGATGTCCTCGACTTCGTTTGCATGGAATTTTTATTTTTTCCCAATCTATTGTTTTATAATAAGATTTATTTTTTCTGTCTGTGGTGCAAAATTCAGATATGAAAAAAAATATCCTTGTGCAAAAAATTAAATGATGTTTTTGACCGTTTCATTCAATTATCAGTATTATTTGAACTGCCACGAGTACAAATCCTGGAATTATTTTTGGTACCTGTACACCCCTGCATTATAACCCTCGTGCAAAATTCAATTCTCCTATAACCATAATAGCCATTGATATATAACTTGTTCAATAATAGGAAAAAATCAAGTTGGTCTGGCAGAGTTAGTAAGGAATGATATATCTGTAATCCGATAGGTCAAATCGAACATAACTTGATATTGAATGAAATATCTTTCCCATACCTCTCTCACTCCCTAACGAAATCATAGCAGGCCCACCACTACAGCATATAATAATAATTAACAACTTTTATTGTCAATAACAAAAAGAAGCAACATTACAGTTCACTAAACTGATGGCGAAGTCTAGTTTAAAGCTATTCCACTCAACCAACATGTGAAAGTACCTAAATGGAGCTGCCTCCTATTTTCCATGTTGAGCCAGTTACATTCTCGAAGTATATGAGAAATATGATCATATTTCATGATACCATAAATTAGTATACAGCAGCTATTTTGCACTCATATATCTTTGTTAAGCATGGACCATATGTGAAATCACAGTACTTGAAGTGGCTCAGGACCAATGACTCACATATGGTTCGCTTCATTTTAACACTGAATGAATGGCGGGCACTATAACTGAGTTCCAAAGATGCGAATGCTTTGCTTATGATATTGTAACGAACCTAGGCCGGACCTGTCGCCTCACGTGTTGCCATCGACAGCGATGAGATCATCCCCGGAGATATTCGAGAACCATCCAGTGCGCTCTTCCGCGGAAAACAACGGTCAATATTGGAAACAATTGGAACATGCCGTCGCCAACCGTCCGAATTCGAAACATCGAGAATGCTGTATCGGAGATAAATAGGAAAACCTCAAGTGGAGTAAGACAGTCTGAACGAGCCCATACCATCGAGCTATACAGTGGCGTAGTAATATAAATTAAGTTGTAGATTAAGTGTTAAATAAATTAGTTAAACAGAGTTAAGTTTATTTACGTTACAATTGGTGTCGGAAGTGAGATTTTGAAAATAAACAAGTGATCGTGGAGTGGATAGTCAGAAAAATAAATGGATAGACCTTTTTGTACGCCCAAAAATAGACAGTGGCCCGGTTTTCGCGAAGTGGACAATTGTGCGTGGGAATATAAACTGATACACTGTTCGCGTGAAACAGAAAATAGACAGTGGCCCGGTTTTCGCGAAGTGGACAATTGTGCGTGGGAATATAAACTGATACACTCTTCGCGTGAAACAGACAATAGACTGGTGGCCCGTGGAAAAGAATTCGCGAAGTGAATTTTTAACAAACTGATAAACTTTTCGTGTGAAACAGACTGATACCTCGTCAAAGACAAAATGTGTTCAAGAAAAGTGCGCCTTGCGGACTTGAAGGTAGCGGAATTGAAACAGGAATTGGAGGAAAGGGAACTGGAAACAACGGGTAAAAAGCAAGTACTCCAGGAAAGACTTGCAGAAGGACTTATACAAGAAGGTGAGGACCCCGAAACATTTTTATTCGAAGTTCCCGGAGGTGATTTGAGTCCGATAATAGAATCCTTGAAAGAAGAGCTGCAACAAAATTCGAGGACTTTGGAAGAGAAGCTTGAAGAAAATTCTAGAAATCTGGAAGAGAAGCTTCAAGAAAATTCTATAAATCTGGAAGAGAAGCTTTCTAGAAATTCTGGAAGAAGAAGCTTCAAGAAAATTCAAGAAGCCTGGAAGATAAGCTTCTAGAAAATTCAAGAAGCCTGAAGATAAGCTCCTAGAAAACACAGAAGGCTTAAAAAAAAACTCTGTGGTGTGGCGAATCGCTGGAAAAAGAATGGGAACCGTCGAGGCAGAGATGGACAAGATGAAGGAAATAATCAGCGATGAAATCAAAGACGGAATCGAGGCAGAAATGGACAAAATAAAGGAAACGATCAGTAAGCTGGAAAAACGAATTAATAGTGCGCCCCCCACAGAGATGGTTAACGAAAATGCAATGCTGGACTTGAGTTTGAACTTGGATAAAGTTCAAGAGGGTATAAAAGATGTCAAGGTCATTTCTGAAATAGGGAAGCTTTCCATGAAGCCGCCTCAATTCGACGGAAAAACTCCATGGGAAAATTACCGCCGACAGTTTGAAGCAGCGGCCAAAGCAAATGGATGGAATGCAGGGGAAAGAGCTGTAGCACTAACACTTGCATTACGTGGAGAAGCGACGAATATTCTACAAACTCTTACCGCCCAAGAACAGGAGGACTATGATCAGCTGATTAAACATCTAGAATTACGATATGGCCAGGCCCATTTGGAACACGTATACCACTCCCAACTGAAAAATCGCTGCCAGAAATCGGGCGAATCCTTACAAGAATTCGAAGCTGACATTGCACGCTTGGTTCGTCTCGCATATCCAGCCACACCGGAAAATGTAATGGAGCGATTAGCGGTTCAAGCATTCTTGGATGGACTCCGTGACCAAGAAACCAGACAAGCGTTGATATTAGCTCGTCCAACACATCTCGTAGACGCACTGGCACGAGCTTTGGAATTTGAGGCAGCAAAACAATGCTGCAAAAGCCAAAGTAAAGTTCAAACGATTGAGGAAGACTCACAGGAGCCTGCTAACTTGGAAGCTGCCATAAGAAAAGTGATGAAGGAAGTGTTGCCTGAGAAAAGACATATAAGATGCCGGAATTGTCGCAAAATTGGACATGTGCGTAGCAAATGTCCAACATTCATCGACTCCGATGCAGGAAAACTAAGAAAGGTCGATGAGAAGGGGCAATCGTCGGCATGTGTCCGGCAAGCCCCGGTTAACAACGCATATGTCGCTATGCTTCAACGACAGAACAAGGGTGTCTTCGTAGACGGTCTCATCAATAACGAGCCTTGCACCATGCTGCTAGATACAGGTGCGACTAGGACAATTCTCGGACCTTCCTTTGCCAGAACACCGGAACGAATTGAACCGACAACTTGGAAGCTACGCACAGCAACAGGGGAGCCAGCTACTGTATATGGCGAGCTACCGATTGAAATAATTTTGGGCAGCACTAAAGTGAAACATCAGGCACTTGTAGCGGACATCGAAGACGATGCAATCATCGGAATGGACATCATGAATTCCAGAGGGTTTGAATTGGATTTCAAAGACGGCGTCCTACGTGTCAACGGAGAAGAGCTGGTGCTTCATGGGAGAAGTGAGGGGTTGATCCGTGTGTTGTTGGCTGAAGATGTAAGCGTACCTGAGAGGGCTGAAACCATTCTGGAGGCTCGCTTGGACGGTAGTACGAGCAGTGGAAACGTGGTGATGTTCGAGCCCAAACTTCATGATGAGAAAATTGGACGAGGGATTGCACTAGGGAAGACCTTGTTGCGTGCTGACAAATTTGTGCCGGTAAGGGTCATGAATGTCAATTATTTCCCAGTGACCTTGAAGAAAGGAACAATTTTGGGGCACTGCTCGTCAGTTTCATCCGTGATCCGGGGCGTACGAGGTACGATTAGCCAACCCAACAACTTGCCCACAGAACTAGAGAAATTAGTTGCCATCTCTTCCAAAGACATAAAACCAGCTCAACAGCCCAAACTAAGAGATTTAGTCAAAAAGTACCAAGACATCTTCGATACCGGACAAGGAAAAGGGGTCGAACTAATGTGGTCCAGCACAAGATTGATACTGGGGTGCCGACCGATCCGGCAATCAGCAAGAAGACTTCCTCTGCCAAGAAGGCAGAGGCTGACAAAATAGTCAGCGATATGGGAAAAGAAGGAGTTATCGAACCGTCTGACAGTCCCTGGTCCTCTCCAGTCGTACTGGTGAAGAAAAAGGATGGATCGACACGCTTTTGTGTAGACTATCGCCAACTTAATAATGTCACGAAGAAGGACAGTTACCCTCTCCCGAGAATAGATGACACCCTAGACACGTTGGCTGGTTCCACGATTTTCTCGACCCTTGATCTGAAGAGTGGATACTGGCAAGTAGAACTCGCTCAGGAAGATCGAGAAAAGACTGCTTTTACCATCGGCTCAGGATTGTGGCAGTTCACCGTTATGCCATTCGGGCTCTGTAATGCTCCCGCCACATTCGAAAGATTGATGGAAACAGTACTGAAGGGACTCTCATGGAACACGTGTCTAGTGTATCTCGACGACATAATTGTGGTCGGCAGATCGTTCGAGGACCACGTGAAAAACTTGGAGGAAGTATTCCTGCGATTGAGGAACTCCGGATTGAAGCTGAGCCCTAAGAAATGCCCAAAAAGAAGTACGATACCTCGGCCACGTTGTCTCTGGGGAAGGAGTAGCAGTGGATGACCAGAAGATCAAAGCTGTTAAGGATTGGCCCATCCCAAAAGACATTCACCAACTTCGAAGTTTCCTTGGTTTGTGCACATACTATCGCCGATATGTGCTGGGGTTCGCAAACATCGCTAAACCACTGACCAGGCTCACGGAAGGTCAAACAAAGTTCCAGTGGTCCGAAGAATGCCAAGACTCGTTCAGGAAGCTGAAGGGCTTTATTAAGCACCTGTTCTGAGCTATCCCTTACCCAACGGAAGTTCATTTTGGATACGGACGCCAGCAACGTTGTACTTGGAGCTGTCCTATCTCATATCCAGGAGGGCAAGGAGAAGGTCATTGGTTATTTCAGCAAGACGCTCAGCAAACCAGAGCGCAATTACTGTGTCACCAGGCGAGAGCTGTTAGCTGTTGTAAAGGGAGTGGAGCACTTCTACAAGTACGTGTATGGAAGAAGATTCCTGTTGAGAACTGACCATGCAGCTCTCAAATGGCTCCTACAGTTCAAAAATCCTGAGGGTCAAGTAGCACGTTGGATCGAGAGACTCCAAGAATTCGATTTCGAGATCGAACATCGAGCCGGAACTAGCCATAAGAATGCAGATGCCTTGTCGCGAAGACCATGTCCAGATGATTGCTCACATTGCCGACGAGCAGAAGAGAAAGAAGCAACACTTTGTAGAACCGCGGCAATGGATGACAACTGGAATGACAGCAAGATCCAGAAAGACCAAGAGAGAGACCCCGACCTTGGCTTAGTCGTCAGCTGGAAGAAGGGCAATCGAAGACCATCATGGCAGGAAGTCGCAGGTTACTCGCCGGCTGTTAAGTCCTATTGGGCACAATGGAACTCTCTTATTCTGGACAATGGGATCCTGAAACGTGTGTTGGAGGCCGATATTGGTGGGGAAGACAGACGCCAAATAATTGTTCCCAGGAACAGAAGAGAGGAAGTGCTGCGGGAAATCCATGATGGAGTCGCCGGAGGACATCTGGGAGTGACGAAGACCCTGCAGAAAGTGAGGCAACGGTTTTTGGGCCAATTGTCAAGCTGACGTCCAGGACTGGTGCAGGAAGTGCGCTGTATGCGCTGCTAGCAATGGACCTCGAATACGCCCCAAGGCCCCGATGCGTCAGTACAACGTAGGCAGCCCGTTCGAGAGAATCGCCATTGACATCGCCGGCCCGTTTCCCGTATCCGACCACGGGAATAAATACATCCTTGTGGCAATGGACTACTTCAGTAAGTGGGCGGAAGCCTATGCCCGCCCAACCAGGAAGCCATCACCGTCGCCGACGTCTTGGTGAAAGAATGGATATGTCGATTCGGTATTCCAATGGAGCTGCACTCGGATCAAGGCAGAAATTTCGAATCCAACCTTTTCCAAGAAATATGTCTACTGCTGAACATCCGCAAGACAAGAACCACGGCCCTACATCCGCAGTCCGATGGAATGGTGGAACGGATGAACAGGACGATCAACCGCCACTTGTCCAAGGTTGTCTCTGACCATCAAAGAGACTGGGACCAGTATCTTCATTTGTTCCTGATGGCCTATCGATCCGCAGTACACGAGTCAACCGGTCAAACTCCTGCTAGTATTATAATGGGCCGAGAACTGCGACTGCCTTGTGACCTGAAGTTTGGGATACCGCCAGGACAAGACACTGCGGAGAGGACTACGTCAGCAAACTTCGGCAGAGAATGGACGACATCCACGAACGAGTCCGGTTGAACATCCAGAGTGCCAGCGATAAAATGAAGAAGACCTATGACATCAAGGCCGACGCTGGAGGATTTAAGGTTGATGACCTGGTTTGGCTGTACAACCCCAAACGTCGTCGTGGACTATCACCAAAGTTGCGGAACTCGTGGGAAGGCCCGTATAAAATTGTGAAAAGGATAAACGACCTTGTGTACCGAATCCATAAGCCACCCCGAGGGAAACCAAGGGTCGTCCATTTCAACAGGTTGGCCCCATACGCTGGAAACCATGACCAAGTTCGCACCCTCAAGCCACCGGAGGATGATATGACGTTCGAGAAGTTTATGTCCTTGTATTCAAACGGGCAGAAAGTTCTACATGGGGTTACTAGAGAGGAGTCACGAGACCTTTTCGAGGTGCCTGCTGACTACGCACTAGCGCACTGTGTGGCAGAAGATCTTCAAATGTCCAGGGGCATCGCCGTAGTGTTCTCAAGAAATTTGGTCAACTCAAACACTGCGGGAGCAGAATCCAGAAGTTGGTGGGGTGCTACAGTTGAAGAAAGGCCAGAGAAACATCTACTACCTAGTTACCAAGAAGCATTCCCAAGATAAACCGTCCTATGAAGATGTCTGGAAGAGTCTCACCAAACTAAGAGATACTATGGTGGACCAGAATCTGGTGGATCTAGCAATTCCAAAATTGTCCTGTGGTATTGATGGGTTGGACTGGAGAGTCATAAGAAGTATGCTGGAGGCGATATTCAGATCCAGCGGCGTCAAGATTTTGGTTTGCTGTAACCCTCTTCCACGACCGATCATGAAGACCGTGGAGTGTTACTTCCATCGAACTTCACGGTGCAGATATGGGGAGTCATGCAGATATCGTCACACTCCAAGGATGAAATTTCGGGACGAAATGTCTTTAAGAAGGGGGCAATGTAACGAACCTAGGCGGACCTGTCGCCTCACGTGTTGCCATCGACAGCGATGAGATCATCCCCGGAGATATTCGAGAACCATCCAGTGCGCTCTTCCGCGGAAAACAACGGTCAATATTGGAAACAATTGGAACATGCCGTCGCCAACCGTCCGAATTCGAAACATCGAGAATGCTGTATCGGAGATAAATAGGAAAACCTCAAGTGGAGTAAGACAGTCTGAACGAGCCCATACCATCGAGCTATACAGTGGCGTAGTAATATAAATTGAGTTGTAGATTAAGTGTTAAATAAATTAGTTAAACAGAGTTAAGTTTATTTACGTTACAATATTCTTGATACGGAGAGAGAAATGCATATCCACATCTAGCACTAAGCCAAGATTTCTGGCTGAATCGCATTCTTGTAATGTTAAATTATCAATCTGAACTGTAGTTGTTCTCGTTCTCTGTTCTCTCTTTTCTTTCTTCATACATGACTGTATGAATCGAATGTATTGGAAAATATATTGAATAATTCAACTTCAGTGATGTTATGTCGACAATTAAGTTTCTTCGCTAGGCAATAATTACACAGATTCAAGTATATTCTCTTTTGTCTTATAATTCACAAACAATGTAAAAATTGTAATGTTCTCCAATGTGTTTGGCAATTTTTATTAAATCCTGAGGAAAATCTATTATTTTTATTGCCAAACAATAATACCTTCGACTTTTCAGGATTCGATTATAAATTGTGTTCATTAGCGGAAGTTTTAATGTTGTTCAATTCATCATTTATAATTTCCTCGAAAGTAACCCAATTCTCAGTTACTAAAATTGACATACATTTGTGTATCAAAAGCAAAAGCTTGAATTTCACAGGGTTTTATATCAATCAAAATCAGTGTAAATAATAAGAAGCGAGGGGCTCAATATGAACCCCTGCGCAACTCATGAAAGTATATATCCAGTTTGAGTGAGTATAATCAATTCAATGATATTCTTTGTGAACGCCTCAGAAAGTATTTCCATATCAAAAACACCAATGAATCATTGAAGCCATAAAAACTGAACTTTGCACAAAGCAGCTCATGATTGATAGTATGGAATGCTTTAGAAAAATCAAGAGGTATCGAAGCACTAGATAATCCTTCATCAAAAGCCGTTAATATATCCGCGGTTACAGTCGCCAGAAATGATTCAGTATTTCTGCCAGGTCTAAAACCACACTGGCAATCAGGAAGTGAGTTATTAGAGGTGAAGTGTTCATATATTTATGAATACAATTTTTTTTCGAAAACTTTGGATAGCGTAGGAAGCACACTAATGATCCAGAGATCTGTAAAATCCTTGGGATGACTTTTTTTGGGGATAGGTGTGCCAACACTTCTTCTCTACAAAACTGGAGAGTACGATTTTTGAATGCAACAATTTATTACATGAGTTAATTTATATATACTGGACTGCAATATTTCAACATTTCAGCATTTATATGATCTACTACTTTGTGAAATTTCATTGGTTTCTTCAACAGTTATTAATCTGAACAAAAATTGCAATGGAGGATCGTAAACTGTATTAATTCAATAATCGATTTTCCCATCATTTTCATCAGTTACATTTTGAAGGTGAGTTGAAAAATTATTGTTCAAAACATTGGGATTCGATAAGTTAATCGGGAATTGTATTTTTAGAGTTCGAGCAAAGACCCAAGTCTTTCAATGTTTTCGAAGAGGCATTCGAATTCTTTTTTTCACTTCTAGTTACCGCGAGTGTCCGACTTTTCATTTCTTTATATATTTTAAAGTCACATTCTCTTTTGGTTCTTCTGAACTTTTGTAGAGCTTTGTCTCTCTCTTCCTTCAAGTCTGTTAGTGAAAACATCATCTATTTGTAAGCAATATATAAGAAATTTTCCTCACCTACTGACAGCACTATCGAATTCCATTTATAGCTGACAAATAGTATATATTGGGTCTCTCGCTGGATGAGGATACCTTGGCTGCTTGATTTTTCTTAAAGTCATATTGGGAATGATTTTTCGATGGGGTTTTTTAAAGTAAATTGCCAAATATTCACCTATCCAGGAATTCCATACTTTTTTTGTATTTCAAATACAAGTATTAATCTAAATATAAAAAAAAAATTTTTTTTAATTGGTTTCCAAAAAAATTCAAAAAATCGATTTGCATAATTATTTTCGGATAGACAAACCTATTCTTCTGTTCATCTGCAGATCATTTTGAATTCTATCAAACTTCGCAATTTCTGCTTTGAATACACTAAGAACTGGCCTCATTTGGAGAAAATGGTTTATAAGTAATATTTGAATAGAAAGGTGATTGGTGTACAAGCGTTCCACCATTTTTCAATCTAGTCAAGTGATATTGTTTGAAATATATTCTGGACATTGGAGATGCTACTTCAACTCATGACATTCAACTACAAAGAGTGCCGTTTCTTCTGTTTTGTAAATTTTATTATGAATCCCAATATACGTTCTGCTAAACTACTGATCGATTCATTTCGGAGTTTACTAGAACCAGACCTATAGACAAGAAAAATTATTGAATGTTGATGACGAAGCATAGTTCAAAAACGAAAATCACTGTAGAGAATGAAGAAATAATACATTGTCACAAAAGTCAATTTGGAATTTCCAGAGTGGTTGCTCATATTTCAAGTGATGAATTTTGAAAATATAAAGATAATATATTGAAAGATAAGTGCCATGTGAAGTGGAATGAATAGAAAAATCGAATTAAACGGTTTTCTTCACATAAAGGATTCAATATAAAATTGAACCAGAGAATGGTAGATCTCAGGTGAAAAACAACTACTTTCCTGGCAAATACCACGCAGAACGTTGAATGATATTCACCTGAAAATCCATGCATACTTCCATATAATATCAATGGACATTGAATGCAAATGTTTCTTTCTGATGAGCTCGATTATGTTTAATTTATGTCGTGTTCACCTAACAATCCACATACCGGTTTCAGTCTTCTTGGCCCTCATCAGTACGGAGTAGTCAACCAGCCAAAGGTCCAAAGAACTCTGGCTGAAGTGAGACACAACGTAAACAAACCATCATCGAGCTTGTAACACCTATAGGTACGCCGGAAAAGATGAACTTTAACTGGCGGTACCTAGTGACAGAAAGAAACACTCCGAAAATCTCCCACCTCGATAGGTTTCTAAATAAAAGATTCCATCTCGGTAGGAGTGGCAAGCCCGTCTAGCATATAGTGAAAGATAAGTGCCATGTGAAGTGGAATGAATAGAAAAATCGAATTAAACGGTTTTCTTCACATAAAGGATTCAATATAAAATTTAACCAGAAAATGGTAGATCTCAGGTGAAAAACAACTACTTTCCTGGCAAATACCACGCAGAACGTTGAATGATATTTCAGGTGAATATCATTCAACGTTCTGCGTGGTATTTGCCAGGAAAGTAGTTTTTTTTCACCTGAGATCTATCATTTTCTGGTTCAATTTCATATTGAATCCTTTATGTGAAGAAAACCGTTTAATTCGATTTTTCTAAAATAATATATGATATCACGGAAAGTTGTGGAGCTAGTACGAATTTTCAGAAGTTGTGTTTCTTTAAAAAATAAAGAACCCAACTGCGTGAAAAGTTCACAAGATAACCAGAAAATATTGTCAGAAAATTATATTTCAAGAGGTTAACTATTGAACTTAATTCTGTAAACAATCTCACGCAGTAGAAGACATCTTCTTTAATTTAACAGTGAAGATATATTTTTCAAATTAATTTTTCGAATTAACTTTTTTTATTTCATACTTTCTAGTTGGGATTATAAGACGGTAATGATCTAAAGTCATTATTTATTTCATTTTACACTCCTTAGTTAGGATTATAGGACAGTAATTTTTTTGTGGCTGATTGGCTATTATATATCTAAGACGAATTTGATCTCTAACGTGTCGCAATCGTTTCTGAAGCGATGCCGGAGACTGAGTTTCGCGACTTGCACTCTCTTGTCGGGCTTTTTTGGTTTTACGAGAAAGATTTGGACACGATCGACGACGTTTTCGAATATACAACAAATAGATACAAACTCTCACCATGTGTACTGAATCATACACTAGTGAAGTACATGAACAATTTCACTAATAATAAATGAATATACTTAAACAACAAAGTAGATGGATAATTTCAGTCACTAAAAAGATACAGTCAAACTCAGTTATAACGAACTACCGAGGAATGATTGTTAAAGCCAAGTGCCGATAATTTGCGAAATTTCACGGTCGCAGTTGACCGGTGGGATTTTTCTAGTTCTCTGTTAGGGATTTGTTGGTTACATGGCAACTGCATTATACCAATATTCCTATCATGAAAGCATGCAGGAAGTCATTGTCGGTTAAGCTGGAAATAATTTGAAAATTTGACAGTGGGTGCGCAAATGCACAAATTGGTCGAGATAATGGTCTCAAAAAGTTAACAGTTTTCTCAATTTACGCGAAAACAAAATCTACCAGGGTGCCTGTACTACATATTTTTTTCATAGCGAACACCCTTTATGACGATGACGATCAAGCCGATCGTTATAGCCGAGTTTGACTGTACTTAATTAAGTTTCTATTGAAATATTTAAGTGATAGTGTATTGAAGATGTAACGAAAACGAAATAGTAACTGAAACTGAAATAAACCAACTAACGAGCAAATTAACCAATTACTGATATACCAAGCTATACGCTGTTATAACTTTTCCACAATATAGCATCTGGTTGTCTAGTCTTCCCGACAGAATTGAAGCTGACTTAGAACTGGAGAAAACGTTATACACAACCTAGCCATTGGCCAATGGGCGCAATAGTTGAGAGATTTCGTTTTCGCACCCAAAATAATAGAGATCGCGAATTGTAATTCTCCAAAACTGATGATTATTCCACAACAAAACTTGAAAATGATGTATGTCAACCAATAACAAATAAAAACGAAGAAATAGAAGCGTTACCACCAGATCGTGACCCTGAAATAAGAATATCGGCTGAAGCCTTAAACAAGACAATTTTTTTTTGGTGATAATCCTATTAGTCGAACTGAAACTGACATTTTATTAAGAGAAAAAAAAAGGGAATGAAGCACCTATGAATGAACCGGTGAGTATCTTACACTTAAATATACAATATATTTCTAATAAAGTCGAATCCATTTTGCTATTTCTCGAAAAACATGACTTCTCCGTATTATGTTTCTCTGAGCACTGGCTCGATGAAAACTCTTTGCAAACGGTTAATTTTGGTAAATATGTTCTGGCCGGTTCTTTCCGTTGAGTCCGAAATGAACATGGCGGCGTATCAATATAACAATAAGAAACGATCTGATGTTTCGACCACTTGATTTAAAGAAGATTTTCTAGTGAATTTCATGCAGAATTCTGCGGAATTGAGATTCCTGAAATGAAAATTCTAATTGTAGCACTCTACAGATCCTCGCTCCATGGCGATGTGAATAATTTCCTGAATAGCCTTGGTGAAGTGTTGGAATTCCTCACTGGTAAAATATCACATATCATGACTCTCGGTGATTTCAATATTAACTTTGGAGGAATGAGGAGCGCATTAACAGAACTCGCCAACCTTGTAACATTTTATTGCCTTGATATCACTATCGAAGATTTCACGAGGGTTGACATAAGAGTAAACTCTAAAACCTGCATTGATAACATACTCACCAACCTGGAATCGGAGAGTTACGTAACAAGAGTCCTTGATACCTGTTTAATATCATTTTGGTCAAATTATTGAGATTGTGAGAACTACTGCTCAGAAACCGAAGGTTGTGTTGAGGAGTGTATTAAACACCTCCAGCTTGAGAAACTCCAAACAGCATCTGGCTGAAGTTAATTGGGATGTATATACTCGACCAGAAGGAATTGAGCCCTTATCAGATTTCATGATCACCACACTGAATACTTATGTTAACAAATGCTTTCCGTTAAAACGAAGGAAACAAGAAACGCCCACTCCTGTAAAATTTTTCAATGATAATTAAGACACAAGCGGGACACATTGTCGGCATTGAAAACCATCAGTGCCTCATCCAGGAACCCACAACATATAGAAATTTTTGAGTCTTACCGAAAGCACACAATTCTTTTTTAAGATGTGCGAAAAGGAAGGCATATGATGATTATATCCAAAAATCCACCAATATCAGTAGAGATTCTTGGAGGTTGATCGATTATGAACGCAACAGTAGTCAGAGTATTAACACCCACTGTGACTTGACGGCGGACGAATTCAGTGATTACTACTCAAAAGTAGCAGAAAATATAATAAATGAACTCCCCTTCACGAACATAGAGGCCTCTGATTTCTTGAATTCCAAACCCAACCGACGGACTCATTTTCTCTTGTTCCCGTAACACCAGAGGACATTATCACTGCTATAAATGAACTCAAAAATAGTAATTCTTGTGATTCATATGATCTGAACACCCAGATGATGAAACACGTGGGTGATATTCTTGCAAAACCACTCGCATGTCTGGTAAACCTTTGCTTTAGTCAGGGTACATTCCCAAATAATTTGAAAGCGAATAAGCTGATCCCGATCTTCAAGAAAGGCAATGTAAATCTTCCTGAAAACCATCGCCCTATCTCCATTATCCCCATAATAGGTAAAATTGTGGAAATAATAGTCAAAAAATCACTATACAAATATTTTGAGAAATTCAACCTTCTTCAAAACAATCAATTTGGATTTAGGGAGATTCGTTCCACAGTTCAAGCTACTGGCAAATTAATTTATGACATAGTCGAGGGTCTCCAACAGGGTAAGCACACGGCAGCTACCATGTGTGACCTGAGCAAGGCCTTTGACTGTGTTTCACACAGTACCCTCCTTGACAAACTCGAATATTATGGCAGGGGGGTAGCAAATGATTTCTTCAAATCTTACCTCTCTAACAGATCACATTAAGTCTTCTTGAAAGAAGCCCATTCGGTAAGCTCAACAGTTAAACACGGTGTACCACAGGGTTTGGTATTAGGTCCGCTTCTGTTCATTATATACATCAATGATATCTTTGATTATATGAATCCATTGAACTGTGTACTGTTTGCAGACGATGTAACCTTTTATGGGGCTAACCCAAATCACGTTGAGTTGAAGTAGGTACCAAATGGAAGTATCTAACACTAAAATTGAACAATGGCTGGTCCCCAATCATTTCAAATCGTTGTAAAATACAATCCATCACATTTTCGACAAATTCCTCACTGAATAAAGAGTCTATAGTACATTTCTTGGGCATTACTTTGGATGAAATATTTCAATACTATATTGAAAAACTTTGTAAAAAACTCTCTATTCAATTATTTCTCCTTAGACGTCTCGCAAAAGTTCTAAGTCCAGATATACTCAAAATCTCATTTTTCTCTCTCTTTTACTCACATATCACATATGGAACTGTACTATGGGGCAACTCAAGTTACTCTAATCAGGTATTTGTTCCACAGAAAAAGGCTGTAAGAATTGTTGCCAGGGCAGGTTTTAGAGACTCGTGTCGCCCAATATTTCGAGATCTGAGAATAATGCCTCTACCCTCTATTTACATTTTTCATTTTCTCCTGGATATTCATAAAAACCCAAAAACGTATGCTATTAATTCTGATAATCATTTTTATAACACTAGAAATTGCAGTAAAATAGTTAATCCGAGATATAGACTAACTACATCTGCACGTAATTCACTAGACATAAAACTGTAGAATAAATTGCCTTCTGAAGTCAGGAATATGAACATAATCAAATTTAAATATACAATCAAAAAGGCTCTCCTCGAAAGTTGTTTCTATTCCATAAACGAGTTCATGGAATCAAAGATATTCGATAACCGCTTGTCACAGTGCTATTCATGGGTGTTTTATGACTCCATAAATGTTTATTTATTTTTAGTATTGTAAATCTGTCCTATGAATCTGTCTACTGTTTGGAATTAGTCTCTTATATGTTGTATAAATTCAAATCATTTCATTTCATTACGGCAGATAATTTGAATTTTAATTTTAATTATAATTTTAATTTTATTCACCTCGCCCGACTTACTACAATTGTTTTTTATATATGTATCACGTAGTCAATAAAATCAATCTATCTATCTACCTATCTATTGAATTTTGGCACAATGTGGTGTCTGGTAGTCACCATATTGAATTTTGATTATTGCTGTCATGTTTTTATTCACAATATGGCTCTGGTTGTCGCCATATTGAATTTTGTCATAACATGGCGTCTGGTTGTCGCCATATTGGGTTTTGATTACTGTCATGTCTCAAGTGACACTCGCGAGATTGGGAAAATTCGATTGACGTAAGAATAATCAAAATCGGCCCACGCGTTTGGTATCTAGAGCGCTACAAAAGAACAAACATACAACATGACGAACAAATTACCCTCCTTGCGTCGCGCAGGCGGGTAAAAAAGACATTATTTAGTCATTGCGGTTAGTTGGGACTTTCCAATGTTCATATTCGATTGTATGAAACTCTCTTCCGAAATTCAGGAGTGTACCTCCATTCTATATGACGTCATAATTCTCCCTGATATATGGAAACATAATACTGTTATTTTATCTCCGCCCACGCATCATTACATATGAAACAGCTCATGAAATATGCATTCGCATGTAAACATGGAATCATTTCCGTCCGGAGCCTGTATTACGTTCTTCCCTTGTATTTTCAGGAAAATAGCTATACAAACGACTGTTTTCTTGTTGTTTGTTCTGTTTTTGTATTTACAGAAAACCAACACGAGAAAGCCGGAGACATTGAGTATTCAAATGAATATTGTCTGGTTGCGTAAAATTTTGTTCGGTTGTTTCCGTATTTCTCCTCATAAGTATTGAAAATATTTCCAGTGAAATTTTCATTTTCAATAATTGGAAATAAGTTTCTCCTCTGATTTTTCATTTGCATTTTTTATTTTCTTGGTCAAATTCGGAATGTGATTTGAGTTGTATATCGAATAATTCCTACTATGGAAATTATTTGTCGCTTAGAGTCATCTATAAGTTCTAACAGCGTTTGTTTAGTGAACTGCAGCGTTCATGACAGTTCATTTGAAGCACCGGAATTGAGCATTGTGAATGAATGAATGAATGGGTTGGTACATTTATCGTTTTTCAACAATAATTAAGGAAAAATAAACTCTGAATTTATCTTCACTGATGTCCAACAGACGAATTTCATCTAACATCACATTGCGGTTTGATCATTGCATGAAAATCCATGAAGTGAATGTTTGTTGTGACTGGCTTGTTTGTCTCCCCCGAAAATAGTTTTAAATTGTCCCCACCAATTTGCTTGGAAAACTCCTCGTGAAGACAAGTCTGCAGGATTCATCTGTATACCTGTCGGGTTATATTTCACAATATACTATACAATAAAAAAATTAAACATGGTCTCTGGATTTGGGGCGTATGATAGGTGACTTTGAAAATCCTCGTGAAGGCAAATCTACAGAATTCATCTGTCTACCTGTTGGGTTATATATCACAATTTACTACATTAAAAAAGTGGAACATATTCTCGAAAATGGATTTGGACCCTTTTAACGAGGAATTGTGAAGCATTCCCACAGACTGGTTCACAAGTGCCATTTTGTTCCAAACCTGGAGGTCACTACCGAAAATTATGATTTAGGGCGCATTGAGCCGGAACAAATTTTTTTGGATGTATATTCATGAATAATATAGCCGAAAAGTTTTAAATAATTGAGTGAGATCTCCTTTTGGAAGCTAAATTTGTTTATTAACTATCGAAGAATAAAAAAGATTTGAAGTGTTCTTTTCGTATCTTCAATACTTTATAAGTTATTTTATTAGCAATGAAGAAAAATAGATAGGAAGCGACAAGTCAAAGTGCACAAAATTTTTCGAAATTATATAAAAAATTGAAAAAAATCCCATTAAAAACGACACATGGTTGTTACAGTATTTTTTTAGTATTTAAAATAAATATAACGCAAAAATTCATTTGTTTATAACAAATTATTTGTTTAAACAAATGAAAAGTAAATTGAATTTTTTTCATAATATGAGAGAACGCGATAAATAACGTTAAAAAAAAATATTTCTTGATATAGCAAGTGCGTTTTTTAGCAATACATTTTTTTATTTAAGAAATGATTTCATTCTCAAAAATTATTATTTCCATCAATGACTAGATTCCCAAAAAAAAATTATTTAAATCTAATAATCAATGCATTCGTTTATATAAAATTTTCGAATAATAAGAGTTAAAAATTTCAAAAATCAATTTTTATATTGCTTTTAGCAATAAGAAAACAAATTGATGTAGATAATAGAAAAAAAAGACTTTCCTTAATTGTTTTCTATACGTTTTTAATTTTTTTATGCCTTTAATTGTTAATAAAAAAGTAAAAAATCAAAATTTTTCAATTTTTCCAACGGGGATCTTTTTCAAAGCCTTTGAGAAATAGCTCCAAGGAGTAAAAACATTCTAGCTTTCTAGTTCAACAATTATCAGGGTTTTTATAATAACTTTCAACAAGTAAATTTTTTTAATTGACACATGCATAATTAATTGTAAAATAGAGGTGAACATTTTCTGCTGACGGATTATCGTTCATTGATATGTTTAGATAGTACACAAATTTTTTTATTTGTCAATATTGATATTTACTCCGTTAAAATAATTTTTTTTGTTCAGGTGTCAGATTCGGTCGATGCGCATGGGAGCTAAGCCGCGCGTTTTCAGCCTTTTATTCGCCGCTAAATTAAAATTATAAATATTGCCGGCACAGTTCCGGAAAGAGAAATTTGCTGCTCTTCAAGGATCTGTTTTCAACTTTCGGATATCTCAAATAGTTTTTGAGATATTTTGAAATAACCGAATCATATATTTGTTTTTTACTTAATTGTTTATTACTTTTGCAATTTTTGCCGGCCCCAATTTTCCAGCAATTTTTTTTTGATGCCATGTCGAATGGAATGCGCCGTAAATCATAATTTTTGGTAGTGACCTCAAGGTTTGGAACAAAATGGCACTTGTGAACCAGTCTATTAGTCTAATATCTGGCAGCTGATTCGTAATGGGAATGTTATACATTGTTGCCGGCTATTACCCGCTATTACCATTGATTGAAAACATTGTAAATAATGTATGTTGATTAACTGGAGCTATATGTTTATCGAATGAATTGAACATCATTAAAAAAAATATGTGAAGAATGTATAAAAGAAATTGTTCATAGCTCTCAGTCAGCCGACACAGGTGTAAACCGGTATGTTATAGTTAATTATTCACGCTCATCGTGTTTCTCAAGAAAATGTTATATTAAATTGAAGTTCAATTTTTGCTGTACAACATAATACATTTTTCCCTGTGGAAAAATGGCCCCAAATAGTGGTTGCCATGATTTGAAACAAAGAAACAGCATGGCAAATAACTCTCATACGAATATCATGTTTATTTCGTTTCTGGAATGGAGACGTCGACACTTAAACATTTTGCTCTTTTTTTCATTCATTTTTGAAAATATATTCTTTAAGAAAATAAATTTTTTGTAACAAATATGATTTATATTTTTCAATAAGAAATTTCGAAAATGGTTATTGTTATTATTATGAAATACACATTTCATTGCCCTTTAAATTTCATTTTCAGTCGTTGCCGCTGAGATAAGATACATTTTGATCATATTTTTATTGGAAAAGTTGAGAAGTTTCTAAAACAATAATGAAAACAATTACTGTCCATGAGCATTGAAAGAATAGTTGAAAGGACTTCGATAGTCTCTGACATTCAACAGTCAATTTTTTCAACAAACCTACACCTTTTGTTTTTGGTTCTGAAATACTTATTTACTTCCAGTTACGAAAGTAAGACTCATTCATGATATTCAATCATTTTTGCATAGTGTAGAAAACATTATCAGTGTCTCTTTCTCTGGATATGAAATATCTAAAACTAAATCTCCTTCTCCCTATCAACCCTGCTTGGTTTTACATAAGTCTCATCAAAATTATAAATCACCCAAGAAGTCAGAAAAAGTTCAAATATAGTTCTCGATATACTAAGCCGTGAATATATTCATACTTCCTGAGAACTCCAGAAACTGTCAAAAAAGAAATTGAATTTTATATTTAATCCGGCTGCATCCATTCCGCAGAGAGCACAAACAGCAAGTCGCTCGAATATGTTCGCAAAAACTTTGGATTTTTTATGATTTATAAATTCCACAATTCCCGAAAGCCGCCACCAACTTTCCCATCTTACATACACGTGGGGTAGGATTTATAGGATAGTAAATAATGTAAGAGTGGTGTGGGAGCGAATTTGTGGTACAACATGCCTATTTTTTGTTATTTCAACTGACGCGCTGGAGAATTGAGTTTATTTTTTGCGCGATATCCTCAAGGAATACTTCAGTAAGGAGTTTTCCTGATAAACGAGAGTTTGGAAGAGAATAAATGTAATGTCAGCGTATGATAGTCGACTTCAGATGATGCAATATCTCAATTTCACTGTAGTTTTTAGAGAACGTGAAAAGTTTTGACATTGATGTATTATGAAATAACTTTATACATGGAGAAACAAGCTAGGAAGGAGTTCGGAAAAGAGTCAGGTGGATGTGTTCGGATATCAACTCTTACTGCATTCGGCAGAGCTTTTTTTTTCGCATGAGGTTACAGTAGCGATTTTTTTCCACATGAAAGGAGGGTCGGTCCTGAGTAAAACTCTGAGCTGGTGCGGCATGTGGGGAAAAGCGTTAGCGGCCATCTTGGAAAACCCGTTCTGTCATATATCTCCCCCAAGCAGCATTATAGTGGCGGAAACTGATACCGCAACTTCGACTTGTTGGTTATCACGTAATCACCACTAAATCTTCCCTTATATACTAAAAATAACTGACATTCTATATTTGTAGGGTTGTAGTCACGCAATTCCCATCTGTGGTAGCAACTCCACAGTTCTATAACTTATTAGTGTCATTTTAGTTGTCTGAAACATTATGGCCAAGTAGCAAATCACTTTAAAGGTTTCTAAACTTGATAGTGGAAAATTAATTTCCTCCAAATATCTAAAAACGGTTGCTTATAGAGACTTTTAACAAGCAAAGCTTTCTTACGTAAATATGATGGAGGAATTGACTGATTTACTGGAAGTACGCTCAAAAAATTTATGAATCTTCAAAAAAGAAAAAGACGTGTAGGTGGCGCCCCCTACGAGTGAGATCAATAATAACGTCAGGTTTGAATTCGACACCTCAAAAAAACCTCAATACCAATTTTCGTTTAATTAGGGTCAGTATTTCAAAAGTTATTTAAAAAAAAAAGAAAATAAAAATGAAACTTCAACACCCTGTATCTTGGAAACGAAGCGTTTCCGGACATGTGTTTATTTGAAAAATGCATATGAGAATATTGTGAGGAATCACCTCCTGAAGTTTGTCAAAGTACTTCTGACTCACTTGTTTTTGTTCGACTGTAGTCCATAAAACCATCTGAGAGTTGTATCGCGTGTCCCCTTCAATATTCTGCGAGTTTTTCGAAAGCAGCATTCCCAACCCAACTCTTAATAGCTCCTCCATCTTTCAATAATCATTTGTTATTCGGAATATGGGGTGCAATCTACGAGAATCAGGAAAAGTTCGTGAAATATTGCTAGTCGTTTCCACAACTGGGGAAAGCCATTTGAGGAAGTTTACCTTTTGTGGACTGTATATTATAACAATAAAACTCGAATGAGTGAGTTTATTTATTGACTGATTTTCGCTATGAAGTGTTGAAATCCAATTATGACGGATCACTGGATGTTTTCCCTTGAGATGTAAATGTGAACTGTTCTGGGAATACCAGTGATAATTCGTTGTGCTGAAAAATGATGGGCTTAGATCATGATTTGGAGTATGAAAATATCACATTGAACATTCATTGTGACATTTTGTTTGGTTTGTTTTTAAACTGATTATTCTTGTTTTTCGAATTGAGTTGCCAATGGGTAGGAGAATAGGGCTCATTGACATATAATATTCATCAGTGTTTTAAATTTGAGGAAATTCAAACTGCTTCTGAGATCCTATGAACGTGAATTATATGCTCATGAATAATTGATTCAATGGAAGTTTCTGATGAAGTGAAGCACGATAGACTTATTTTCCAACAAATAAGTTCACAAGATATACGAGTAATAAAAAGACTATGGCATCAGCAGGCTAAGTCGATGAAGTTAACATCAATAATTCAAGGTATGCCAACGATACTGTTCATTAAGGAAGTACTTGAAAAAAAAACTGCAGATAATAATTAACAATCTTATCGAAGTTTGTGAATTCATGAACTCAGTATTCCAAAAATTAAAAACTGAAATATGCAGCATCATATCGAGAACATTAATTATATAAAGGAAAAACTGATTTTTGTTCGCTCGTTTCATCATTTTACCAGGTTATATTGAGGGTGGCCGAGCGTTTGCCAAATTAAAATCTACCTTGAAATGTATAGTACATAGGAACTCCGATAGATAATACAAAATAAATGTTATTACGGTTTTCGGAAATATAAAAAATAATGGTGGCGACGTGGAGTCGGAATTTATCGCTTCACTGTCGGCCGAAACCTTTTTTTTTGTCTTTCCAATCAAATTCTTAAATCAAAGAAGAGTCCAGAGATAATATAGACTTGTGTATGATGATCTCAGGATTCAGGAATTGGGACGAAAAGAGATGGATTCATCAGATGTTGAGATTAGATATGGTGAAATAGTTGTGGAATCAGTTTAATGATTGTACTTGAGAATCTTCTGAGAAGGAATAACTGTTTTTTGTTTCAGTTTTTGTGGATATATCAAGTTGAGCAATAGTATCTGTTTTTTTATTCATTATGTTGGATACATGATGAAAATATTCACCAATTTTTCCATTAATTTCTCAATATTTGCATCATTTTACCTTCCGAAACTAACTCTTGTTCAACTGGACCCATTGGTTGAGTGATTTCCAGAATAACCAGAAGGTCAATTATTGTAGGAGAAAATTATTGGAAAATGAAATATAGCATTACTTTTCTCGATGTTCACAATGATAGACAGATACCACTGGGGTGATTTTTTTCTGCTCACTTACCATCCCAGAGTTCAGTAACATTCTTGTTATTATTCAGTTGAAATGGACAAAAATTTGGGTAATTTAAAATTGAGACGGGGACAAGTCAAGAGAAAACTCAGTCGTTTCCAAATGAAATCAATCAGATCTGGGAATCCATAACGTTGAAAAAAATATCAGAGAAAATGTTGTTTGGAAATCACGTGTTCAGAAAAAAAAATAGGACTCTAACTCGGAAACGGTATGAGACCGCCTTGTTTCAGGAGGTAAATCAAGTGAGAAAAGTCAAACAGCTATTTTATGCTAGCAAGAGTACTGTTATCCAATATTCACGATATCATTACACACGTCGAATGAAATATCATAAATCACACGAAAATCATGTGAAGGAGTATGACCAGGTCAACTGCAATGGTTCATGTCGTTGTTGGCGAATTAATGGCGGATCGCATAGCAATTTCGTTGAAGGGAGTTTTTGAAAAAAAAAATTAAAGTTCGCTTTTTTAATAAATAGTGTAGGACAAGTGGCAATGAACTTGACAAAGCAAGTAAATATTTGTATTCAGACAAGAGCGGGTAATTTTTTTATCAGATATAAACTGATTAGTTGATCAACAAGTAATAGAAAAATAGCCTGATTTGTTATTTGACAAGAAAATTGTTTCCATTCCGACTGGATTCTTCATGGAAAATTATTCTTTCAAAATGTGTACCGGAATTGATATATTATTAGGTTTGCAGTTTTTTTTGTATATTTCATTCAGGACAAATTGAATAATGCAAAAATATGGATATTCTTTATTAACGATGTTATTTCAATCTGTAATTTGCATAATACATGGTCTTCAGTAAACAACTGGAGAAAGTCCCAGTGATTGATAGCTTCTGGTATTCAACATCAGGATGCTAGTAACAATATGAACTAGAATTGGAATATGAACTAGAATTGGAATATAAACAGAAAAATATCACTGCATTGACAAATAAAAAATCTTTATAATCAATTTTCAATAGGAATTCAATAAAGGATTGTGAGATGGGGCACTTTTCTATATGGTGTTCGAAAGTTTGACAAAAACTGAGACATTTTTAGAAAAACTTCAATCACATGAAGATGTATCACTTCGTTCAAATATACTCTATCTCTACACCATTCACCTCATAATAGAGCACAAATTGTCCGGAAAGTCGAAATAAAAAGTAGATTCCACTATCCATCTGGAGACTTTGGTATAAAAATGTGAAAAAAAAATATGGCGTATAGAATTATCCGGAAAACATTTGGAAAATTTTCAGAAGATATATTCGATATTAATGTATTGGGGAATCTAATAGTATAGATCTGAAACTGAAGTCACCCTAATAGCTATTGTTTTCAATGAAATAATGAATGGTTTTTTTTTTGTTACAGCTACTTTCGTGTATGGCTCACAAGGTCCTGTCTTCATCAATCCAAACAATGCACCAATAGCAGTACAGACAGCGTCTGCCAACCCAGGAAATGTCGTCACTCAAACTGTTTATGGCTTCCTTGATTTCACCACAACCATTGGTAACACTGTTATGGTGTTTTCTCCACAAAGCGCTGCCATACCAGGTATCCAAAATTATTCATATAAAATAAATAGGAGAATGCTCGCAGTTAATATCGTTCAATACTTTTTTTTCCTTTTATTCAAAAATTATAACGATGATTTCGAAAAGGTCTAGAAGAGTTGAATATGTCAGTTTGTATTATTATCAAACGCTTACAGGATGAACGAAACCACAGGGGAATTGAAAAATAAGCAGTGGCTTCCTCGTAATTCTCCTTTGGAACAATAATTTTTCATCCATTCGGGCTTTCTGCACCCTTTTGAAAAATATATAATCGTATGAAATCGTATGAGTAGAAATTAAAATTAAATTTTTTTGATTTATTTCAAAAATATTGCTATCATTCGTTTGTTGAAAATATATAATTGGTTTTTTTCTATGTAATGCAAAAAGATACGTCGAATACAGATGATTCACGGTGAATGTTCCACATGCAATCGAAATGAAATTAATATACTGATTTCAAAAAAATTCTCCAACATTTATAGAATCAATAATACATTCTGAGCTCTTCTACCTCTGGGTGTGAGATTCATGAAGTCAAATCCTGAATGTTTGCATCCCTTGTTTTCTATTGTACGTTAGCCTTTTTATTTCATCCCATATAATTCCAGTTTTTTCAGCTTTTCCTTTGATTTTTACGATCCATGATTTCCTTGGTATTTCTCTTTTTTCCTTATTTTCTCCATTCTCTTGTTTTTCATTTATTCCCACGAACCTCATTTCCTTTGCGTTAACTCAGGATTTCTGTATTTTTGTATTCATTTTTCAGACTTTCCATTCTCTGATTTATTTCAATGTCCAGTTTCTTGTTTTCTTCTACAATTATTCCCTGATATCAGAAATGCTGTACTTGTTCAACATTTCTTGATTTTTTTGTGTATTTGAAATCATTAGTTCCAGTTTTTTATATTGATTTTCAGGTTGATCCTCGCTAGTTCTTCTTTTGCTACTGAAGCGTGATGTTGGTTTTTCTACAAATCTGCCTTCAAGGCCATGTCTGCGAACGCTAGTTCAAGTAGCTGGGTTATTTTCATTTGCATACTTCTTATTCTTGGCTATCTCTGTTAGCTCATCTATTAACGTCGGGAATAAGAGTAAGATCTTTGGTACATTACCCTTCATATATTCAAGGCCCGGGATTCCGAAACTCCTTGTGAAGCTTATCAGTTTCCTGGTAGAATTTTTTGGAAGAAGGAGGACACCAACAAAAGAGGTGGGTCCTTATCCCCGAACGTAAACATAAATAAAAGCCCGAATAATTCTGGAGAATGCGAAGAAATTTTAGTTAATAATTATGATCTTTTACTATCCAACATTAGTGGACTAAATCAATATGAAATAGATGATCTCACAGTAAACTATTCTAATTCTAATTTAAAGATATTGTGCTTCACAGAAACATGGATCTCTAATGACGATATCACAAATTTTTGTATCCCAGGATATAAACTCATCAACTTCTTTGGTCGATCTCAATTCACTAGAGGAGGTGTTGCTATTTATGCCCATCAAGAGCTGATCACAGAACCTATATCTTTATGTACATGTGTTGAGAAGGACATAGAAATATGTGGATTGAAATGGAATATTGATTCATTTCAGTCAATTATTTTAGTATGCTATAGATCTCCATCAGGTAATTTTAATGTATTTTTCGGTAACATAAATCATATTCTTGGAAATCTCTTCAAACACAAAACGTATGTCTTTCTAACTGGTGACTTCAATGTCAACTCTATGACTGATCACCAGGCTAGTAATTTCGATATGCTCCTCGAATCGTATGGATTATATCCTAGGAATCATATACCTACTCGCGGTCGCAATGTACTGGACCAAATATACTCTTACTTTGAGGAATGTCTCTGTAACGTAGATATTGATACTGAATCAGACCATGACACACTTCTATTGAAAATTAATGTACCAACTAAAATAAGTAATAATGGTAATACAAGAAATACAAGCACTAGAAGAATCACTAGTAACAGCCAAATTGATAATCTTATTTCGTGCTCAACAAACGAACGATGGCATGGTGTATTCTCAGCTGATGGAACAGATTCCAAATTCGACAAATTTTACGATACATTGATGCACTATTTTAACGTAAACTGTCCGATCAAAAACGAAAAAGTTCGAAACAAAACTAACAAACTATGGGTCACTAACGAGGTGAAAGAATCATCAGAAAACCTAAAAAAATTATATGTGTTAAAAAAATCCTACCCCCAGTCAGATAATCTTTATAGAGAAGCTAGAATACAACATAGAGCACTTGTTAAAAGTACAAAAAGTCAAGTTTATTTCAATAAAATAAATAACTCCACAAACAAAAATAAAACAACATGGCGAATTATAAATGAACTAAATGGTAAAACAAAAACTATGACACACCTGAAAATAAAAGACGGCAATGAAATACTAGATGAACCCTCAAAAATAGCAAATAAGTTCAATGACTTTTTTAATAAAATCCCAAAAGACACCATAAACAACATATATAATCCAGATATTGTTATTCAATACTCTAATAATTACTTTCGAACTAATAGCATGTTTATTGCCCATGTAACGGAAAATGATGTTCTTGAAATAATTAAAAACAAAATAAAAAATAAACCATCCTATGGCTTTGATGGAATCTCTGGAACTGTCATCAAAAAGATAGGACCCCACATACTTGCACCTTTAATGCATATTATAAATTCATCTTTTACAGAAGGGAAACCTCCATTATTACTCCTATTTTGAAGAAAGGATGCTCAGAAAACATCGAAAACTATAGACCACTATCAGTACCCTCGGTTTTATCAAAAATTATTGAATATGCCATGATTGATCAGCTTACGAACTTTTTAAACAAGTACCAAATAATTAGTGATAATCAACATGGCTTCCGCACGAAACACTCTACAATGTCCGCAATAACATCGTTCTATGAAGAAATTATTGAAGCCATTGAAAACGGTGAGAGCCCGACGGGAATCTTTTGTGACTTCAGTCGTGCTTTTGACTGCGTTCACCATGGCACACTACTAAATATGTTATACAGATACGGAATCAGAGGTAATATTTATGACTGGTTTAACTCGTACTTAAAAGATAGAGGTCAACGAGTAAAAATATCCGAATCAGGAAAATCTGTTTTCTCATCAATGGACATTAATGCACAAGGGGTTCCACAAGGATCTATATTGGGGCCTGTACTGTTTATCTTATATATAAATGACTTGCCCTTGATTTTATCAGATACTTTTACCACTTTATATGCAGATGACTCCACTTTACTAATTAAAGATAAAAATTTTGACTCATTACAAACAAAAATTACGAGCTCAGTCAACAAATTATCTGCTTGGTCCTCTGACAGATCGTTGTTACTTAACTCTGGTAAAACCAACTATACAACATTTCATACTCATCAAAACTCAAACATACCGATACTAAACGTCAAATTAAATAATACTACCATTGATTTAATAACAGAAATTTTATTCTTTGATTCCACCCTGTCTTTTAGAACTCACTGTAATAAACTATGTAAAGTTCTGAATTCTAAATGTTATCAATTGAGAAACCTGAAAAGTGCATTAAGTTTGGACCATCTCCTAAAATTCTACCACGCTGAAATTCACTCCAGAATTTCTTATGGAATTATTCTATGGGGAAACACTCCAGCTGCACATAGTGTCTTCCTATGTCAGAAGCGTATCTTAAGATGTCTCGTAGACTGTCCACCTGACCACTCATGTCGAAACATTTTTAGAGAACATAAAATATTAACAGTCAGTAGCATATTAATTCTTGAACTGTTGACATATGTACATTGTAATCAAAATACCTACAAAAGGAACTGAGACAAGCATACTCACGATTCTAGGAAAAAAGAGAACTTTCAGTTACCTTTCAGGCACCTGGAACTATCCAAAAAATCACCGAATACTTTTGGTTTGTACTTGTACAATTTACTTCCACAGAAGTTGAAGAGTTTATCAACACATATTTTTAAACGAAAACTAAAATATGTTCTTGTTGATCTATGTCCTTATACAACACAAGAATGCAGTAGCAATTCAGCTTTAATTTAGTTATACAACATTTAACAGATTATCATATAGAGTTTTATTTGCATGTTTGTATGTTTCTATGACTTATAATATTTGTAAGTGTTAGACCTTTTTTACTGCTTTTATTGACTTTTTACTGTTTTTATTGACTTGTCCTATATCACATGTGATCTTACAGGATGAATAAACTATTGTATTGTATTGTATTGATGTCTGAAGGCGTTAGTAGAACCCCTTCGAGGAAATAAAGGTTTTTGCAAAACTGCGCTTGGCAGTCGCAAAGCAGGTGTTCTGCAGTTTCAGTAAAGTTCTCGCAGTAACGGCATAGTTCACTGTCTGATCCATCCATTTCTTGAGGTGATACCTCAGAGGGCAATGTCCAGTGAGCAGTCCCGTATCCAGTTTCAAGTCTTTCTTGTCCACCTCTGGAAGCTGTTCAGCTTCCTTTGGAAATGGACTCAGAAGCATTTTCGCTTGTGTTTATTCTGAGAACTTATTCCAGTGGGTTTTAATTTGGACAGCTTCCAAACGCCAAAACTATTCGTTGATGTGGGCTTTGAGAATGCCACAAAAGGATTCCGTGCCAGATTTCCTTGCCTTTGATTTCCTTGTGACCTGGCACCTACATCAGAGTAGACTCACAAGTGTGTGACTTTTAGTTCTGCTTGGTTGTCTGATATATATCTTTCGAATCATTCTTGGGCATTAATTTCTATAGCATGGCTTTGTCTACATATTTTGAGAGACTAAAATTAGGACCAATTACTTCCATTGCAGCCCTTTTGTTCATTTTGGAACCATCAGTATACCATATTGATGCATTTTATTCTAGTTGAGGCCGGTTCGTTGTGAATATATGATGGTTGTTAACAACAACTTCATAATTCACTTCGAAGTCGTGCCTAGCTGGCATAATATTTGATAGCTTGTACCTGGATTCTAGGGGAATATTTTCCAGAATCTTCAGATATCCAATCAGATCTCCAGCCTTCATGTTTGATGCCTGGAGCGTCCGAAGGTACCTTTTGCCGCTTCTTTCATTACACACAAGTTTAGCTGGATTTTCACAGGATGTTTGGATTCTTAAATGAATAATTTGATTTCAACTCAAATGACGAGTGATACTATAAATATTCTTTCAGCAATTTTTCAACGATTTATATCGAAACCGTTCATTACAGAACCTCCCAAGGTGATATCCAACGATATATCATCAAACATCGTCATTGAGACCAAACCACTTGTTGCCCAGAAGGCAACACAAATCAAACCAAGTAAAACGCAAGTCTCCAAAGAGAAGAAGTCATCAGAAAAAGTATTTTCCGTTGTTCAGGTCCAGTCCAATTCTCCAACTACTCAGTCTGAGAAAGTGGAGTTACAGTCTTCAGCAATCACGAAGGTCAACGTTATTGAAGGAAAGTCCAGCGTGAAAGAGGCCCATCCTCCTCTACATGTTGTCAGCAATATCCAGGTAAATTCAAAATTTATATTTTCAGCGGAGTGAGGAAACGGTTCTATTTTTTTTATGGAAGTGAGATTTTATCTGGTCATTTTTGACAGATCATAATATGAAATCAACATTTTTTATGCTACAAGATGTTAACTTGATTGTGGCAGCACCGCTAATAGTTGATGAAAAGAATATAATTGTTTATCTACAAAAAAAAACTGAATACAATGAAAACGGAGAAAAATGATAAAATGAACACTGGCTACTTCTGAAGTATTTGAAACACACAAAGATCATATGCTGTTCGGTCGGTCAGTTTGGTCAGATACTCTATTTTATTTGTTTTTCTATTCGACTGAAACAACTGTTCGCTTGTATTACGGATACTCATAATTGACTCTAGAGAAGTTCTTGGAATTGATTTAATTCATTCAATTGATACAGGTCCATAAATATAGAAGAATGTTTTATTTATATTTGGTGCAGTCGAATGGAAATCTAGTTAATTGTAATTCAGTCCAATATTTCACCATTCATTACAAAGAAACGCCATCCAGGCATATAATTGAAGTGTGTAGATACACAATTTTGGAAATGATAACAACAAATGAACGAAACGACGTCGATAATTACCTCAACTCAAGAATTAAATACCTACCCAAGGTAAATTTTATTTTTCCACTCAACTCTTCCGTATTTAAGATTTGATTCCTGAAATAAAAAAAACTATTGGATTACAAAATAAGATATGGTCAGTTCATTCAAATGAAAAATAAATCACTGTCTACCTTAAATTGAAATTTCCCAACGCAAGCAGATATCGTACATCTTCATGAATCGTGGGAATTTTGATACCTGATTGAATCGACTATTTTTGATTTCCACATCCAAGAGAGTTTTTATCAAATCCCATTTTTAACAAAAGGAGGAGGTAGAAGTCTAACAACTTTTTCTTGGCCTTCTAAAATATGAAACAATATTTTGAAAAACAACGATAAATTGTTAGATCTCGTAATGAATAATATCAAGTGTACTATAACTCGTGAATAGGTAACATTAGTGAATGAAGATATCTACTATCCATCCATTTATATCGAACTCACTGGAGTTACTAAAAAAAAAAGTGATTCTAGTACAAATATCAACAACAGGACATCACAAATGCAAATTATGACTCTATATTGTATACTGAAATTTTACTGAAATCAGCGTTGCTCTGGAAAGTTTCTTCAATGGGTTTTATGGTGTGAGTATTTAGTGAACTTAGGATAAATATCAAAGATAAACACAAAGATGCATATGCATCGTATTTACAAAATGTCAAAATCAATTCAAAAGATCATCCCAAAAATTTCTGGGCATTTGTCAATAATAATAATAGGCCTTCCAGAATCCCCGGTAAAATAGCATTTGGAGGTGAATTGTATACTAATTCGCAAATGATTGTGGGTGTTTTCGGCAAATTCTTTGGAAGCGCCTATTCATTACCTGTATTCGATAAGGAAAACTGTTTTTTGAATTTTTATCAAAATAGATATTATAGGTGAATCAATCAATAAGATATAAATTTCAGAAGCTGGGAAAAAAATAAAAAATATTGACTTTAGATAAAATAACATAATTTCTTTTGAAAGACTGCTTTAGAGTATTAGTTCACCCTCTAAAAATCCTTTTCAATTCAATTTTGTAAACCTCAATTTCTCCAGAATCTTGGAAAATTGCCAAAGTTTACCATTTTCATGAAGCTCAAGATCATAATGCAACCAGTAATTATAGACCAATATCAATTCTCAATAACGTTGCGAGATGTTGTACGGCTGCATCTATCTATCTATCCACCTATCTATCTATCTATCTATCTATGTGGCATATCATATTCGAATACTACCATGGTTTGATGAATTCCAGATCAACCGTTAGTCACGTGGCTGTCTACACTCAATATTTGTGTGAAACTTTGCACCGTAGAGGGCATGTTGATGCGGTGTACACGGATTCATCCAAGGCCTTCGATAAGATCAATCATGAGTTACTCTTTCATTAACTTACTACTATGGGCTTTGATGAAACGAATCTTCAAATTCCAAAATCCTACCTTCATTAACGCTAACAGTATGTTCATCACGATGTTTTCTATTGAAATGTCTATATTGCAACTAGCTGAGTACCCCAAGGGTCCAATCTTGGTCCAATATTATTCATTTTCTATTCGTGCAATTTCCTGGAGTGCACTCGGTTGATGTTTGCAGATGATTTGAAGTTATACACTTCTTTCATGAGTTTGGATGATTATGTCATATTACAAAATTAAATTATTATTTTAAACAATTGGTTTCTTGAAAATCACCGTCATTCAAATAAATCTAAATGTTTAATTCTAACATTTAGTCGCAAATTTAATACGTTACAATTTACTTATATTTTAGATATCATTTTAGAAATAACTGATACTATTAAGGATTTAGGTGTTCATTTCGATCATCAAATCACATTTTATTATCACATTCTTTGAATTCTCAGTATACCATGCATAGTGCGTCATTATCAATAACTGTGAGAATTTCAATAACATTCCATCATTAACCTCTCTATATTTCAGTTTGGTTAGATCCAAACTAGAACATGGATCCCTAATATTGAATTCCATATATATTCAATATTCAACGGGTATAGATGAAGTTCAGAAGAAATTCTTGAAATCCATAAGATTCAAAATTGATGGTTGTAATCATCTTGATTTACTACAAAGATTTGACTTTGAATCTTCAGAGAAACGTGGAAATCAGGCTTCTGTTTTGGGCTCATATGAATTACTCAATAGTTAAATTGACTCTCCTGCATTACTGTCGCGAATTGATATTCTTGTTCCTAGAATAACATCCAGACGTAACAGTACTTCTTTGTGCGAAAGTAGTCGAACAAATTCAATGTTAAAATTCAAAACCACCGATTAATTTGATGTGCAGTAATGCTAGTAAACTCTCTTGCATTTTTGACATCTTTTGTTGCAGCATATATGAACTCAAAAACAAATCTCGTGCGTATCTCTGAATTCTTGAAGGTATTAAAAAATGACTTGTGATTTTTATTCATATTTGAAGAGTGTACTACTGATCAATCCTCTGATAGTATCAATGCTCTGAAAATGGGAAACTCTTGGGCAATAAACGCTTCTATTATTATTTATATTAGGGGAGACCGGGGTTGGTTGAGCGCAGGGGCAGGTTGGATCATAAGCCATATCTCGGTGATAACTTGTCAGATGGAGCTGTTGTCAGGCACATAACTTATTTACGCCATTAAAACAGTGTAGAGTTGACTAGTGTGGCCGACGGTTGTATTTTTTCGTAAGTATCCTTGTCAACAGATATTTCATACTGGTGAGTAAATATTTCATGTTGTGATGAATATGTCTTAGCACTTCAGGCTTAGAGAAATTATAAGTTGTGAAAGTTTTTAACAGAACTGGGGATATTTTCCTTTGAATTGACGTGATAAAATTATTGCTAGTGATATCGCCGAGACTTATATGTGTGAATCAAAATGGAATGTGCTTGAGGGGCTGTTTGAACTATTTTCCGGGGGGAGGAAGGCTGGTTGAATCATGATTCAACCAACTCAATCAACTTCATTCAAGCTTTTATCACAAATTTGAGGTATTTCATGGTTTGTTGATATTGGTTACAGGAAAAAAATAGAGTATTGAGAACTAAAATGAGAAACTATGAAAGAAAAACTGAGAAAGGAACAACTCCCTCAGATCTGATGCTGAGAGCTGCAAGGAAAGCAAAAGTGGACGGTATATCTGTAAGAAGAGCTGCTTATGATTTCCAGATACCTTGTTCGACATTGAGAAGATATTGTCAAAAATTCTCAGAAGAAGAGGTTTACTCGGAAAATGTTATGCCACAAATTTCCGTGGGATACATACAAAACAGAAAGTTAGCCCGGACAGTTACAATATGATCAATTCTTTGAACTCTTTTCTTTCTGTAGGTATTTATTGCAGAGCAGGAAAAGCAGCTGACAAATTATTTGAAAAAAGCCTCTGGCATGTATTATGGACTTTCTCCAAGAGAAGTTAGGAGATAGGCATATTTGTACGCAGTATCCCTAGATATCAGTAACCCAAACCCTTGGAGAAAAGATCAAATTGCAGGTGCAGACTGGTTTTCAGCAAATCTCAAACGGAATGGTAGTTTATCGATCAGATCACCGGAGGCAACTAGTTCACCCAGAGCTACTGGATTCAACAAAACAACAGTTTCGAAATTCTACGACAATTTGAAAAATGTTCTAGATCGACTAAAATGTGGCCCAGGCGATATTTGGAATGTGGATGATACTGGGGTTACTACAGTACAGAAGCCATATCGCATTGTTGCTCGTCGTGGTATGGAACAAGTGGAAAGAGTGACATCAGCAGAAAGAGGGACACTGGTCACGATTGCGATTGCTGTTTCTGCTACCGGAAATACAGTTCCAGTTATGTTTGTATTTCTGAGGGTGCACTTTTAATCTCACTCTTTGAATGACAGTCCTCCAGGTAGCATAGGAGTAGCCACTTCTTCTGGCTTGATGGAAGAGGAGCATTTTATTGAGTATGCAAAGTATTGTGTACAAAATATAAAGTCTTCAAAGGACAAACCAACCCTCCTTCGATTGGACAACCACGACTCACATCTTTCAGTTGAGGCTCTGGATTATTCAAAGAGTAATGTAGTAATTGTAGTATCATTTCTCCCTCACTGTAGCCATAAGCTACAACCGTTGGATCGGAGTGTATATGGACCATTCAAAAAATACGTTAATTCCGCTTGTGATTCATGGATGACTAGGCATCCAGTGGCCACAGTGACTATATATGATGTCCCTGGTTTCGTTAGATCTGCGTGACCGTTAGCAGCCACACCAAATAACATACTTGCTGGATTCCAGGTGGCAGGTATTTCACCATTTAATAGAGACGCAGAGTTTATGACAGCGTACGTTATCGATAGGTCAAATCCAGGGAATGAGGTAGAGAACATGCATAAGGTAGAGAACATGAATGTGGTGAAAAGGGTTACTGATGGAAATAACATCAATGGAATGGAGAAAATGAATCAGTTGGAGAACGATCCTATTTCACGAAATAACATTCATGAACATATTACACCACCTAAAATTTCCCAAATCGAAGGAATACCAAATAACAACCGGAATGTTCTGACTGGAATAACAAATGATATATGGAACTACTGCAGCAAAAAAACAAGTATTTTCTGAAAGAAAAAAGCAGAAAGAGAAAACAAAAAAAATTAAGAGAAGAATGATCGATAGTGGAGATGAAGACAAAGAAGATGAAACTTTCTGTTTGGTTTGTTTGGAACCATCCTCAAACAGCCTTCCGAATGAAATATGGCATTAATGTCGAGAATGCAAGTTTTGGTCACACGACGAATGTGCTGAATCAGATCCATTTTACGTTTGCCATAACTGTAGTGATGATATTTATTATAAAAAGGTAAATTTTGTTTGAGTTCACGTTATAATATTAGAAATAATGTTCCATTTCATATTAAAATTCTTATTTTTATTCCATTATAGCGTCTTTATTCAGGAAAGAACAACCAACACCAACTATCGCTTCAACATGCCCCGCTTATGGGGCAGGTTGGGCGGCTCTGTGAGGTATACATGTAAAATGATCTGTAAGTTGATCACGCATAATATTTTTTGAGAAATGAAAGAAGAAGCGTGAAGCTGAAAGAATAGGCTTTTATGTGTTGTCATTGATTTTCAGAAATAAGCTTTGAAATCAAATTAAGGAAATAAAATGTAAAAATTGGTTCAATCATCCCCGGTCTCCCCTGATATTCTTTCCGATGATCAATTCTGGACATTAAAACAAATATTATTCTTTTCGCACGCGGCTTTTCTATGCAGGGTTATCACATGACAATCTGTGGAAGAATGAAATTGAAACGAATGGAGATCTAAATATTCCATAGCAGCAGAAGTATCTAGTGTGGAAGGTATAATTTCATCATCATGCGCAAGCGCATTGTTTTCCGGATGATACCATATATTTTTCAATGCGTTTTCCGATTCTGCATCAAACTTTTACTGTAAAAAAATCGTTATCAAATTAAATTTGCTGAAAAATTCAGGGAATTGACATTCTTGTCCTAGATCATAACGATCATGACGCAACTTGTTTACCAATAATATACGGCGTCCATCAAAATAATGGTAAACGGAAATAATCTTGTGTGTCGATTAATATTTGAGACTTAAATTCTTGTTTTTCCAGGTGGTCGAATCGCCGTCCATCAAATCGACTACGACCCACAACATCATAACGAAAGTTGAAGTTGTGAGTGTACCAACGAAATCAGCAGTTTCCGTAATTGCCAGCAAAGTGGAAGTCCAAAGTCGGAAAGATGCTTCTCCGGTTTCGAGCGTTGTTCAAGTTAAATCTGACGAAGAGCCCGCGGTGATCATCGGAAACAATATTGGAGAACCAGAGTACGATTTTCTCTCGAGACAACCCTCTGAAGTTGTGGAAGAAACATTCAAAGTGATCAATCTGAAGCCCAGTTCGAAGTTTATTTTGAAACATAAACCGTCAACGGAACTGAGGAAGAACGCTGCATCGAAACGTAGCGGAGCCCAACATCCCACCGGGCTGGTGACAAAGTTAGGGGGGACAGTTGTCAAGGACGGAATCACGACCGTTATCGAGACTAGTGTTATTGGCACATATATTTCAGGTTTGTAAATGTTACATGACGTTCACAACTATGAGACGCTCTTTGTGTCAAAAGTAGTTATTCTTTTACAAAAATATATTTTTAATAGCCAAATATTTATTAGTTGACAAGGAATATTTCCATTTCAGCGTTTATGCATATACAGTGCTCGTCTAAAGTCCGTTCCCCCCTACTAATTTTTGAACCACTTGGTATATCGCAATAAAATTTGGAGGGCTCAAATAGGAGATAAAAAACTACTTTTCCATAGAAAAATCACAGCTAAGCTAAGCGCCATCTTCAATATTTTTTTTCAAATAGGACACCCCGTATATTATTCCATTTTAAAAATCTGCTCATAAGTCTCATCAGTTTTCTCCAATACACTCCCAAATTCAATTATTTTCCAAATATTAACGTTTGAAAAGTGACATTTCGGTTTAAGAATGCATTTTGGTCACTTCCGGTAAAATATTTTGCTAACTAAACGTTGTTATAAATTTGTAGTTGAATCTCTCGATAAATTCGACTAATAAGAGGCGTAAAGAGAGTTGATTAAATACAAACAGTTCCGCTTACCCGTAAATCTCGAAGCCTACGAATGTGTTCTGTAAATTCACAATCAAAACAAATTAGTTAGTTGAAAAATTATAATTTATTTTAGAATAACACTTTTATTCAACCCCAACCATCATTTCATCAAGTGTACAATGTGGCCCCCTCCTAAATCTTGACAATGAAGTGCCCTATTATAAATAGCTTCTCTCACGTTGATGAAAGTCTGTTCATCTATTTCTTCACATATATCTATTATTCTGCGTTCCAACTCTTCTATTGTTTGGCATTCAGTGGCGTAGATTTTTGACTTCAGATACCTCCGAACGAAAGAATCTAGAGGTGTATGATCCGAAGATCTTGGTGGCCATTCTGTACTTCCCCTGCGATCTATCCATTGCCTAGGAAAGTTTGTATCAAGGAACTCTCTAGCCATGCGATCGAAATGGGAAGGTGCCCCATCCTGCTGAAATATGATTTAACGATTTCAAACTCTTTCTGATTGTTTAATACAATGTGTCTTATTCGAAGTACAATTTCAGGTTCTAAAGAATTTCTGTAGAGAACTCTTGTAAGGATGCCTCTGATGAAAATCGGTCCAACAACGCGATTGCCCAAAATCCCCGCCCAAACATTCACCTTTTTAGGAAACTGGGTATGTCCCTCTCTAAAAATTTGCGGATAAGTATCGCTCCAGTATCGTACATTCTGTTGACTTTTCCATCAAGAAAAAATGTGCATTCGTCTGCGAAACATTCACGTTTCAGGAAGCCCCGTTCTCCTTTAATTGTTTTTGTTAACCACTCACAAAATTCAACCCTCCGGTCTGCATCATCCTCCGCGAGAGCATACAGGATCTCCATTTTATAGGGATGAAACTTTTCTTTTTCAATGACTCTTCGGACACTTTTTGAACTCACTCCACAGGATTCAGCAATTCCAGACGTCGACTGAGTCGGATTTATTACCATTTTAGCAACAATTTCTACCTTTTTTCTTCTGGAAGAGGCGGTCTTCCTGATCTTGGATCATTTTTCAGCGTACCAGTTGCTTCGAGCTCATTTTAAAATTTGCGCAAATATGACCTCGAAATAGGATTCTCGGGAAATCTATCATTGAACATACGGACTTCTAGATGATAATTTCTTCCAGCTTTTCCAAATATCAAAACTGCTTCAAAATTATCGTCTAAACTACGAGCCATTTTCATAAAAGGGTTTTGACGCTCAACGGACTATTCGACAGTTAGCAGTTCAGTTTGACAGAAAACAAGATGTTACCGCGACAACGATTTTTCCCAATGCAAACTTGAATGAAAGCAACATTAGTGAAATGACCAAAATGTCACTTTTCAAACGTTAATATTTCGAAAACAATTGAATTTGGAAGTGAAGTGTATGAGAGAACACTGTTGAAAATTATGAGCAGATTTCGAAAATAGGATAATACGGGGTGTTCTATTTAAAAAAATTATTGAAGATGGTGCTCAGCCGCTATTTTGAAACTTTCGCTGTGATTTTTTCATGAAAAAGTAGGTTTTTATCTTCTATTTAAGCCCTCCAAATTTCGTTGCGATATACCAGGTGGTTCGAAAATTAGTAGGGGGGAACGGACTTAAGACGAGCACTGAATACATATATCATCTATACCATTATGAAACTGTGAATGTCTATTTGTTCGTTCGAGCACCACGCATAAACTAGTGGACCGATTTTGATGAAACTTTTTGTCTAGAGCCCGACCGAAGCTTTGTTTTCGACCAAAACATCAGAGTTGACCATATTTTTGTTTTCGGTCATAAACCATCCGAAGCTTCGGCCAAGCCGTCGTTCGGCCTTGTTCGTAAAGCTCGGCAATATCAGGAGACGCTCGGCTAACTTTGAGTCCAATCGTGGTTTTACTCAGCTGAATTAAACAGACTCGATTTTGTTTTGAAGTTGTGAAGCACGGTTATGTTGTATTTTTTCCTCACGCACATGAAAAAATGGATAAGTAATTACTTTTATTTGTTCTTGACTTTTGTTTTTATTTCTAACATGCATAAAGAGACATTAAAGGCATTAGATATGTAAGTATTGAACTTGTTTCACTCAAATTTACAGAGGTTTGTGAAATCTGTAGCTAGATCCATGCATGTAAATAAAAAGGAAAGTCAGTTCTTGTCCACCACTTGTTTGTAGGTGATTGGTTTTGTGTTTTGTTTTAGGTATATTGTGTAAGTAGGTATTATTGTCGAGGAAGATTCCAAATGCACAAATTTCAGTTTACAGCGGAAATATTAATATTTTTTATTAATGTCTAAATCATTTTCGTTTTTGACTGAAAATAAGACTAAAGCCGAAGCTTCTTCGTTTTCAGCTGAAAATCAATTTTCGGTCGGGTACTACTTTTTGTGTTGGAAAGCTTATGATTAGACCTAAAAACTGGCATTTTATTTCGCTACGATGACGGGAACCGGAGATATAACAATAATACCACATTTTTTTACAACCAATATAGGGTGTCCCATTTCAAGTATTTCTTTCCGTCGTATAAATATATATATATATATATATATATATATATATATATATATATATATATATATATATATATATACATAGATATATAGATATATATATATATATATATATATTTATATATATATATATATATATATTGTTATGTTATGTTATGCCAGTTGTAAATTTTAAAAGACAAAAAAGCCACAAGAAGAATAAATAATAAATAATTATCAATTTCAAGAGTTTGTTGTAAATAGCTTTTAAAATTCAATGTATTTTATGAGCCTAGGTATGATATGGATAGATAAAAATGTCAAAGTACTATAAAACAGTCAATTATATACACTATCAAAATTATCATAACTCATAATTGCTCAAAAGACAATTGAAAGTCAAGATTTACAAAATTATCATGAATAAAAAGTAATCAACACATTTATAAACTTGAAACACTCTGTACATGAAATTGTAGCAAACTAAAAGTTAGCCAATGAGAGAACTGCAAACGTCTTTATGAAAGATAGCCAATCAGAGAAGAGATGATCAAATGAAAAGTTGGAAATTGTGAGATAATGGCAAAGAGAAGGTATCATAAGCAAATATTATTCAAACTTGTAATTAATGATAAGAATGGGAATTTAATTGTGTGTATAAATTGTGCAACAATAATATAAACAGTGCAAAGTGACAATTTGGTGCGCGAATTCGAAATTTCAAATGGAACAACAACAAGGGCAAGATGTTGCGAAGCGACGGAAAAACAAAGCTTCGAGAGATCGAAAATATTTTCCAAAGCGGAAGCACGCACAAAATGTCACTAAAAGAAAAATGGAATAATTCCATCATTTGCTTAACAAAACAAGATTACCTTAATGATATCATATATCCACGATTCCAAAAGCTGAGTCCCGCATCGATACGTTCATGACACATGGTTTTTGCAGTCCTAACGAAGGCTGGAGAGAGGAGACTTCCTGTTTTTATGGTATAATTGTGAACACCAACAGTTCCAACCAGGTATAAAACCTTTAATAGTGCTTTCCCGGTCCTGAACTATTTCACAAATAACATTTTTCATAATCGATGAACTCTATGTCACCTTCTTATGAACAATAACAGAAAATTACTCTCACAGAGAAAGTGAGGTTCTGTTTATCTATCCATGATATGCATTTTATGAGTATCCGTGAATAATTGTTTGATTCACTCTAGCATAAGTTTTTTCTCGTAGGCCAGGTATTTTGAAGTCTTCCTGAATAAAGGAGATAATTGTTTTCGATATTTGGTTTGTTTATTTTCTCACAATGATCAACTAACATAACTAAGATCATTCAGTAAACTGAAGTTAGCCACCAGTGGCCAAATTCCTTTTGAACCGACTATATGAGACAAGGGCGTACCGACTGTTGTTAGCTGTGGCGAAGAAAATAATAATTGTTGGTAGCGTGACTAGAGAACAGTGACGTTCGATGACAATTATTATTACAGGGTCAGAAATATCTATTTATATCATATAAATTTGGCTCTCAAAGAATACCAAAAATAATTAGCTATCTTCATTTTCAGTTAACAATTTATAGATTTTTCAGAATATCAAACCATATCAATTGTCGCCCAACGAGGTGCAAAAATAATATTCGAAAGCAAAGCTAAATAAATAAAATAATATTTTTCAATTCATGCAAACCATATCAAATGGCACCCAAAACGTGGGGCAAAAATATTAAATATTTATATTTTGAAAAAATTCATCAAACCATAAAATATATATATATATATATATATATATATATATATATATATATATATATATGTATCGAAACGGTTGATAATCTCCTAAAGTGAGATAGCTAGTGAAAAATTTTAGGACGCAAAAGTTTTAGGGTTTTTGAAGATATATCACATGTAGAAAGATTAAGTATACAGAATCAGTAAGAAATTCATGACGAAACAAAGTTGCTTTTCCTTAAATGGAACACTCTGTATATTAGTCCATGTTTTGATTTTTCTCAAAATTCTTAGTAAAATTGATAAAGTACATCATATCCTGAATTTAATTGTTTTTGAGATATCGAATTTTGAAAATAACTTTTTAATACTCTTAAATATATTGAGGAAAAAGTCCGAAATTATGGATATTTATTATCAAAATTACACAAAGTGAAGTATTATGGATATGATTAAATTTTAATTATAATTTTTTTAGATAAATTCAAAGGCATATTTGTTCAGGGTTCATGAAATGAAAAATTTATTTTTTAATCCTGGATATTTTAAATTTTATAAAAACAATAGTTATGCTAGAAAAAAAAAGAAAGAAAACAAGATTTAATGAACAACATATATTTTCTCTGTAATCCTATTCAATAAGGTGCTCAAAGTGGTTATTATTCTCCTCCTGACAGTAATGAAATCGCTGAACAAAATTTTGTAGTGAATCTAAAATCATGTTGGGAGGAATAGTGGAAATTTCATGCCTTATTCTTCCTTGCAACTCTTCGATATTTTGGGCCTATTTTTGTAGACTGCATTTTTCATGTAACCCCACAGAGAAAAGTCTAGTGGGATCATATCTAGAGACCTGGCTGGTCATTCAATTGCCCCCCTGCGTCCAATCCATTTATCAGGAGAAGTTTCATGTACATATGCCCGTACCACACGTCCAAAGTATGGAGGAGCCCAATCTTGTTGAACCCATATTTGTTCTGTAGGCAAATTGGGATTGTTATTGTTTGGGAATAATCGTCAAGCTCTGGAATGATATGATCTTGCAAAAGTAACAAATATCGTTCGGAGTTCAAATTTCCGTTTATAAAATGGGGTCCCATGACGTGGCCACCAATAACGCCACACCAAGCCACAGTTTATAGCTAAAGAAGCAGTTAGCTCACTTGGCCCGAATGCATGTTCCAAGGTAACATCCACTCCAGGGAAAGAATTCAGGATGCGCAGAAGACTGTACGCGATTATCGTATACAAAAAATGTCAGTATTAGTAACACAGTAACACGCGGTATGCGCGAGGGATAAAAATCAGTGTTGCGCAGTGTACAAACGGGAACATAAAGATCAAAGTGCCGACGCCAAGCGAGCTAACTGCTTCTTTAGCTATAAACTGTGACCAAGTATTTACTTTTTGTGGTCGTTGAGTGTGAACTTCTTCCATCCAATGTGGATTTTGGTCTGACCAATACCTACAGTTGTGTTGATTTACGTGCCCGTTCAAAGAACATGTAGATACGTAAGCAAAAAATATGTGGTTGATAAAGTTGAAATTTTTGTTTAATTTATCCATAATAACTTCACAGAACTCGATTCTGCGATCAAAATCGTCTTCGTTCAATTCTTGTAATGAATGAATTTCATATGGATGGAATTTTTGCAGTTTGCAAATTTTTTGAATGGAATATCGACTTATGTTATGATTTGAAGCCCTCTGTTGTGTCGAATTCATTGGATATTCCACCACATCTAACATGACATTCAGACACATTTCCAGAGATTTGAAGAATTCTCTTCAGTTTTTTCAATACAGTTTCTGGCGTAGTCTCTGCGGGATTTGCCAGTTTCTTAATTTCAATCTTATAATATTTGTGAATATCTAATAACTTTTTATCATTTCTATTATTTCGCACTTGTTCATATAATTCCTGCTTCTTCTAATAGATGTTGATAAGCAGTTATCCATGGTTCCTTGGGTAAACGAGATCTGGGAATCTCAATTCTATTTTTTGTTTTTGTTATTGTAATATTCTAATGTATCAATGGCCAATTCATTTAGATTTTCTTCATTGTGAAAATCTTTCCAGTTTCCTTTCAGTAAATTTCTTCGCAAGTTTTTTATAATATTTCTATAGATTGTTACCTTTTTCAAAACAAGAATTGAATCTGATAATTATGGGAGAGTGGTCAGTTAACTCATAATTCGTGATATAAGATTCGATATCTTTCTCATTAGCAAAGAAATGATCGATACATGTTTGGATTTCTGGTCGCGTATTCAAACGAACTAGTGGTTGAACTCGAAAACTCATTTTTATTCATATAGGAAAAAAACTGTTTTTTTTTTTCATGGCAGCCTATCGAATTGAAAACCAAAATTATAACCATGGAAAAAACAAAAAATTCAAATTTTGTGGTAAAAACGACTTTTTTCAATAACTTTTATCAATACCTTCAACGCGAAGCAAACAATCGGGAATTGGCACCACTAAGGGGGCGCCGTTGTCTCAGTTTTCCACTTAAATTTGGATGTCAGAAATGAAAGTCCAATATAGGACTACAATTGCACCAAAGCTCATATCTGGATTTCGAAAAATTACGATCGTATTCGGGTGTTTTTATTTCAACTGATTATATGAGAAGACTTGCATCAGCATATAGTTTCTATTTTATATTTCAAAAACGAGAAGAATGTAAAATTTCCGAACTGGGGTCATAATGGAGTTCGTTCAACAAAACTCCGGAAATGAAATCCTTCGATATGACGTACAAAATTTATACTCCAATTGAAACTTCCGAGTACAGCAAAACTTCTAATCACCAAAAACACTTCAACGCCATCCAGTTCCGAGAAAATACACTCAAGTTATTGCAAAGCTCTTTGGAAAAAGTCAATTTCACTCAGCCTTGGATTTAGAAAAATTGCGCGTCACATTAAAGAAACGAAATAAGCACTGGTATATTCAGCAGTCGATTGAGTCCATTTACAAGAATTAATGGTTAAACTTTCACTTCGCACGATTGGCAGAAAAAAATATAAACAGTGGAACTTCTGTACAGGTTGGACCATTCAGAAATTTTCACGCAGTTTAATAACACCTCATTTGATTTTTGGTGAAAATACTGTGATTTGGAAAAGAATATATGACGACACTGATAAATATTAATATTTTCGTTTCTTGCATTTCGAGGACGATACAAAAAATTATAATAGCTTGAAAAAAAGTATCTGAAAAGTATAATTTGATTGATTGATTTCAAAGAAAAGGAAACTGGAAAGATATGGGGAAATGTTTTCAAGTATAAATTGGCAAAATCAGTAAAAATTAAATAGGAGGAGGTGCATCAATTGCTATGGGACTTTGAGACAAGAAGCTAAACGGGAAGAAAAAACCTCATAATTCTCTGAAAAAAATGTTCTAAACGTCCTTCCAAACCAATGTGTACTGATTTTTTTATTGTATATAAATCTGTAATTTTTTTTTTCAAAATGTATGAAAATCTGTTTGAGATGAGTTATTGCGCTTGAAAGGTTAACATTTTTCCATTCAAAATAGCAATGCATTGTTATTTTCAACTGAAGGATTTCTTCATTGTTGTGCCGAACATAAGTATATTTGAGTGAAACTGTTCAAGCCAGGTCATTCATACACGTATTCCATTGAAATTATTCCCGAGCGTGGGCTATCTATGGATCACAAAGGAAAATAAACAACGTGATTGTCCTGCATTTCACGTGGCATGGTGGGAATTACAGCTTCAGGGCTATCTTTTCATGCTCTACACCAAATGTCCTAATATCCCAATTATTGACTTCAGGTTAAAAAAAAATCATATCGGTGAATCCGACGTGAACGTAATACAAAATTCAAACTGACTGAATTGGGCTTCAATCTACTCGAAAATTGAAATGACGATAATTTCATAACATGACGTTTACTGGGACCTCTCGTGGATTTTTTTTAAGTCATCTGACGATGATAATTTTGATAAATTATGCATTATTCATCTGATAATATTTGAAACTCACTCCTTGCTTGACGGACAGTGTGTATTTTCCGATATTTTTATAAATAACAATTCGAATTTCACAACCATACTTCCCTCCTACATCTTCCCTCAACTAACGGTAAAGTCATTTTCATTTTTTTTTCTCCCTAAACTCCTTTCTTTCCCTTGAGAAATACATTGTAATTATTTCGAACTCGCCTTACGAGTGAAATATATTGTTGTCAACCAATAGTGTCAGTAACAATATGGACTTCATTATTATCATCAATTATTATTATCGTAGTTTAAGAAAAACAACATTTTCAATCTACAATTCCATTGCCAACGTTTTGGCGAGGAATATCGCCTTCTTCAGGGCTACAAAAAATATAATGAACATAATTAAAAAAATTACACAATTAGAAAAACACTTATTGTTGATGTATAAATACCGAGACACTACAAATAGGAGACTGATACATCAATATATAGTGATAAAATAGGTACAGTGAAGGAAGATTTTTCCTGAAAATCTCCAAAATTGTTCTTCATTCGTTGAAATATGGGTATTGTCGGTATTCGAAAACATTTGACCATGGCACAATGTATTATACCTCAGAGCGTCTGTGTTCTGAAAGTTATTGATTCCATTTAGGCTGATTGATGGTACGGCCGAAGTTCTCTATCTCGAGTATCAGGTGATATGTTTTTTGTTTCTTTGTGTAAAGCCGCATTCACTTTACCTTAAGCTAGATTTGTGCGCAGCGAGGATATTCTTGTTAATATCGTTTGAATTGTCACAATCTGTTTTTAAATTAACGCTATTGTTATTTTTGTTGATGTGTACCATTTCCAAGAACAAACGTTTTATTAAAAAAAATTCTCTATCTATGATGGGAGTGGCATTTAAGTCGAAATTGTGACTACACGTAAAATGATGATTACTGAGCGCTGTTTTATTATTTTTATTTTTGTTCCTCTCCTCACAGTCGTATTGATATTATTTTATTCTACTTTTTAAGTATTGTTTCGTTTGTCCTACGTATATTTGTTCACAGTACGTGCATGGTATTCTATACACTACATTTATGTTGTCCATCAAAGGGGTTTTTTCTTTGAATTTCGAGTGAATATGATTTTTTTGAGTTTTCGTGTTGTACTGTGCAATTTTTGAGTTATTAGTTTTTAAACATTTTTGTAATCTACGTGACAGACCCGTAATATTGCAAATTTTGTAGAAAAGATGTGCCCTCGTGTCTGAGGTCGAATTCTCATTGGGTGGACTGTGGGGGGTTGTAGGTTGTTTGCTCACTATGTAGGTTGTTTGCATAATGTAGGTATGTTTGCTTACTAGGTAAACGGGGTTGCTATTTAAAATGGGTAATTGTTCAAATTTTTTAGGTTTTTTGCATGGAAGTTCCTATGGCTGATGTTATAAACTGTATTTCGGGATTGTTTAATGATGTTTAGTTTTTGATGTAGGGGGTAAGCCGAATTAAAGTTGAGAAATTTTTCAGTATCAGATGGTTTTTTTATACAAGTCGGTGATTATGTGGTTTCCATCATATTTACTCGAAACTCAAAGAAGAAACCCCTTTGATGGACAACATAAATGTAGTTCATTGAATACCATGCACGGAATGTGAACTAATATACGTAGGACAAACGAAACAATACTTAAAAAAGGAATAAAACAAATCAATGCGACTGTGAGGAGAGGAACAAATATAAAAACAACAAAACATCAACTGTTTTTGAAAAATTAACACATCTAGGGTGGAGTTACCCCAAAGACAAATACCAAATCTAATGCGGGAGTCTACTTGTGCATAATATGAATTCATCATATGTCCTCTAATTAGAACACATTTAACATTTTTGAAAAGGTAATATATTGAATTCAGTTTGGAAATCAATGTTTCATAGTGTGGTTTCCAACTAAGAGTTGGATCAATCTTGATTCCCAAAAAACTGATCGCTTCTACATTGTCTCGAACCATACAGTTGTTGATGCATATATCAAGTGGTCCACATACTTTTTGTCGGTTAATAAATGTCGCTTATTGGGTTTTTCAGTATTGAAAAATAATTGATGTTCATCAAACCACTCACACGTATGTTCTAATAAATTTGTATTTTATTATTATTTGTTCCAATGTAAACGCCTCTCCTATATCAGTTTCACTTCATTTATTTGACTTGTCGATCTTTTTAATGATTTCACTCGTTGATTTTGATTATATTATTACTATCATTTTTACTGTTGCGTTATCTCATATTGATATGTGTATTTGTGTCACGCACAGGTTTAACCTTTAGTGACTTTTTCCCAGTTTATTTACTTTAGCATGATATCAATAATTCACATCTATGTAAAACATTCTTGGTAAATAAACTCATCATTATTAATGCTATCATCGTCTTATTGAGTGCACAAGTGTTCTGATATTTCAGATATTCCTGTTTATTTAACTCTATTCAAGTCAGCTGGCCATTTCTCATCAAAAACGTTATAATTCAATTCAAATGCCGTGGTAGTGCGAATTTTGTATACTTCATTAATGACATCTCCATTGTTTCCATTTGTTCATCAAATTTTAGTGTTTACTTTTTGTAGTTGACAACGCACGACCACGGCCAGCTGCCAGAAATCTCCAATTAAACCAAATCAGGAATATCTAATATATCGAATCAAAAGTCTTGTCTACTCAATGAAACGATGATAGCAATCAACACCTGACTTGTTTTTTACTTTCAAGTTCAGTTTCTCCGTAGTTGGGTTACAGTTTTGTAAACTTTTTATTTTTATTCGTAAAATTTCTCATATAGGTACCCAAATTTTACAATTTCCGAGCAACTTTCCTAATTTTTCAACCATCCTCGAGCTATTATGAACATTTGAAAATTTAAATTGCCAAATCGGTCCAGCCGTTCTCACGTTTTGCGCTTACAAACAATGGAGATTTATTTTTGATATATAGATTGTCATTGGTAAATAAATATCGATTGAACCTATTGAACTAGATCTATAAGGAATTGAATTATGCTTGCAATTTAATGATATAATTGAAGATACAATCTTCCATTGGATTTCTTACATTGTTGAATGAATGAAAAAATAATGAATTCCAGGGAAATACGCCCAAGTATTGCAGAGCAACTCGAGAAAAATCAGTCCTACACAAAGCCTACGAATATTGAAAACTGCCGCTCCGTCATTAGGAAAAGGAAATAAGCACCGCCATATCGAGCCCACTCCTACGGGCTTCGCTAATGAAGAGGCAGGAGAGCTCACAGCACAAAACTTCATAAAATCAACGAGGAAAGCCAACGGCAACTCGGGATCTTTCAAAAGATTCAAAAACCGACACAAAGAGCCAGACGTCATCGAAGAAGACAATGAACATGATGTCACAGTGGCACAGCCCAATTACAAGAAATCCCAGAAAAATAGAAGTCATTCGCAAACCTCCAGGAACTCCAAGTAAGTAGTCATTGTATTCATAGTAATCAGCTTTGATTGAGAAGGCAGTGTCTGTAATAGCAAATTGAGTTCCAATTATCCTTTGAGCTTGCATGAATTGATAATACTGTAAAATAAAATTGTATGGATTTACACCGAAGTTTCCATTACTATTGTGATAGCTATTTCTTTTCCAGAAGGACTTATTCGACGTGAAGTATCGAAATAAAATCCAAGTACTCCATAATAGTCCTTACCAGTGGCGTAACAAGTTTGTTCCGTCCTCGCAAAATATTATCTGAGTACCTTTGCAATGCAGAATATATCTCGATTCTTTCAAAAGATAGGACGCAATTCTGTGAATACTATTGGGATTCTCCGTAATTAAAATGCGATTTATGAATAAAACTATGTATCCTCATATTCTCAATTGACACACTTTTTGAAATATACTCTATTCGAAACGGATTATGAACAGATTGTGAATTCTACCATTGCATATTATTCTGAAACTGAAATAGTGAATAAATATGATCTCAAAGCATGATTCCGATATATTCTATTCATTATCGAAATGAATAGGGTAATCAAGCGACTATCATAATTGGCAAATAAAGATGTTTATAAGGTTAAGAGGTACCACAGCATCGCCTTGTGATATATACGTCTCATCACCATTTAGTGAGGTAGAAATATGACAAAAACGCTGGTGGATTACTGGATGATAAATGATGGTAATCATTTAATGCCGAATATCAGAAATGTCAACAGGATTTGAATTTTCCATTGAATATTTTTATTCACACTGGGATTCATTTAGAGAACACAATTATTTGTTACTCATTGAGGGCTTATCTGACCGCAGTGCTCGTCTTCAAATACGACGAAGTCGACGAGCATGATCTAAAACTGATATCTCTCCACTGTTAGACAAAGCTCACCCCTTCAGTTGAATGATGTATGTAATTTGGCAATCACTCAATTGATTTTTCATTTACCAAAGTCGATGTGTTTGCTCCAAGTGGCCGATGATCAATTATGACTTCCAGATACTGGGCTCTGACCATTTTATATCCTTTGCTGAGATAGTCACTGCTTCTCTCACGCCCCATAGAAATACATTCTTGGATTTTCTCTGGATTCACAATTATTTTCCATCCCAAATATCACCAGAGGTATTCTATGTCTCATCGGTTTATGAGATTGGTTTGGGCAATGCACCATTTAGTGGAGTAGAACTATAGACAAAAACGCTCATGGAATACTCAATGATAAATGGTGGTAATCATTCAATGCCGAATATCAGAAATGTCAACAGGATTGAAATATTTTTATTCACACTGAGATTCATTTGGAGAACACAATTATTTGTTACTCATTGGTACATCGAACAATTATGTCACACTGACTCATGAGGGCGTATCTGTCCACAGTGCCCATCTTCAAACACGACGCAGTCGATGTACATGATCTAAAACTGATAGCTCTCCACTGTTAGACGAAGCTCACCCCTTCAGTTGAATGATGTATGTAATTTGGCAATCACTCAATTGATTTTTCATTTACCAAAGTCGATGTGTTTGCTCCAAGTGGGCCGATGATCAATTATGATTTCTAGGTACTAGGCTCTGACCATTGTATATCCTTTGCTGAGATAGTCACTGCTCTTTCTGGACTGCTTCTCTAATGCCCCATGGAAATACATTTTTGCATTTTCTCTGGATTCACAGTTATTTTCCATCCCAAATATCACCAAAGGAATTCTGCAGATGAACAACAACCACCACTGTGCTGTAAATTGAAGCCGTATAATCGCCATCGATGGAGATTCCTTCATAATCACTCGTAGAAATGTCACATGTTTATAAGGTGAACAGAACTGAGGACAAGCTTCACTTCCTGGAGACGTCAGCTTCAGTTTCCTTCGAGTTTGAGGGTGAATTCTTCTTCTGTCTTTGGAAGGTCCTGCCCATGAGAAAACAGATTATCCTCTCCATCACAATGCATGTCATACTCAATTAAAGCAATCAGTGATATCATGGGGTATAGCATGAGCGGATTTGTTATTGTTCAAGACTGCAATGAGGTCTATCACTAGCTCCATGGAATGAGTTCTTCGAAATAAAATTACTCGTTTGAAAGGACGTTCTCATTTCCACTTCTTTCGTGAGCCTTTGGAGCACAATGTTCTCAGCTAATTTGGCCGAGCTGCAGGGCAGACCGATCGATCGATGATATTGTAGGAATGCCTCCATCTTTGAGGAAATCTCATGATGCGTAGTGAATGATTGACAATATTCAATAGTGATTGCACTTAGTTTTCCAGAAATTTTTTAGTCATCTGATTCAATTCCTTTATTATCAACAATATCAGGATCACCCTCCCCCAAACTACGGTAAATCTGATCTTCCAGCATATCTGTCAAAATATTGTCCGGATCTACATTCATTGAGTTTTCACCTCTGTGAATAATCATGAATTGTTACAAGAATATTTGATATAACCACGCTGCAATGTTCGTTGAATTTTTTTATGTTACGGTGTTTTGTTGCGGATTGCCTTCCGGACTCAGTGTACTACTTAATGTAAGTACATGGCATTGAGTTTCATATTTTTTCTGGACATTTTACCCTCTGGACACTTCGGGACCCGGCAATACGGGCTATCTTGTTACGCCAGTGGTACTGAATTTTCATTTCAAATTCGTTTAACTCTAATTCTCATAATGAAAGTAATGAATATTTTACACTATTCGGAAACAGTATTTGAATTTGAATCGGATTTGTTCTTAATATCGAAATGAAACTGCACTACCCTTCAACTTTTGAATCAGAAAATAACACAGCTTCCTGAAAAAAACACTTCATACAATTGGCCATTGTAGTTATCCCACTTCCATGAAAATTATATAGTGAGTTATTGTCCACCCCAATAATTTTGGATTGTCATCATGTAACTTTTTTTTTTGTAGTCAAGTCTCAATTCCCACCTGGGGAGGTAATGTGATAGAGACTCGTAATAAAATAATTTATCGTCGTATCTATTCACAATGATTCTACTCTGGGAGACTCATTATTTGGGAATTGATTCATCAGTACCAGCTTCATTTTGTTAAATATCGTTAACAAAACATGTTAAAAAATTTATTAAGAACTCTGTTGGTATATATTTAAAAAAAAAATATTTTTCAAGTTTATATAGTTTTCTAAGTAGCAACCTTCTGTTAGTTGAGTTTTGGAAAACCACGGTATGTACCAAAAGAAAGGTTCAGTTGTCAGAACCTTATGTTATTCTGAAAATTACCATATGAGTTATTCTCTACATTCATTCGGAGTAATATTTACCATGAAATCCAGGGGAATTCATTCCATTGTGAAATTCATCTATTATACTTAAAGGAAGTGATGGAATGAGAATGTTTGTGAAATAGCCTCATCTTGTACAAACATGTCGATATTTTAATGCATTATCATGAGTTGCGGGACTGGGTTACATTGATCCTTTTGGAACCCTGAATATAGAAAATTCCGTTAGTTCCCACAATAGGATACAAAAAGTAATGACATAATATGAATGTTTTAGCATACCGAATTTGATGGCTAGATTATCATTATTCGAAATATCAATTCAGAATTGTGACAAATGTTCATTCATTCTCATATAATCCAAAATTTTCGAAAATTGCATGGGTTAAACACAACTTGCCAGGCTCATCAACTCATCCAAACGTCCCACAAGTTCTTCCGAAATCAAGTAGTCATTACTCAGTAAAATATGTATAGGATATTTTTAGGAAGTTCATCAGCTCTCATCCTGTATTGGATTTGGAACTCAAGTGTATACATATTTTCGGGTTTCCAAGCTATAATTGTGACAGGAAAAAACGAATTCAAATTGTTTATCTGATAATAACCTATTATTCCTTTTCTTGGAAGGGAATCATTTTTCATATGCATGAACTCCATGGAATGGAGATACTTTGGTTATCAATTGAACTCGATGATTACATGTTTTGCATGAAGTTTCGAAGGAGCATGTTATGTGAAATATTGTTTTTGTTATTAAAATGGTGATCAGTATTTGTTTTTTGTTGGGTGAATATGCACACCCCTGGATGACGAATGTATAATGCCATTTCATAACGGATTATAGTAATTAAAGATCTGAAAAAAATATTCGAAAAAATGTTTTATTCTCCGAAAATTTTGACTGAATTTTGAGTAGCGCGACCCGCCCAATTTCAGGTGACCTACTTGGAGTAAAACTTCGACAATTGCCGAATGCAATAAACATTTTACTCGACATTTGAATAATGTAGAATATTGAACTGGTTGTGAGATATATGTATACATTTCAGGCTGTCTGAGATAGATATTCAATTTCAAAGAGAAGGAAACAACTAACCTTGTTGTATCCAAACTGGTGATAAAGTCAGAACTAGTTGAGTTCATACTCTGCTTTGAGGTACATTCACTTGTAAGAAAAAAATGGCACAAACAGTATAGAAAAGGGAAACAATCGCGATTGAATATTGTTTTGAAAAATAATATCACGACCATTGTAGTGATTCAGACATTCAAAACACGTGAACTGAACACTGTTTTCAAGCAAGATTCTCGCATGCACGGTTTACAAAGCTGTCTACGAACGAAGTTTGTTAGATTCTACTATTGTTTTCTGACTGGCTGGTGAACGAAAGATCCTAGTCAGCAACCAATTAGGAAACAGTACGCGATGTGCAGGAGAATAAATTTGAACATTATTGTCTTTGTCTTCTGCTGGCTCTGGAAACTGAACACCGAGCAGTTCCGTGCGTATTCTGAGGTCTTGAAGACAAGATGAATCACTCGTCGCTTTTATGAATGAAGTGATAAATTTCAACTCTGGTTGGATTCTGTATTCGTCTCACTGTGCGGGCGTTTTTGTACCAATATAAATGATTTTTTGATAGAATGACAATTTTTTCAGAAGACAAAGACAATAATGTTCAAATTAATTCTCTTGAACATCAAGTACTGTTTTCTGATTAGTTGTCAATTAAAATCTTAAGATCTTTCAGTCACCAGCCAATCAAAAAACACTAGTAGAATCTAACAAACTTTCGCTTCGACTGCTTTGTTAACCGTGTATGTCAGAATTTCGCATGGCAACAGCGTTCAGATCACGTGTTCCGAATGTCTGAAACACTACAATGGTCGAGATATTATTTTCCAAAAACAATATTCAATCGCGAATGTTTCTCTTCTCAATAATGTTTGTGTTGTTTTTTTCTGACAAGTGATTGTGAAGATTATGATAAGTGCCTCAAAGCCAAGTATGAAGTCAACTACTTCTGACTTCACCACCGGTTTGGATATAGCAAGATTCGTTGTATTCTTTGAAACTGAATATCTATCTCGGGTAGCCTGCAATGTGTACATTTATCACTTAATCATTTCAACATTCCACCTTATTCATGTCGAGTTGAATGTTCATTGCATTTGGCAATTGACGAAGTTTTTCTCTGAGCAGGTCACCAAAAATCAGGCGGGAGGCACTACCCAACATTTGGTTGAAAAATGCCATTATACACTCGTCATGCTCGGGTTTGCAAGAGGTTAGATTACACCCTGTATATTCCAAAATCTTTTGTGAAGGTGTTAATAACAATACATACGTCTCACAAAGAGATGGATGGAAGTTTCCACTTCCATTTCATTCAAAAATAATAAACACGAATCTCATCCATAGCCTAGCATAATAGCAAAAGTTTCAATCGTAGAAACTCGCGTCTTGGTTAACTTGGAGGTGCATGAAGTATTGTGATGTCATAATGCATGAATAGTTTTATTTTCCAATTGGGTGCTAGCAGGATGAATTCAATGGATATTCAAATATTTTAGGATATGCATGTGAAAAAAATTGATCTAGCATTCATACGAATTCATAGTAATATGAAATAAGGTAACTTATCTGTAAAAAACGAAGAATGCGTGAATTTTCTATTGGAGAGTGCGACGGCATTCTCTAGCGTGGCATTCAATTTCTACATCAAGTAGACATATCACTGTAATGATTGAAAATCAAAAGTTATATCAACAAAATTAATACACAACAGTTATTTTGGAGACTCTACTAGAAAGAAATAAATAGGTTCCAATATTACTTTATGCAGAATTGTGAATGATGACCAAGTCAATTAGTATTTCAAAGCACAATTACAATGAAAAGTCATTACTAGTACATATTTTATCAGTTTGGTGTTTGATGAAGTCGCTCTGACAATGATTGAGAACAATGGTCCATGAATTTGACGGGTAATGTTAGGAGAAATCAGGATATACTGCTATGAAATATGTTCAAACTTGATCTTTTTAAATAACAAATATTTTTCATTTCGTCTTCTTTGATATTTCGGTGTAATCCTAAAGAGATACTTTTCATGTTATCCACATTTGCGAGAGACATGTTCTCATGTGTTTTCTTTTCGTCAAGGTCGAAGTTTTTTGTATTTTATTCAATAAGCTTATTTTTCAATCCTCCATCCCCCTTCTGCATGTTTAATTAAAAGCATGTTGTCCAAACACCTTGCACTAACACATGTAAATAAATACAGACACAACACACCTTCTTCAAATTCTTCACAAAAACCTCGACGGAATAGAAACCGAAAACCAACCTCAAAACCATCTGTACACAGCGAGGAACCCCCGACTTCAGCACCATCTGGCAAGAGGTTTTCGGGAAGGAAGAATAAGCAGACCAGCAGACCAGCCAATTCGGATACGAGTTATAATAGTGGGTACAGCAGAAGGGGATACAAGCCGAAAGTGCAGCCATCTAGCGTGGAACAGAATACTGCAACGACCTCCAGCGTGTACAAGTTTAAATTGAATAGGTTTGTATACAACTGATGATGTTTTCTATCAATTTCATATATATATATATATATATATATATATATATATATTTAATATACATATTATATATATTTACAATGCTTTTCTTTAATGTCCCCCCCTTTTATTTTTTGAACGGGTCAACTCAAAAAATTGCAACTTGAAGTTAATGCATGAATACTATATTTTTGAGTAAAATTGACAGATGAAACTTTCAAGATGGCGACTGGGCGCCATACTTTTGAAGCTCCTGACGAAAACACAATTTTGTCTGTGAACCTTGCCGTTGAGATAAAATATAGATTCGTCACCGAAACAAATATTGTAGAGATAGGTGCCTTGCAATGGTTGCCGTCATAATTTCGCAGAATTCTGTTCTTCGATCAGGGTCATCTTCAGTTAACTGGTGTACCATTTTTGTTTTGTATGGATGATACTTATTCCTCTTCAAAAGTCTCCACACAGTAGAAGGACACACCTCACAAACATTCGCGACGGAGGAAGTAGACTGTTGAGGATTTACTATCATCTCACCAATTATTTGAACTTGCTGTTCTTTCGGAATGGACGGATGACCTGAGGGCTTTTTGTTCTGTACACTACCGGTAGTTGCAAATTTGGTTACAAGTTCCCTTAAATATTTTCTACAGATAGGACGATTCTGGAAACGACCATTGAAAATAACGTAAATAAAAATCACTTCGATTTTTCCTTCCAATAGACGAGAATTGACCATTTTAGAGATAGTTCACGTGGTACCTATTTACTAGTGAAACCGAAAACTAAATGAGAATATTTCAACTGAACAATGATGTTCGTTGTCGTATTGACATTGATTGTCATTTTCTGTGTGAACAAAAAATAACCTATCGAACCTTATCGGGTTGTTGGGATTGCCATATGGCAGAGAAAAACAAATATTTCTAGATGTATCGATATTAATGTGTTTGTATGCAGGTAATTATTAAATGTTCCGCCATTTTGTAGTTAGTGAAGATATTGACTTTATATTCTGGGGTTGTGAACTATTCCTCAGGAGCTTCGAAAGGATGTGTCACAATACCTTCTTTTCAATTTGATTTTTTTTCCCAGATGGCGCCCAGTAGCCATCTAGAAAGTTTCATCTGTCAATTTTACTCTAGAATATAGTATGCATGCATCAATTTCATTATCCCAAGTTTCAATTCTTTGAGTCGACCCGTTCAAAAAATAAAAGGGGGGGGACATTAGAGAAAAGCACTGTATTGTATATATATATATATATATATATATATATATATAATAATATATATATATATATATATATATATATAAATATATATACATATCTTGCCCACAAAAAATAACAACATTTTCAATTTATTTTTGTTGAGAGATCTGAAGATGTTCATGCAAATTATACAATTTGTCTCTGGAAGATTATGAATGGTGATAGTTACTCAATAACTATAGACAGTTTATATATATCTATATATATATATATATATATATATATATATATATATATATATATATGAGAAAGCACTCCAAAATGGATCAAAAATAAAATTTCTCACAGAAGATTTGTGAGAAGCAAGAACCTTCATGATTAATGTTATTCAGGATATATATATATATATATATATATATAAACATGAAAGGAAAGAATAGCGAGGGCACTGTTAAAACCAAAATCAAAAAATTTAATGGACATAGCCCTCAAAAAAATAAATGTTAACCGTAGTCGTGTTTCGAGCTCTCGGCCCTCATCAGTACGGTGAAGAAGTGCAAGGATGAACAACACTTGGTAGTAAACTTCTGTTTTGTTGACTACGTTGAATTGTTGTTAATTAACCAGCCTCATTCAGTTCAGTTCATTGTGAGATGGGAAATACACGAAATGATTACTTCTAGACAAAAATGAAAAGTCGACATTGTTTCTATCCGCATCCCAATGCAGTGGGCGATATCGAAAAATATATCCTGTTACTATATCAGTCCCGATGAAAGATCAGTAGAGGAACGAGTAATGTTTTTCAGTTTGCATTTTCTGTTTCGTTTTTACAGTTCAAAGGAAAAAATAAGTGTTGTACCGTATTGAAGGAGACATTATTATGTGAAAATAGCCAGACTATGGGGGATGTTTGTTGACTTGGGAAAAAATGTATATCCTTTTGAGGGATGAGGAGGCAGCAGTTAACTTTTTGCGAATTCTAGTTAGGTAGATTTTTTGTGGGAACCACACAAATATATAAGATCGAAACGGAAGTCTGCACAAGGATTGTTGTGAACCCCTTATTGTTTTTTTGTTTAGGTTTTGATAACGATGATGAGACGCGGAAACCAAACACAGAATTAACTTCCCATTGCCAGTTATCATTCTGTAACTCTAAAGCTCAGATTATTCATCAGCATGCTCACCTCCGATCCCTATAAGAGAGAGAAATTATTGTTTTGATTGAAAAAATGTTATTTGAGATTCTAATAGGAATCGAGTATATACTATTTATACATCCTGAGAAACAAAGAAATATCATGTCCCTTTGCGAGTATCTATCCACAGGCCGTACGACTAAACTGAAAATCCATATCAAGTTGTTTTGAAATACTGTCTGGTATTTTTTGCAGTTTTTGAAGAAACGGTAACTCTATGTGGATTGTTTACAAAGTTTTGTAATTTGTCAGTGAAAGGAAGATAACGTCAGTGGGGTTTTAATTCCAGAGTTGTTATATGCTCATTAGGTTTTGACGAAATATATTTAGGGATGAGCTTAAAAATTATTATTAATTTATAAAAAAATATAAAATTGTAGGATTGGAATTTTTTATCAATAATAAAATGTTAAAATCAATTTATATACCTATTAATATTATTTTTATAAATTATGAATTTTTTATTAAAATATTAATTTTAATAATAAAAATTAAGTTACAATGATAAAATTAGTATAATTTTATGTTATATATTTTTTTTTATTCAGGTTAAGTAAAGGAATTCGGCAAATTATTTTCTACCTGTTTATTGAAAACATGTCCTTATGACTATAATTTAAGGTCTGGCTTGCCCACTGAGTATTTGAATGGCCGTGGTATTTTGACCGTGCTGAGGTAGCATAATCATTAGTTTTTTAATTAAAAACTGGAATGAAGGGTTAGAAAAGAAAATAACTGTCTCTATTTAAATTTATTAGAATTTAATTTTTAAGTTTAAAAATTCAATTATTAAATATAAAGACGAGAAGACCCAATAGAGTTTAATTATAAAATATATTTTTTATTTTAGTATTCATTTATTATTATTTTTTATAATTTAATTGAGGTGATTAAAAAATTCAGTAAACTTTTTTGTATTTTAACATTAATTTATGAGTTATTGATCCAATTATTTTGATTATAAGATAAAATTACTTTAGTTTCTTGGTGTAGTTCAAATTCGAAGGGAAGTAATGATAAATAGATAAAACGATTATGAACGACTGTCAGGGTAAATATTACTATTAATTATACAGCAGATTGTGAATGACAAGGAAATTGAGGAAGTATGTATGGAATTTCATATCGTATATTTCATTCGTCGAAGATGGCACTGAGAGTGTCTCTTCTTGCTTTAAATCGAGAAAGAAGAGAATCGGTCAATCATTTTCTCATTCGTATAAAGAGAAATTCAATGTAAGTAAGGGTATATACATCTCCGGGGTGAAGTCTTCCATGATGATTCACCCAATATATAGTAGGAAATGCTGCAACTTTCCCCTTTTCATTCAATTAACTTTATCATTGTAGCTCAGTTTAAATTTCAGTTCTTTCTGAAATATTGATGCCCTTGTAATATTCTTTCATTATTACTTTGATGGATAGGATAAAAACTATTGTTTTCAGTTTACCGATTTGTTCTGCGGATTTTTTTTTCATATAACTGAAAACTAATATATTATGATAATTTTTCATTTGATGTATTACGACAATATAGGTATCTCATTTTTGAAGCAAAATACACATTTTGTTTTCGAGTTAACATATTTTGAGATGCATGATTGAGAATTCAGAATATATGAAATTATATGATTTTCAAAGGATGATTGCCCAAGCTCATCCGATTAAGCTAATGTAAAGCGAAACACAAATTATATCCAATTCTGTAGAAATCATATTCTGAAATCTTTCAGGACTCCACTCATATTTTATTTCTATTTTGAATTCACATAACAGGGAAAATGATTGCTTTCACATCATTACTGTAGTCCTTTGGGCATTTCTGGAATTAACATACCCTATTATATTTCCAGTTAGATGTATTCGTAAAATATGATTCATTCAATGTTCTCAGGAAAACACCGAAAAAGTGATATGATTTCCAGCTGAACTCCACATCTCATCAAAACAACCGATTGTTCAATAAAAACTGAATAAATCCAACATTTTACTTTCAGATTTCCCACCTATATAAACAACTGAATTTATATTCAATTCAACCCTATTTTATTAATGTGGCTTGTTTTCACATATGTTCATGAATAAATAACCACGGTGCGAAATTTGATGTTCACGAAACAAAATTGGATGTTTTACTAGCAGTAATTATTTTATTACATGCTCGAATGATTGATCAATATTAATCATCAGTCGATTAGTATTTTCCATTCGAGCTATATAAAAAATAGTGATCCCATATATTATACTCAATTCAAAAATGTAATGTCTAATGTCCTTCGGGCTATTTATGGAAGATAGCACAGAACTTCAAGAAACTGGGAAGAAGGCTCTACAATAAATTGTTGTACATGTAATACTATGGCATGATGTAACATACACCGTCTGATATTAAATATGATATTCATATCAAAAACTTGAAATTCAACAACCGGGAATTATAAGGTCTGTTCTGCCAGATACATTCCCAGTCCAACAGCTTCTCAGTGTATGACAAAAGTTGTGTGTCGATTTTTTATTCCGAATAAAAATCCAAAATATTTTTAGTTTACTAGATTGTCTGTTCATTATGAATGCAGACCACCTGAGTTTTATTAACTCGTCTCCTTCTTGAGAAATTTCAATAGATATATGTTAATGTGTTGATGAAATTTGGAATTGCTCTGAAATTCCACCCCCAATATCTTTGATTCCCTTCTTCTCTAAAAATGACAGTTACGTCCATTGTGTGAAGATAGTTATTCGTTGAAAAGGGAAACATTCTCAATTGAATATTGATGGAAAGATTTTTCTGTGAATTGAAAAATCCACTATTAAAATGAAGTTATTTTTTGTGAATGTCTAACAGGAAACAACTACTTCCCCAGCTAAAGCCACGCTGGACATTGAACTACATCTGATAGATATTCTGAAAAAGCCCTGACTCAAAAGAAAAAATCTGAAATTGAAAATTTTCATTTTCATTCAGATAGTTATTAGATTTTCTATTCCAGTCTCAATTGAGAACTCATAAAGATGACTGAGGCAAAGAAGAATGTTTTCCAAAAGAAAGTACCCACCAGAATTCATTCGTAACATTGACGCAGGAGAGACATCGCATTCACTAGGTCTTCGAAACATTTTTGTCGACGAAAATCTATTTCACGCTTCCACGATCATCAGGAAGACCGGAAGAAATGGAAAACACATTTTCAAGAAGCAATCTCACTTTGCAAAGATGGAAAAAGTTAGAATCATTTCTTTTGGAGAGACACTTTGAAATTAGTGTTTTCTGACATTAAAACCTGTCATGGGGTATGATAGATTGATTTGTTGGAAATATAAACAGGATGTTCATAAAATCAAATGTGGAATCATCTGCGACTGAAAGATAAACTTTAGTCACTATCTTCCATCGTCAAGATAACCTCTTGTGGGGTATTCATGTTGAAAAGGGAAACATTCTCAATTGAATATTGATAGAAAGATTTTTCTGTGAATTGAAAAATCCACGATTAAAATGAAGTTATTTTTTGTGAATGTCTAACAGAAAACAACTACTTCCCTGGCTAAAGCCACGCTGGACATTGAACGACATCTGATAGATATTCTGAAAGAGCCCTAACTCAAAAGAAAAAATCTGAAATTGAAAATTTGCATTTTCATTCAGATAGTTATTTGATTTTCTATTCCAGTCTTAATTAAGAACTCATGAAGATGAATGAGGCAAAGGAGAATGTTTTCCAAAAGAGAGTACTCACCAGCAATCATTCGTAACATTGACGCAGGAGAGACATCGCATTCACTAGGTCTTCCATACATTTTTGTCGACGAAAATTTATTTCACGCTTTCACGATCATCAGGAAGACCGGAAGAAATGGGAAAGACATTTTCAAGGAGCAATCTCCCTTTGCAAAGATGGAAAAAGTTAGAATCATTTCTTTTGGAGAGACACTTTGAAATTAGTGTTTTCTGACATTGAAATCTGTCATGGGGTATGATAGATTGATTTGTTGAAAATATAAACAGGATGTTCATAAAATCAGATGTGGAATCATCTGCGACTGAAAGATAAACTTTAGTCACTATCTTCCATCGTCAAGATAACCTCTTGTGGGGTATTTATGTTGAAAAGGGAAGCATTCTCAATTGAATATTGATAGAAAGATTTTTCTGTGAATTGAAAAATCCACGATTAATATGAAGTTACTTTTTGTGAATGTCTAACAGAATACAACTACTTTCCCGGCTAAAGCCACGCTGGACATTGAACTACATCTGATAGATATTCTGAAAAAGCCCCAACATCCTGTTTATATTTTCAACAAAACAATCATAGTTAGTCGTATTCCTGTTTTTTCTTCTGTATGGATTGGCGTCAGTTTGATACATTTGAAACATTCCGGAAAAATACCATTTTCAACAGATTTGAAAAAAATCACCATTAGTGGTTATACAGAATATTTTTTGACGTAGAACTATGGTATTCTATCGGGGCCAGCAGCTGTTCAGGTTTTAATTTTTGAAATTACTTTTTCCTGTCACAAACAGTTATTTTTTGGTAGAACATCGTTTCGATTCTTCGTTCAGGTTGGTGATTCGAAAGGTTCCGTATGTTATCGACTTCATGAGTGTATTAAGCGTGATCATTAACTGAATTGAAAAAATTGTCAAAACCCACAGATAACTAAAGGATCACTCGTATTTTCACTGTCAATCGAGTATTCATAACTCTATTGCCTTCTTCACCTTTTACTTTTTACATGATTGCAGTATTTGGGTTCATATGAATATCACTTCCATCATTCACTTCATTTTCATCAAGTGACTTTCTTCTTGTATGCTTGATATGAGGTGTTTTTGCAAAAACTTTGGAATGTTTGAGAACTGAATCAAGTATAGTCTTTATTCAGGCAGTTGTTGGATGACATGTAGTCGAAAAACTTCATTAATTGTTTCAGTGGAGGTGAATTCAGAAAATTCATATTGAATATATATATATATATATATACTATATATATATATATATATATATATATATACAGTGCTTCTCAAAAGTCCCCTCCCCCCCCTCTTATTTTTGGATTTATTGTACATAAACAAGTGAAATTTGGAAATTGAATATTAAAGGTTCTAAACTTCCCTACTAGTTAGGATAGATGACGAAATCGTCAAAGATGACGTCACAAGGCCATTGTGACCAATAATTTTGAATGGAACCCCACGGCAAGCGACACCTAGTATCGAAAAAACCTATTCAACGATACTAATTTTGTTTGTGTTTATGGCAGTTTTGGCAACTAGCTTTTAAAGAACACAAAGCTGTGATGAATTAAATCAGTTAATACTAAAATTCCAAATTCAAGCTCCGCCTCTGGATACTTGTCAAATAAGCTGACGTTTTTGTCAGTCTCCCTAATACGACGTTTTTGTAATTGTCCAAGTTTTCGTAGAATAATTTGTGAATTGTTGATCGAACGTTCAACTGTTTTAACAGCTTTTGGTACTCTTAATATTTTTGTACATTTCAATAATTTGTTAAACTGTTGTCTGCCGAACGTTTAAGTGCTTCAAGAAGCGAAATGGTACGTGCTTCAGGTGATAAAGTAGCAGCGATCCTAATTCTTGGTGAAACTGGACAAAATATTCCTGCAGCAGAACGCATTTTTAATGAGAGGTTTCCTGATCGCTCCGTTTCGAAAACTCATTCAAGGGAGCTTCTTCGTAAGTTTGAAACAACGGGTAGTATGAATGATGCGAAACGATCTGGCAGACCACAAATTTCTGATGAGAAAAAAATTGATATACTGACAGAAGTAATAGGTTATCCTACTTCTTCAACAACTCACGTTGCATCTACCTGTGAAGTCAGTCAAAGTACAGTACACAGGGTGTTGAAAAAAAAATTTCATCCATACAAATTGAAAATGGTTCATCAACTCTCAGACGACGACCCAGACCGAAGACTAGAATTTTGTAAAAATATGGAACAAAATTAACCAAAGCCAGACGAAAAAATTTGTTAAAAAAGTACTTTCTATCTAAATGGAAATGTAAATACACAGAATGTGAGGTATTGGAGTGACGCAAATCCTCACCTGTTTCGTGAAACACATACCCAATTTCCCCAGAAGGTGAATGTTTGGGCAGGTATCCTGGGAAACCACATCGTTTGGGCTTCTTTTTTCAAATACTGATTCAACTGGTGAGGTTTATCTGGAGCTGTTGCAAAACGCAATAGAACCGTTAATCCTTGAAATTTCTGAAGATAATCCAGATGAATCCGGCAATTTGGAAATAACATTCCAACAGGATGGTCCTCCTCCACACTATAATGGTGCAGTAAGACGGTATTTGGATGAGGAGTATCGCGGTAGATGGATTGGACGATGAGGTTCAACGGAATGGCCAGCTCGATCACCGGACCTCACACCTTTGTATTTTTTTCTGTGGGGATACCTTCAATCGAAGGTTTACGCCACTGAACCTGACAATATTGACGTTTTAAAACAACGTATTGTTGCAGAATGTGAGGCTGTTTCCGAAGACACATTTGCAAAAGTACGAGAAGAGTTTAAAAATAGAATATTTCACTGTCAAGAAGTAAATGGAGGCCACCCCGAGCAATTTCTTTAAGTAGATACTGATTCTCAAATCTCTAATTAATATCATACTGAATGGAATTTAAATTTTAACGTTTACTAATGAGCCATTGGAACTGCCATGAACACAAACAAAATAAGTTTCATTGAATAGTTTTTTTCGATACCTTTTAAAAAAGCTGTCGCTTGCCGTAGGGTACCATTTGAAATTATTGGTCTCAATGGCCTTATGACGTCATCTTTGACGATTTCGTCATCTATCATCACTAGTAGGGGAGTTTATAACCTTTAATATTCAGTTTCCAAATTTCACTTGTTTATGTATAATCGTTCCAAAAATAAGAGGGGTGGAGGGGACTTTTGAGAAGCACTGTATATATATATATATATATATATATATATATATATATATATATATATATACAGTTTTCAGTCACGCTTCAACCATGTGGTAATTATTGTGCCGTTTCAAATTTTAAAGTGTTAATTTAAGTATCTAAAACAATATGTGCGAGTGCCATTGTTTAGTTTTTATATATTACCAGTAGTGGGTCATAGTGATATGATTTTGAAAAGTCCTCAAACACGAAATGGTGTTTAGTTCGCTGTCTTCACTTAACCTCACCTTACTTGTCTTGATAATGAAAATAAACATTTTCGAAAGCTTGACTACATAAGAAAGAGTTTTACTTTTTCTCATAGGCCATTATTTTGACTGCAACCTCAAGGAATATCCTTTCTACAAAGTTTATTTCAAATTCATAGTTATTTTCAACTAGTCCAGTCACGAGACTACCCTTTCTTCAACACATTACAGATATGGGGTTTTTCAACAACATTCAACAAGAGTACGGACTCACTTGTGTGACGTTACTTAAACGTTGGGCCAAAGTCAACATCAAGATAGCGACCACTCACAATAAGAAGATTTTCCTTACCAGATGTAAAAATCTCAGTATTTTTCCAAACCATATCACCAATGGCATCTCTAACATAACACCACTACTTCATTTTTTCAGTCTCGCTTCAACCATGTGGTAATTATTGTGCCGTTTCAAATTTTAAAGTGTTAATTTAAGTATCTAAAACAATATGTGCGAGTGCCATTGTTTAGTTTTTATATATTACCAGTAGTGGGTCATAGTGATATGATTTTGAAAAGTCCTCAAACACGAAATGGTGTTTAGTTCGCTGTCTTCACTTAACCTCACCTTACTTGTCTTGATAATGAAAATAAACATTTTCGAAAGCTTGACTAAATAAGAAAGAGTTTTACTTTTTCTCATAGGCCATTATTTTGACTGCAACCTCAAGGAATATCCTTTCTACAAAGTTTATTTCAAATTCATAGTTATTATTATATATATATATATATATATATATATATATATATATGTATATATAGTGATTGGTATGGGTACCAGTATGAAATGAAAATCACTTATATATTAGAAAACGATTCAGATATTCCAAAACACGATCGATTCATTGGCAAGTCATTTCTAACTTATTTTTTTATGATCACCTAGTCGTTATGAAAATTATGAGTTTGATTGGGGTGGATGATCATGAATAAATAATGAGTACCCCTCAAAGAAGTTATATATCCAATTTAAAAAAACATAAGTTTTCATTTTTAATAATTCTCATATCACCAAAAATTATATTCAAAACCTTGTGAAACAAGTATTTCAAACTTCTATCTGACCCGACAGACGTTGCCCTGTCCAATTTTGTTTTTCATGATAACTCTTTTTTTTTCCTGATTTTTTGTGTGTTGTTCCAACTAGGTCTTGGTTTTGACTCTGCCCGCTTCTCGTTATCCTGTTTTTCCGTTATTCTAGTTATCTAGTTTTTCCGTTATTACATTATCATGTTTTTCCGTGTTCTTGTAATCTCGTTATCGCGTTATTCACGTTTTCCCATTATGCCGTGAATCCCCTCATCCCGTTTCCTCGTCATCATGTTACCCTTCCTCTAGTTATCACGATTTCCGTTATCCCGTTTTTTCCATCTTCCTGTTTCCCGTTATCCCGTTATATCCCGTCTTCCCGTTATCCCCTTATACCGTTATTTTGTTTTCTTGTTATTCTTGTTATCCCGTTTTCCCATTATCCCGTTTTCAGGTTATTTTATTTTCCCGTTATCCTCGTTTTTCCGTTATCTTGTTATTCACGTTCTCCCATTATCGTATAAATGCCCTTATCCCGTTCCTATTGCCATCCCCCTTTTATTTACCCTTTCTTTTTCCCGTTTCTTGTTTCCCGTTTTCCGTTTTTCGTTTTCCGTTTCCCGTTTTCCGTTTCCCGTTTCTCGTCTCCCATCTCCCGTTTCTCGTTTCCCGTTTTCCATTTCCCGTGTCCCGTTTCCCGGTTCCCGTTTCCCGGTTCCCATTTCTTGTTATCCCGTTGTCCCGTTTGTTCATCAGTGCGGTTTGCCTCTTTTGAATTTTTTGATATTTCAGCTGTTCTTATAGGATTTTCCCATTTCTTTTAAACTACCCCTGTATTAGAGCAAACTAAACAAAAAAAATATTTAAATCTGTCAAGCTGTTTTTGAGTTTTGCGAGACTAACGAACAGCATTGATTTTTATATATAGATTGAAGATAGATTACTTGTACTACTACTCTTTATATTGATCTCACAAGTCCTTCGATTATGATATCAGCCAAGTGAATTGAGTCAATAGTTTATACGAAGTTATCACCAAATACTCCAAATATATCGTTTTATGTGTCTATGTTCATCTGGCTTCTTAACATCCAATTATATAAAATTTTATCCTAATCTTATTTTCATGCAGAACTAATGTTATAATTCGCTTGAGAATAAAAACAATTTTTCAACGTTTCTCTACCTCAACCTGGTTCATTGTCCATATAATATTCCCAAACAGATTTTTTTTTCTTGGAATCATTATTTCAGTAACCACCAATATAGTTCGCAATGACAAACTGTGTTCCTTGGAGGGAATAGCGAATACACCCAGTAATACATGTAATTTTTTAAAAAACCTGTTCTCAATGTAATATAGAATCTCACCAGTTATTTTTTGTTGATTCGGAAAATACAGTTTTAAATAATATAATTCCAAGAACTTGGGACAAATAGGGTTTTTATTTCATTTGAATACGTTTTTTCTGGAGAAAAAACCTAGGAGAAAATCACATAAATCGATTTTTTTTCTGTTCGACGAAAGCCTTTTTCCACTTTTTCACTGGATCATTTTCAACAATTTGTTCCCACGATGATGATATCACCCTTTTTGTATTATTCAGTTCCGCCATTCCAAAATGTTTCCGAACAAAAATAACATTCAAGATATGGACCCAAATTCAGCGAACAACACAAGAAACTTTGACCTTATCTGATAGTTATTCTGCCCCAGAGCGCTACATTCCCCAATAAATTACTTTTCAGGAAATGTAATATCTTGGTCACAAAATGCGTTGTTCTATCCCGAAGCAGAAACTCGTTACATATTCTTGTTCTATCTATATTACAGATCTCCAGGCAGATGGCAGTACAAGACTACATCCAAGCCTCGGGTTACCATTCGCAAACAAAACAACATCGACGAAGCGACAAACAATAACGAAACGCTGGGAACGACGTCTTCTTCTCCCCAGGAGGCAGCGCAGCTACTAATCAATGACGTCGTTTCGCCCCAAGCAAGATCTGACGACGGCGATAGTCTGGAGGGGTCTGAATCAATTGCTTCAATTATAGACGATGAGAGTTCGACGGAAAATAAACTCGACGCTCCCGCTTTTCCAGTGGAGACCATTAAAGTTGAAATTTCGACGCCGCCGGATTTCGGAGACATTTATTATGAGATTGCCACGATCAAGTCGCCCTACACTTTTCAGGTAATGTGATATTGCTCTAAAAAAAATGCTATCGGTTGTGTGTAACATTTTTTGGGATAGAAATATTTTCGTATATAGATAGAGATAGTTTTGAATACAGATATTGAAATAATTCAAATGATTAGTGATGATTATTTGACAACACATTATACAGTTATGAAATCACGTGTAATATGGTGGTTAATAAAGTTGAGGTGAAATATAAATTTCTTTTATGCACTACCGGGCGTAAAGTCACTTTATCGCCCAATTCTGGGGGCGTAAAAGGACACTTAGGCGCCCTTAGCGTAAGTTATCTCCCCGCCGTGCCGGCGATAAAGCCGGTAAGTGGGCGCTAAAGTGTTTTTCACTCCAATATCTATGGAAGTCTGTATGCCGATGGTTTTAATTGATGCAAAATGACATAGTGCTGAGACATCCTCCGCAAATATAAAGAATCAGTGCACCTACAACAAAGCCTCAGAACAATATAACCCCTAACATTGAAAAAACCTGAATTCAGAACTTATTCCATCATAACATTCAAATCTTCTGGAGCTCCCCCCAAAATCAGCTATGTTTTTTTTCTTTCCAGAAAATAGAATTTCTTTGGTTTATAACCATCAGATTGGCGTTTCAAAGAAGCTATAAAAAAATGAGTAGTAGGTTTCACAATGGATCTATGTAGGAAAATATGGAAAAAAATACATCTCTCGACTTACCTACTACCTGACCATAAGAACGTATTTGAAGACTTAAAATTACTTTCGGAAGTTCGTGAACCTTGCAGTCATTTTGCTGATGAATTCTTGGTGAAATCTCACACAACAAATAACTAGTGATTTTTTATTATAAGTTTGTCATATGAAGTTGACGGATTTTGGAAGCACCCCAGAACTTAACCGGCACGGGCCTCAGGAAAATAGGGTTATTTTGAAACAAAACATTAATAAAAGAAATCAGGACTGTACGAAGTCAATTTGATCGGTTATTTCAACAGTCAATTTCTTGGTCAATTGACCAAGGGATATTTATCACCCCCAGATATTTGAGCGGTCCTGCACCAAACACGAGTCGTCCTAGTCAAAGTCGGATGATAACATTTGTAGCGCCAGACCAGGAAATGGTGGAGAGCTGCAACTGCAGACATAATTTGTTTTTTTTTATTGTCTTGCTCCCTGTTGAATTCAGTTCTGATCCTTCGGATAGATTTTGGATAATTGAATGGCAAAGTTTTGAACTTTGACATTTTTTTATTTTTGACAGATCTCGGAAATATTATTTTGACTATTCTGGATACCGTTTCCCAAACACTTCCAAATGACATATCGTAAGTCAAGTTTCGTGCGATATTGTTCCTGTATTTTTTAGTAGTGACAGTTCCGTTTGACAGATGACATTCAAAAACTGCTAGTCGTTTTCGTGTCAGAATTTGTATCTTCTGTCAGAATTTGTATCTTCATACCAAATTTCAGCTCGATTGGTCAATAGGTTCGGCACTTATCGTGGAAGATAACAGACACATAGACAGACAGACAGACAGAGAGACATACTTCACTCTGGGATGGTCTCAATCGTCTCGGAGGACCTCAAAACGGATATTTTCATTATTATCTCGTTTTTTTTGCACGATTGCATTACTTGAAGGGGCCGGTCGAGTGATAGTATATCTGAAATGAGTAGTTTTTGACTTCTTGAGAACATTTTGTCTCTGCTTGGTAGAATTTTCGTATTATATTATTTAGTATCCGGTGACTGTATATATCTTCGAATCTACATCATTTGGTTAGGACAAAACTCTGCGTAAAATAGCCCATATGATATTCCAGATATCTTGAATGAAAAAGTTTGACGTTTGGCATTGCATGTTCACTTTCTTGTGATTCGAGGGCTGGTGTAACAACTCCAACTTCCCTATTTCTACAAATGATATTCTTCCATCTACTACGTCACCTAAAAAAATTCCATATTCGAGACGGCGAAAAAATCGGCATTTCCAGTTCGATAGAACCCTTCATTTTCAATCATTTTTTCACTATACAATTCGTATTCGGAATTGATGAGATGTGCCTGTAGCTATATAATCCACCACTTATTATTCTGCCTGTAGCTATTTGCGTAACGTGATCCAGCCTAATATCAGAAACCGTTCACGCTTCGGAAATAAACGAGTTAGAAATACATGCGAAATGTCGGATTATAGGCACGAGAGAAAACGAAAATTGTTATTGTATGGAATTAGGTGAATAGATAATTTCCGATCGACCCTCTGAGACTACTTATTTTCCGAGTAACATTCAGTGGGGATGATTTATGTTATATCAGCTGATATTGCTGCAGAGTTTGAAATGGGAATAAAAGACCTTGTTTTTTGAATCATTAGGGGAAACCTGACAAAATTATTTACATGTTTTCCTTTTTCCTTCCAAATAGAAAGACATATAATATTGCCATTCGAACTATCCCCAAATATATTTTATTTTTGTCGAACAAATAGTTTTTTGGATATAGAGAAAAAAAACTATTTTAACGAAAAAAAATACCCACTTTGAAACGAATGTTCATTCTTCTTCCGCCTACCTTATGTGAAATTGAATCATATGAAACCTGAAAATATGACCGAAAGTAATGTTTATCGTCCCTTGGGCTGCTTAAGTCATAACGAAACGATTTTGTAGTTTTTCACTATCTAGACACCTTCGACGTCACTTGCGTACTTTGACGTTTCACATAAATTTTCATTAAACGTCAGGTAAATCAAAGTCTGGAATAAAGAGAGAAGAGTGTGAAATAATAATACGTTCTGATTAGAATATAATTGTGATTGTATGAGTAAGTGAAAATTATTAGTAATTCAGACAGTGATGGATAATTTACGAATACTCCACCCGACTTGCAAGAAGAAGCTGGCAATGTTTCTCTAAATTTGTTACCTACAAAGTCAAGACAACGGTACAAAAAGTACTATGAATTGTTGAACAACTGGAAAAACAGTAGAAAAGCAAAAAACCTTCCAGAAAATATATAACTTGCTTATCTATCGGCTGAAGCTCATTTTCTGCCCTTGTGACCCAATATACTATATCAGGAGTCCACGGAAGGTGGCTCGCCTTTATAACATTTTTATTTTCGGAGATAATGGAATGAAATTTGAAGGATCTGGTTGATACATAAAACTGCATTTCTTTACAAGTAACTTAACTCCATGCACATTCTGGATTCACCGGAAGTGACATAAACTTTCGATTTTCAAATGGGACACACTCATTGATGATGAAATATTCCTGGTGTATTTCTTATTGTCTCACAGCCGACTATAATTCGATTTTCGACGGGAGTGGAATGAACGTATGACTTAAAAAAAACCCAAATGCAGAAATCTAGAGTATTTAAATCCGGGGATCGAGCAGGCCAATGTTCCGTACCTCTCCTACCTATGCAACGATTTGGATATACTGTATCTAAGTGATAACGTACAAAAATGCTATAATGGACTGGTGCACCATCATGCATGAACCAGAAGGGTTGTCCCAGCTGTAGAGGAATTTCTTCAAGAAGTACAGGTAACTCTTCCTGTAGGAAATTGAGTTAAGAGTCGCCTGTAAGTCGTTGTCAGAGGAAATATGGACCGATTAAATGATCATCAAGTACCCCAAGCCATACATTTACTGGAAACTGATGCTGAAAATGAGCTTCAAAGATTCCATGTGGATTTTCCTCAGCCCAGAGGAAATGGAAATTTCGTATACACTGTCGTCCAAAATTATCCTTGTCAGTAAACAAACCGACATTAAAAAAATTAGGAACTTGAGCGATTTGATGAAGAATCCAATGGCAAAAAACTAGGGGCAGCAAGAAATCTCTAGGTAGTAGAGCTTGCACACGTTGAATATGAAACTGATACAATTGCTGTTGCTTAAGAATTTTCAATATGTGAAGTTGCTTACATTCAGTATGTTGGCAATTTTCCGAGTACTTGTTTCAGGTGACTCCGCAATCAATTTAAGAACTGCTTCTTCTAGTTGCACAGTTGGTACCTCTCGAAGGCGCCCGGGGTACCATTTTCTTGCAAACGTTGGTGAAGACGAGCAAATATTGTGAGATGGGGTACCCTACGTCCTGGATACAACTCAGCATACAATCGTCGAGCTTGCCGACCATTTCCATTACTTCGACCATAGACAAAATGCATGGCTGAGAATTCCGCATTTGTATAATTTTGCATTCTTTTCGATAAAAGAAAAATTAATTACTTATTATCATTAATGTTATACCAAACTGAAAGCTTGAATGAAGAAACACTAATTTGACATTTCGTTGAAATATTCGTATTTAACAGAATGTTCACAGTGGCCTACTAGCATCGCTACTAGATAATATATTAAAGAAATGACAAATACGCGTTAAGATGTTTTATTTTTTTGCATAAAAACGACGCCCCATACGAAAAAAAGGCATGAGAGATGTTTTGTCACAAATTGAATGTGAAATTCAAAAATGGTTTTTCATTCCAAATATCCAAGTGGCGTACCATTTTTTTCTTTAAAAATATTGAGATCAATGATGAACATAAAATTCTTAATTGTATGTAAAAAAATGCGCAATAACTACCTCTTGAAACTCACCAGTTTCAGAGCAATACATAACTAGTCAGTTTTCAATAAAAACTTTGACACCCCGTATCTCGGAAAATGAAGCATTTGCGGACAAAAGTTATATAGCAAACTGTCATTATTTTTTCTTGCAGAATCACCCCCTGAAGTATGTCGCACTTATTCACTAACACCCTGTATATTAATTGCGGCCTTCTTGGGTTTTTCGTCAAATAATATATCTTCAAATACTTTCGATGTGTCCATTTTGAAAACAGTAGATATTGTCAAACATAATCACAAATATTCATAGGTTACAGGAAAAACATCAATATTTCAATCCGCGCATGTGTTAAACCGAGGCTTGAAGTTTAACTGACACTTGAAGTTCATACAGAATCTATTCAAGTGGACCTAATAAGAATAATATATTTTTTATAATATTTTGTTACGTCACACTTGGTTGGGATAAGGTCAAAATAACCGTATCCAGTAACGATCTGTTACCCCCACGGGGCAAATGGCTCACTGGTACTAGCGTCAGGAAGTCTTTTGCCCACTGTTTCCACTCGGTGCGAGTTTGACTCCCGCAACCGGCGAAAATTGGGGGTTGGTCAAACAACTGAGAAAGCGTTTGAGAACAAAAAAAAATGTCGGGGCTCTACAATAGGGAAATAAAATGGTGTATGCAGCGTTTTTGTGGTAATTTTCATACACTCTCTGAATCAAAGTTGGGCAGTAATCGTGTATTAATATCATGTTGTGACTACTTTTTTTGTGAATTCAATGTTTTCTTATAATTAATGTTTTTTTTCAAACATATATTTGTGTATGTCCTCCAAGACCTGTTTCATTTATTTTTTCAGTGGGTTTTTCAGATGTTTCACACTGTTATGTTACTCTTGAGAAAACGTCTTTTCTGTAACTTTGTCACTGCACATGATATTTTGTCATCAATACCATCTTCGAGATCTCATGTTGTTTCTACTTTGAGTCGAATGGAGTTATTTCTCATCGTATGTTACTTTTGAAGGAATTTCTCCAAACACACTTCTTAATCTCTCTGAAAGATCTGAAATATATGAAATTTTTCGAAGGAATATATTTTCTTGGGGTGTTTCTGGTTTCGTTCTTGTTCTTTGTAGAAGAGTTCTCATTATTAATTAGAAAGGAGAAGTTTTCTATTTCAGACAAATTTTCATTGTTTAGGGATCATTTCTGGGGAAAAATGGGTGCGACATTTGTAGAGATTTCGTGTGAGAATTGAAATAAGGTTATATTTTTGTGTGAAAGATATTCCTGAATTGAATTCAAGAATCGTTTGGAGAAGATCGGTTTGTGATACCAATGTTTGATTATTTTGTTCACACGTGTTTTTATTATTGCTTGTTTAATCATTTTCGAAAGTGAATTGAATACGCACGAGAATGGTGAGTATTGAAAATTTGTTCAGTGCTATAAATACTTCGATTTTTGGAAATCAAGTGATGATGGCATCCACATAGCATTCGTTGAATGGAAATATTTTATGCAAGTATATTGAAGTTCAGATATCACGATATCTGCGTAAAACTGGGACAGACAGTTTTCCATACCTAGACCATAGATTTGTCGTCAGAATTTGAAAAAGCTTCTAGTGAACACAAGGACTCATTCACATCTGATAAGTGAAGTACCACAATAGTTGAGTAACTATCAAAACTATCGAGTCATGGACGTCTATAACATCCAACCCAACAACATTGGAAAAAATCCGTGAACTCTCAAAGAAGACTAGTTTGTTAGGTATTTTATTTACATTGAAAACCCTTTCGAAAATTTTTCTCAATGAAATGCCCCTTTCAATGAAATTTTTATACAGTGCGGCTTTCAATTAGTCCCCTCCCCTGGTAACTTTTGGATGGTTCGACGTAGAACAAAAGAAGGTATTGAATAAAATCACCGATACTACTTTTTGAAATGAAAGACATTCCGAGTGAAAAGTTCAAATATCATGGAAGGTCAAGTGGCATATCGTTGAAAAGATAACTCAATTCTCTCTTCAACAATCTTGTTTTTTTTTTAATTTTCGTTAATACGTTTTTTACAACATGCATTTGAAATGTCAAGTATAACAAAATTTCAATTGAATATTGTGAGAAAATGTTCGAACGAAATTGGAAAGACATAGGATGGTTGAAACGAGAATTTGATGTGCCCCCTCGCGCCATCTATCGAAAAATCACAATGTCTTTTATTTCATAGAGTAGTATCGGTGATATCATTCAAAATAGTTCCAGTCCTGTCATTCTACGTCGAAGCGTTCAAAAGTTAACAGTGAGGGGTGAAGGGAGGAAGGCTACAAAAAAACGAACTCAATTGTGATTCCGTAGAACAACCATAGTAGAAAGAAAAATTTAATTACCTTTTCAACGATGTGCAGACCGAAATTTTGCAAGGTGATGTGCCTCCAGCGCCCTCTGTCGAGTAATTGTAATGTATCTTCTCTCAAAAAGTAGGACCAGTAATACCATTCAATAAATTACAAGTCTCATTGTTTTGAATCAAACCGTTAATAAGGTAACGGTACCATTCACCTAACCTTACCTAACGAATCATCCCCTGAAGTTTCGTACCGTAGTAAGAAAACACCCTGTATACCTATATATGTTTACAAAAACTGTATGTTATATTTTTTAAATCGTGATTCCTATTGTATTGCCCTGAAGATAAATTTATAAAAGTAAACACTTCAGCATCAGACCGATACTGGTTTCAGTTATTTTTGACCTTACTCCGACCGACTATATACTAATAAAATATTTTATTTGGAGAATTTTCACGAATATTTATTCTTATCAGTGAAAAGCAACCGCAAACGGAAAATGAAGTTTCATCTTAATCAGTTAAAAATCTTCTAGAAAAAATCTGGTTTTGCCACTACTCAAGGGGCAGAATCGCGTTGTTTTTGTCACAACCGGATATTCTCAAATCATTTGTATTCTCAGTATGAGTAAATACACATATCACGAACAATTTCATTGAGTTTTTTCTTTGAAAAATGGATAAATCGATATCGAACATTTTTTTCACCATTCAGGCATTGTATTCAATATTTTTTTTTATTGTAGCTTATGATTTTTGGCAATATAAACATAAAGCTCAATTTTGCTCAACTTAGCTTTCACTCTCTGAATCTAAACTAGTTTACTCTACCACATCTTCCTTTTCCGACGAAACCAAAAAGGAGGAGGTTCTCTAGTCGACCCGTATATTTTTTTTTCCATATTTTTTTTATGTATGATCACGCATAACTTTTTACTGAGGCGTCCGATTCCAATTTTTCAGTGATTAGGGTGTACTTCGAAAGTGGTCCCATCTGAATTTAAAAGATGAAATCCATCCCTAAGGGTAGCAAAATGGAGGATATTGATCACTCACCCTCTGAATTCTGGTCCGCTAACCGATTCTATCTGGCATAACTTTGTAATGGGTTCTTCGATTTGGATGATTCTTTTTTTAATAGATAGGGTATACCTCATATTTAGATTTCGAATGGAATTATATACCCTTACGGGTAGAAAAATAGGGGATCATACATAGTTGACAATGACGAATCGCTACTGACATTATTTTTGTTCCTCATCCGTCAAAACAATTATATTCTATGAGAGGATGGAATGATATACAAAGTGATGAAATAAACTAACCAGAACAACAAAAATAATTTATATTACAACATATTATTTAACTGGGAATAGTTGAAGTAAGGTGGGTACGTAAGTATTTTGGAAGTAATCAAAAAACAAGTAGGTAGTAATTAGTATATTTCAGCCATAGAAAATTTAAAAATAAAAACTTTTTAACAAAAAATTAAACCGACAAAATACGGAACTGAAAATTAAAAAATAAAATAAACCTTCCTAGTCTCAGTAACTAAGCTCCTAAACTAATGTAAGTGACTAGTTTTGAGTCGGCGCCAAACAAAAAATCAACGAACATCGTTAAATTACTTCAAAAAAATTATCATAATGTCACCGCGCAACTCGATGCCATCATTTTACGCCTTACCTAATTCATTTGCTCGTTTGTTTGGTGCCGACTCAAAATTAGTTACTTACATTAGTTTAGGAGCTCAGTTACTGAGACTAAGAGGGTTCATTTTATCCTTTTCTTTTCAGTCCCGCATTTCGTCGGTCTACTTTTTTGTTAAAAAGTTTTTTATTAACCGACGCAACCAAAAAGGAGGAAGTTCTCTAGTCGACGCGTATATTTTTTATGTATGACTACGCATAACTTCTTACTCCTATTTGAATTTGAAAGATGAAATCCTTCCCTAGGTTCAGCAAACTGAAGGATATTGGTCACTCACCCTCTGAATTTTGGTGCGTTAACCGATTCTATCAGGCATAACTTTGTACTGGGTTCTTTGATTTGGATGACTCTTTCATTATTGGATAGGGTGTACCTCATTGTTAATCACATTTGGATTTCGAATGGAATCATCACCCTCACGGGTAGAAATATAGGGGATAATTGATTGAATTGTAGAATAAAAACTTTTTAACAAAAAATTAAACCGACGAAATACGGAACTGAAAAGTAAAAAATTTAATAAACCTTCTCAGTCTCAGTAACTAAGCTCCTAAACTAATGTAAGTAACTAATTTTTAGTCGGCGCTAAACCAACAATCAACGAAGATCATTGAATTACTTCTAAAAAATTACCGAAATATCACCGCGCAACTCGATGCCATCAATTTACGCAATACCTGATTCATTCGCACTCAAAATTAGTTACTTACATCAGTTCAGGAGCTTAGTTATCGAGACTAAGGAGGTTTATTTTGTTTTTTACTTTTAGTTCCGTATTTCGTTGGTTTATTTTTTTTTCCTAATTTCTGAATGTAATAATCGTTCAATTACGGAGAACGGTTGAGTGGGATAATCAATAAATGAACCAAACCTATGTTCGATTGAAATGAACAGAAAACCAGAGTCGCCAAAGAAGGTGGGATTTGGATCCAAAGGACGTCGAAAATTTTGATTAAACTTCAATTTTTAGATTATCAGGATAATTGGAAATTCAGTCCAGAATACTGTATTCAGAGAGTTCTACATTATAAAAACATCGAAATAATTCAATGATTATGATGATACTGAATACATTCATGGAAATCACAAACATAATATTTGTTTTAGAAAATAATTCACATCATTATTGTTATAGGTCGGCAGCGTGAGAAACACCCGTTACGTCACTGTAACATCCACTTTCGAGAAGAGCCTGGAACACTCCCCAGATCCGACCTCCGCCAAAGCGTCAGAACCTCTCACAGAAAACATCCTGGCAACATCGAGCAATTACGGCAAGGATAACAATTTCTTGGATTCGAGCGTCGCGACGCTGCCACCGATTTATCTGGCTTCAGACATGGAAACGCCGCCTCTAGAAACACTCACCGAGACGTTCAGCACGACGCAAACTATGTTAAAGACACACATTCTGCCGGTAGTTCGCTCCGGTAATGACACCAGTAGTTCAACTTTAGTTCAGACGTACTTAGTGACGAGGTGAGTCTATTCGAGTGGATCGTGAGTTGTCCTTTTTTTGTGAGCTACACACACACTAACGATGCATTGAAAACAAAGGCGGGAAATTCTTCTCATTCCTCCACTGCAACTACGAATGGATGTTTGCTCATCCCTGAATTGAGATCTTTGCATTCAGAATTATTATTTTAAATGACTTCTTCACGTCTTCTTCCCTTGTGAGGCTTTATACAACTAGGCGTGTGACAGCAGAAACTGAAGCTCCTGATGAAATATGCGGAACTCTTCGAGACTTGTTGAAAAGGAAAACATTCTCAATTGAATATTGATAGTAAGATTTTTCTGTGAATTGAAAAATCCACGATTGAAATGAAGTTATTTGAGTTAGGGCCTTTTCATAATATCTATCAGATGTAGTTCAATGTCCATCTTGACGATGGAAGATAGTGACTAAAGTTTATCTTTCAGTCGCAGATGATTCCACATCTGATTTTATGAACATTCTGTTTATATTTTCAACAAATCAATTTTCGAGACTATTTCTCATATTAATACTAAATTTGATATTTCGATGAAAGCAACCGACCCACAATATGTCCCAACCCAAGTAACACATCGAATGTCCAGTTTTATAATAGTTTTATTGGAATTTTATTTATTAGGGTTGTTTAGATTTCGAAACATTTCTGTGTGCCGAAATATTATACCATTCAGCATTCAATTTTATATTCCCATTGGGGTTATCGACTGCCCCAAATGCATCCAGGATGTTATTTGTTTTTTTTTTCATAGAATTGAAAACTTGTACTGCTTGGATTCATAATAGTTTTAAAACACTCCCCAGGTCCATACAATAGAACCTTCAATGGGGACTTATTGTAGACTTATGGTGTACTCCTAGATCCACTTCATTGCCAGTTATTCTTGAGAATAGTAATAATGAATCAGAAGTATGGCTTGAATTTGACTTACTGCCATCATACAGATTTGAAGTGATGTAGTCTTAAAAATATATCGTCCTTTGTTCTGTGTTGCAATTATTTGATTTACTGATCAAAAACAACAAGGTTCATGGAAGTTGAATCAGGAGCCTAAAGACTTTGAGTACTGAACTACGAATTGCTGGATAAGGATGGGTTAGATCAGGAATAAGTTTATTTTTTGTGCGAACATACTGACATTTTGAGGTAAAACAGTTTTATGGAGCTTTTTGGACCGTTAATATGGTCGTATATTTTCAATTGCCAGGAGGATAAAGACAGAGCCTATTATTTATTTCATGATCCGCAATGATATCCTGAGGGCGAAAAAGTAATACAAATTTTTTATATATTCTTGAGTTGAGGCATGTTTTTAAATGATATAAAACAATGAGAATAGTCGATTTCACCAAAAGTTAACTCGTCCACTTTTTCTCAACAATTCTTGTATTCATTGTTTCTCTTTGATTATATGTGAAACGCAGTTTTGCAAGAGGAGTTTTGTTTTAAAAGCTTTTATTAAGTTTCACATGTTAGTTAGTTTGTTCGTTTGTTAGTTATGGTCAAATCTTGCAAGTGAATTTTGACCGAATTCTAGTCGCCTGATTAATTTGAAATTTGCCACTTGTTCATAATTCCGGTGACAATGCACTATGCAATTTTTGTTAGAGAAAAAAACATAATGGCGGCTTTTAAATGGCGGACCAGATTTGTTTTTATGATCCGATTCAAAATTGGTATGTTGAGGGTTCCGAGGTCGGAAATCATGAATTTTTGTCAAAATTCATACAATCAAAATGGCGGCTCCAATATGGCGGACGAGTTTTGTGATTATGGTGCGATTCGGGTCAAAATTGGTATGTGGGGGTTTTCTGGGTCGAAGGTTTCGAATTTTTATGAATTAAAGATTGCAGCCCCAAGATAGAGAACGAGTTTTCTGATTATGGTGATTTTTTTATTCAAAATTGGTATGTGGTGGTTTTCATGTTTCGAGATTATGAATTTTCTGTCAAAATCTATAAATTCAAGATGATGATTCAGGATGGAGAACGAGTTTTGTGATTTTGGTCAGATTCTATTGAAAATTGGTGTGTGGAAGTTTTTGGGGTCGGAGATCATGATTTCTTTCAGCTCAAAACCTACAGGAGAGAGACCTTGTTATAACGATGCTCTATTAGGAATGAACTAACTGAAGAGCAAATAATGAAATAAATAATAAAAAAAACTTTTGAAAAGCTTGTCGCGTGAATTGTAATAAAATTAATATTTCGACAAGTTGTTACTTACCAACCAATCATTGTCCAACGAAATCAATTGGTACCTACTTTCATGAGCACTTCGCGCGATATGCTTTTTGAAACCAAATAAGTCAATAAAAAATAATTAATTCATTGTCAGCGATGACTTCAACTCATTTTATACGTTTTGAAAAGTTTTTTATCGGTTATTTTATTTTCATTCACTTTACCAAAAATATGTATTCAGTATATCTCCATTCAAGCTTGAACGTTATTAATTAGTTATTATTTTTTTTATTTTTTCTGTGGGTGTTTTTTCGGTCACATCAAGCTTAGGGTATTCACACTGATTTAGAATTTTCAATGACAACTATAATTGAGATTAGTTTCCAACCCTGTTTTGTCCATTCGCCTGGTGATATGAGAATTGGAAAAAGTTGGGAATTATAAACAAGCAACTAATTTAGGTAAGAGAAAACTTTCCATTGATATTTTGTTAAGCATTGATGTTCATTGCGAAAACGCATGTATTTCATGGAAAAATTTCCATAGGTCATGATGACAAGAATTCTGCTCACGGGAATGTCTTCCACATAAAGCAATTTGGAGCATTTGCGTAAGTTTTATCTTCCATTTAGAACATGCTTTTGATTCCACCTTTTTTCATGTCCTATATCATATTATAATCTCTATGTTCTTCTTCAATTACTACAATAGGCCATTTCAAATCAACGAATGATTCAGGTTTTGAGGTTGATGATCCAGCCACTTCAAAATTATGACTCAACGAGGAAATATTGACTCAAATCGAATGGAAACAACGCAAGTTATATCTAAAATACGTTCGGTTTGTTACTCACTGTGTTCTATCCATGATTTAAGATGATATGTTCATATAGAACGAAATTGATTACAAGTTTGTTGTTTTTCGCAGATTGGTGACTGCCACGAAAACACTTCCACCTATGGACGCCTACCACTTCAACCCAAGTCGTACCCTCAACGAATTCAATAGTCACTTGGATGAAGCAGGCTCAGAACTCCACCTAGAGCTGGAATTCGGTGATCAAAATGAACAGGACGAAGGTCATCCAAGGAAAATATCACTCCCAGCAGACCTCGATCTAGCCAATATTGGTTCGAATTTCGACCTCTCCGAAGTAGAAAAGTCTAAACTGCTCGAAGGTCATATCCGTCCTAAGAAAGCTCAGTCTCCACCGAAGCTATCAATGAATGATCTGCCTATCCAATCATTCAATCCGGATCAACTCCAACAGTTGGCTCTATATAGGCTGCTGAATCCAGCAGCTGCTCAGGCTCAGGTGATAACAACTTCCAAACCTATTCTCAAGGTCGAAACTGTCTACGACACATATATTCTGCCAGTCACACAGGGCCACAACACCATACAAAGCACCATTTCTAAACTCAAAGGTACTTTCACGAGAACTGATTACGAGTTTGGCACCAGTACCATCGCCCCAGCACTGCCTTTGCCACAACATCCCCAGTTACCACCACAATATCCTCAACTTCAGCCACAATTACCACAACAGTTACCTCAGTTGAATCCATTCTTACCCCAACCTCAGTACGCTGTCACCTCGTCTGCTATCGTGCAGACTACCATGGTGACACAAACCAACAGCAAAGTACTCAAATTGACCTTTGGAGCTAAGACTGCACACACGACTGTGTACTCCACGGTGGTGATCCCAACTGTAACGACCTCATATGTAACGGCGTCTGTACCTGTGCCAGTGGCGCCGACTGCTGCATATCCAGGATACTTCCCGGCTCCTTTCCCGGGATATCCATATGTTGGTTGAAGATAGTTCCAAGTATATTTTGAAGAGACTGTGGTGTGCCGTTGTGTATCAAATGTGTTTTCACCTCTACAAAAAAAACATTGGGTACAAGTTGCTCTCTCGGTTTCACTTTTCAGAATTATCTCCCAAAATAGGAACAGTTCTCACCGGTGTTGTTATACAAGAAACATTCAGGGTGGAATCAATATTTTATGAGTGATTCTGAATGCTCCATAAACATTCAGTGAAATCTCAGATAAAGAGCAGCGAATGAGACAATGCATCATAATCACGTCCTGTACATATGCATACATCATTTTAACATTGAAATCATATAACGTTTATTTGTATATTTTTTGGAATATTTGTATAGATAAAATAAGCTTCATCTTGAACTGATGTTAATATTTATATTTCACTATGTGTAAGTTGATTTTTGTAAATTTTCTAGAAATTACATAGAACTGTAGAAGCATTATGTTATGTAATATATATAATGATGATACTGTTGTTTGCTTGAAAGAACTAAATGGTATTCATCCGAAAAAAAGTTCTTCAATGAAGGATGAAAATACTTATGGATAAAATATTGAAAACTACTAAAATATTTTCTCAAAGATAGAAATATTTCATATACAGTCGGTTTCATACATTGCTTCGACATATTTCGAAGAAAATTTCGAAGCTATTTCTCCAGGAAAAAGTGAATACAAAAACCGTTGGCGCGGCCATTCGGGAAGGTAGATTTCAGAAATTATTTATTGATTCTCAAATTACCATCAATCAAGCTAGCGAATCATGTGTCAGAAAAAAATTATCCACTTTTCAAGGGGAAATTTGTTTTTGTATAACCCTCAAACTTTTCAATCAAAAATTGGAGGAAGATTCATATCTTTCTAAATGCTTCCTGATATTAATCGAATCAAAACGAAGAAGTACAACCATCACACAAGGTTGAAGACAGTACTTACTTGGGATTCAATCTTGATATCTTTTGGAAAAAGAATAACTCATATTTATCTATATAGTTTAACTCCGAATTCGAGAAATTTAAGAATACTAATTTTAACTTTGTCAGCGAACGGAAGACTCGAATAATATCTGATTGACAAGAGCGAATGAAAGGGATAATCTACAGCGATTTACATACAGTGCTTCTCGAAAGTCCTCTCCCCCACCTCTTATTTTTGGAACGATTATACATAAACAAGTGAAATTTGGAAACTGAATATTAAAGGTTGTGAACTTCCCTACTAGTGATGATAGATGACGAAATCGTCAAAGATGACGTCACCAGGCCATTGTGACCAATAATTTTAAATGGAACCCCACGGCAAGCGACACCTCTTTCAAAAGGTATCGAAAAAACCTATTCAATGATACTAATTTTGTCTGTGTTCATGGCAGTTTCGGCAACTCGCTTTTGAAAAAACGCAAAGCTGTGATGAATAAAATCAGTTAATACTAGAATTTAAAATTCAAGCTCCGCCTCTGGATAGTTGTCAAATAAGCTGACGTTTTTGTTAGTCTCCCTAATTCGACGTTTTTGTGATTGTCCAAGTTTTTGTACATTTAATAATTTGTGTATTGTTGATCGAACGTTCAACTCTTTAAGCAGCTTTTGGTTAATATTTTTGTACATTTTAATAATTTTTTGAACTGTTGTGAGCCGAAAGTTTAAGTGCTTCATGAAGCGAAATGGTACGTGCTTTAGGTGATAAAGTAGCAGCGATCCTAATTCTTAGTGAAACTGGACAAAATATTCATACAGCAGAATGCATTTTTAATGAGAGGTTTCCCGATCGCCCCGTTTCGAGGACTTATTCAAGGGAGCTTTTCCGTGAGTTTGAAACAATGGGTGGTATTGATGATGCGAAACGATCTGGCAGACCACAAATTTCTGATGAGAAAAAAATTGATATACTGGCAGAAGAGATAGTTGATCCTACTTCCTCAACAACTCACGTTGCATCTACCTGTGAAGTCAGTCGAAATACAGTACACAGGGTGTTGAAAAAAATTTCATTCATACAAATTAAAAATGGTTCATCAACTCTCAGATGACGACCCAGACCGATGACTAGAATTTTGTGAAAATATGGAAACTAAAATTAACCAACGGCCAGACTATGTCAAAACGATTTGTTTTAGTGACGAAAGTACTTTCTATCTAAATGGAAATGTAAATACACAGAATGTGAGGTATTGGAGTGACGCAAATCCTCACCTGTTTTGTGAAACACATACCCAATTTCTTCAGAAGGTGAATATTTGGGCAGGTATCCTAGGAAACCACATAGTTAGGCCTCTTCTTTTAAATACTAATTCAACTGGTGAGGTTTATCTGGAGCTGTTGCAAAACGCAATAGAACCGTTAATCCTTGAAATTTTGGAAGATAATCCAGATGAATTCGAAAATTTTGAAATAACATTCCAAGAAGATGGTGCTCCTCCACACTAGTACGGTGCAGTGAGACGGTATTTGGATGAGGAGTATCGTGGTAGATAGATTGGACGACGAGGTTCAACGGAATGGCCAGCTCGATCACCGAACCTCACATCTTTGGATTTTTTTTCTGTGGGGGTACCTTAAATCGAAGGTTCACGCCACTGAACCTGACAATATTGACGTTTTGAAACAACGTATTGTTGCAGAATGTGAGGCTGTTTCCGCAGACACATTTGCAAAAGTACGAGAAGAGTTTAAAAATAGGATATTTCACTGTCAGGAAGTAAATTGGGGTCACTTAGAGCAATTTCATTGAGTGGATACTGATTCTTAAATCTGTAATTAATATCATACTGAATGGAATTTAAATTTTAATGTTCACTAATGAGCCAATAAAACTGCCATAAACACAAACAAAATTAGTATCATTGAATAGGTTTTTTTGATACCGTTTAAAAGAGGCCTGCCGTAGGGTTTCATTCGAAACCATTGGTCACATTGGCCTTGTGACGTCATCTTTGACGATTTCGTCATCTATCATCACTAGTAGGGAAGTTTACAACCTTTAATATTCAGTTTCCAAATTTCATTTGTTTATGTATAATCGTTCTAAAAATAAGAGGGGTGGGGGGGACTTTTGAGAAGCACTGTATACAGGTAGCACGTAGAGGTTGAAACAAATTCGTTAAAATCTTGATATGGCCATTGGGGCAAAAAAGCTCAGACAAGTCTACTTTATTTTTCAGTTTCGTATTTTCTGGTCTTCTCATATTTTTTATGACGTCATCACTTTTCGAATTATATTTTTTTTTAATTGGCAATACTTTATTTCAATAATACCTTCAAAAATAACGCATTTTTCTGTGTATGGACGCCATATTTTTTCTTATGTTACATAACCATATGAAATAAAAGGAATTTCATTCATAATAATGTAATTTATAAAAATACAACAGGACTGAATAAACGTATGAACTATTGAATTAAGTGCTCAAATTGCAAGCCATTTGCCTCTTGACAATATGCAAGGCGATGTTGAAACTCTTGCAAATTATCTCTTTTAGTTCATCAATAGTATCAGGCCTATTAACGTAAACTTTTCACCTAAGGTATCCCCACAAAAAAGATCTAGCGGGCCACTCTGAAAATCCTCGTTTTCCAATCCATCTATTGGGAAACCTATTATCGAGGTATTCACGTACATGTCGTACGTAGTGCGGTGTCGCTCCATCTTGCTGGTACCATAGTGAATTGTCCGGCAGCTGAGGATTTTGATGATGTGGGTACAGAGCCGCAAGTGCGGAAATTATGCTACGTTGCAGTAAATCCGAATATTTGTCTCTGTTCAATGGACCGTCAATGAAAAAAGATCCCACTATTGTATTACCAACAATTCCTGCCCACACGTTGACTGTCTGTGGATACTGAGTGTGCCCTTCCATCGCCCAGTAAGGGTTCTCTGGTGCTCAGCACCTACAATCCTGCCTTTTTACTGTACCATTTGAGCGGGAGGGGGCCTCATCTGAGAAAACACATTCCCGTAAGAATTGCGGATCATTATTACATCGATCCATCATCAATTCACAAAATTCCTGTCTGCGATCGAGATCATCTTCATTAAGTTCATGAATTACTTGCACTTTATATGGGTGCTACTTTTTATTTTTTAGGCATTTTTAAACAGACCTTTGACACATTGATTGCTCCAATGCAACTTGACGAGTACGTTTATGAGGATTTTCTTGCAATGATAATAAAACATCTAATTGTTGATCTTCCGTAACGGCTGGTGACTTTTATAATTATCACCGTATTTCTGAATTTTGCTTCGACTTGGTCCACCGTCGAACGTGTAATAGGTTCATCGAGATATTGATTGTTAAATAGGGTACAAACCTCAGATTGTGTACGGGTCTTATCTCCATAACCTATCATTTATACCACAATTATTGTGAAGTCGAACTAATATTAATGGGACATGTTCTTGGAACAGTTGTACAAAAAAATTTTAACCAAAGAAAAGTTGTTTTAAAATGGTATCTACAGTCTGTCTCGCCGTCGGAACGAACATTAGAAACATGCCTGAATTGATTTCTGGAAATGTACTTATGTAACATAAAAAAAATATGGCATCCATACCCAGAAAAATGCGTTCTTTTTGAAGGTATCATCAAAATAGGGTATTGCCATTGAAAAAAATTTATAATGACGTCATAACTCGAACGGTGATGGCGTCATCAAAAATATGAGTGGACAAAAAAATGCACAACTGAAAAAAAATCGATGTGTCTGAGCTTTTTTTCCCCAATGGCAATATCAAATTTTTATCAAATTTGTTCAATCCTTTACGTGCTCACTGTATATCACAGTTCATATATATATATATTAATAATATATATATATATATATATATACAGTGTGACCCATTCAAAATGGAACCACCCCTGTAGAATACGAATTTTTCAGTCAATCTAAAAAATATTTTTTTTTTTAATATTGAGCGTCAAAAACTGTATCTTGACAAAAATTTTCATAACTTTAGTTTCATTTCCAAGGCACTCTATGCTTTTTTTTTTCTTTGTCAAAAACGGCAAAAATTTATTAGGCAATTTTTGTTTTCAAATTTTACTACACCATTGAATTCGTAGTCGTTATAAATGAAAACCATCGAAATTTCATAGAAAAATATTGGTTAACAACGAAGTTACAACAACTCTGATTTTGGAAACAAAGTATTTGATTATAATTTTTATTCGGATTATAGATACAAAGTAGAACACCAGTGAATTTGTACAGCGAAAATTCGAAGTCAATAGCTCATTCCGTTCTACAGTTATAACTCCTGAAAGTATGGTAATGTGAGCGAGTTGTGGTGTACTAAATCACAGCCTACTATTGATTTAGTACAATACCTATGCCTAATGTAATAATTAGTTCAGCTTTCCTCAAATTATTGATGCCTTCTCTAGAAGCTCGTTTCAGTTGAGTTCTGCAGCATTCGAAAAGAACATTTTTTGTCCTGCTTTCTGTTTTATTATTGAATAAATAATTTTGATACTTTAAAACTTGATTCGGTTCATTTCGTTTTTATCTGCTATGGAAGACTGCATAACTTAAAAATGAATTTTTAATTGTCTGTTATTTTTTAATACACCTTCAACCTAATTTTAAATAAATGATTTTAGGGGAATAGGATTTACAAATCCAGTGGCGTAGTCTGATTTTTATTACAAAATCGCTTCCAACACAAATTGCTCACATTTCAGGAGTTATAACCGTAGAACGGAATGAGCTATCAACTTCGGATTTTTGCTGTACAAATTCACTGATGTTCAACTTTGTATCGACAGTGTTGCCAGATTTTAAATATGTCTATAATCTAAATAAAAATTATAATCAAATACTTTGTTTCCAAAATTAAAGTTGTTGTAACTTCGTTGTTAACCAATATTTTTTTATGAAATTTCCATGGTTTTTATTCATGACGAATATGTGTGTGGTTTATTTGAATTTCAAAACAAAAATTGCCTAATAAACTTTTGCTGTTTTTGACGAAAAAAAAACCATAGAGTGCCTTGGAAATAAAACTATAGTTATGAAATCTTGTGACAAGATGCAGTTTTTGATGCTTAAAATTCAACATCTCGTTTTTGAGAACGACTGAAAAATGCGTATTCTACAGGGGTGGTTCCATTTTGAATGGGCCACACTGTTTATATATATATATATATATATATATATATATATATATATATATTTTATTTTAGGAAGGACCAGTAATATGTTTTAAAGATGAAAAGAGGCATTCCCAAGATAAACCGTCCTATGGAGATGTCTGAAAGAGTCTCACCAAACTAAGAGATACTATGGTGGACCAGAATCTGGTGGATCTAGCAATCCCAAAATTGTCCTGTGGTATTGATGGATTGGACTGGAGAGTCATAAGAAGTATGCTGGAGGCGATATTCAGATCCAGCGGCGTCAAGATTTTGGTTTGCTGTAACCCTCTTCCACGACCGATCATGAAGACCGTGGAGTGTTACTTCCATCGAACTTTACGGTGCAGATATGGGGAGTCATGCAGATATCGTCACACTCCAAGGATGACATTTCGGGACGAAATGTCTTTAAGAAGGGGGCAATGTAACGAACCTAGGCCGGACCTGTCGCTCCATTCGTTGACATCGATAACGATGATGTAATCCCCGGAGACATTCGAGAACAATCCAGTCGCGCCACCGCGGATATCAACGGTCAATATTGGAAACAACTGGAACATGCTGGTCGCCAACCGCCGGAATTGGAACGATCGGGAATTCTGTAACGGAGATAAATAGGCAGCCCTCAAGATGGCACGGGGAGTCTCAGAGTCTCATTCTTGGCGGGCCGATATCATCGAGCTATACAGTGGCGTAGTTAGTAATATAAATTAGTTGTAAATTTAAGTGTGAAATAAATTAGTAAAACCAAATTAAGTTTATTTACGTTACAATATTATACAGGCCAAAAATAATTATCTATCACATATCATATCAATTTACAGCCGCAAAGCGGGAAAAAAAATCAACTACAATTATTTTTACAATAAGCTATCATCATTTTATATCAATTAGTACCCAAATCGGGACAAAATCAAAATTTATTATTTTTACAATTCAAACAAATTTCATTACAATGAAATCGAAAAATCAAACGTACTCAACAGTGGCCGTCGAGACCTGGTACCTATTCACCAAAACATCATCGTCGAAGTGACGATTTCAGTGAAAGTTCTAGGAAGATGATCCCCGAACACTGATAAGATGCCACAATTTCCTTTTTTCATAATTTCTCACGGACAACAATTTCCCACTTCACAGCATATATTTGGCTGAATCTTATCAGTGTTCGGGGATCATCTTCCTAGAACTTTCACTGAAATCGTCACTTCGACGATGATGTTTGGGTGAATAGGTACCGGGTCTCGACGGCCACTGATAAGGACGTTTGATTTTTCTATTTCATTTCCAACAACACTTTGAATTGAAGGAAGTAAAGTGTTCACGAGTGTGTGTGTCGATTCTCGTAGCCTCCATAGCTCAATTGGTAGAGCATAAGCCCGGCAAGCTTAGGGTTGCGAGTTCGAGTCTCGCTGGAGGATGCTTTTTTTATTTAATTTAAATCAGTCCATTATGCCACAATTTCCTTTTTTCATATATATTTATATATATATATATATACATTTATATATATATATATATATATATATATTATAGGTGTCACTATCTATGATTTGATGATTTTTCTATATATATGTTATATATTTTTATATATATATATATATATATATATATATATATATATATATATATATATAAACACCACAATTTGAAATATCTGCTAAAATAATAAACTTTCTATCATGGGAATTGATAGAAATGTGATAGAAAAAGCACTCCGAAAACCGTTTTATATATATATATATATATATATATATATATATATATATATGTAGGTGGCGATATTTTTAATTCTTTCAGTTTATACATATTTTATCAATTATGTTGGTTGTGTTATTTTCATTATTATTCCTTGCAGTATGTTCATTATTATTTCACCCAGTATTGTATTTTCGGCATTCGGTAGGAATCGCCTTAGCTGGGGTTGGTTTTGGCGGAAATCAAGTAATAATATACTTTTGACGTTGACGGGATATTTCAAGAAAGTAGAAGTTTTTTTTGGGAATATCAACTCATTAGAAAGACGAAAAGACGTAGTATTGAGAGTCGAGCCGCGACGGATATACAAAGATTCCAAGAAACCAAAAGGGTTCAAACATATTAAATATGTACCCGAATATGATGACGTACGAACTTGAGTAAGCTGTCAGTGTTCATGTTGATTCACAGTTTATATTGAATAAACTTGTTCATTCACCCCTGGGATTATCATTCTCCTAGACAAAGAAATAAAAACCTACATATATATATATATATATATATATATATATATATATATATATATATATATATATATATATATATATATATATATATATATATATATATATATATATATATATATATATATATATATATATAATATTGTGTAACTATGAATTGTAAAAACAATTGTTGTTAATTTTGCCCCGCGTTGGGCGACATTTGTAATGTAAATAAGAATTGCTGTTATTTTTGCCCTTACTTTGGGGACCAATTGTAATGTAATGATAAAGTAAAAATATTTCTAAAATTGTCAATTTTTATTTTCCCTGTATATTATTTGACTTTGAGAATATTTTTGTTTTCAATTTTGGTTTATTTCTAATTCTTATGTAGACAATTCAGCTCCGCGATGGAAAGCCAATTGTTATATTGTGACATGATAATAGCTAATTGTTATGAAATAATAATTGCCAGCTAACGTTACTGTTTTCTTGCCACGTTGTTGCCAATTATTATTACTCTTCATACCACGAATAATCTCAGTTGGTACGCCTTCGCCTCAGGAGTCGGTATTGGCAACAGAGCCACTGCCTGTCTAGATGTCACTCGAACTATTTTAGTTCAGTGTTTATAAGTAAGATATTGCATATCATTGTGGAAAATAAACCAGAAATTATCAAAAAACAATTATTTCCTTTATCCAGGAAAACTTATATCAACCTGGCCTGCGATAGATAACTTATGACTATGAGCAATTGACAAATTTTCATAGAAAAAAAAAACAGTGATGGATACTGTAGACATAACCTCACTTTTCCTTTTGAGTTGGAAGAATTCTTTTATAGTTCGATACCAAGATAAAATAGAGTTCTTCAGATATACGAGTTACGTTGTAAAGTGATTCAGTTTGTGATGTGCACTAAAAGAGTTTATACCTGGAGCTGGAACTGTCACTGATGCAATACTTGCCAATAATCTGAAATCCTGCTTCATACACTCCTCTCAGGGAGTCTTCGTTTTCAAAAGGAACTATCCAAAATCCACGAAATCAGCTTGGACAAGCTTTTATGTGGAGAACCAAGAAGGTAATCTTCTTTTATCCTTGTTTATTTTGTGTCGAGATTATTCAGAGGTTGTATTGGTTTTTCATTGTTGAAACACTACCTTCTCATTAATAAAATCCTAATTTGCTTTCTTTCTGATTTTTGTACCTGGCTTCTCTTGAAAATGTTTTTCAATCTCCTCTCAGCTTTGTTTTTTCATTCCTTGGATACCAATTCTGTTTTGTCCATTTTATTTGAATTTTCAAACTCACGCACTTCCTTGTCGCACTTTGATTAATTTGGTGTTATTAGAGAAAACTTATGAACTTATATATTTTACATCCCTTATAAACCAAATACAATATTTGATGATAATTATTTTTGACATTTCTCAGTTCTTACTATTCCACAATTTCAAATCTTTTATCTCACCATCTCTGTTCCCTGATTGGCTATTGTCATCAAGAAGTTTCTTGTTCTCACATTGGCTATTTTTAGTTCGATACAATTCCATATACTGTATGTTTCAAGCTTATAATTTTGTTGATCACATTTAATTCAGAATGATTTTGTAAATCTAGACTTTTTTTGTTGTATTTTAAACAATTATATATATATATATATATATATATATATATATTGTTATTTTAGGAAGGACCAGTAATATGTTTTAAAGATGAAAAAGAAATAGTTTCTTGAAAAAAAAACACAAAAATAATAATTACTTAATAGTTGGTAGTTCATGAGAAATTGTTTTAAATGTTTTTTTGAGATTATAGTTCCTTTATGAAGCCTCTGTATAATATTGAGAGGTAAAAATATGCAAATACTATAATGCAATCATTTTCATACATTGTCAAAATGATTACAACCTATAACACTATAACACTGAACTAAAATAGTTCGAGTGACATCTAGACAGGCAGTGGCTCTGTTGCCAATACCGACTCCTGAGGCGAAGGCGTACCAACTGAGATTATTCGTGGTATGAAGAGTAATAATAATTGGCAACAACGTGGCGAAAAAACAGTTACGTTAGCTGGCAATTATTATTTCATAACGATTAGCTATTATCATGTCACAATATAACAATTGGCTTTCCATCGCGGAGCTGAATTGCCTACATAAGAATTAGAAATAAACCAAAATTGAAAACAAAAATATTTTCAAAGTCAAATAATATACAGGGAAAATAAAAATTGACAATTTTAGAAATATTTTTACTTTATCATTACATTACAATTGGTCCCCAAAGTAAGGGCAAAAATAACAGCAATTCTTATTTACATTACAAATGTCGCCCAACGCGGGGCAAAATTAACATCAATTGTTTTTACAATTCATAGTTACACAATATTATATATATATATATATATATATATATATATATATATATATATGTAGGTTTTTATTTCTTTGTCTAGGAGAATGATAATCCCAGGGGTGAATGAACAAGTTTATTCAATATAAACTGTGAATCAACATGAACACTGACAGCTTACTCAAGTTCGTACGTCATCATATTCGAGTACATATTCAATATGTTTGAACCCTTTTGGTTTCTTGGAATCTTTGTATATCCGTCGCGGCTCGACTCTCAATACTACGTCTTTTCGTCTTTCTAATGAGTTGATATTCCCAAGAAAAACTTCTTCTTTCTTGAAATATCCCGTCAACGTCAAAAGTATATTATTACTTGATTTCCGCCAGAACCAACCCCAGCTAAGGCGATTCCTACCGAATGCCGAAAATACAATACTGGGTGAAATAATAATGAACATACTGCAAGGAATAATAATGAAAATAACACAACCAACATAATTGATAAAATATGTATAAACTGAAAGAATTAAAAATATCGCCACCTATATATATATATATATATATATATATATATATATAATATATATATATATATATATATATATATATATATATATATATATAAAACGGTTTTCGGAGTGCTTCTTTCTATCACATTTGCTATCAATTCCCATCGATAATGAAAGTTTGCATTGATTTTCAGGCAGATATCATTCGAAATTGTGCGTGGTATTATATATATATATATATAAAAATATATGACATATATATAGGAAAATCATCAAATCATAGATAGTGACACCTATAATATATATAAATGTATATATATATATATATATATATATATATATATATATATATATAGAAGAAAGGGTAGTCTCGTGACTGGACTAGTTGAAAAAAACTATGAATTTGAAATAAACTTTGTAGAAAGGATATTCCTTGAGGTTGCAGTCAAAATAATGGCCTATGAGAAAAAGTAAAACTCTTTCTTATTTAGTCAAGCTTTCGAAAATGTTTATTTTCATTATCAAGACAAGTAAGGTGAGGTTAAGTGAAGACAGCGAACTAAACACCATTTCGTGTTTGAGGACTTTTCAAAATCATATCACTATGACCCACTACTGGTAATATTTAAAAACTAAACAATGGCACTCGCCCATATTGTTTTAGATAATTAAATTAACACTTTAAAATTTGAAACGGCACAATAATTACCACATGGTTGAAGCGTGACTGAAAAAGGAAAATGGTAGCTCTCCTCAGCTACCATTTTCCTTTTTCAGTCACGCTTCAACCATGTGGTAATTATTGTGCCGTTTCAAATTTTAAAGTGTTAATTTAATTATCTAAAACAATATGAGATGATCTGTTTAGTTTATATATTACCAGTAGTGAGTCATAGTGATATGATTTGAAAAGTCCTCAAACACGAAATGTGTTTAGTTCGCTGCTTCACTTAACCTCACCTTGATAATGAAAATAAACATTTTCGAAAGCTTACTAATAAGAAAGAGTTTTATTTTTTCTCATAGGTAATTATTTTGACTGCAACCTCACGGAATATCCTTTCTACAAAGTTTATTTCAAATTCATAGTTTTTTATATATATATATATATATAATATATATATATATATATATATATATAAATATATATGAAAAAAGGAAATTGTGGCATAATGGACTGATTTAAATTAAATAAAAAAAGCATCCTCTAGCGAGACTCGAACTCGCAACCCTAAGCTTGCCGGGCTTATGCTCTACCAATTGAGCTATGGAGGCTACGAGAATCGATACACACACTCGTGAACACTTTACTTCCTTCAATTCAAAGTGTTGTTGGAAATGAAATAGAAAAATCAAACGTCCTTATCAGTGGCCGTCGAGACCCGGTACCTATCCACCCAAACATCATCGTCGAAGTGACGATTTCAGTGAAAGTTCTAGGAAGATGATCTCCGAACACTGATAAGATTCAGCCGAATATATGCTGTGAAGTGGGAAATTGTTGTCCGTGAGAAATTATGAAAAAAGGAAATTGTGGCATCTTATCAGTGTTCGGGGATCATCTTCCTAGAACTTTCACTGAAATCGTCACTTCGACGATGATGTTTTGGTGAATAGGTACCAGGTCACGACGGCCACTGTTGAGTACGTTTGATTTTTCGATTTCATTGTAATGAAATTTGTTTGAATTGTAAAAATAATAAATTTTGATTTTGTCCCGATTTGGGTACTAATTGTTATAAAATGATGATAGCTAATGGTAAAAATAATTGTAGTTGATTTTTTTCCCGCTTTGCGGCTGTAAATTGATATGATATGTGATAGATAATTATTTTTGGCCTGTATAATATTGTAACGTAAATAAACTTAATTTGGTTTTACTAATTTATTTCACACTTAAATTTACAACTAATTTATATTACTAACTACGCTACTGTATAGCTCGATGATATCGGCCCGCCGAGAATGAGACTCTGAGACTCCCCGTGCCATCTTGAGGGCTGCCTATTTATCTCCGTTACAGAATTCCCGATCGTTCCAATTCCGGCGGTTGGCGACCAGCATGTTCCAGTTGTTTCCAATATTGACCGTTGATATCCGCGGTGGCGCGACTGGATTGTTCTCGAATGTCTCCGGGGATGACATCATCGTTATCGATGGCAACGAATGGGGCGACAGGTCCGGCCTAGGTTCGTTACATTGCCCCCTTCTTAAAGACATTTCGTCCCGAAATGTCATCCTTGGAGTGTGACGATATCTGCATGACTCCCCATATCTGCACCGTAAAGTTCGATGGAAGTAACACTCCACGGTCTTCATGATCGGTCGTGGAAGAGGGTTACAGCAAACCAAAATCTTGACGCCGCTGGATCTGAATATCGCCTCCAGCATACTTCTTATGACTCTCCAGTCCAATCCATCAATACCACAGGACAATTTTGGGATTGGTAGATCCACCAGATTCTGGTCCACCATAGTATCTCTTAGTTTGGTGAGACTCTTTCAGACATTTTCATGGGACGGTTTATCTTGGGAATGCCTCTTGGTAACTAGGTGGTAGATGTTTCTCTGGCCTTTCTTCAACTGTAGCACCCCACCAACTTCTGAATTCTGCTCCCGCAGTGTTTGGAGTTGACCAAATTCTTTGGAGAACACTACGGCGATGCCCCTGGACATTCGCAGATCTTCTGCCACACAGTGCGCTAGTGCGTAGTCAGCAGGCACCTCGAAAAGGTCTCGTGACTCCTCTCTAGTAACCCCATGTAGAACTTTCTTTCCGTTTCAATACAAGGACATAAACTTCTCAAACGTCATATCATCCTCCGGTGGCCTGAGAGTGCGAACTTGGTCATGGTTCGCAGCGTAAGGGGCCAACCTATTGAAATGAACGACCCTTGGTTTCCCTCGGGGTGGCTTCCGGATTCGGTACACAAGGTCGTTTATCCTTTTCACGATTTTATACGGGCCTTCCCACGAGTTCCGCAACTTTAGTGATAGTCCACGACAACGTTTGGGGTTGTACAGCCAAACCAGGTCATCAACCTTAAATCCTCCAGCGTCGGCCTTGATGTCATAGGTCTTCTTCATTTTATCGCTGGCACTCTGGATGTTCAACCGGACTCGTTCGTGGATGTCGTCCATTTTCTGCCGAAGTTTGCTGACGTAGTCCTCTCCCGCAGTGTCTTGTCCTGGCGGGATCCCAAACTTCAGGTCACAAGGCAGTCGCAGTTCTCGGCCCATTATAATACTAGCAGAAGTTTGACCGGTTGACTCGTGTACTGCGGATCGATAGGCCATCAGGAACAAATGAAGATACTGGTGCCAGTCTCTTTGATGGTCAGAGACAACCTTGGACAAGTGGCGGTTGATTGTCCTGTTCATTCGTTCCACCATTCCATCGGACTGCGGATGTAGGGCCGTGGTTCTTGTCTTGCGGATGTTCAGCAGTAGACATATTTCTTGGAACAGGTTGGATTCGAAATTTTTGCCTTGATCCGAGTGCAGCTCCATTGGAATACCGAACTCTTTCACCAAGACGTCGGCGACGGTGATGGCTTCCTGGTTGGGCAGGCCATAGGCTTCCGCCCACTTACTGAAGTAGTCCATTGCCACAAAGATGTATTTATTCCCGTGGTCGGATACGGAAAACAAGCCGGCGATGTCAATGGCGATTCTCTTGAACGGGCTGCCTACGTTGTACTGACGCATCGGGGCCTTGGGTCGTATTCGAGGTCCATTGCTAGCATCGCATACAGCGCACCTTCTGCACCAGTCCTGGACGTCAGCTTGACAATTGGCCCAGTAAAACCGTCGCCTCACTTTCTGCAGGGTCTTCGTCACTCCCAGATGTCCTCCAGCGACTCCATCATGGATTTCCCGCAGCACTTTCTCTCTTCTGTTCCTGGGAACAATTATTTGGCGTCTGTCTTCCCCACAAATCTCGGCCTCCAACACACGTTTAAGGATCCCATTGTCCAGAATAAGAGAGTTCCATTGTGCCCAATAGGACTTAACAGCCGGCGAGTAACCTGCGACTTCCTGCCATGATGGTCTTCGATTGCCCTTCTTCCAGCTGACGACTAAGCCAAGGTCGGGGTCTTTCTCTTGGTCTTTCTTGATCTTGCTGTCATTCCAGTTGTCATCCATTGCCGTGGTTCTACAAAGTGTTGCTTCTTTCTCTTCTGCTCGTCGGCAATGTGAGCAATCATCTGGACATGGACAGCAAATGTCTTGATAAAAATAGTCAATCAGAGAATAGATGGTCAGGTGTAAAATTGGAAATTGTGGGAGAGTAGCAATGAGATGGTATCAGAAGCAATTATTATTGAAATTTGTGAATAATGATGAGAGTGGTAAAGTAATTGTATATATAAATTATGCAATATAAATACAAACAGTGAAAAGTGACAATTTAGTGCGCGAATTCAAAAATTCAAATGAAAAAACAAGGAGAAAAAGATGTATCTAGGTGATAGAAAACAAAGCTTCCAAGAAGATCGGAAATAAATTTCCAAGCGGATGCCACGCAAAAATTTTACAAAAAGAAAATTGGAATAATCCCATCATTTGGTAAACAAAACCAATATTACCTTAATGATAACATATCCACGGATCCAAATGCTGATTTCCGAGTCTATATAGTTCCTGATTCATGGTATTGCAGTCCTGACAGCGATTGGAGAGAGGAGACATCCTGATTCATGTTATAATTAGAACACCAACAGTTCCAACCCGGTATAAAACTTTAATAGTGCTCTTCCGGTCCTGAACTATTTCACAAATGACATATTTCCCAATCGAAGGACTTTATGTCACCCTATTTTGAACAATAACAGAAAACTTCACTCTCACGGAAAAAGTGAGGTTCTGTTTATCTATCCATGATCTGATTTATTATTATTATCCGTGAATATTTGTTTGATTCACCCTAGTATAAGTTATTTCTCGTAGGCCATGTATTATTAAGTCTTCCTGAAAGGAGATAATTGCTTTTTGATATTTTGTTGTTTTGTTTTCTCACAATGATCAATAACATACCAAAGATCATTCAATAAACTGAAGTTAGCCAGCAGTGGTATTGTCTCTATTGCCTTGAACCGGCCACCTTGAGATGGGGGCGTACCAACTGTTGCTTAGCCGTGGTGAGGAAAATAATAATTGTTGGTAGCGTGACGAGAGAACAGTGACGTTCGCTGGCAATTATTATTACAGCATACAATACAGGGGCAGAAATATCTATTTATATCATATCAATTTGGCTCTTAAAGAATAACTGAAGATTATTAACTATATCATTAATATATAAAACCAACTTATATTTCTCAATTCATCAAAACATATCGAATAGCGCCCAACGCGGTGCAAAAATATAACTATAACAATAATAAAAAAATAAAAAAATCCAAAATTCTCAAATCATAACAATATATTTATATATATAAAAATATATATATTGTTATGTTATGTTATGCCAGCTGTAAATTTCAAAAGACTAAAAACCCACAAAAAGAATAATTACTAGATGGTTAATGGTTTCAAGAGTTTGTTTGTGAATAACTTTTGAAATTCTATGTATATTGTGAGCCTCGGTAGAATATGGATATGTAAAAATGTCAAAATACTATGAAACAATCAATTTCATACACTGTCGAAATTATTATAACCCATAATTGCTCAAAAGACAATAAAAAGTCTAAATTTACAAAATTTTCAGGAATAAAAAGTAATCAACACATTCATAAATTTGAAACATACGTATATGAAATTGTAGCTGACTAAAAGTAGCCAATGATAGAACAGCAAATGTCTTTATAAAAATAGCCAATCAGGGAATAGATGGTCATTTGTAAAATTGTAAATTGTGGGAGAGTAGCAATGAGATGGTATCAGAAGCAATTATTATTGAAATTTGTGAATAATGATAAGAGTTGAAAAATTATTGTATATATAAATTATGCAATATAAATATAAACAGTGGAAAGTGACAATTTAGTGCACGAATTCAAAAATTCAAATGAAAAAACAAGGAGAAAAAGATGTATCTAGGCGATAGAAAACAAAGATTCAAGAGGAGATCGAAAATAAATTTCCAAGCGGATGCCACGCAAAAATTTTACTGAAAGAAAATCAGAATAATCCCATCATTTGGTAAACAAAACCAATATTACCTTAATGATAACATATTCACGGATCCAAATGCTGATTTCCGCATCTATATAGTTCCTGATTCATGGTATTGCAGTCCTGACAGCGATTGGAGAGAGGAGACATCCTGATTCATGGTATAATTAGAACACCAACAGTTCCAACCAGGTATGAAACTTTAATAGTGCTCTTCCGGTCCTGAACTATTTCACAAATAACATATTTCATATTCGAAGAACTTTATGTCACCCTATTTTGAACAATAACAGAAAACTTCACTCTCACGTTTATCTATCCATGATCTGATTTATTATTATTATCCGTGAATATTTGTTTGATTCACCCTAGTATAAGTTATTTTCCGTAGGCCAGGTATTATTAAGTCTTCCTGAATAAAGGAGATAATTGCTTTATGATATTTTGTTGTTTTGTTTCCTCACAATGATCAATAACATACCAAAGACCATTCAATGAACTGAAGTTAGCCAGCAGTGGCAGTGTCTCTATTGCCTTGAACCGGCCACCTTGAGATAAGGGCGTACCAACTGTTGCTTAGACGTGGTGAGGAAAATAATAATTGTTGGTAGCGTGACGAGAGAACAGTGACGTTCGCTGGCAATTATCATTACAGCATACAATACAGGGGCAGAAATATCTATTTATATCATATCAATTTGGCTCTTAAAGAATAACTGAAGATTATTAGCTATATCATTATTATATAAAACCAACATATATTTTTCAATTCATCAAAACATATCAAATAGCGCCCAACGCGGTACAAAAATATAATTATAATAATAATAAAAAATAATATATTTCCAAATTCACAAATCATAACAAATTGACGCACACAACGTGGGGCGAAATAATAACTAAATAATTTTCAATATATCAAATCATAACAAAATGGCACCCCAAAAGTGGGGCGAAATAATAACAATAATTTGTTATATTATCAATCATAACAAATTGGCACCCAAAAACGTGGGGCGAAACAATAATAATTTGTTATATATTATCATATATACATAACAATTGGCGCCGCAACGTAGTAGTAAGGGCAATATATCATTTATAATATTTATTGAGGAAAAGGGAGTAAAAATATATTATTTCTTAATATTTACCGCAACGTAGTGGCAAAGTAAGGGCAATATATCATTTCAAGGCATAGTAAGGGCAAGTAAAGGAAAAATATTATTTCTTAATAACACTGGGTGAATATTAGCAATTGGCATTTTAACGTGTAAGGCTAGATATTGTTGAATTAAAAAATGGATTTGAGAGATGGTAAGAAAGTTGGTTTGGAAGAAGTTGCAGAAAGTAGAGATAGGGGTGATCAGGAACAAGGAGAGAGTAGTTAGGTGAGAGAGATAGAAATAAAAAGTGAAAGTACAGGAATGGAGAGTTATAAATTGATAGAAAAAATGTTAGAAAAAATGAAAAAAGAATGAAAGAAGATTCAGCAAATATAAGAAATGATATGAATGAAATATAGCAGGTATGGAAGGTAGAATGAAAAATGATATGAATGAAAATATGGGAAGTATGAAAATGAAATGAAAGAGCAAATAGAAAGAATGAATGATGGAATGAGAGAAAGTATGGGAAAGAATGGAGGAAAGAATGGAGGAAAAATTGGGAAATATGAAGAATGAAATGAAAGAAAATTTGAAAAATGAAATAAAAGAGTTGAAAGAAAACACAGCAAGTATGGAAGAAAGATTAAGAGAAAATGTGAAAGAAAATATAAAAGATATAAAAGAAAATATGGAAAGGAGGAAAATGAAATACAAACTAAATCTGTACAAAATAAGAAAGAATTTTTAGAAATGCAAAAACAGTTATAAACTGAAATAGGACAAAACAATGAGGAATTTTATGTGGCAATAACACAAGGAGTATCCAATATAAATAATCATGTAGAAAGGCAGGATGAGAAAATAAAAGACATGAAATTAGATATAAATAGTTGACAAGAAAGAGTAAAAAATTAAATGAATACTCTTGAGAAAAAAGTAGAAAAACAAATTTAAAAAAAATGTAGGAGTGAAATAACTGAAAATGTAGAAAAAATAAAATTATTGGAATTAACAAGAATTGAAACAAGTAGTGAAAAAAATGAAATTCAGAGAGTACTTATACAAAAAATAGATGTTAGTAACAATTTATTAGAGAAAGATGACAAACAAATACAAAATATAAAAATGAATTTCGATCTCCAAAATAATGAACTTATGAATAATAAGAACATGATCAATGAAAATTCTGAAATGCAAAAGGCGAAAATAAATAATAAAGTAACAAAAATTAAAATATATGACAGAAACATGGTGAAGATGAATTTTGAATTGCAAAAAGGGAATGAAAATGATAAAATAATAATAATGAAAACGAATGACATGAGCGTGGCATACAAAAATTTTGAGTTGGAAAAAGGAAACACAAATAAAAAAATAATAGTAATGCAAATCAATGACATCTACAGGGCGAATAAAAGTTTCGAAATAAAGCAAAGCAATACAAATAATAAAATTATAATAATAATGGACAGTAAAATGTCTACTATAAAAGTAGGAGAGAATTTGAATAAATTTTACTTTCAAATACAAGAACATGGTAAAATTATGAAAAATAAAATAGTTGAAAATATTAACATAAAATTTCAATTGAAAATTTGTGAAATGAAAAATAAGCTTGCAGTTACGAGTCAAGCAAGATTCCATAGAAGGAGAGACGAATAATAAAAAAAGAAAATTTAGGGAATAATAAATTGTAGGCTAACAAATTTGATAGGTAAGTTAGGGAATAAAAAATGGAAAAAAGTTAAAAAAATAATTTGATAGATAGGTAGGATTTCAGAAACATTTGAATAAAATAAAATGAGATGAAAAACAAATGTAAAGAAGAAAAATATCAATGAGAGAAAATATTGAAGGAAACAAGAACAACACATGAGTGAATATTTCATGAAAGAAAACAATAATATTGAATAACAATAAAAATACTGAAAAACAGAAAAGTTGATATAAAATTATTGGTACATGTTAGTTAGATGAAGTTAAGTGAAAAACAATATAGATTATAAAGAAGGAAAAATATAGAAATGGATAATAAATATGTGAATTTTGAAGAAAAATTAAAAGAAATGAAGATGAAAATATTTTGTGTATTAATGAATGTACGTGAGAAATGAAAGTGGGTATGATAATGATAATAATACTAAAGAAGTATATTATAATAAATATGATGATAATGATGATGAAGGTATATTAATAAATACAATTAAGGTATATTAATAATTGAAATGAAGGTATATTAATGAATTATAAATGAATATAATATGTTAATTATGTATGAATAATGAAAAAGCGAAAGAGTATATGCACAAAATAAAAGTAAATGATATGAGAGATTCAGATAAATAAAATATCCACTTCAATATGAATTTAAAGAACAACTGAAGGAAAAGATAGGAAAAATGATAAATCAGTATAATTGAAAAAAGTAACAGTAATTGTAAAATCGATAATTGAAAATAATATCAGTATAAAATATAAAATGAAAGTAAGATAATCATAAAATATAAAATGTCATATATGATAATATCTTGAAAAGATTTCTCTCTTGATCTGAAAAGAAGTCCAAGTCAAGTTTTTCTGGAACAACAAAACGTAGTACTAGTAGTTGTAAAAATAGTTATCGTTGTAGAACTTGTTTTTCTTGAAGTCCAGCAAAATAAGTTTTCTGAAATTAGAAAAATATAGTATTAGTCAAAGTAAAGTTAATAAATATGAATAAAGAAATTGATATTCGAAATTTTCTAGCCAGTAGAAAATTATTGAATATGAATTTAGGAATATTGTTATGTTATGTTATGCCAGTTGTAAATTTTAAAAGACTAAAAACCCACAAAAAGAATAATTACTAGATGGTTAATGGTTTCAAGAGTTTGTTTGAGAATAAATTTTGAAATTCTATGCATATTGTGAGCCTAGGTAGAATATGGATAGATAAAAATGTCAAAATACTATGAAACAATCAATTTCATACACTGTCAAAATTATTATGACCCATAATTGCTCAAAAGACAATAAAAAGTCTAAATTTACAAAATTTTCAGGGATAAAAAGTAATCAACACATTTATAAATTTGAAACATACAGTATATGAAATTGTAGCTTACTAAAAGTAGCCAATGATAGAACAGCAAATGTCTTCATAAAAATAGCCAATCAGGGAATAGATGGTCAGGTGTAAAATTGGAAATTGTGGGAGAGTAGCAATGAGATGGTATCAGAAGCAATTATTATTGAAATTCGTAAATAATGATAGGAGTGGAAAAATAATTGTATATATAAATTATGCAATATAAATATAAACAGTGAAAAGTGACAATTTAGTGCACGAATTCAAAAATTCAAATAAGAAAACAAGGAGAAAAAGATGTATCTGGGCGATAGAAAACAAAGCTTCAAGAGGAGATCGAAAATAAATTTCCAAGCGGATGCCACGCAAAAATTTTACTAAAAGAAAATAGGAATAATCCCATCATTTGGTAAACAAAACCAATATTACCTTAATGATAACATATCCACGGATCCAAATGGTGATTTCAACATCTATATAGTTCCTGATTTATGGTATTGCAGTCCTGACAGCGATTGGAGAGAGGAGACATCCTGATTCATGGTATAATTAGAACACCAACAGTTCCAACCAGGTATAAAACTTTAATAGTGCTCTTCCGGTCCTGAAATATTTCATAAATAACATATTTCACATTCGAAGAACTTTATGTCACCCTATTTTGAACAATAACAGAAAACTTCACTCTCACGGAAAAAGTTAGGTTCTGTTTATCTATCCATGATCTGATTTATTATTATCATCCGTGAATATTTGTTAGATTCACCCTAGTATAAGTTATTTCTCGTAGGCCAGGTATTATTAAGTCTTCCTGAATAAGGGAGATAATTGCCATTCAATGAACTGAAGCTAGCCAGCAGTGGCAGTGTCTCTATTGCCTTGAACCGGATACCTTGAGATAAGGGCGTACCAACTGTTGCTTAGCCGTGGTGAGGAAAATAATAATTGTTGGTAGCGTGACGAGAGAACAGTGACGTTCGCTGGCAATTATTATTAGAGCATACAATACAGGGGCAGAAATATCTATTTATATCATATAATTTGACTCTTAAAGAATAACTGAGGATTATTAGCTTTATCATTATTATATAAAACCAACATATATTTATCAATTCATCAAAACATATCAAATAGCGCCCAACGCGGTGCAAAAATATAATTATAATAATAATAAAAAAATATATATTTCCAAATTCACAAATCATAACAAATTGACGCACACAACGTGGGGCGAAATAATAACAATAATTTGTTATCAATTATATGTATATTCAAACGTGTGGCGAATCAATAATAATTTGTTATATATTATCATATATACATATAATATAACAAATTATTGTTATTATTTCGCCCCACTTTTGGGTGCCATTTTGTTATGATTTGATATATTGAAAATTATTCAGTTATTATTTCGCCCCACGTTGTGTGCGTCAATTTGTTATGATTTGTGAATTTGGAAATATATATTTTTTTATTATTATTATAATTATATTTTTGCACCGCGTTGGGCGCTATTTGATATGTTTTGATGAATTGATAAATATATGTTGGTTTTATATAATAATGATAAAGCTAATAATCCTCAGTTATTCTTTAAGAGTCAAATTAATATGATATAAATAGATATTTCTGCCCCTGTATTGTATGCTCTAATAAATTGCCAGCGAACGTCACTGTTCTCGTCACGCTACCAACAATTATTATTTCCTCACCACGGCTGAGCAACAGTTGGTACGCCCTTATCTCAAGGTCGGTTCAGGCAATAGAGACACTGCCACTGCTGGCTAGCTTCAGTTCATTGAATGGCAATTATCTCCTTATTCAGGAAGACTTAATAATACCTGGCCTACGAGAAATAACTTATACTAGGTGAATCAAACAAATATTCACGGATGATAATAATAAATCAGATCATGGATAGATAAACGAACCTAACTTTTTCGTGAGAGTGAAGTTTTCTGTTATTGTTCAAAATAGGGTGACATAAAGTTCTTCGAATGTAAATATGTTATTTATGAAATATTTCAGGACCGGAAGAGCACTATTAAAGTTTTATACCTGGTTGGAACTGTTGGTGTTCTAATTATACCATGAATCAGGATGTCTCCTCTCCAATCGCTGTCAGGACTGCAATACCATAAATCAGGAACTATATAGATGTTGAAATCAGCATTTGGATCCGTGGATATGTTATCATTAAGGTAATATTGGTTTTGTTTACCAAATGATGGGATTATTCTATTTTTTTTTCAGTAAAATTTTGCGTGCATCCGCTTGAAATTTATTTTCGATCTCCTCTTGAAGCTTTGTTTCTATCGCCCAGATACATCTTTTTCTCCTTGTTTTCTTATTTGAATTTTGAATTCGTGCACTAAATTGTCACTTTTCACTGTTTATATTTATATTGCATAATTTATATATACAATTATTTTTCCATCCTATCATTATTTACAATTTCAATAATATGCTTCTGATACCATCTCATTGCTACTCCCACAATTTCCAATTTACCTGACCATCTATTCCTGATTGGCTATTTTATAAAGCATTTGCTGTTCTATCATTGGCTACTTTTAGTAGCTACAATTTCATATACTGTATGTTTCAAATTTATAAATGTGTTGATTACTTTTTATCCTGAAAATTTTGTAAATTTAGACTTTTATTGTCTTTGAGCAATTATGGTTATAATAATTTTGACAGTGTATGAAATTGATTGTTTCAAAGTATTTTGACATTTTATCTATCCATATTCTACCTAGGCTCACAATATGCATAGAATTTCAAAATTTATTCTCAAACAAACTCTTGAAACCATTAACCATCTAGTAATTATTCTTTTTGTGGGTTTTAGTCTTTTAAAATTTACAACTGGCATAACATAACATAACAATATTCTAAATTCATATTCATAATTTTCTACTGGCTAGAAAATTTGAATATCAATTTCTTTATTCATATTTATTAACTTTACTTTGACTAATACTATATTTTTCTAATTTCAGAAAACTTTTTTTGCTGGACTTCAAGAAAAACAAGTTCTACAACGATAACTATTTTTACAACTACTAGTACTACGTTTGTTGTTCCAGAAAACTTGACTTGGACTTCTTTCAGATCAGAGAAAATCTTTTCAAGATATTATCATATGACATTTTATATTTTATGATTATCTTACTTTCATTTTATATTTTATACTGATATTATTTTCAATTATCGATTTTACAATTACTGTTACTTTTTCAATTATACTGATTTATCATTTTCCTATCTTTTCCTTCAGTTGTTCTTTAAATTCATTTGAAGTGGATATTTTATTTATCTGAATCTCTCATATCATTTACTTTTATTTTGTGCATATACTCTTTCCTTTTTCATTATTCATACATAATTAACATATTATATTCATTTATAATTCATTAATATACCTTCATTTCAATTATTAATATACCTTAATTGTATTTATTAATATACCTTATCATCATCATCATCATATTTATTATAATATACTTCTTTAGTATTATTATCATTATCATACCACTTTCATTTCTCACGTACATTCATTCAATACACAAAATATTTTCATCTTCATTTCTTTTAATTTTCTTCAAAATTCACATTATTTATTATCCATTTCTATATTTTTCCTTCTTATAATCTATATTGTTTTTCACTTAACTTCATCTAACTAACATGTACCAATAATTTTATATCAACTTTTCTGTTTTTCAGTATTTTTATTGTTATTCAATATTATTGTTTTCTTTCATGAAATATTCACTCATGTGTTGTTCTTGTTTCCTTCAATATTTCTTCTCATTGATATTTTTCTTTTCTTTACATTTGTTTTTCATCTCATTTTATTTTATTCAAATGTTTCTGAAATCCTACCTATCTATCAAATTATTTTTTAACTTTTTTCCATTTTTTATTCCTAACTTACCTATCAAATTTGTTAGCCTACAATTTATTATTCCCTAAATTTTCTTTTTTTTTATTATTCGTCTCTCCTTCTATGGAATCTTGCTTGACCTCGTAACTGCAAGCTTATTTTTCATTTCACAAATTTTCAATTGAAATTTATGTTAATATTTTCAACTATTTTATTTTCATAATTTTTACCATTTTCTTGTATTTGAAAGTAAAATTTATTCAAATTCTCTCCTACTTTTATAGTAGACATTTTACTGTCCATTATTATTATAATTTTATTATTTGTATTGCTTTGCTTTTATTTCGAAACTTTTATTCGCCCTGTAGATGTCATTGATTTGCATTACTATTATTTTTTTATTTGTGTTTCCTTTTTCCAACTCAAAATTTTTGTATGCCACGCTCATGTCATTCGTTTCATTATTATTATTTTAT